>JARQOD010000004.1:511451007-511536897 GCA_033576555.1 Oophaga sylvatica
GGGAACAAAATATCGGAAGTACTTCCGATACTTACTTCCGATATTTTGTTCCCATAGACTTACATTGGATTTCAGGTATCGGAAGTATCGGAATGCTCAACCCTAGGGCCCCACTGTTTCTAAAGGGTTTTTCAGTTAGAGCAGAATATAGTTGCTTGCATACAGGGCCACTCTACAGTGAGCCAAAGGCTGTATCAAATCTTACAGAAATCAATCTCTTTACTTTTATATAACATGATCCTGCATGAAGTAAGACAGCAGCACAGATCTTTTGTGTTTCCATGCTGCATACTCACTTTTTTGCCCTCACAGTAGTATTTTTTCCAGCTCAGAGCCAGGAAGTCTCATAAAAGCTGTCAAATTTAGTACTAAAATGTTTTATGAAGTGTAATTTGTATTTTATTCAATGAGCGAGTAACTTCATGCTTGCTTTCTGCCGTTCTTAGATTATCGCTTTTGCACTTGAAGGAAGGCGCGCAAGAGGTGGTAGGCGGCCAAATTCAGGGGAGTACCAGAGATTGGAGCATAAGGTGAGAGTGATGTGAATGTGTAGTGTAACAAATAATTCTTAAACTGATTTTCTCAGAATCAACATTTATTACCTCTCCACAGAATAGATAAGTATCTGATCACTGGAACCTTATGATCATGAGAACAATGACCCATGTCCCATGATTGAATGAAGCAATGGTTGAACACAGGCCTTCTGCTTTATTCCAAGTTAATGAGACTGATGTGACTAATTATCAGGCACTTATCGGTGAACCTGTATAAATTCGGTATGTTTCAATTCTGGGAACACTCCTTAAAGAGTAGCCATTGTTTTCATTTTCTTTTCCATATATCAATAGTACACATAAAAATTAGAAACTTTGTAATATATCTTATCAGAAAAAATTGCTATGTTCTTCTACTCGACTGACTTTTCACTTTGTAAACTCTGTACTCAGCGAAGACAGATTTTCCCTTTACTCAGAGAGGAGAGAACAGTTGGTGCTCGTAAACTTCTATGGAGAACTGTAACTACTATGTCTGAGTGTCCGCCTGAAAATGATGCATGGCAGAGCAGACATTCTCCTTGTCGGCATCATTCCAGCCTATGGTCCCATCGGCGCATACGCCCGAATCCCATTTTGCGAGGGTTGGACATAAGACCCAACAGGTGCCAAAAAGCAGTGTGAAAGCACCCTTACACTGCAGTCAGAGGGTTTTCATACAGCCAAATCGGATCTCATGCTTTGCACTGATAAGGGGGCAACACCCTAAAATACCGTGTTTGCAAATTGATTTCATCACAAGTCATGTTGTAAGGCTTATTAAAGGATCAATATTAATGACTTTTAGGATTGCTATTTCCAATAGGTGGCACTAGAGTTCAAGACCTCTTACCCCTTCTTCCTCTCTGAAGAGACTACATATTTAATTTCCCAGAGGAGCATTGTATGGCCTATAAGTCTTCTTACTCTGGCATGTCACTCTCCACAAGGAGAGATGTTAGCCCTTAGACTGCAGTCAGAGCCTCTCACTAGGCCAAATCAGATCTCTTGCTTTGCACTGAGGAGGGGCAGCATTCCCAAACACGTGTCTCCAAATTGAGATTCTTGTATAGTTTTTATTGCAAGTCATATGGCAAGGCTTATTAAAGGGTTGATATTTATGATTGCTACTTCCAAAAGTTGGCACCAGAGCTCTAGTCCTCTTCCTCTCTGGAGAGGATATTTCCATTAAAATGAAAGTAATTCTAGAAAACTCAAACCTTCAATCGTGCTGATTGTTCTGCATACTGCAATACTTTGGTATAGTGAAAATGATGGTCTTCTGTGAAGGCCAGCCTGTGACAGAAGAACCCAGATGACTGCGACGTGGGCCTTCAGCGCAGGCCTCTGGCTGCCATGGCATCCCGAAAATGGTGCAAAAGGCTGCGCCATAGAACTGAGTTTATATATTTATGTCTGAGAATCCAACAGGCCCTTTGCAAAGTTCCCCTGCCCGAAGAGGTGCAAAGCAGAAAAAGTTTTCGATAGTTGACAGTGCCTTAAAGGAATACCTTCACTGAAGCTTTATGTGGGGCCGTGACTCCACCTCATGACTTCTTTCACAGTAAAGCAGTTCTGCTCCATCACCCGCAGAGGGAGCTGTATGCACTGAAGTTCACTGACCATAGCAGGAAGCACAAGGCTCCTTTTAGCCACGTGGCACGTTGCAAATATATTGTATTACATTGGAAGACCAAATACATGAAGCCCTTTAACTTTTATACTTATATTTTTCAGATTTGACCCATCTGCTGCCTTCAGTACAAGATGTCCTCCCGGATCTTGCCATGCAGAATTGTCACAGATAACACTCCACTTATGTATGCCAGTGATTATAGCACACAGTGCCACCCTAGTTTTATCGTTAACCCACCTGTTCACTTCTAGAACCGTCTTTGGGAGAGAAGCGGTCACTATCTGTGGTAGATCACTCTTGAGCTATATTTGCACATTCACAAATCTGTCACTAGATCTGAGTGATTTTCAGAATCCGAGTAAATGCTGTACGGGAAATGTAATGTTCCAACCCTTGCCTGGCACTAGAACTAATATTAGAATTAAGGTATGAGTGTGTAAGATTATGTTCTAGAAAAATTAATAGGATCACACACAAGCAGCAGGACACATCAGAAGATGAGCAGACTTTACTCTGATGTGTAGGAGATCCCCTGACACTTCCTCCAATATATGATGAAGGATCGGGCAGCGAAAATGTCATCTCCCGATCCTTTTGTTCTCAGGGATAATAAGCCACTGCCAGGAGAATGTGGCAGCGGCTTACTCCTTTCTCCCCATTGAGAACACGAGTGATGAACCATACCGAATGTTTATGTATATAGTGGGGTTGGGAGAGATGGCTGCCAGGAAAATGCTCATTTTCTGTCTGTCCTATTTACTTGTGGCCATAATTATATCCATCCATTGGGTGGCAACTGTTGTAGACACCATCAGCGTTCTGTCTCTCACCTTGTTTACACAGCATTCAGACTTGTGCCCGTACATATTGCTGTACTAAAAGGCAGATTCCCCAGCTGTAATGATGCTTATCGCCCTCCTTTTATGGCACAATTTTGGCCAGACAAAGGCCTCCTATAATTTTAAACAGGCTGAGAGAAGTGGGCACCTCAAGGACTTGTATTTGATCTTTGCAGGAAATGTTTTACATGTCTTATAGAGAGAAACTTGTGTTATATTATATAACCATTTTCAAAAGATATCCGCGATGAAATCCTCCACATAACTCGATATGCTGTGGAATTGAAATCTGCATCAATGTTCCATTTTTGCTGCAGATTTTTTCCCTACGCTTTCAGGTGACATTTTGGAAAATCTTGAGGCCCTGCACACATTAGATAGTCATGGACCTAGTGACACCTCTGGCAGCGGCTTATCTCCCGGAGAACAAAAGGATCGACCACAGAAATTGAGCTGCCCAGATCCTTCTCTCCCCCAACCATCATCTGTTGGGGGTGAGTAGATAATACCTCATATTCGTTAGGTTGTGTTCCTATATCTTAAGATTCAACGACGTTGGTCTAATGGGCATGGGCGCTTCAATACACAGTGCTGCTACTGTACCCTGCGTCAGAAATCCTCTACGTATCCGATCCATGTGGGTATGTAGTATAAGCCCCAGATGGCCATGTGTGGTTCATCTCCCGGTGGGTGTTGACTTTACACCCTCTTTTTTTTTTTTTTTTTTTGAGGTGCAAGGTTCTTTTTGGAAGTCGTTCACCCAAGGTACTTTTATATTGGTTAGGACTGAGTTTGCCCCATTACTGTCCCATTGTTTATATGGAGGGTTGGACATATTCACTATGTAGGTAAAATTATATTAGGACCTATGAACAACTCGAGCCATTACTGACCTTTGACGACCATGGTGCTTGACCTGCCTCACTGAGCACCATGTGGTCAAGCTGTAGCCTGACTCTACAGGACGTTCTCACACATCTGACGTTCAGTGACCGAGTACATACAGGGATGTTTGGACCAGCGATGGGTCTCCTACTGAACTCGGTAGCCTCATGGGTATTACACAAGGCTGTTGTTTGGTTCAGTAGACCCACAGACTTTCAGGACATCGTGAATGTTGGACGTGTGAAACGGACCTTATAGGAACAGAATTTAGAATTGTGTTTTGCACTATGTAAAAAGATTGAATTCAGTATATAACTGTTCATTATGTGGTAGATTAATGTGTCATAAAATGGCGGCTTTCATTAGAATACATTATTTTGCGTGTAAATAGGTGGTTTTAGTTCAGGTTAGAGAATTATATGACCATAATCTGTATGAAAATGCATGTATGAGACCATTTGTGGAACGTGAGACCATCTGCTTGAGGTTTTTACTGTGGTTTTGTTGCAGACTCTTATTAGAAGAGGGTTGGAGCAGAAGACCCTTCTCTGTGAAGTCCCTATGCCCCGATAGGGAATGTAAAATTAGGTTTTTATTGCGGCGATATTCACTGCTGTTGGCGAGACCATCTTACTCTCTTCAGTGTGACAATTTACAACAAAAAAAAGTAAAGCAATCTGTTAAGATTCGATGATTTTAGAAAATGTCAGAACTGAAAAATGAGTCAAGTCCCCCCCATACACATTACAGTAAAATGAAAGGATTGGACAGCGCCACTCATGTATGATGGCGGGTGAGTGTCGCTGATGACGTCACATGTGCACGTTCGTCAGGCATTGTGCACGTCCTGTTCTAATAAGTACGCTCGCTGCACGATACCTGCTGGCTATGCACGCTCCCTGGCAGGTACGAGACGTCATCAGCGCCGCTCGCCTCCTGATGTGTAAGCGATCCAACCATAGGAGAGAGCTACAGTCAGCTTCACTATAAAGACTACATATGGAAATCCCTGAATAATATGTAATAATAATAAAATGGCTTCCAAAAATCAGCTAAAGATTAGCCCCAGAAAACTGATCTTGGACACTGCGGCATTAGGATATGGACTAGTAATTCTTACTCTTTGTTCCTGCATGTCTTGTTATTTAGATTGCTCTTGACCGGATGTAGTAATAGAAACATTAGGGTCCTTTTACACAGGCGGTCATCGGCAATTACCACTTGGCAACTTACAGTATAACGACACAATCAGCGCTTGTTTAATGCCCCTTGTATATGGGCCGATGTGCAAAATGTTAACGCAATTATCCAGTCCTTATACTGTTGGTGTTATTGTCGGCAGCACGTTTCCTATTTAGACGTGGAGATGTGCTGCCGACAACCATGCCTCTTGGGTCCTCAGAAAGATGCGATCAGCGAACTAATCGCTTGCTGTTTTTTTTGGCTTTTGCAGCCAATGCTAAGCCCGTTTCTTTGTATATTTAAAGAATGTATCTCCTTGGCTTAAGTATAAAGCACCGACAGAATAATGCGATTTACAGAGCTACATAAATCAGACCAGTGCAATTTATATATATTTATTTGTAATTTTTTTTTCCTTTTCATAAAAATCTTCCTTGGCCATAGTCATAGGGAATGATCCTCACACATTGTTGTAATATACTTTCCATTAACGTGGTTGTCTCATCCTCTTATTGGGCTTCCTGCTTTGCATTTCTGCATGATTAATAGTTCGGATCCTTGCCATCGTCATTCGGGTGGTCCGGATCGTGAATACCATTGTTGCTACATGAGGCAGGTTTGTTGCCTCTACAGCCTTAACCGTTTGCACCAGCTTCAGAACAGCGCTTACAAGCTCTCTAGAAAAAGCTTCTGACCACTGAGCATGTTCGGCCACCGCTGCTAGACTGCAGTGGTGGCTGGTAACCTAGGTGCCGAGTAGTGAACAGTAACATTAAGAATGGTTAGGCTTGTTTAATCAGTTGAGGCTTTTGTCTTGTACCACTGACCTTAAAATTGTGAGTTTCTGACCTGTACTGAAGTGATCACATAGAGTCGTCTCTATAAAATAATGATGTTTGGTGCAGAGTTGTGTCCAACCTACAGCCCTGTCACATTATTCCTTAGCAATGGCTGCTACATGTAGACCAATATTTGGGGGTTTCTTTTTTCCCCACCCAGGCTTCTGTACAGTACACATCGGGAAATACCAATTTATCAAATAGCATACTGTATACAGATACTGCCACAGTAGGGACTGTAGGGAGATGCAAAGTCAGAGCCAGAAGTAGTCAGCGGAATGATGGATGACATTTTGTGCAGGACAATTCGAAAGGGAGCGCAGTCAGATCCACCATCAACTATAGTAAGGAGCTGAGGAGATTGGTACATGTAGTATAACAAGTAACTAATCTCTTAGAAGTCCAGTGGGTGGAACTAACTTCTGGACCGCCCACTGGACTATTAAGCCCAGAATGAGCAGAGATTTGGATCAATAAATTGCAGGTTATACTGATTATTTTCAGTCAAAACTTTTGTCTATTTGCTTAGCGCCTCATAAAAACATTGCATGATTGTGAGAAATCTTATCCACACTCCGCTTTACAATGCGGTTGCCGGACATTTCCAAAAAACTCCGACATTTGTTTCCAGTTTCTGTACTTTTTCCTCCACCGCTTCCGCCCAGCTTAAAAGGACTCTTATCAGCACAGGATGACTGTTCAAACCAAGTCCCGGTGCTTCACAGAGGGGCGAAAAAATATAATACACCTCCCCACTTACTGGTTTGCCCTCGATCTCCACCACCATCTTCTTTGACAACTCTGACTTAATAGAGCAAGAGAAGGATGGAGATGGCGGGAAAACAAGCAGGAGGGAATAACGGTTTGGCTCCACCATGGTGCATCAAGCACCTGTGCTTGGTTTGAACAGTCATTCTGTGCGGACAGTTCCTTTAAGCCAAGCTGCCACAAAAGTATACTTTCTCATGTTTTAAGGATCTTGATTATGTGATTTTTATCAGTTTTTATTTTTTTTATTTTCTTTTTTTGTGATTTAAATGAATGTCGTCATTTGTACAATTTGTGTATCCACATATAGATATGAGAATTGATGTTGTAATTTATTTGTGATTTAATGTGTGTATTTGGTGATTTTTCCGTGGGTGCCGGTTTCCTGTACACAGCACAGGCGGACATTTTGTGGCCTCTGTGCAGACACAGTGAGAGTTGCCCACAGCAACCAATCAGATGACCGGTTTCATTTTCTCTCCCTCATAAAGCTGGAATTTGGTTGTCATGGGCGACCCCTTCCCTGTAGATCTACTTTTACTTTTTAAAGATGAGGCCCAGTGACATTAGCGAGCTACAAAATGTCCGCCTTGTTTAGGTGAAAGAGTACCACATGCTTGTCGGGTCACCGGCAGTGACTTGTCTCAGGGACCAATAAAGCACCAGTTCATATGGCATGCAGAATATTGTAAATGTCGCCATTATGCAAATCTCTAAAATGGCTGAGAACTTGATAATGATTACGATTCCACAAAGATTACAATGGAGCATTTTCTTTAAAAAAAAAAAAAACTTAAAGGGGTTGACCCACAATTAAAGTACCTAATAATCAATAGATTTATGAGTAAAATTGTTTTACAATTGGATGTGTTAAAAAAAAAAAAAAAATGTTCTTGCACATTACAGCACGGGATGCTTTCTGTGAGGTAAAACATTCCACCGCCTGTTTCTGAGGTAATCCCGACAGGTCTTGTGGCTAACAGCCGGGAGACATGCAGCCGCGTGGACGAGAACATAGTATTGGAGCACGTGGTTAGCACCCGAGCATGCTGAGATAATACCTTATCCGAGCATGTACTCCTCACTAGTGACAACCCCTTTAGAGAGGAGCTGTCATCTCTCTTGACTAGAGATGGTGCGAATCGATACTATCTCATTCCATAAGCCTCACCGATGATTTGTGGGTGAGGGAGTACGGATTTTTACCTCATGGCGTCCGCAGTCTGGCTAGTCAAAAGAAGAACCGTGGACTCCAGCAGATAAGAGGCCGAGCTCCCTCCCCTGTTCCTGCGGTCACAGATCACGGTCGAATCGATTCGCAGGCACTCTACTCCTGACATGTATTTTTTAGGCATTTTATTTTTCACTCTAGGGCATCTTTTATTGGAACCGTGCAACGTGCGTTTCCCATTTTTCTTCCTGGAAGTGTAATAATTTGACAACTGGGTGTTGTCATTCCTTTCTTTATGGAGTGATGTGTCCCTACGCACACTAAAGGAGCAGTCAGACGGCCATATTAATCAGACCGAGATCGGACTGCAGTGCTCAGACTGGCTCTCCTGACCCGAGCGTGACACCTTTCATGTATTTATATGCAGCTGTCACACTCAGGAGAGCTGTGGCCAGTAAAGGCGTTGAGGTCCGATTTATATGTCGGTCTGACCGTGCCCCCATACTGCCTAATAAGCTCTGAATGTTTGTGACTTTATATGGGGGTCAACCCTAATTGGCAAGGGAAGTGTTAACAATTGATTGTCTACTTTTCCATCCTTTCCAGGAGGTATAATAGAGGAAAGGCACAAAGTTGCAAGAAAAGCTCCTCTAGCGTTGCAATTTGATGAGAAATAGAAGTAACTACTAAAACAGACATGTCAGGAGAGCTTTCCTTAAAGGGGGTATTCCATCTCCAAGATCCTCCCAATATGTAGAAGGTGTAATAATATTTGCAAATACCTCCAATTAATAAAAATGTATAATTTTTCTGCTTCACTATGTCTCTTAACTCATTTGCAGGCATTACAGGACCTTGGGTATCCATGGTTACGACCACTAGCAATTAACTGTCACTAGATCAGTGGTCGTAACCATGGATACCTACCTAAGGTCCTGCAATGCCTGCACATGAGGAAAGGGACATGGTGAATCAGAAAAACTATACTACATTTCTAATTAGAGGTATTTGCTATTATTATTATTATTACACCTACTACATATTGGGATAAGATCTTGGAGATTGGAATACCCCGTTAAATAAGAAGACGAGTCAGGATGTCATTTACTGGTGTTTTTTTTTTTTGTTTTGTTTTTTTGTTTGTACGTTATGGAAAATGTTGCTTACACTATCAATATTGAATTGTTTTTTTTACATATGCCATGTAAATCATAGAAATGATCTGTACCACTTCAGGTCACGGAGTTGCATTCTGGAATAAGGAGGTGAATATGGTGCTTTATAAAATAGGCAGATGAAATCATTTATGTTGCTTCAATTTAAATAAACCTGAGGAATTTGCACCTTTTGTGACTGGTTGTCTGGTCATTTCTGTACATTCATGTAATATTCTTAATTTTCATGGTTTGGATGAACCTGTGGTTTATGATTATTTTCTCTCTGATACCACAGGACATGAGGCATTAGAGCAAAAATACCCTTAGACTAAAAGGATGTGAAGAATTCTTTGACACTTTTTGACTAGGATATTTTTTTTTCCTTTGCTTTCTTTTTGCCTTCAGTTTCTCCAAACTACAGTACGTCCAACTGCGTTTTCCTCCAATACTGGGAGTATTGACATCTCTTCTGGGATACTTTTGCAGTAGATTTTGCAGGAACTCGAGGGCATTAAGCTATATTAGTGAAGACCCTCTTTATCCCAGTTCAGCTGAGACCACTCGAGTTACCTCCATCGTGAACACTTTTATATGTACGGAGATACTGGACTGCAAGATACTCTAGAATGTCATGATGAGTTGTACTATTAAATGGAGTCTGTCAGCACAAAATGACTGTTCAAACCAAGCACAGGCACTCTGTCCACCCTTGGCGTCATCAAGCAGTTCAGTGCACCTTTCAACCTATTTGTTTTGCATCTATCTCCACTTTCCTTCTACTTCTGACATTTCTGGCTTTACAGGAGGCAAAGGTTGGAGATAGATGGAAACAAATCAAGTAGGTGGTAAGGTGCACTGAATTGTTTAGCCATATTAATGGTGCACCAAATCGCCTGTGCTTGGTTTGACAGGCGCCCTTCAGAGAGTAGGTCCAGCTATGTACAGTTAGGTCCATATATATTTGGACAGAGACAACATTTATCTAATTTTGGATCTAGACATTACCTCAATGAATTTTAAACAAAACAATTCAGATGCAGTTGAAGTTCAGACTTTCAGCTTTCATTTGAGGGTATCCACATTAAAATTGGATGAAGGGTTTAGGAGTTTCAGCTTCTTAACATGTGCCACCCTGTTTTTAAATGGACCAAAAGTAATTGGACAATTGACTCCAAGGCTATTTCATGGACAGGTGTGGGCAATCCCTTCGTTATGTCATTCTCAAGCAGATAAAAGGGCTGGAGTTGATTTGAGGTGTGGTGTTTGCATTTGGAGGTATTTGCTGTGAAGGAAACATTCGGTAAAAGGAGCTCTCCATGCAGGTGAAACAAGCCATCCTTAGGCTGCAAAAACAGAAAAAAAACGAGAGGTTTTCTTCAGATGACTTGTCCATGAAGTTCATATTTGTGCAGGAGTCTCTGAAGAGTAGAACAATGTACCACTACTCCAGAGACTGATAAAACTTTCTGAAGTTCTTTTGCTGTCAAACGGGGGTTCTGATTTGCCTCCCTAGCAATCCTATGTGCAGCTCACAGGAAATTTTAGCTTGGTCTTCCAGACATTATCTTGACCTCCGCTGTTAACTGCCATTTCTTAATTACATTTCGAACTGAGAAAAGGGCAGCTGCTTAGAAGAACCCATGGCTGCTGTTTTTTTTTTTTTGGCACAAGGTTAGAGGAGGCTTTATTTTTATAAAGCTAGGAAACTTGCATCATCTGGCCTTTCTGAACGATGATGGTGAACAAGCCATAACCCTAACAGGCTGATTAAGGTCTGAAACATTGGTCAGAGTTGTCTGAGCACACATCTCTATTTTCCTTTTTGTAATTTTTAACCCCTCTCTGACATTAGACGTACTATCCCGTCCATAAAACCCGTGCCATTCTGACCATGGACGGGATAGTACGTCATAGGCGATTAGCTGCGCTCCCGGAGGGAGCGCAGCAAATCGCCGCCGGGTGTCAGCTGATTATCACAGCTGACACCCGTGACTGTGTGTCAGGAGCGGTCACGGACCGCTCCCGGCACATTAACCCCTTGCACACCGCGATCAAACATGATCGCGGTGTACTGGGGGCACAGGGGAGGATCGCGCAGGCAGGGGGCTCCCTGCGCGCCCCCCTGAGACCCTCAGACCAGCGCGATGTGATCGCGCTGCTCTGAGGGCTTCCTCCCTCCCAGGACCCGGATCCAAGATGGCGCTGGGGTCCTGGAGGGAGGCGGCTTCCTCAGTGCCTGCCGAGAGCAGGCATGAGGAAGCGTCCTGCACTGCCTGTCACATCGCTGGTGTGACAGAGTGCTGTGCACACTGTCACACCAGCGATCTGATGAAATACAGTGATGTCCCACCCTGGGACAAAGTAAAAAAGTAAAAATAAACATGTGTAAAAAAAAATCCAAAAAAAAAAAAAAAAATATTCCCCAATAAATTCATTACTTATTGTAAATAAAAAAAATAAAACAATAAAAGTACACATATATGGTATCGCCGCGTCCGTAACGACCCCCCCTATAAAACTGTCCCACTAGTTAACCCCTTTTGTGAACCCCTTAAAAAATAAAAAATAAAAACGAAGCAAAAAATCAGTGCTTTATCATCATACCGCTGAACAAAAAGTGGAATAACACGCGATCAAAAAGACGGATATAAATAAACATGGTACCGCTGAAAACGTCATCTTGTCCCGCAAAAAACGAGCCGTCACACAGCATCATCAGCAAAAAAATAAAAAAGTTATAGCTCGCAGAATAAAGCGATGCAAAAATAATTATTTTTTATATAAAATTGTTTTTATTCTATAAAAGCGCCAAAACATAAAAAAATTATATAAATGAGGTATCGCCATAATCGTACTGACCCGAAGAATAAAACTGCTTTATCGATTTTACCACACGCGGAACAATAAAAACGCCTCACCCAAAAGAAATTCATGAATTGCTGATTTTTGTTCATTCTAACCTCCCAAAAATCGAAATAAAAAGCGATCAAAAAATGTCACGTGCTCAAAAATGGTACCAATAAAAGCGTCACCTCGTCCCGCAAAAATTAAGACCTCACATGACATTGTGGGCCAAAATATGCAAAAATTATAGCTCTCAAAATGTGGCGATGCAAAAAACTACTTTTTGCAATAAAAAGCGTCTTTTAGCGTGACAGCTGCCAATCATAAAAACCGCTATAAATAGTAAATCAAACCCCCTTTATCACCCCCTTAGTTAGGGAAAAATAATAAAATTAAAAAAATGTATTTATTTCCATTTTCCCATTAGGGTTAGGGTTAGGGTTTCGGCTAAAGTTAGGGTTAGGGTTGGCGCTAAAGTTAGGATTAGGGTTAGAGTTAGGATTAGGGTTGGGATTAGGGTTGGGACTAGGGTTAGGGGTGTGTTGGGGTTAGGGTTGGAGTTAGAATTGGGGGGTTTCCGCTGTTTAGGCACATCAGGGGCTCTCCAAATGTGACATGGCGTCTGATCTCCATTCCAGCCAATTCTGCGTTGAAAAAGTCAAACGGTGTTCCTTCACTTCTGAGCTCTGCCATGCGTCCAAACAGTAGTTTATCCCCACATATGGGGTATCAGCGTACTCTGGACCCCAAGAGTTATTGTGAAATTTGTCCTATTTCTTCTGTTACCCTTGGGAAAATAAAAAACTGGGGGCGAAAATATTATTTTTGTAAAAAAAATAAGATTTTTTTGTTTTTTACGGCTGTACATTATAAACTTCTGTGAAGCACTTGGGGCTTCATAGCGCTCACCACACATCTAAATAAGTTCCTTGTGGGGTCTATTTTCCAAAATGGGGTCACTTGTTGGGGATTTCCACTGTTTAGGCGCATCAGGGGCTCTCCAAATGCGACATGACGCCCCCAGACCATTCCATCAAAGTCTGCAATCCAAAACGTCACTACTTCCCTTTCCGAGCCCTGACATGCGCCCATACAGTAGTTTTCTCCCACATATTGGGTATCAGCGTACTCAGGACAAATTGGACAACAACTTTTGGGGTCCAATTTCTCCTGTTGCCCTTGTGAAAATAAAATATTGGGGGCGAAAAAATCATTTTTGTAAAAAAAAAAAAGGATTTTTTATTTTTACGGCTGTGCGTTATAAACTTCTGTGAAGCACTTCGGGGTTCAAAGTGCTCACCACACATCTAGGTAAGTTCCTTGTGAGGTCTATTTTCCAAAATGGGGTCACTTGTGGGGGGTTTCCACTGTTTAGGCGCATCAGGGGCTCTCCAAATGCGACATGACGCCCCCAGACCATTCCATCAAAGTCTGCAATCCAAAACGTCACTACTTCCCTTTCCGAGCCCTGACATGCGCCCATACAGTAGTTTTCTCCCACATATTGGGTATCAGCGTACTCAGGACAAATTGGACAACAACTTTTGGGGTCCAATTTCTCCTGTTACCCTTGTGAAAATAAAATATTGGGGCGAAAAAAATCATTTTTGTAAAAAAAAAAAGGATTTTTTATTTTTACGGCTGTGCGTTATAAACTTCTGTGAAGCACTTCGGGGTTCAAAGTGCTCACCACACATCTAGATAAGTTCCTTGTGGGGTCTATTTTCCAAAATGGGGTCACTTGTGGGGGGTTTCCACTGTTTAGGCGTATCAGGGGCTCTCCAAATGCGACATGACGCCCCCAGACCATTCCATCAAAGTCTGCAATCCAAAACGTCACTACTTCCCTTCCGAGCCCTGACGTGCACCCATACAGTAGTTTTCTCCTACATATTGGGTATCAGCGTACTCAGGACAAATTGGACAACAACTTTTGGGTTCCAATTTCTTCTGTTACCCTTGTGAAAATAAAATATTGGGGGCGAAAAAATCATTTTTGTAAAAAAAAAAAAGGATTTTTTATTTTAAGGCTGTACGTTATAAACTTTAGTGAAACACCTGGGGGTTCAAAGTTCTCACCACACATCTAGATAAGTTCCTTGAGGGGTCTAGTTTCCAAAATGGTGTCATTTGTGGGGGGTTTCCACTGTTTAGGCAGATCAGGAGCTCTCCAAACACGACATGGCGTCCAGCCAATTCTGCGTTGAAAAAGTGAGATGGCGCTCCTTCCCTTCCAAACTCTGCCATGCACCCAAACAGTGGTATACCCCCACATATGGGGTATCAGTGTACTCAGGACAAATTGCACAATAACTTTTGGAGTCTTGTTACCCTTGGAAAAATAAAAATTGGGGTGAAAAGATCATTTTTGTGGAAAAAATATGATTTTTAAATTTTACGGCTCTACGTTATAAACTTGTGTGAAGCACTTGAGGGTTCAAATTGCTCACCAAAGATCTAGATAAGTTCCTTAGGGGTCTAGTTTCCCAAATGGGGTCATTTGTGGGGGGTTTCCACTGTTTAGGCACATCAGGGGCTCTCCAAATGCAACATGGCATCCAATCTCAATTCCAGCCAATTTTGGTTGGAAAAAGTCAAATGGTGCTCCTTCCCTTCCGAGCTCTGCCGTGCGCCCAAACAGTGGCTCCCCCCCACATATGGGGCATCAGCGTACTCAGGACAAATTGGACAACAACTTATGTGGTCCAATTTCTCCTGATACCCTTGGGAAAATAAAAAATTAGTGACTAAAAGATAATTTTTGTGGGAAAAAAATAGGATTTTTTATTTTCATGCCCGGGCATTATAAACTTGTGTGAAGCACTTGGGGGTTCAAAGTGCTCACCAAAGATCTAGATAAGTTCCTTAGGGGTCTAGTTTCCAAAATGGGGTCACTTGTGGGGGATTTCCACTGTTTAGGCTCATCTGGGGCACTGCAAACGGAACATGACCCCCATCAACGTCTGCATTCCAAAACGTTACTACTTCCTTTCCAAGCCCTGCCGTGCGCCCAAACAGTTTTCCACCCCCACATATGGGGTCAGCGTACTCAGGACAATGGCAAAACTTTTGGGTCAATTCTGGAAAATTCAAAATTTAGGACTAAAATCATTTTTGTGGAATTTTTTTTTTTTTTTTTTCACACCCAGGCATTATAAACTTTTGTGAAACACTTGGGGGTTCAAAGTGCTCACAACAGATCTAGATAAGTACCTTAGGGGGTCTAGTTTCCAAAATGGTGTCACTTGTGGGGGGTTTCCACTGTTTAGGCGCATCAGAGGTTCTCCAAGCGCGACATGGCGTCCAATCTCAACTCCAGCCAATTTTAGTTTGAAAAAGTCAAACGGCGCTCCTTCCCTTACGAGCTCTGCCGTGTGCCCAAACAGTGGTTTTCCCCCACATATGGGGTATTGGCGTACTCAGGAGAAATTGCATAACAACCTTATCTGTCCATTTTCTCCTTTTACCCTTGTGAAAATAAATAAAAAGTTTGTAAAAGATCATTTTTGTGGCTAAAAAGTTAAATATTCATTTTTTCCTTCCACGTTGCTTTAGTTCCTGTGAAGCACCTGAAGGGTTAATAAACTTCTTGAATGTGGTTTTGAGTACCTTGAGGGTGCAGTTTTTAGAATGGTGTCACTTTTGGGTATTTTCTGTCATGTAGACCCCTCAAAGTGACTTCAAATGTGAGGTGGTCCCTAAAAAAAATGGCTTTGTAAATTTTGTTGTAAAAATGAGAAATCGCTGGTCAACTTTTAACCCTTATAACTTCCTAAGAAAAAAAAATTTTGATTCCAAAATTGTGCTGATGTAAAGTAGACATGTGGGAAATGTTATTTCTTAACTATTTTGTGTTACATATTTCTCTGTTTTAAGGAATAAAAATTCAAAGTTTGAAAATTGCTAAATTTTCAAAATTTTCGCCATATTTGCGTATTTTTAAAAAATAAACGCAAGTTATATGGAAGAAATTTTACCACTAACATGAAGTACAATATGTCACGAGAAAACATTCTCAGAATCGCGAAGATCCGTTGAAGCGTTCCGGAGTTATAACCTCATAAAGAGACAGTGGTCAGAATTGTAAAAATTGTCCCGGTCATTAACGTGCAAACCACCCTTGGGGTGAAGGGGTTAAATTGAAAAAAATACTATAGATTTTTTTTTGTTTTGTTTTGTTTCTTTGCCTAAAATACAAATGAATTGTCATCTTTAACTTTAGGCCTTTTAGAGATCATTTCATCTTTGCTTAACTGTTCACAATAACCGGGGGTGCCCAAACTTCTATATGTCCCTGTATTTTACTAGATTATGACTTGAGTCTACTCTTTTGGGACAAGTGATCGCGTTCAATATCCCAGGCTGTTATTATTCTTTCTCCAAACTTCACAGTTTTTCCTAATTTTGCTGGAACCATTCCCTTGGCGTCCTTCAGCGCTTCTATTCGGCCTCAGCATGCCAATGGTTGACATGTGGTCCATCACTCCAGAGAGCGCGTTTCTTCTGCTCCTTTATTCCAGAGGTGGTGGCTGGTGATTCTTCAGACATGTACACATTAATACAGATCATATTATGCTCCCTTTTCTGAAAACAGCCCCTGGGGTGCAGTCTCCAGATGTTAAGGTGTCCAATGTGTGATGTGAACACCGGCTTTACCAGTAAGTGACACGTTTACAGGTCTCACAAATGGCTTTGGCTCGCTGTCCATTCTCACCGCACCCTTGCTATGTCTGTAAATATGTTGAAACTAATGGAGTTTATCTTTGCTGTGCGGTGTGTACTCATAACTGATTTGGCTCATAGATGAAGGAACAATAGCTGTACCAGAAAAACAAATAGGTTTCAGAGTAATGAGTATTAGTAGAAGGGGGTGGGGGAACTACAGGACATAGTCCAAGCTTTTCTAAGAAGACTGGTGACTTTCTGTGGTCTGGATGCAGCACAGACCTTGAAAACCCAGCTGGAGTCACGTCACATATCAAAATGGTTCATGGGATTGTTAAAAACTGGCTCAATTATGTGGGTCAAATCCATCTTAAGAGATAAATTATATTCAGTGGCTTGCAAAAGTATTCACTTCCTTAGGCTTTTTACCCATTTTGTCACGTTACAATGTGTTTAACCCCTTCCCGACATGTGCCGTACTAGTAATGCTCTGCAGGAACTGAGTTCCCGCAAACAGCAGTACTAGTACGGCGCACCGATCGCGCGGCCTCATGCTGAGCACCGCAGCAATCTGGTACAGGTCTCAGCTGTATGTGACAGCTGACAGCGGCATCAGAGAGGTTAAATACCCGCGATCGGTGCTAGCACCGATCGTGGGCATTGCTGCCGGGTGTCAGTAGTGACAGTGGCATAGAGGAGCATCGCGCAGGGAGGGGGTTTTTGTGTAAAAGTGCCAAAACACAAAAAAAACTATATAAATGAGGTATTGCTATAATCATACTGACCCGAAGATTAAAGCGGTCTTAGCAATTTTACCACAAGCAGAACGGTATAAAATAAAAATCCTGAATTGTTGGTTTTTGTTCATTCTGTCTCCCAAGAATTCTGAGTAGAAAGCGATCAAAAAATGTCATGTGCCCGAAAATGGTACCAGTAAAAACGTCAGCTTGTCCCGCAAAAACAAGCCCTCACATGACTGTCACCGAAATATGGAAAAACATAGCTCTCAAACTGTGGTGATGTAAAAACTAGTTTTCTCAATAAAGCGTCTGTGACAGCTGTCAAATGTAAAAACCTGCTATAAATCTGGTATCGCTGTAATCGCACCGACCAGAAGAATTAATTCGCCTAATCACTTACACCGCACGAGAAATGGCTTAAAAAAATAAAACCAATTCTTTACATGCTGTTTTTTTTTCATTCTGCCTCCCAAAGATCGCTTTAATGCTCGGCGCACATTTATCCTGCACTCTGCACTGAGCGCTTACACTGGGGTTTCCGTGTAAATCTCTGAAATCTGTGATTTCAGATGGGATCTCTGGCGGAAGATTCCCTATAATGAGGCAGATGGAGGCACTGTGGACGCCATGGGACCTGTGATCTGGCAGTGTCCTTTTTAGGATTGCATAAAAGTGTTGTCGGCCATAGTTTTATGCACTTCTGAAAAGGACACCGCTGAACAGAGGCCAGACGGAGTCCAGAGTAACTCTGCTGCCTCATTATAGCGAATGGATCCATAGGGGTTTCATCTGTCACGTCACTTGGAGATTTAGATGGAAACCCCATCTACATGCTCAGCGTAGAGCGCCAGATAAATGTTATGTAAAATGTTCCCAATAAAAGCAACTCAATCCACAAAAAAGCAAGTCCTCAGGTCTGTCATTTGTTAATGGAAATATAGGGGGCTTCCACCTTACTGGTAGCACAAAGGCTAATTCTCCGTTCCCAAATCCAAATGTCCCCCCTACCTTCTGAGTCCAGTGTGCCACATTTAGTGCCCACATGTTTGGCATTTCTGTAGTGATGAGAGCCCACCTAACTTATGGGTGCATGCCTTCAGATGCACGGGCTGGGCATAATGTACTGGTCACTACAACGGCAGTTTGCAGTTTCAACTCTGCAACATCCACTGCTGCTTGTTTCCGGAAAACACTCATGGAGTAAAAATAATCACTACACCAGTAAATAAATTCCCAAGGGGTATAATTTCCAAAATGGGGTCACTTGAGGGGGGATTCTGCTTTTCTAGCAATTAGAAGCTCTGTATATGGAGTCCGCATGCTATTCTAGGAAAACCTGCGCTCTAGGAGGCAAATAGCGCTCCGTCCCTCCCGAGTTTCTTCGTATGGCTAGGCGATGCTGTACAGCCACATATGGGATATTTCTACATTCAGCAGAAATTGTGGGAAAAATTTTGGTGCCATTTTTACAGTTTTCCCAGTATGAAAATATAAAATTGGGGGCTAACACAATTTGGTGGTAAAAATGTAAATTATTTTTCTTCACTGCCCAATTGTATAAAGTTTTGTGATACACCTGGTTCTGCTGTTCTGGCACATCAGGGGCTCTGCCAATGTAACATGGCACCGTCACACAAGTGCAGCAAAATCTGCACTGTAATATGGCGCTACTTCCCTTCTGAGCTTCGCACTGTGCCGCAAAAGTCGTTTTCGACCACTTATAGGTTATCGGTGAACTCGGGAAAAATTGCACAACAGTTTTTGGGGTCCATTTTCTCCTGTTCCCTAAGCTAAAAAGATTTTGGAGCTAAAAATTTGGAGCTTTAAAGATTTTGGAGCTAAAAAAGATTTTTACGGGAAAAATTAGATTTTTCTTTATTTTCACGGCTTAATGTTATAAACTTCTGTGAAGCACCTGGGGGTTCAAGGTGTTCAATACAGATCTAGATAAGTTTCCAAAGGGGTCTAGTTTCCAAAATTGTCACTTGTGGTGGGTTTCCACTGTTTAGGCACATCGGGGGCTCTCCAAACGCGACATGGCATTCGCTAATTATGCCAGCAAATTTTACATTCAAAAAGTGAAATGGCGCTCCTTCCCTTCCGATGCCTGTCGTGTACCCAAACAGTAGATTTCCCCCACATATGAAGTATCAGCATGCTCAGGAGAAATTTCTCAACAAATTGTGTGGTCCATTTTCTCCTGTTAAGGTACTGCCACACTAAACGCTCCCGCTAACGATCACGATAACGACGCATACTAATGCGATCGTTTTTGTGATCGTTTTTATGTCGCTAGTAGCTGCAAACTAACGATCTCGTTAACGACGCATAAGCGGTTAGCGATCTCGTTAACGACTTTTGCGGTCATTGTGATGTAAAAAACAGCGCACATCGTTAAAAAAAGGTGCCAGACACAGCGATATAGCGCTCACCAGCGGGACGCCAACGATAAAAATACGGTCCAGAACGCTAGTGAACGATCAGCGAGATCACAGCAGGGGCCACGTCGTTGCTACATTCCACACACAACAACGTCACTAACGAGATCGCTAAATAGTGACGTTTTTTAGCGATCTCGTTAGCGTTCTTGTTTAGTGTGGCATACCCTTTAGCCTTGCAAAAGTTAAAAAAAAAATAAAAAAAGCTCTAAAGGAAATGTTTTGTGAAAGAAAAGTAAATGTTTATTTTTCTTTCCACATTTCAAAAATTCCTGTGACTTCCCCTACAATTTAAAATCAATAAATATATTTGAAAAACAAAAATTCCTGTGAAGCAGCTGAAGGGTTAATAAACTTCTTGAATGTGGTTTTGAGCATCTTGAGGGGTGCAGTTTTTAGAATGGTGTCACTTTTGGGTATTTTCTGTCATATAGGCCCCTCAAAGTGACTTCAAATGTGAGGTGGTCCCTAAAGAAAAATTTTGTTTTGCAAATTTTGTTGTAAAAATGAGAAATTGCTGGTCAACTTTTAACCCTTAACTTCCTAACAAAAAAAAGTTGTTTGATGCAAAGCAGACATGTGGGAAATGTCATTTAGTAGTTATATTGTGTGATATTACTCTGTTTAAAGGGCAAAAAAATTAAGTTTGAAAATTGCAAAAAAATTTGCTAAATTTCCTTTTTTTTTTTTTTCACAAATAAACATATAAGTCATATCAAAGAAATTTTACCAGTATCGTTGTAACAAATGGAAGCGGAGGCAGAGGTGGTGAAGTTCACATTCGTTTTTATTTTTTAATGTGGAACCTCGAGACCGCGGTCCGGGGGGCTCCGATGGGGGCGTAACTAGTGAGCCCCGGGTACCCGTAGTAAGGCCCCTCGAACAGGACCAGAATGGAATACCCGGAGGACACAGGTGCTACCTCCAGTTAGACCCTGGACACGTGGCAGCTGTCCCAGAGGGACCAAAAGGGTAACAGGTATTTACAGAGTCCGTGGAGGGTTCTTGACGGAGAAGGGTAAGGTCCTGGTCCAGAACGGATGGTAGTAGGCTGGCTCCAGTGACCTTGTCACGGTCCACGGGTACGGATGGCTGATGGCGGAACGGGATGACACTTGCGCCAGTACTAGCCGAGATTGTCCAGATTAGCCAGATACAGGTTAGCAATGATCTGAGGAGACAAACAGTATCAGCGAAGCACAGAGACGCAGCGCAGACAGATCAGGAACAGAACCGGATGTAGCAATGATAGAACACGTTGCTCTGGCACTCCCCTAATGGTGGAGTGACCAGATATAGTACTGAGTGCGCAGCCATTGGTTAATTAGCTATTTCAAAAAATGCATGCTGCCCCTTTAAGAGAGACGGTGGGTGCGGCCTCGCGTCCTAAGCAGACTATCTGGAGGCCTGCCAGCAGCGTGCCAGGAAGTGGAGGAGGACACAGGACGCCGACGAGCAGATGGGACAGGAGACCCCAGCCCGCGCGCAGACTGCTGCAGAGGGACAGCTAGAGGAACAGGTGAGTGAGCAGAACGGAGTGCAGAGCCAGCGCTGGGACCGAGTGTAACAGTATCCCCCTCTTTACTCCCCCTCTTTTTCAAGCCTGCGTGAAATCTTTTAAGAAGAAGAGGAGCCTGGATGTTCTCTTTAGGCTCCCAAGATCTCTCCTCAGGACCAAAACCTTTCCAGTCCACCAGGTAATAGATCCTACCTCTTACTCTCTTAGAGGCCAAGATATGTTTTACCTCAAAAACATCATCCTCAGAGACCGGATCAGGAGTGGTACCCGGGTCCTTAAAGAAGGAGCTCAACACTACTGGTTTGAGGAGGGAAACATGAAAGGAGTTAGGTACTCGTAGAGAATTAGGCAATTTCAGTTTATAAGAGACCGGGTTGATTTGTCTCAAGACTTCAAAGGGACCAATGAAACGGGGACCCAATTTGTACGATGGTAACTTCAGACGGATGTACTTGGAGGAGAGCCATACCTTGTCTCCTGGACGAAAGATGGGAGCCTCCAAACGTCTTTTGTCCGCATGCGTTTTCATACGTTGAGAAGCTTTCTCCAAAGCCGACCTGGTCTCTCTCCAAATGTCCGAGAAATTCTTAGACAAGGTATCGACTGCCGGAACATCAGACAATCCCGAGACAGGAAGAGGAATTCCGGGTTGCAGTCCAAACACAATCTGAAAGGGAGACTTTCCAGAAGATTCACTTACTTGGTTGTTGTAGGTGAACTCCGCCCAGGGCAGTAATTCTACCCAGTCATTATGATGAGCGTTGACGAAGTGACGCAGGTATCCAGCCAGGATTTGATTGATCCTCTCCACTTGCCCATTAGACTGGGGATGATATGCAGAAGAAAAATCTAGTTCAATTTTTACCATTTTACAGAGTCCTCTCCAGAACTTAGAGGTGAACTGGACACCCCTGTCGGACACGATGTGGAGAGGAAATCCATGTAGACGGAAGATGTGCTGAATGAAGTGCGTGGCCAGTTCTGGAGCAGACGGGAGGCCAGATAGCGGAACGAAGTGGGCCATTTTAGAGAAGCGGTCCACCACAACCCATACCACTGAGCAGCCAGAAGAAATGGGAAGATCCGTGATGAAATCCATCGCGATGTGCTGCCAGGGAGCGGACGGAATCGGAAGAGGCAGAAGCCTGCCGGCTGGTAGATGTTTAACAGTTTTGTTACGGGCACATGAAGGACAGGCTGCGACGAACTCCTGGATATCCTTGCCCATGGTAGGCCACCAGTAATAACGGGAGATGAGTTGCTGCGTCTTTCTCTGACCAGCATGGCCAGACAACTTAGAAGAATGACCCCAGCGCACGACTACGATCAGAGGCGGACACGAAAGTTTTCCCAGGAGGAAGCCGGGCCAGATCAGTGGAGGCAACAGAGACTAACTTAGAAGGTTCAATAATGTGCTGAGGTTCCTCCTCCAGTTCAGGAGGCAAGAAGGCTCTAGAGAGTGCGTCTGCCTTGATGTTCTTGTCAGCTGGACGGAAATGAAGTACAAAATTGAAACGGGCAAAAAATAATGCCTGACGGGGATTCAGTCTTAAAGCAGATTGGAGATAGGCAAGGTTTTTATGGTCGGTGAATATGATTACCTGGTGATGAGCTCCTTCAAGAAGATGTCTCCATTCTTGCAGAGCCAATTTGATGGCCAACAGTTCGCGATCACCGACAGAGTAGTTCCTTTATGCAGGAGAAAAAACCTTGGAAAAAAAAACACACGAGATCATCCGCCCGGTAGACGACTTCTGGGTCAGAACTGCTCCTGCACCTATGGAAGAAGCGTCAACTTCAAGAAAAAATTGCTCACTTGAATTAGGACGATGAAGGACGGGTGCGGAAGCGAAGGCTTTTTTTAGAGAAACAAAGGCCTCTTCTGCCTCGGAGGACCATTCCTTAGAGCAGTGGTGGGCAATTAATTTTGCCAGGGGGCCGCATGAGAAATTGGGATGGTTTTAGAGGGCCGGACTAATATAATTACCTCCGTTCTACCCAATACTGTATATATACATACATACATATATATATATATATATATTATATATATATACATACTGTATATATACATACCTGCCCATTATCATCATCTTCTCCCCATCATCATCAATGCCTCCCCATTATCAGCAATGCCTGCCCATCATCATCTTCTCCCCATCATCAATGCCTGCCCATTATCATCATCTTCTCCCCATCATCATCAATGCCTGCCCATCATCATCATCATCTCCCCATCATCAATGCCTGCCCATTATCATCAATGCCTGCCCATTATCATCATCTTCTCCCCATCATCATCAATGCCTGCCCATCATCATCATCATCTTCTCCCCATCATCAATGCCTGCCCATTATCATCAATACCTGCCCATTATCATCATCTTCTCCCCATCATCATCAATGCCTGCCCATCATCATCATCATCTTCTCCCCATCATCAATGCCTGCCCATTATCATCAATACCTGCCCATTATCATCATCTTCTCCCCATCATCATCAATGCCTGCCCATCATCATCATCATCTCCCCATCATCAATGCCTGCCCATTATCATCAATGCCTGCCCATTATCATCATCTCCCCATCATCAATGCCTCCCCATTATCAGCAATGCCTGCCCATCATCATCTTCTCCCCATCATCAATGCCTGCCCATTATCATCAATGCCTGCCCATTATCATCATCTTCTCCCCATCATCATCAATGCCTGCCCATTATCATCATCTTCTCCCCATCATCATCAATGCCTGCCCATCATCATCATCATCTTCTCCCCATCATCAATGCCTGCCCATTATCATCAATACCTGCCCATTATCATCATCTTCTCCCCATCATCATCAATGCCTGCCCATCATCATCATCATCTTCTCCCCATCATCAATGCTGCCCTTTCTCAATACTGCCCATTATCATCATCTTCCCATCATCATCAATGCCTCCCCATTATCCGCAATGCCTGCCCATCATCACACACAGACAGCACATAAGCACTCTCTCACATACATACACACACACACAAAGCACCGCACTACATAGACACAGAAACACACAGAGACACGTCTTACCTGTCCAGCGTCCCCGCTCTGACACAGCCGGCCGCTGAATGATGACGTCATTCAGCGGCCGGCTGTGAGAGGAAGCGCCGGTGGAGCCCGGAGCTGCAGCAGCGGAGGCACGGGAGAGGTAAGTATTGTGCCAGCTGATGCCGGGGCCCTGAGACTGCCGGAGCGCCTCCGCGGGCCGGTCACTGACAGCCGGCGGGCCGGATGCGGCCCGCGGGCCGCCCCTTGCCCGGGTCTGCCTTAGAGTTTACACCTTTCCGGGTTAAGGCTGTGATTGGAGCCACTCGGGTGGAAAAGTGTGGAATAAATTGCCGATAGTAATTGGCGAACCCGAGGAACCTTTGTATGGCTTTTAGCCCAGACGGACGAGGCCAGTTGAGAACTGCAGACAACTTCTCCGGATCCATCTTTAATCCTGTGGAAGATACAATGTACCAAGGAAAGGCAAAGAAGACTGCTCAAAGAGGCATTTCTCATATTTGGCATATAGCCTGTTCTCTCTCAGTCTTTGTAAGACCAGGCGTACTTGCCTCCGGTGTGACGTCAAGTCAGCAGAAAAAATCAAAATATCGTCCAGGTAAACCACGACACAAGTATAGAGCAAGTCCCTGAAAATGTCATTAACAAATTCCTGAAAAACCGCAGGTGCATTGCTTAGACCGAATGGCATTACCAGGTATTCATAGTGGCCGTCACGGGTGTTGAAGGCTGTTTTCCATTCGTCCCCCTCTCTGACTCGGATCAGGTTGTAGGCCCCTCTGAGGTCCAATTTGGTGAAGATCTTGGCCCCTCGGAGACGATCAAACAGCTCTGAAATAAGAGGTAATGGATACCTGTTTTTTACCGTGATTTGATTTAGACCCCGATAGTCAATGCAGGGCCGCAAGGATCCATCCTTTTTCTTCACAAAGAAGAATCCAGCTCCTGCCGGTGA
Organism: Oophaga sylvatica; assembly: GCA_033576555.1. Taxonomy (NCBI): domain Eukaryota; kingdom Metazoa; phylum Chordata; class Amphibia; order Anura; family Dendrobatidae; genus Oophaga; species Oophaga sylvatica. The sequence continues at coordinate 511,476,231 of JARQOD010000004.1, forward strand.
CGATGTCTTTCGGATAAATCCTCTAGCCAGATTCTCTTGGATGTAGTCCGACATGGCCTGAGTCTCTGCCTGTGAAAGGGGATAAACTCTCCCGCGAGGAGGAGATGCTCCAGGAAGAAGCTCTATCTGACAGTCATACGACCTTGTGGAGGTAGTCTCTCAGCCTCCTTTTTCCCATAGACGTCAGAGAAGGACCAATTGACGGAAGGCAACCCTGGCAGGGTATCAGGCTGGACTGGAGGCGAAACAGGTTGAATCCGGGTTAAGCAACGATTCATGCAGGTATCTCCCCAACGCAGAACTTCTCCAGCTTTCCAATTAAGGACTGGTTCATGCATCTGGAGCCAAGGTAAACCTAAAAGCATGGGATGGGATAAACCGGGATATACATAAAATCGCATTCGTTCAGTATGCATTAGACCTACCCGGAGTTCCACCAACTCGGTTTGAAACTGGACGGGCTCGGTCAGCGGTTTGCCATCCACGGCAGACACCTGTAACGGATCAGGAAGACGCTGGACTGGTAAGCGGTAATGATCCACAACCGCCTGCTGGATGAAGTTCCCTGCAGCTCCAGAATCCAGTAGACAATGTTCGGAGAATTTTATTGCTCCATAGGACACGGAGACTGAGATGTGTAAAGAGGGAGAGGACTGTTCTCTACCTAGGTTGGCCCCTCCTACCGGACCTAGGCACTGGAGTTTCCCGACTTTTTAGGACAGAAATGGATCAAATGTTCAGAACTACCGCAGTAGTAACAACTTCCCTCCTTGCGACGTGCCTCCCGGCGGTGGGTGGCCAAACTTACATGGTCCACCTCCATGGCGGAGGGCGAAGTACCTGTTTTGTACAAACTAGAGTCCAGGTGATAGGACCTTTTGTCCTGCTTGATCTCCATGGAGCGCTCCTGAAAACGCAGGTCAATTCGGGCTGCCAAGGATATTAGCTCTTCCAAGAGGGTAGGTCTGTCCCGTCCCGCCAGCTCATCCTTGATTCTTCCGGATAGGCCTTCCCAGAAGTTAGCAACCAGGGCCTCATTGTTCCACGATAATTCAGACGAGAGGGTGCGGAATTTGACAGCATACTGAGCTACCGTGAGAGTACCTTGGCGCAGGCGGAGCAAAGCTGAGGCAGTCGAAGTGGTGCGACCCGGTTCATCGAAAGTCCTGCGAAAAGCCTCTAGGAAAGATTGAAGATCGTTAACCAGCGGATCCCCTCTCTCCCATAGCGGGTTTAGCCAGGCGAGGGCCTCTCCTCCCAGGTGTGACATGATGAAGCCCACCTTGGCTCGGTCAGAAGCAAACATATGCCCCAAGATTTCGAAGTGTAGAGTGCACTGATTGAGAAAACCCCGACACAGAGTAGGGTCACCCTGGAAACGGGTAGGAGCCGCCAGGCGGGGACCTTGACTTGCCATGGGAACTGGTACCTGATTATTGATAGAAGAGTCAGGTGCAGACGAGGACCCTAAGGAATCCATGCGGGTAGACAAGCTGCGTAGATAAGTAGTGATCTTGTCCTGTTGAACTCCCAAACGGGTCACCTCCTGGCACAGATCCGTGGTCTGAGATCTCTGGGATCCAGCGGGTTCCATGACCGGAGCAATCTGTAACGAATGGAAGCGGAGGCAGAGGTGGTGAAGTTCACATTCGTTTTTATTTTTTAATGTGGAACCTCGAGACCGCGGTCCGGGGGGCTCCGAAGGGGCGTAACTAGTGAGCCCCGGGTACCCGTAGTAAGGCCCCTCGAACAGGACCAGAATGGAATACCCGGAGGACACAGGTGCTACCTCCAGTTAGACCCCGGACACGTGGCAGCTGTCCCAGAGGGACCAAAAGGGTAACAGGTATTTACAGAGTCCGTGGAGGGTTCTTGACGGAGAAGGGTAAGGTCCTGGTCCAGAACGGACGGTAGTAGGCTGGCTCCAGAGACCTTGTCACGGTCCACGGGTACGGATGGCTGATGGCGGAACGGGATGACACTTGCGCCAGTAATAGCCGAGATTGTCCAGATTAGCCAGATACAGGTTAGCAATGATCTGAGGAGACAAACAGTATCAGCGAAGCACAGAGACTGCAGACGCAGCGCAGACAGATCAGGAACAGAACCGGATGTAGCAATGATAGAACACGTTGCTCCGGCACTCCCCTAATGGTGGAGTGACCAGATATAGTACTGAGTGCGCAGCCATTGGTTAATTAGCTATTTCAAAAAATGCACGCTGCCCCTTTAAGAGAGACGGTGGGCGCGGCCTCGTGTCCTAAGCAGACTATCTGGAGGCCTGCCAGCAGCGTGCCAGGAAGTGGAGGAGGACACAGGACGCCGACGAGCAGATGGGACAGGAGACCCTAGCCCGCGCGCAGACTGCTGCAGAGGGACAGCTAGAGGAACAGGTGAGTGAGCAGAACAGAGTGCAGAGCCAGCGCTGGGACCGAGTGTAACAATCGTGAAGTACAATGTCATGAGAAAACATTCTCAGAATCAGTGGGATCCATTGAAGTGTTCCAAAGTTATTGCCTCCTAAAGGGACACTGGTTAATTTGCATCATTATAATCGGTGGCCCCGTCACCACAAATGCCCAAATTCTGTTTTGTGAGGGTTCAGATGTAAGCCCCGAGGGAGCTACCGAACGTAGTGGCAAATCCTTTGTGAACCCAGCCTTAAAGAGTAATTAAGCTTTAATTTTTTATATATATATATATATTATTTTTTTTTTTTTTGCCAGCCTGGAAAGTTATGAAACTTTGAAGGTACCGTATATACTCGAGTATAAGCCGACCAGAGTATAAGCCGAGGCCCCTAATTTTGCCACGGAAAACTGGGTAAGCTTATTGACTCGAGTATAAGCCGCCGTCCTGCTCTGTGCTCCCCCATCCAGTTCTGTGCTCCTCATTCTCCTGTGCTCCCCCCCTCCTGCTCCATCCTCCGCTGTGCTCCCCCCTTCTTGATCCGTCCTCTGTGCTCCCCCCCTCCTCCGTACTCCACGTCCTCCTCTGTGCTCCCCCCTCATGCTCCGTCCTCTGTGCTCCCCCCTTCCTGCTCCGTCCTCCTGTGCCCCCCCGTCCTGCTCCGTGCTCCTCTGCTCTCCATCCTCCCCCCGTCCTGCTCCATGCTCTGTGCCCTCCATCCTCCCCCCATCCTGCTCCGTATTCCTCTGTGCTCTCCATCCTCCTCCCATCCTGCTCCGTGCTCCTCTGTGCCCTCCATCCTCCCCCGTCCTGCTCCGTGCTCCTCTGTGCCCTCCATCCTCCCCCCCCCGTCCTGCTCCGTGCTCCTCTGTGCCATCCATCCTCCCGCCGTCCTGCTCCGTGTTCCTCTGTGCTCTCCATCCTCCCCCCGTCCTGCTCCGTGCTCCTCTGTGCCCTCCATTCTCCCCCGTCCTGCTCTGTGCTCCTCTGTGCTCTCCATCCTTCTCCGTGCTCCTCTGTGCCCTCCATCCTCCCCCCGTCCTGCTCTGTGCCCTCCATCCTCCTCCCCCGTCTTGCTCTGTGCTCCTCTGTGCCATCCATTCTCCCCCGTCCTGCTCCGTGCTCCTCTGTGCTCTCCATCCTCCTCCCCCCCCTCCTGCTCCGTGCTCCTCTGTGCTCTCCATCCTCCCCCCTCCTGCTCCGTGCTCCTCTGTGCTCTCTGTCCTACCCCCCGTCCTGCTTCGTGCTCCTTGTCCTCCTCCATGCTCCCCCCATCCTCCTCCATCATACTCGCCCTCCCCGTGCCATCGCTGAACGTCCCGGCAATCCTCCGTTGTACCCGGCTTCCTGCAGCTCTCCTGTGCTGAGCGGTGACGTAATAACGCTCATTAAGGCCATGAATATGGACGCCACGCCTATGGGAGTGGAGTTGCGTCCATATTCATGACCTTAATGAGCGGTATTCCGTCACCGCTCAGCACAGGAGAGCTGCAGGAAGCCGGGTACAACGGAGGATTGCCGGGACGTTCAGCGATGGCACGGGGAGGGTGAGTATGATGCTCCTGCCGCGGCACCCCCTCCCCTGCTGGTTTCTGCCCAATGACTCGTGTATAAGCCGATGGGGCATTTTCAGCACAAAAAAAGGTGCTGAAAATCTCGGCTTATACACGAGTATATATGGTATTTGTTTTTATTTCTGTTAAAAATGACATTTAGCAAAAACGTGCTGATTTGGAGAACTGATGATGGCAGTGAAAGGGTCGGCACCTGTCTCCTCCGCAGACTGTTCGGCTTAGGTTTACTAACCCTTCCGTATAACACGGCCGAGTGCTCTCTGATGTTTTATCGGTTAGCGCTCAGCCCAATGTTATACTATGGGGCAGTGCAGATCTGTGATTTTCTCATGCCTATTCGGCATGCTGCGAGTGGCTCCGATATTCGGATTACGTGCAGCCATACAAGTCTATGGGTGCTTGTGAAACAGACTGCACTCGGACGTCATCTGAGTGCAGTCTGATGTACGCGCACAGAGACAATGGAGAAAAATGATAAATTACTTACCGGTAATTTGATTTTCTAGAGCCATGACAGCACCGACATGAGTATGGTATCCGCCCCCAGGAACAGGAAACCTGCAGCAGAGATAAAAGAAGGGGGCGGTACCTCTCCCTCAGTTTGTTTCAGAGTATGCAGGGTAACCGCCAAAATTAGTCGTTATATATACACATATACTAGCATATTTACGACCTACCTTCTTTATATATCAATTTATACATGCCTTTTTTTTTTTTTCTGTGAATCACACAACCATCACCAAGATAGGGCGGGAATTAATACGGTGCTGTCATGGCTCTGGAAAATCAAATTACCAGTAAGTAATTATTTTTTTCCCTTCCCCATGACAGCACCGACATGAGAGGAAGAAATAGAAGAGCCTCCTAGGGTGGGACAACAGCAGATAACACCTTTCTACCAAAGGCTAAATTCGAGAGACTTAAATCTAGCCTATAATGACGGAAAAAGGTGGAGGGTGACGACCATACCGCTGCCCTGCAAATCTGTTCTATTGATACATTTGCCCGTTCGGCCCAGGATGTCGCAACAGCCCTTGTGGAGTGAGCCGTTACACCCAGTGGGGGAGTCTGACCTGACGAAGAATAAGAAAGTGAGATAGCCATGCGTAGCCACCGTGCAATTGTAGCTTTTGAAGCTTTTTTTCCCCCTGTTTATCCCCTGGAAGGAGACAAAAAGGGCTGACGACTGTCGCCAAGATTTTGAAACTTCTATATATTGAAGTAGGCAACGTCTTACATCTAAACAATGAAAGGTTTGCTCTCCCTGGGATTTTGGGTTGGCACAAAACGAGGGCAAAATTATCTCTTGGTCCCTGTGAAATTTTGTATTAACCTTCGGGAGGAAGGCTGGGTCAGTTCTTATGATCACTCTGTCATCCATAAAGGTAGTATATGGGGGATTTACAGAGATAGCTTGCAGCTCGCTGACTCGCCGAGCTGACGTCAGGGCAACCAAGAGCACTGTTTTTAGTGTTAGAGCCTTTATGAAATGGATGAGATAGGCTCAAACGGGTTTGTAGTTAATGCATTTAATACTAAATTGAGATCCCAGGGAGCCACCTTAGGTACAAATTTCGAAAGTCTGGCTGAAAAGGAGGCCCGAATTAACCTATAGACCCATGGGTGGTCAGCCAGTTTTTTTGTCAAATAGCGCACCTAGTGCCGAGACTTGCACCTTTAGGGTGCTTGTAGACCACCCTCTTTCCAGGCCTTTTTGTAGGAATTCTAGGATCTCCGTCATCGCAACCTTCTGGACTGTCTCCGAAAATCGTCGTCCTGAGAAGTCTAAGAACTTTTGCCAGATCTTATGATATTTGGCCGAGGTGACTTTTTTCCTACTAGTGAGCAAGGTGGTCACCAAGAACCTTTTCGCTAATAGGAGTCCCCTCTCAAGTTCTAGGCAGTGAGGTGTAGTCTGTTCCCCTGAGGATGTTCCACTGGTCCCTGGTGTAGTAGATTGGGAACATCGGGTAAGATCCATGGGTCCGAGGCAGACATGCGTGTGAGCCATGTGAACCACGCTCTCTTCGGCCAGAAGGGCGCTATAAGAATTACACGGCTTTTGTCCTGTCGTATTTTTCTCAGGACTACTGGTATTAGGGGCAACGGTGGAAAGGCATATGCCAGTTTTAACCTCCAGCGGTGTAGCAGCGCATCTACTCCTTCTGGATGTTCTCTCGGGTTCAGGGAGTAGAACCTGTTTACTTTTCGGTTCTCTCTTGTAGCAAACAGGTCCACTTCTGGCCTGCCCCAGCTGACACAAATTTTTCCAAATATGTCCTCATTTAGGGACCTTTCTCCTTGGTGCAGTACATGCCGACTTAAAAAATCTGCCACCGTATTGTCTGTCCCTTTTTAAGTGTGTGCTCGATAGGGACAACAGGTTGTTTTCTGCCCATGTGAACAACTCTCATGGTGATCTTGTACCTCCCTGTCGATTTATGTAGGCTACCGTCGTGTTGTTGTCTGACAGTATTGTGACGTGCTTTCCTCGTACCTCTTTTTCCACCTGATGAAGTGCCTGCTTCACCGCTGTTAGCTCTTTCAAATTGGAGGATGTTTCCCTCATTGAGGGTTCCCATTGGCCTTGTAGAAGTCGTCCTGTTAGATGTGCTCCCCATCCTGAGGGACTCTCATCCGTGGTCAATACCACTTGGTTGTGAATTGACCAGGGTACTGCTCTTTTTAGGTTTTCAGGTTGTAGCCACCATTCCAATGAGCTGTGGACCTGTGACGTTAGGGTGAATCGTCGATTTAAGCTGGTCGGGTCTTTTGCCTGCTCGGCTAAGATTTGCCCTTGCAGATCTCTTGTGTGGCTTTGCGCCCACTGGACCGCTGGTATTGTTGCTGTTAATGTACCCAACAACGACATTGCTTGTCGGATTGTTATGGCTCTGCTCGACCTCAACTGTCGTATCTTGTGTTGAATGGAGCCTATTTTTCTGTCTGGGAGGACACATTGCTGTTTGCAGGAATCTAACAGTATTCCCAAAAATTCTTGTTTTCTGGCTGGGATTAGCTTTGATTTTTTCTCGTTTATTATCCAGCCTAAGCTGGTTAGGATTTCCAGTATCCTTGTTATTGCCTTCCTGCATTCTCCGGTATTTGCTATTACTAGGAAGTCGTCCAAATAGGGTACCAGTAATATGTCTTCTTTTCTCACAAAAGATGCTACTTCTGAAATTAATTTTGTGAATATACGGGGTGCCACCGATATCCCGAAGGGAAGACATTGGTACTGCAGATGCGTAGGACCTGTGCAATCTGTACCAACAGATATTTTTGGGGTTCTTCCCAGATTGGTACATGGTAGTAGGCATCTGTCAGATCGATCACCGCCATGTAGCAGCCTGGTTCGAGCAGCTTCACTGTTGATCTTAGTGTCTCCATTTTGAACTTTTCCACTCGGATGTAATGGTTTAGCGCTTTCAAGTTGAACATCACTCTCAGCGAGCCGGCTGGTTTTGGAGTAAGGAACAGGGTACTGTAGAACCCTTCTCCTACTTGGTGACTTGGTACTTCCACTAACACTTTTTTTAACATAAGGAGAGTGACTTCTTTCTCCATCGTGGCTTGGTTCTTCTTGGCGACCTGAGTTATCTTTAGTCGCTGTGGCGGGAGGCTGAGAAAACTTAATCGTAGGCCTTCGGATAGGAGATTGGTTACCCACCGTGAGGCGGGCAATGTTTCCCACTGATGTACAAATTTTTTCAGTCTTCCTCCCACCGGAGTCTTGGCGTCATTGACGTTTAGTATCTGATCTGGGAGGGCCCTTACTGAAGAGGAATCTTTTCTCCTTCCTCTCTCCCCAAGGTCTGCCCCAGATAGACCTCTCATCTGGTCGACTTCTGCCCCTCTATTCCTTGCTCCACGAAAGGACGAGCGAGCATCACTCCAACGACGTCTTGATACAGGCGGTAGCGGAAATCGTTTTTTCTTATCCGACGCTTTTTCCAATATATCATCCAGTGTTTTCCCAAACAGGTATTGCCCCTCACAGGGAATTGCGCAGTTTCACTTTCGACTGGAAGTCTGCAGTCCAATTTTTCAACCATAATTAGTGTTGAGCGATACTGCTCGATATCTAAAAATATCGGATCGGAATGGTATCGCCGATATCACTAAATATCGGCGATATCCGATTCCGATACCGGAAGTCCCATGTAAGTCTATGGGAACAAAATATCGCAACTAAAAAAAAACTTTATTTCCTTGTAAACACTAAATATACACACATAGAATATATATATATATATATATATATATATACATGTCATTGTGACATATATATATACATATATGTATAGTTTATACACTTCTACATAGTAAAATATCCTCTGATTCAATTGCCGGGTAAAGCCGGCTTCTGTGAAAAGACAGAAGCACCCGACATGAAATGACGCTTGGTGTACATAGGGTTAACCATGTCTTTTCATGTCGTTTGCAATCTGATTTGCACAAACAATTACATCAGTCTGTGTGCAAAATTTCACACCTGTAGGGGTTAATTAAAGGTGTAAATTCGTTGTAAAAAAAACGGACTTTTTGCTACGAATTTACACCTTTATTAACCCCTACAGGTGTGAAATTTTGCACACATAGACTGATGTAATTGTTTGTGCAAATCAGATAGCAAAGGACATGAAAAGACATGGTTAACCCTATGTACACCAAGTGTCATTTCATGTCGGGTTCTGCATTTTCACAAAAGCCGTCAATTGAATTAGCGGCTATTATACTATGTAGAAGTGTATGAACTATAAAAATAAATATATATATATGTGTCACAAATTCAATGACATGTGTGTGTGTAAAATTGTTTAAAAAAATGCGTGGGCTCCCGCCCTATTTTCGCAACCAGACAGACAAAGCCAGCGAATGGGGGCAGATAATAATAGCCCAGAGAGGAACCATTATTTTTGGCCCCCCCTGGCTACTAACATCTGCCCCCAGACACCCCAGAAAAGACAAATCTATAATTAGATTCGCCCTTTCTGGCACTTTGCCCGTCTATTCCCATTGCCCTGTAGCGGTGGCGAATGGGTTAATATGGGGTTAAAGCCACATTGCTATTGAAAGGTGACCTTAAGCCAGGTTAATAATTGAGAGCTGTCAATTAGACAACTATCAATTATTAATCCTATTGCATGAAATAAAACACACACACTTTAATTAAAAATCATTTTAATGAAATAGACACATGTTTTTGACCATCTTTTATTATACTGCAAAAACCATTTCCTGTAATAAAAATAAAATAAAAAAGCAAAATTATTCTTACCTATCCCATGCACAGTCAGGTCCCATGGTGTAATCCTTCAGAAAGGGTTAATGTTTACTGCAGGGACCGCAGCTAATGCTGCAGCCTCACAGTAAACCCCCAAATGAATGAGTTCCTCTCCTGGCTGACAGGAGAGGAAGTGGAAAGCTTAATTGATTGCTTTCCACTTTCACTTCAGGTCAGCCAGGGACACAATAAGTGACGTCAGAGGGAATTGATTAACAAAAATAGGGGTTCCCTTCGAATAAAAAATGGCGTCGGGTCCCCCCTATTTTTGTTAACCAGCCTGATGAAGCAGACCGCTGAGGCCTGGATTTTCAGGCTGTTAAGGAGCCAAGATCCATGGACCTTGCCAGCTTGATAATACCAGGCCACAGCAGTCTGCATATCTTGGCTGATTAACAAAAATAGGGGATCCCCTCGAAAAAAATTGGCGTGGGGTCCCCCCTATTTTTGTTAACCAGCCAGATGAAGCAGACCGCTGAGGCCTGGATTTTCAGGCTGTTAAGGAGCCAAGATCCATGGACCTTGCCAGCCTGATAATACCAGGCCACAGCAGTCTGCATATCTTGGCTGATTAACAAAAATAGGGATCCCCTCGAAAAAAATTGGCGTGGGGTCCCCCCTATTTTTGTTAACCAGCCAGATGAAACAGACCGCTGAGGCCTGGTTTTTCAGGCTGGTAAGGATCCAATATCTATGGACCTTGCAAGCCTGATAATACCAGGCCACAGCAGTTTGCTTAGCTTGGCTGGTTAACAAAAATAGGGGATCCCCTCGAAAAAAAACGGCGTAGGGGTCCCCCTATTTTTTGTTAACCAGCCAAGTAAAATGCAGACTGCTGCGGCCTGGTATTAAAAGACTGTCAAGGCCCATGGATTTTGGCCCTCAACAGCCTGATAATACCAGGCTACAGCAGCCCCACATTTGGCGCATCAAAAGATGTGCCAATTGTGGCACTTTACCCGGCTCTTCCCACTGCCCTGTAGCGGTGGCAAGTGGGGTAATAAGGGGTTAATGTCACCGTTGATTGCACGGTGACAATAAGCCCGGTTAATAATGGAGAGGTGTCAATAAGACACCGATCCATTATTAATCCCAAAGTTATTAAATGTATAAAAAAAAGACAAAGCAAGAAAAAAGTCTTTTAATGAAATAAGAGACAACACAGTTTTCATTAATTTTATTATACACTCATTCCTGCGACGCCATCGATCTCCTGTAAAAAAAGAAAAAAAACAAACCAACAGTATACCACCTGTCCGACGCAGTCCATAGTAACGACAGTCCCACGACGATCCAGCTCTGCTACATCGCAATGACAGGCAGAGCCTGTCATCGCAACGCAGCACAGCTGATTACCTGCTTCCCCGGCGGTGACGTCATCGGACTGACTGCTTTACGGCCGGGATTACCCAGCAGTCACTGCAGTTATCGCGAGAAACTGCTTGTGACCGCCGGGGAAAGATGATGGCGGCCATGAAGCAGTCCAGCCCGTGACCGCCGGAGATCTTCTGCAAGGTAAGTGCCGCTGACTCCTGACAGACCCGACCGACGGACACTGACAGTGACAGTGACAATCCCGATTCCGGTATCCGATATGATGAAAATATCGGTACTCGGAATCGAAAGCCCGATACAGCTAATATCGGCCGATACCCGATATTTGCAGTATCGTATCGCTCAACACTAACCATAATGCCCTGCGACCTGAATTAGAGAGAGCGCATGCACGGGCGGCGCCTCGCACGGAATCCACCGCCGCATCTGCTAAGAACCCTGCCGCTTTTTGTAGTGACGGTATTACGTCCAATAGCTCCTCTCTTGGGCACTTATTTTTAATCTGTTCACTGAGCTCTTCCAACCATTTGACCATGGCCCGAGCGGTGCAAGTGGCGGCTACCCCAGGTTTAATTGACCAGGCCGATGCTTCCCAGGCAGATTTTAAAAAAAGCATCCGCTTTTTTATCAAGGGGGTCTTTTAAGGCACCCATGTCTTCGAATGGTAACGCTATTCCTTTAGATGTACTAGCAGTGGCGGCGTCTAGTTTAGGCGCTTTTTCCCATTCCCCACAAATTTCCTCATCAAACGGATATTTCCGTTTTAATGCTTGTGGAATAGACATCTTGGGTTTCTTCCACTCTTTTTTAATCAATTTTAATAGATTTTCATGGAAGGGAAAAACTTTACGTTTTTTTCCCCTCTAGATTACTGAACATAGAGTCCTGTACTGAAAGATGTTCCTTTGGCGTCTCAACCCCCATGGTAGATCTGACCAATTTCAATAACTTTCCGATGTCCTCGGATAAAAAATAAGGGTGACCATATTCCTTGTCTGAGGAATCCAGGTCCGAGCTTCCAGAGGGTCTTAACTCCGTCGGTTCGCCATCCGACTCTAAGTCACTTTGTTCCGTAGGAAGGTGGGGGGGGAGGAGGGCCCGAACTAACTGGCGTGTGCTGTTTTAACTCCTGTTTAACTGTTGACTTTACTTCCTGACGGATGATGGTTCTAATATTTTGTAACAGGGACGGTGATTCCTCCTCCACAGTTTTCTGCACACATGAGCGACACAGCCGCTTATCGTACTCTCTGGGAAGCGTTTTTTTGCACAAAGCACACGCTTTGTTTTTCTGTTTGGCCGTAGCTTTCCTACCCTAGGGAGAGGGGAACAGGATAAAGGCCATCAATATATATGTTCTTCGCCTCACAAAGGCACTCACCCACCGACCCCCTGGTACCACAGCGGTTTGCTGGCCTTCCTCCTCTGGCACGCGCTCCTCATCTGCAGCCTCCATTGCCCAGTCGAGCTGACGCCAGCGTTTTACCTGCCCTCAGGCAGGTTATATCTGTGAGGGTGGGTTCAGGGGGAGAGCGGTGTGCGCGTCTCTGGAGCGACTTCCGCCCGGAAGTATCCAGCACACCGCTTCTCCCAGCGTGTAGCGTCACTTCCGGTGCGACCGGAAGCCGCCCCACTCAGTCGGCGCCAGCGTCGTGGTGGACACGCCTCCCCCGGCTCTGCCTCCTGCCCGGAGCGACCGCCGGGGAGTCCACCGGGGGGCGAGACGTGGCCAGGCAGCCCCCAGGACGCCGGGATGAAGAGCACGCGCCGCCGCGCTCAGCTGCGATGCCTCACCTCGGTCTCCAGACCGGCCATCCATGGGAAGATTCCCCTACAGGTACTCCGTACCCACAGGCATCCACCTGCAGGAACAGGAAACCAAAACTGAGGGAGAGGTACCGCCCCCTTTTATCTCTGCTGCAGGTTTCCTGTTCCTGGGGGCGGATACCATACTCATGTCGGTGCCGTCATGGGAAAGGGAAAATTAAGTTCTCCATCTTCTCCACACCTGTGCTCTCTCACGTGAGAGAATCTGATCACAGTAAGCTGACACTTGTCTCAAACATGACAGTTTGATCCAAGTGTCATTAGCCTAGTCGGCCCAGTCTTCTTGCATGAGAGAATAGACGCCAGTGTGAGCGAACCCTTATCAAAACAAACTCCTGCAGATGCTTGTCCTCCTAATTAGGATGTATTATAACGTCTGAGATCGGACCGCAATGCACGGCCGCTGGTCTCCCAACCTGAGTGTCACAGTCTCATATATTTGAGACCGCCACGCCCAGGTCGGAAGACCCACAGCCAGACTGTGTATTGCGGTCCGATCTCGCACCTATTTGCATGGATGTATGAATGTGCCCTTATTGAGTCACAGGCGCTAAGATGACCCATCACTGCCATCATCAGTACTCCAATTTAGTAGGTTCTGATACCTATGCAGCTGAAGGCAGGCACATAGCCTGGTGAAAAGCAGGATTTTTTTTTTTTAAGCCACGTAAATGCAAGAATGAAGACAACTCCCCTAGTAAAATCTCCTAACTTTCCATGCTGGATAAAAGTATAAAAAAAAACTAAATTTAGTTAGTCTATAAGTTAAAGCCGAATTATAAATATCAGCCCAATTTGTTTAAAAATGGCAACAAAAAAATTAGATGTATGCGATCACCAGTTCACCACAATCACAGATAAGTTGATAACCTATTATACCGCACGAAACTCATGAAAAATGATGATTGATTTTCAATTTGTCTCCCCCCCCCCCCCCCCAACCAGGAAAGAAAGTGTAAAAAAAAGAAATCCCTCCACGATCAGTTTTTGGTGAGATTTTCACACTGCATATTTCTCTACTCTGGTTAGAGCCTTTTTGTGCTCTCCTCTGAAGGGAGTGGTACACACCATTGTAGGAAATCTTCAGTTTCTTGGCAATTTCTCGCACGGAATAGCCTTCATTTCTAAGAACAAGAATAGACTGTCGAGTTTCACATGAAAGTTCTTTTTTTCTGGCTACCTTGAGAGTTTAATGGAACCATCAAATGTAATGCTCCAGATTCTCAACTAGCTCAAAGGAAGGTCAGGTTTATAGCTTCTCTAATCAGCCAAACTGTTTTCAGCTGTGCTAACATACTTGCACAAGGGTTTTCAAGGGTATTCTAACCATCCATTAGCCTTCTTACACAGTTAGCAAACCAAAGTACCATAACAACACTGGAGTGATGGTTGTTGGAAATGGGCCTCTATACACCTATGAAGATATTGCATTACAAACCAGACGTTTGCAGCTAGTATAGTCATTTACCACATTAACAATGTATAGAGTGTATTTCTGAATCATTTAATGTTAGCTTCATTGGAAAAACTGCTTTTATTTAAAAAATAAGGAAATTTCTAAGTGACCCTTAACTTGAGTGAATGTGTAATGTATGTAGTACAGTTCATATAGCGTCTTGTGCTTGGGTGCGATGAAAACACAGGAGTCACAGGTTTGATATAGAAAAGTCCTGTATTACTTCATACAAGTTGGCAGAAATAGTCACACAGTTTGCAGACACAGAAACAGGAGACACAGCAGGCCAGAGTAATCCAAGCTCAGCAATCACTCTCCAATACAGATTCAGGATCTTCTTCTCTGTTACCGTAAGTCCATGCAAACGTGGGTCTTTCAAAGAGCAGGGTTCAGAGTCCACAAGTGCTTCAGAGTTCCTCAGTAGGAATAGCTGGAGTACAAGGTCCAAGGCTTACAGGAGTCAAGTCACAGGTTCACTGCAGGCTAGATTCTGAAGCACTGATTGCTCAGCTGTGGCTGCTTAAGAAGCAAAGGAGAGAATCAGGGCGGGAACATGCAAGCTGGAAACTCCATTTTGACTGAGGGCAAGATAGCTGCAGCAAGACAGAAAGTAAAATGGCTGACGAACAAACTGAGTTTCAGGAATATATACATAGAACCTTACATTACTCCCCCTTAAGGACAACCTCCGGATGACCTCAGACCAGGCTTGTGTGGGTACCTCTGATGAAACTGACGGAGCAAGCGAGGAGCATTAACGTTATTGACCGGTTCCCATGAGTTGTCCTCCACTGGGTAGCCCTGCCATTTAATCAGATATTGTAACTGATTTCTATACAACCTGGAATCTAAAATCCTTTCCACCACAAATTCTTCCTGACCATCGACTAGCACTGGGTCAGGGCAAGGAGAGGAACGTCCAGGAAACGTATTGGGTGTCGCAGCCTTTAGTAGGGATACATGAAAGACAGGGTGGATTCTCATAGTTCTGGGCAGTTGAAGACGACAAGCAACGGCACTTATAATTTTACTGATTTTATAGGGTCCAATGTACTTATGTCCCAACTTAGACGATGGAATCCTTAACTTAAGATTTCTGGTTGACAGCCAGACCAAGTCTCCTACCTTGAAAGCTGGTGCAGGTTTACGAAATTTATCTGCTGCTTTCTTGTACCTTTCTTGAGCCGATTCCAGATTTTCCTTTAGAAGATCCATATTCTTCTGTAAAGACGTGATTCTTTCAGCCACTGCTGGTAAAGGCGTTTCTATGGGAAATCGTGGTAGAATGTTAGGATGATAACCTAGATTAGAGTAAAAAGGAGACTGTTTAGTGGAGGCACTCTGAGAGTTGTTATACGAGAACTCAGCTAATGGAAGTAGATCCACCCAATCATCCTGTAGGTGGCAGATAAAGCAGCGGAGATACTGCTCCAGGGTTTGATTGGTTCGTTCGGTCTGTCCATTAGTCTGGGGATGAAAAGCAGAAGAAAGGTTTACTTTAATGTCCAATGCTGCACAGAAATTTTGCCAAAACCTAGAAGTGAATTGCACCCCTCGATCCGAAATAACCTCATCCGGTACTCCATGTAAGCGAAACACATCTTTAATCATCAAATCTGATGTCTGTTTTGCAGTGGGTAAGCCGACACAAGGGATAAAATGAGCTGCCTTTGTTAGACGGTCAACCACCACTAGAATGGTGTTCTTCCCCTGAGAGGTTGGTAACTCCACAATGAAGTCCATAGAAATGGATCCCCACGGGCGGGACGGGGTGGGAAGAGGCTGTAACAGACCAGTTGGTGAGGAGCGAGGTGTTTTGCATCTTGCACAGACCTCACATGAAGTGACATAATTCAAAACATCCTTCCTGCAAGTGGGCCACCAAAAGAAACGAGAAAGAAATTCCTGTGTCTTTAGAATTCCTCTATGCCCAGCTATCTTGGAATCGTGAATGAGTTGCAATACTCTCAATCTGACTGTTTCAGGAATATACAGACGTTGTCCCTGAATCCACACACCATTCTTAAAGACAAGACTTACGTCCCTTGGGGGTTGTGCCAAAAAGGAATCCGCATGGTATGCTTCCTTGATGTCCTTAAGTAGGTCTTGATTATGAATTACTCCTAGGAATCTAGAGTCAGGAAGAATAGTCTTAGGAGGAGTAATTGGACGTGTCTCTGCTGAGTAAATCCTAGAGAGTGCATCAGCCTTTCCATTGCGCGATCCTGGTCTATAAGAGATGATAAAATTAAATTGGTTTAAGAAAAGATTCCAGCGAGCCTGGCGAGGAGTCAGGCACTTAGCCGACCTGATAAACTCAAGGTTACGATGGTCTGTCAGGACGACTATTTGCTGTGCAGCTCCCTGAAGAAGGTGTCTCCATTCTTTGAAGGCGGCAATAATGGCCAACAACTCTCTATTGCCCACATCGTAGTTCCTCTCAGCCGAAGACAACTGCTGGGAAAAGAAGGCACAGGGATGCAAGACATTCTTCTCACCTGTTCTCTGAGAGAGTATAGCTCCAACGGCACAGTCTGAAGCATCCACCTCTATTATGAAGGCAAGCTCGGGGTTGGGATGTACTAGGATAGGTGCAGTGGTAAATTTATCTTTTAGACGGGAAAATGCTTCCTGGGCTTGGGGAGTCCAGGAAAACCTAGACTCTTTCCGGGTAAGTTGAGTGATAGGTGACACTACCTCAGAGAAATTTCTAATGAAACGTCTATAGAAGTTGGCAAACCCGATGAAGCGCTGCACCTCCTTCACATTTCTAGGACTTAGCCAATCCTTGATGGCTTGGGTTTTGCTTCCATCCATACTAATTCCTTGTGTAGACAGTACATACCCAGAAATTGAATTTCGGTCCTATGGAATTCACACTTTTCAAGTTTGATGTAAAGATGATTTTGTCTTAGACGTTCCAAGACCATTCTCACATGTCCATGATGTTCCTCTGTGGAGTTAGAAAAAATTAGAATATCATCCAAATAAATTACCACGAATGTATCTAGGAGATCCCTGAAGATGTCATTCACCAAGTGTTGGAAAGTGGCTGGGGCGGTACTCAGACCAAAAGGCATAACTAGATATTCAAAGTGTCCATAGCGTGACCTGAATGCAGTCTTCCATTCATCCCCAGGTCTAATACGGACTAAGTTATAGGCCCCACGAAGATCTAGTTTAGAAAAAATTTTGGCATGTCGCATTCTCTCCAATAACTCAGGGATTAAAGGCAATTGATAACGGTTTCTAATAGTAACCTTATTGAGTTCCCTATAGTCTACGCATGGTCTCAGAGATCCATCTTTCTTCT
Organism: Oophaga sylvatica; assembly: GCA_033576555.1. Taxonomy (NCBI): domain Eukaryota; kingdom Metazoa; phylum Chordata; class Amphibia; order Anura; family Dendrobatidae; genus Oophaga; species Oophaga sylvatica. Next base: position 511,493,432 of record JARQOD010000004.1, read on the forward strand.
TTACAAAGAAGATGGGTGCACCTGCAGGAGATGAAGAGGGGCGTATGAAGCCCTTGGCTAGATTTTAATCTATGTAATCCTTTAAAGCCTTTAGCTCGGGCCCCACCAGGGGGTAGATCTTACCAAAAGGTATCTCTGCTCCAGGCAATAATTCAATTGGACAATCATATGGACGGTGAGGAGGAAGCTGGTCAGCGTTCTTCTTGTCACATAAATCCACATAGTCCTGGTATACAGCTGGTAGTTCAGGGACTGACATGATTCCTTTAGGAACAGAGCAAGCTGAAACTTTTGGACTCATCTGTTTCTCTGGAAAGTGTAATTCCTTGGTCTCCCAGTTAATGGTAGGATTCTGAGCCTGCAGCCATGGTAGCCCTAGAATAATGGGAAAGTGGGGAGAAGAGATAAGCATAAAGGACAGTTTCTCTTGATGATCTTTACCCATAAGAACCCTCAAAGGCTCTGTTTCCTGATCCACTGGTCCAGAGGTCAGCAGGGAGCCATCCACAGTTTCCATCTGTACTGGAGTAGCCTTCTTCACTGAACGTATTCCCTGTTTCAGAGCAAAGGAGACATCCATAAAATTTCCACTTGCCCCTGAGTCGATCATAGCAGAGCTAGACACCCAAGCTGAGTCAACCCAGAGTTTGATGGAAAGAAAGCAATGAGAATTGTTTTTCTTACAACTCAGCTGGGACACCGCTGAGGAAACTTGAAAAATGGCAGCGTTTACACAGTCAACGTCCTCAGAGGTAACGGAGTTTAAGTCCGAGAAATCAAGATCTGTTGCTGCAGATCTCTCTGGAGCCTGAGGCTCGGACCTGACAGATCCCCTCTCGCAACACTCACAATGAATGAGTGCTGCAGTAGTCTTACGAGAACGGCTGGGGCAGTTTATAATGAAGTGCCCTGACTTACCACAATAGAAACATAGATTCTCCTTAAAACGATGTTCCTTGCGTGCATCACTAACCCGTCATTGTAAAGAGTCTACCTGCATGGGTTCAGGTTCCCGTGTAATCCTACTCAAAGGTTCCTTAGCTGGAGAGGAAGGTAGGAAAAGGTTAGTACGATTGCTTTCGAACCATCTCTCTTGCCTGCGTTCAGTCAGACGAGTATCAATACGGATGCAGTAGTTAATAAAGTCACCTAACGCAGTGGGAGGGTCGGCACGAGCAAGTTCATCCTTAATCAGTGGAGATAACCCCTTTCGAAAAATAGATTTTTTGGCGGAACTGTCCCAGGTGGTATCAAGGGCCCATCTCCTGAAATCCAAGGCATATTCAGCTACCAAGTGCTTACCTTGGCGCAAAGCTAACATGGCTGCTTCAGCTGTTGCACCTCGATTGGGGTCATCAAACACCTGCCCCATGGCTGAAATAAAATCATCAAGGTGATTCAAACAATCATCCTCAGTCTCAATCAGAGGGTTTGCCCACATTAAAGCCTTGTTGGTAAGCAACATAATTATAGTAAGCACCTTAGATCGTTCAGTGGGAAATTGTGAAGCATGTGCAGAAAAAAAAAGATTGCATTGATTAATAAATCCCCTAAATTTCTCACGTTCACCGCCAAAACGAAAAGGGGGCAACTTGGGAATCCCAGCACTCGGGGCTACGGCAGGAGCCTGGACTCGCCCCTCTAGAACCTCAATCCTGGCTCGCAAATCCTGGGTAGTCTGTCCAACCACTTGCAAATTGTGATTATTGAGGTCCTGTAGATTTGTAAAACGGGTCTTTATATTCTGCAAATCTGCAAGGATATTATCAGTCACTCCGCAAAGTTCCTTTATGCGGGCCTCCATTTTCCAGATCTTTTAAGACAGGATTACTGGAATGGTTGTGAGAAGTCACAACCACTGTCATCACAGAAAGTACAACCGGACGTCTGATATCCACAGTACAGCAGACACAGCCTTCCAGACCCAGCAGACACTAACGTTTTGGCTTCAGAATCTTGTAATGTATGTAGTACAGTTCATATAGCGTCTTGTGCTTGGGTGCGATGAAAACACAGGAGTCACAGGTTTGATATAGAAAAGTCCTGTATTACTTCATACAAGTTGGCAGAAATAGTCACACAGTTTGCAGACACAGAAACAGGAGACACAGCAGGCCAGAGTAATCCAAGCTCAGCAATCACTCTCCAATACAGATTCAGGATCTTCTTCTCTGTTACCATAAGTCCATGCAAACGTGGGTCTTTCAAAGAGCAGGGTTCAGAGTCCACAAGTGCTTCAGAGTTCCTCAGTAGGAATAGCTGGAGTACAAGGTCCAAGGCTTACAGGAGTCAAGTCACAGGTTCACTGCAGGCTAGATTCTGAAGCACTGATTGCTCAGCTGTGGCTGCTTAAGAAGCAAAGGAGAGAATCAGGGCGGGAACATGCAAGCTGGAAACTCCATTTTGACTGAGGGCAAGATAGCTGCAGCAAGACAGAAAGTAAAATGGCTGACGAACAAACTGAGTTTCAGGAATATATACATAGAACCTTACAGAATGTGGGAATTTGAGTGTTCTGCGCAGGATCTTAGCTGTTCCCAGCATTGCGCTTTTCTGGACAGATAGTTCAGATGTTGCTCCTGGGATCTGTTGTAGCCATTCTTCCAACTTAGGGGTCACTGCTCCAAGTTCTCCTATCACCACTGGAATCACTGTTGCCTTCACCTTCCAAATCTTCTCCAGTTCTCCTTTGAGGCCCTGGCATTTCTCCAGCTTGGCACTGCCACATCTATTACTTCATCATAACCTCCACCATATTTGACTGTAGGTACTATTCTTTTCTTTATAGGCCTCATTCCAGTTTTGGTAAACAGAATGATGTGCCTTACCAAACTGCTCTAACTTGGTTTCATCTGTCCACACGACTCCTTCCCAGAAGGATTTTTGTTACTCGCATCCATTTTGGCAAGCTGCAGTTTAGCTTTGTCTCTTGTGTCAGCAGTGGGGTCCACCTTGATCTCCTGCCATCGCATTTCATTTCATTAATATGTGGACTTAGTTTGCGCTGACACTGATGCAGCCTGCAGAACAGCTTGAATTTTTTTCTAACTTGATTAGGGCTGCTTATCCACCATCTGGATTATCCTGCGTTGTAACCTTTCATGAATTTTTCTCTGCCGTCCACATCCATTGATGTTATCTATAGTGCCATGGGTTGTGACCTTGATGATTTTGTGCTCCATGGACAAACGAAATTTATGATCTCTGGAGATGGACTTGTAACCTTTTTGATTGTTGATATTTTCAACAATTTTGGTTCTCAAGTCCTCACAGTTCTCTTGTCTTTTCTGTTCTCCATGCTTAGTGTGGCGCACACACAAGGCAAAGATTAAGTCGACATCTCAAATTTTGATCTGGTTTCATGTGGGATTTTTATATTGCCCACACCTGTTACTTGCCACAAGTGAGTTTGAACCAGCATCACATGCTTGAAACAAAGTTGTTTACCCACAATTTTGGAAATGGCTAAAGAAAGAAAGGTTCTCGAGCGGCTAATGTCAAATTCATAAATCGATAATCCAGTTGGATAAAATATATTACCCTTACTTCATATTGTGATTGGAGATGGGAATGCACCTTTTAATTTAAAGGGAATCTGTCACCCCATTTTTGCCCTATAAGCTGCGGCCACCGACATCAGGGGCTTGTCTACAGCATTCTGTAATGCTGTAGATAAGCCCCCGATGTCACCTGAAAGTGAAGAAAAACGAGTTATAAAATACTCACCCAGGAGTTCAGCCGTCCAGTCCGGAGGGAGTTGCGGTCCGGTTCGGCGCCTCCCATCTTGTAGCGAAGCCGGCTTCTTCTTTCCGTCCCGTCGCGGCTCCTGCGCAGGGGCACTGCTCTGCCCTGATGAGGGCAGAGCAGAGTACTGCAGTGCGCAGGCGCCGGGAAAGGTCAGAGAGGTCCGGCGACTGCGCACAGCAGTACTCTGCTCTGCCCTCACCAGGGCAGAGCAGTGCGCCTGCGAAGGAGCCGCGACGGGACGGAAAGAAGAGGCCGGCTTTGCTACAAGATGGGAGGCGCCGGACCGCGACTCCCTCCGGACCTGACGGCGGACCGCCCCTGGGTGAGTATTTTATTACTCGTTTTTCTTCACTTTCTGGTGACATCGGGGGCTTATCTACAGCATTACAGAATGCTGTAGATAAGCCCCTGATGGCGGTGGCCGCAGCTTATAGGGCAAAAATGGGGTGACAGATTCCCTTTAAAATGGAACTGTGCTTTAAACAAACTTTGTTCTATTCGCCTGCACTACTGATTTATCCAATCTTTATATACCTATGCACTACCAAATTTAGATAATGGGCGGTTCCATAAATACATAGAAAGTCAAGAAGGAGGGAAACTTCAAAGTCCAAGTAATAAAATGTATAATCTTTATTAGACAATTATATATAAAAGCATGTTTAAATAAAGGTGAGAAAAGGTGCAGAAGTGTCTGTGCAAAAAAACTACCACATGGATTTCTGACCTCTAGTGGTCAATTAGAGTAAAGAGGCAAGTGCTGAATAGGCTGAATGAAATGGGGGCAAGTCCACTAAAAAGCTATTGCAAAAAATTAAGTAAAGCTATGCATATATTGAGGCACCCACTGCAATAAATATAAAGTGGTAATGCATAAAGGTATAACGCATATGAGGAAGACTCGTTAATATTGCAAAGAGACAAGTGTCTCCAAAGAGATAATAAGTCATTAGTGAGACGTAGCCAGCATTTCACTCCGTAACATTGGCAGGACATGGAGTATATTACCTTGGTAAAATTTAGGTACACAGGAACCCGATGTACGTTTCGCTTTGGAGCTTCTTCCTGGGGGTGAGTAGAAAAGGGGAGTAGCTAGGTGGTACTTAAGTAGTACTGACAGTAATCAGCTGCTTGATGGTGCTCGCCGCAGCCGTGTTGGGCACCAGAGGCGGTGGGTTTATTGTCCCACGTCATCTGTCACCACCGACATGTCACATAGTGGGAGGGGAGGATGACAGAGGGGTCACGTCACCACAGCAACTGAGGCACACCGGCCGAAGCGAGCGCACATTGCGGAAGTGCGATGTGGCTGAACAAGAGCTTGTGTCACCGGGGCGAACATCTGGAGTGTGGTAAACGAGCCACCGCGCTTCCATCGCAGAAGCAGAGGAGAGGGAAGCACTGAGGTCACGTGACCACAGCAACAGAAACCTGCTGGTGAGTTCAGGTCTGGACGGCTGGGGAAATAATGTGTACAGAGCAATGTGGGAAATTGTAAGAGTGTATGTGATGAGGTGTGACAAGTGTGTGGACTAGTGATGTGAGAGGAGGGCTGGGAAAAAGGGAAGAAATGGCAAGGATGTGAAATTACAACTGTATGTGAATGTAATCCTTGTGTGTGTGAACAGGTGCAGGAAAAGGGGAATCAAAAGGTGCCTACCACAAACGTATAATCAAAGTCTAGCAGTGATGAAACTTAACTAACGATAAGTTTCTGTTGGTTTTAAATATAGTCCAGAGTAGTCCATGTGTGGAGATGAAAACCACATATTAATGTGATTCACATAAAAAAGGATGGGGCTTCTCCACAAGTGGTGGCACCCATGTCAGATGTGAAGAGGAAGGTGGAGCCGAGGTCCAGACTCTGATGTTATAAAGTCCTATTTTCAATTGTCTTGAAGTCATACCATTGTATATAAATAGACAAGGGCAAGGTGCACGCTAAATCACGTGATCAGTGTTGCATGTTATACACTGGGTTATACAGAATTCCTTTATGTCGTCACTTGATTTAAAAATTGTTGCTTTCTCCATATTTGCACATGATGCCACATAGGGTGAACCCCCATCTAGGACCTTTGAATCCGAATGCTCTCTCAATCGGTGGTCCCATGTGGTGGCTGTGGACAAGGTAGTCTTTGAGATTGCGTGTTCTCCTGTACATAATTCAAGGTGCTTGAGATTTTTTTTGCCAGCACTGGATCATTCATTAGAATGGGCCAGTAATTGGATAGGGCACGCCTCATATTGCTCCATTTATCATTGAAGGTTGACATGAATCCTACCTCTGAGAAGGATGATGTCTTCCTCTTAGGTTTTAACAAGTCCATTCTATTTACCTTCTGTGCTTTGATCCATCCTCATCTTATAATGTGATCAGAGTAGCCTCTTTGTGAGAATTGTTCTGCCAGTTCTTGGGTTTGCCTTTGAAGAGAAACCTCATTGGATCATATTCTCTGTTCTTAAAAATTGGCCATAAAGGATAATGTCTTTAAGGGATTTGGGATGTGAGGTGGCATTGAGTAGTGAATTAATGGCCGTACTTTTCCTGTAGACTTCTGGTGTCCAAGAAGTCAATCTCTATATTTACAAGTTTGCCATTTTGTTGCAATTCAAATGCTGGGTGAAAGTTTGTAGGTCCTCTTCAGAACCTTGCCATATCATAAGAATATCATTTATTATAGTGCATCCATGTGGATACGTTTTCAATCCCACTTAGTCAGATAAAAGATGGTGCATTCCCATGAGCCAAGAAATAGATTAGCGTATACGGGTGCAAATGCCGCCCCCATGGCCGTTCCTTGTAGTTGCAGATGTAATGTCTCTATGAATATAAAGAAGTTATGTGTGAGTGCATACTCAAGTAGGGTGAGAAGAAATTCAATGATGTCATGTACAGAAAACTTGTGGTGGCTTCAATGCCATCTGAGCGTCTAATTGAGGTGTACAATGATTCTACATCATGGGTTACCAGCCACATATTGCCATTCACAGGAGTGCCTTTCAATTTCCTAAGGACATCCGGTGTATCTTTGTACGAAGGAAGAGAATCTACCAGGGGTTTGAGATGGAAATCCAACAATTTACCCACCTGTTCACACAGACCTCCGTTTCCGGACACTATGGGGCGGCCGGGGGGTTGACTGGAGACTTGTGTATTTGTGGTAGTAAATGCTGACAGGGTGTATGAGGGAAATCCAGGACCAGGTTATTCATGATTTCCTTTGAAATAACACCATCATAGAATGCTTGTTCGGTGATGTCACGTAGCCGAGTTTGAAAAATAGTAGTTGCATTATAAGTCAATCTCTTGTAGCAATCAGGAGCTCTTAGTTGTCTAAATACTTCTCTTTCGTAAGAGGGGATAGGCTAAAGTACGACATTACCCCCTTTGTCAGATTGTTTAATAACCACATTTTTTAGTGATTTAAGTTCTTTAAATGCTTCTTTTTGTTTAGCTGTGAGGTTGTCATTACGGATCCCTTTGGGTATTTTGCGTAATTCTGCTGTCACCAATTGTACAAATAATTCTACTTCTGGGTATAAGCTAAGAGGGGGAAATTTTTTTGGCTTTAGCACCACAAACTTGTGGTCGATGCAGTCTGTGTGGCATCATTGAGTTCTAAAATGGCAATTGATTCTAGTTCTTTTGTTGTCCAGGGTTCTTCCTCAGTTTTATCATGCATTTTCTTCAAAACCAACTACCTTGTGAAGAGATGCAGATCCTTTTAATGCTGTGAAGAAATCAAAGGGTGTCATAGGAGAGAAAGTTAGACCTAAGCTGAGAACATCAATTTGTTCCTGGGATAAAACAATGTCAGAGATTTATCACCTGAAGTTTAGATGAGTGAGTAGTAGACCTCAAATTACATTGATATATAGAAAAATTCCTATAGCTGCCTCTTCGTCTACTAATAACTGGAAAGACATTACTTTCAAAGGATTCCCCAGAAGCACTCTCAACAGAGGAGATGGAGGTATTGGAGGGTGTTCTTTTTAAAGTTTTGGGTTGCGGCCATCTATATACATTTTTATTTTGAAAGTAAAGTAAGTCCCATTGGAACTTTTTAGTCTTAGTGTTTTGTACTTGTTTTTCCCAAGTTGTAGATAATTTATTTTGTCCACATCCGTTTTTGAAGTCAGCCATATCATTACTGGATAAGGAGTGCTTGATGTTTCCTTGTATAATATCAATTTCAGATTCCAGTGTTTCTAAGGATTTCTTATTCATACCGATTTAGCATTTCAATCGATCTTGAACAACTAGAACATGTCTTCCCATTAACTTCATAGAATGGGGTAATCTATTGGGAATGACAGTAAAATTTTGCCTCAAGGCCTCTAGGGATAAGATTTTTTGCAAGATAATTCTCTAAAGAGGCTTTATTCCACCATGTGTGGAGTCTTTTTAAAAAATTGTTTAAAAAAGGTATTAAGTGTTCTTTAATTCAGAGACAGTCCCCTTTTTTGTAAAATATCATAAAAATCAGATTTCTTCCTCACTCATGAGACACTTCTTCCCCTCGGCCCTGCCTCCTTATCTAAAGCTCAAATCTGTCTTGCTCAGACAAGATTGATTGTATGTGTCATATGACACACACAGCCCATTATGTTCCTATGGAATGGGAAAGGAGTGAAGAGCCTGGCAATAGAGGCAGAAAGACAGAAACATTGTACTGAACTCACTGACAAGTATTTTATCTTGCATCAGAGCTTGATTGAGATCAAGACAGCTCAGCACTGCTGTGTAACTTCTAACATGCGTCTGAAGCTTGTCTTTGTGTGCTGTTATGTATAGGAAAGATCACAACAGTCAGAACCCCCCCCCCAACTCCCAGTGCTTTGCAAATTAAAGATGAACCATGCAATATCATCTTAGCTTGAACACTAATGTTCATCAATGTCTAATGGACAGTGTTATTTTCTGTGTCCTTCCAATCTCACCTCTATGTCTTGTTCCCTGCGTATTGGAGGAGTATTTTCTCGTACGACAATATCCGGTCCTGAAATCTCCAATAGCTTGCTAATCTGTGTCATGAGAAAATCTTCAAACATGGAGCACTTAGGCAGATTTGTTTTGTAATGAAGCGTGAAAAGACCCAATCTACCACAACAAATATTGGCAAAATGTAAGAATTATTGAATATTCTAGCATCAATAAAATCTTGTACATTTTTGCTGGAATTTGCCAAATCTTTGATATTTTGAATATAGACATGAACATGAAGGATGAAACAATGTAGTGCCTTCACTAGGTCATGTCCATATCCAGTGTATTTACATTATGTTGGAACAGTTCACAATGTGTCACACAGATGATCATACACTGTATTTTACCTGTGAGATCAGCATTGGCTCTGGCAATTTAGGAGATCTTTCCATTCTCCCCAAAAAAGGATCGGGAAAATATCCTCCAGCATCTCCATGAGTATCAGATGATCTGGAAGCAACAAGTCTCTAAAATAGGACAAAATGTTTCCTTATATAATGCAGAAACTAGTTTACCTGCTATAATACAGTGTATGCATAAAGGAAACACAAACTACATTAGGAGTAAAATGTTAGTAATTGAACTAACTCCATGAAATCTTATTATGCCATCAATAGGAGTTTTCATTTTAAAAGGTAATCCATGTCAATAAAGTATTAGAAGATAATACAGCGGAGCTTGTGCACCGCTAAAGTGTTTTTCTCCAATAGAAAAAAATGATTGAAAGTGCAGAATAGAGGATCATCTTTAGGCACTGTGCTATGTAATCACATGACTAGGGGCATAAACCTGCTTATTCCAACTCATTGTCTACTGTATCTCATGGGTTATATATACTGAAAAGTGAATGAAGTGAGGCTGAATGAGCATCAGCCAAGACATGGAGATATGAAACCAAGACTGATTGCCCCAACTACTCCCCCATAATGCCCTCTATGCCCTCCGGCTTAACCTGTCAGAATCTGCCACCGCTTGTCTATTCTAAATAAATTATTAGATTAGAACTATTCAGTGATGATGGCTAAACTGTCATCATCATCTTTATACACATGTGCCAGGAGCCGTCTGACTATCATCAGTAACTGTCATAGGACTTTTTGTTTTTCACCGTGGAGCTCTTGAGTGGTACTGTCCATACATTCATTTCTTGTGACCCTCCTCAGAAAAAACAAAGACATGCAACTTGGAAGGAGTCCCATGAGAACAATTTAATAAAGTAATGCTAGCTAAATTATGTAGTTTGGTGGACTAGGGATCTAATGAATTATTTTTTTTTTTACTAGACTGCTACTTTAAGTTAAAAAAAAAAGTCGTACATCTACAAATTATAAAATAAAATATGAACTTCACCACACTATACTGAGAAGAAAGAATGTGTGCTTAGCAGGGTGGATTTGATTTAAATCAAACTGATTTAAATCACGATTTAAATCACGATTTAAATCACTAGTCAGTAAGGCTTGATTTAAATCAGCGATTTAAATCAAAGTTTCTACCTAAATTGTGCTCAAAGTTTCACTTTCATTTTCTTGTCTGCTTGCCCTTCCTCCTCCTCACACTTAGATTAACATTCTTCTTGTGTTGTGCAGATCTATTCCACTCCAAACAATCAGAAACATATTGTCTAACTTCTTGGACTTGGCACTGAAGGGGTTGATTCTGTATTCATATAGGTTTGTAGAACAATAGGATTAAGGACTTTTTCTCAACTCTGTTCATGTTGTAACCTTTTTGCCGTGAAGAAGAGGCTGGGACCTCTGCGGAGTCGAATTCAGTTTTGAGAACTGCGTAAGTAAAGCGAGTGTCTGTGATAATATAGGAGAGAAACTGCCCACTGGCACTAATCCTACAGAAACCTCTGGAAGAGCATGGCATTGTGAATGTTACACATATACAGCCTTTATTCTACTGAGTTAAACAACTCAGCTTTATCTCATGATGGAAGAACCTTTGGATGGTAACATATTTTCCTCAAAAAGCAGTTTATTGAAAAAAATCCGATTTAAATCAAAAAAATCCGATTTTTTTGATTTTTTTAAAAAAATCATTGATTTTTATCCACCCTGGTGCTTAGTAATATAAATGACGAGGTCAGATGTACTCACTTTTGTGGGAGAGGGTGTTGAAATCTATTCATAGATCCATAGGTATAGTGTATTCAGTAGTGAATGCTAATGAAGTAATGATAGTTAATACCCTATATCAGAATAGACAGAGTAACATAAAAGCTTACTTTTTGTATTTAGTTATTTACTTATTAGGATCAACAAAGGATGAATGCCGGAACTGGTCCGATAGAATAGTTAATAACACATGTAGTGGACTAGAAGTCAACTGTGGTGTTTTTTTTAAACACTTAAAGGGTTTCAGTGTGGAAAAAGTAGGTATTAGACCTACCGGTAATTATGTTTCCAGGAGTCCATCCTGACAGCACCATGGGACGTCCTCCTCCTTGCTGGGACAGGAAACACATGAGGGTTTATAAGGCCTCACCCCGTCCCCTATCCCTCAGTGTTGTAACAAGAACCAAGACATGAATAATGCTCATAACACTTTATTGAAACAATCATATTACAGCATATGACATAGTCCAGAGGGAGGGAACTACCAGTGCTGTCAGGATGGACTCCTGGAAACATAATTACCGGTAGGTCTAATACCTACTTTCCCAGAACGTCCCTCCTGACAGCACCATGGGGAGTACCAAAGAAAACTCCCTAGGGTGGGATTACTGCTTGCAGGACTTTTCTGCCAAAGGCAGTACGTTGACCTGAGAGTATGTCTAATTTATAATGCTTACAGAATGTGTCTAGTCTGGCCCAGGTCGCTGCTTTACAAATCTGATCTATGGAAGCACCTGCCCTTTCCGCCCAAGAAGCGGAAATACTCCGAGTAGAATGGGCCCTAAGACTCTCTGGAGCGCTAGTACCCTCCGCTCGGTAGGCATCTGCTATTACCGAAGTAATCCATCTTGCGATGGACGCTTTTGAGGCCTTCCTACCCTTATTCTTCCCTCCATAAAGGATGAATAGGTTTGAATCTAAACGCCAGTCTCTGGTGGCCTCAATGTAATCTATAACCGTTCTTCTGACATCCAACGAATGGAGACTTAACTCCTTTGCGTTGGTAGGATTGTCGCTGAAGGATGGTAGGACAATTTCCTGATTACGGTTTTGGGTAGAGGCTACCTTTGGAATGAAAGCTGGATCTAGTCTTAGGACTATGCTATCGTCCCTGATCTGAAAATACGGATCTCTAGTAGATAAAGCCTGTATCTCCCCTACTCTTTTAGCCGTAGTAATTGCAACTAAGAAGGCCGCTTTCTTAGTAAGAAGGGATACAAGCATATTACTGCTGTGAGGGTATGGATCCTTACAAAGAGCCTTAAGGACCAAAGTCAGGTCCCAAGGTGGAAGACTCTGCCAAATGGTGGGGCGCAGTCTCTGAGTAGCACGGATGAATCTAACCACCCAAGGGTGGGATGCCAGTGAATAGTCGAAGAAAGAGCTTAAAGCTGCTATCTGGACCCTCAGAGTGCTAGGTCTGAGCCCTTTATTGAAGCCTGCCTGTAGAAAATCTAATATCTTAGGCATATCTGGTGAGCCCGCGACCAAGTCGGACCTGCCACTTTCCAGACAGAACCGCTTCCAGACCTTAAGGTAAATTGCTGACGTGACAGGTTTTCTACTGGCCTGGATGGTAGATATGACCTGGTCTGATAAGCCTTTAGCTCTCAGGATGTTCCTCTCAGGATCCAGGCTGAGAGATGTAGTCTTTCTGGATTCGGGTGACGGATTGGACCCTGGTGGATCACATCCCCTGACCGAGGAAGTTCTACCGGATTCTCCAACGCCATATCTGTTAAGAGGGAAAACCAGCTCCTTTTCGGCCAGAATGGGACTATCAATATGACAGTAGCATGATCTTCTCTGATCTTCCTCAATACAGCGGGAATGAGCGCTAAGGGTGGGAAAGCATACGAGAGATGTTCGACCCACTTCTGACTCAGGGCATCCAGACCTTCCGGAGCATCCAACGGGTTCAGAGAAAAGAATCTTGGGGTCTTTGCATTTCGCCTGTTTGCGAACAGGTCTATCCGGGATGATCCCCACCGACGACATAGCTCTCGGAAAATGTCCTGGTCCAGTTCCCATTCGGTTGGACTGACCTCTCCTGCTTAAATAGTCTGCCACCATGTTCTGAGAACCTTCGAGGTGAACCGCTGTTAGAGAGAGGATTGTGTTCTCTGCCCACGTAAATATTCTTCCTGACAGATCCTGAAGAGGTCGATGTCTGGGGCCTCCCTGGTCGTTTAGAAACGAGACTGTGGTTATATTGTCTGAAAATATTCTGACGTGTTGGTCTGTGAGTCTGGCTTTGTTTCTTCTTAACGCCTCCCATACGGCGTATAGTTCTTTGAAGTTGGAAGATCTGTTCTTGATGTCTTCGGGCCACCTGCCCTGTAGAATTCTGCCTTGCAGATGGGCTCCCCAACCCCACGAACTGGCGTCCGTAGTGACTGTTACGTAAGGAGAGGCGGACCATAGCACCCCTACACGTAGATTGCGAGCCTGAGTCCATCAAGCGAGGGATTCCTTTACTGTCCTCGGTAGACACATCGATCTGTCCAGGAAAGACTGAGATTGATCCCATACTGCCAGAATTTCCCTTTGTAAGAGCCTTGAGTGGGCTTGAGCCCATCTGACGCAGGTAATGCAAGCCGTCATCTGTCCCAATACCCTCATGGCGTTTCTTACGGAAGTTTGGTGTCTTGACAGATCTTTTACCAGGTTTCGCACAACTTTCTGTTTCTCTTCCGGTAAATACGAGATTCTGTCTCTTGAATCTAGAAGTACACCCAAGAAGACTTTCCTCTGACTGGGTATCAGGTCCGACTCCTGCCAATTTATGGCCCAGCCTAACGATTCCAGAATACTGATGCATCGGTCTCTGTGTCTGACGAGCATCTCCTCGGATTCTGCCACGATGAGAAAATCGTCCAGATACGGAACGATTATGGTTCCCAGGCTTCTCAGGTAGGCCACCACCTCTGCGACCAGTTTCGTGAATATTCGAGGGGCGGAGGCCAGCCCGAAAGGAAGGCACTGGAACTGGAAGTGGCAGGTCTGGGTCGGCATCTTTATGGCAAACCGCAGGAGGTCCTGAGATGATGGATGTATAGGGACCTGGTAGTATGCGCTTTTTAGGTCGAGAGTGCACAAAACTGCCGCCCTGTCTATGAGGTGGACTGCCGAGCGAACTGATTCCATGCGGAATCTTTTGTATCTGACCCAGCGATTTAGCGGTTTCAAGTTTATGATGGTGCGGGTTTCCCCGATGGCTTTGTGATGGTAAACAGGGAAGAGTGGTGTCCCCTGCCCACTTCTGCCTCTGGAACCGGAATTATTACTGAGCAGCTGATCATTTCCTGAAGGTTGAGCCATATAGCTGAGTCTGGAAGGACTGGAGTAGGAGAGACGTATCTTTCGGGGAGGAGAATAAAGCTCTATGCGATAACCTTCTGCGATGGTCCTGCGAACCCACAGATTCTCGGTAATCTGGGCCCACTTCGCCGCAAAGAGGCGAAGCCTCCCCCCGATAGATATGGCGTCATTGTCTCTTATTTCTACTGTAAGAGCTAAAGAAGGTACTCTTGCTCTTCCCTCCCTGAGTCTGAGAACTCCTGTAGGATCCTCTACTTGGTCTACTATGGGTTCTAGAATCATAACGCTTTCCTGGAAAGGATCCTCTATGAAAGGAACTGGGGACGATTAGGTTTTTCTTCTAGAAGCCCCTTCCTTTCATCAGATGCTGACTCTAGGATACTATCTAAGGCTAGTCCAAACACTCTTGCACCTGAAAAGGGGATGGAACATAACTTGGTCTTAGAAGCAATATCTCCTGACCATGATTTCAACCAGACAGCTCTCCTAGCTGCTTTAGAAAGGGAGCTGTTTCTGGCTGAAAATCTAACCGATTCAGCCGACATGTCAGCTAGGAATGCCGTGGCTGATTTCATGATAGGAAGGGAGGCCAGAATGTCAGACCTGGGGACCTTATTAGACAGTGTTCTTCTAACTGAGTTATCCAGATGGACATGGATCTAGCAACGGAGGTGGCTGCTATGTTAGTCTTGATTAGTGCCACCGACGCCTCCCAAGCCCTCTTTAACAAAATGTCGGCTTTTCTGTCCATTGGGTCACGCAAATTAGACGAGTCTTCAAACGGGATGACTGGTTTTTTTTGCGACTCTGGCTATTGGAACGTCTATCTTAGGAATCTCTTCCCAAAGCTTGATTTCCTCAGGGTCAAATGGTAGTCGACCCTTGAAATCTCGAGAAAGCACCAGACGCCGTTCTGCATTCTTCCACTCTTCTAGAATCATGCTTTTAATGTGTTCACTGACAGGGAATATCGTCTGCCTATGAGCCATAAGGCCGCCAAACATTAAGTCCTGTCTAGACTGCGGTTTGGGAGTGTCCTCAATCTGCATGGTAGACAGTACAGACTGAATTAAATCATTAGTGTCCTCTGCCTGAAATAGGAATTTCCTACTCCGGTCCTGGACATGGGGTGGAAGTTGTCCTTCTTCCTCGGAAATAGTATCTTCTATATCCGATCTGTCCTCTGAACTGAAGTCCTGGACCCCTGGGTCAGTCTCCCACCTGGGTCGCTTACGTCCGGGAGAGCTAGGTGTCTGCTTTGAAATTGATGACATAGACGCCTGGACCTCTTCCCGAATCATTTCCGTAAGTAGTGAAGGCTGCTCCTCCCTTAAAACCTTGGAAGTACAGGTAGTACAGAGGGTCTTGTCATGGCTATCAGAGAGCTTCACGTGGCAAACCGGGCATCTAGGAGATTTAGCCGATGCCTTGCCAGTCTTTTTTACTGTTAGGGGGGCAGTCGGGGCTCCTTTGTCCTAAATGACATAAGAGTAGGGTCCGTCAGTATGCCAGTAACGTTAGGGACACCTGGCCAGGGTGGTCTGCGCAAAGCGCACTTACCCCTCCCCCGTCAGCCGCATCTGTCTCCATCAGGCATAAGGTAGGCTGTACACGGTCCGGTGATCAGCGCCTGCCGCAGGAATCGCTACCTGTAGCTGGCAGCCTTCAGTGTCAGAGACCGGCGTTCTGAGACTGGGCGCTGCCATCTTGTGTGACGTCACCGGAAGCGTGGGACCGGAAGTGACGCACGCCCTGTCAGGATAGCTCAGGGCGTCGCGAGAGCATGGGAGCGCGGCGTTACCTGTAGGCGCCGAGTGCCAGCAGAGACCCCCGACACTCGGCGCCGCGGATCCCCAGAGTCGCCACTGGTCCGGACGAGAGCCTCCCCCTGGGAGGAACGTCACCTATCCGAGAGACTGGTCCTGCTCCCGGCCTTTGGGGCGGAGGGACTCCCTCCTGGGGAGTTTCAGCCCTGGGCCACTTGACAGGGTGTCATGTGTGCATCGCCACGAAGATCGTCGCGGTTGCACATTCTGACTTCTCACAGCTGAGTTGCTGTTTCTTTGTGTTTGGCAGTTAGGGAGTTAATTCTGTCTGTGCTCAGTTCTGGGACTGGGTGCAGTTTCTCCCGGCTGCAATTAATTATTTGTTGATTGGTTTCCTTTAAATCTCTGGTTGTCTGTGTTGGGAGTTGCCAGTGAAATTCTTCATGCAGACCACAGATAGGATTGTATCTGTATAGACTTAAGTTAAAGAGCTCCTTAGTTGTTTTAAGCTCACCTTGCTTAGAGTTTAATATCCCAGATCATTTATGTTCCTTCTGTGTTTGAGTGTGTATGCAAGTCTGTGTTTTCTCCAGTCTGTCTTATATGTCTAATCTGTGTATTTAGCAGAGATCAGCCCATATCCCTTTGGTGGTAATCAGTATCCTTCTTAGGACTGATTACAGGGTTCAGGGACTGATAGGAGACAGGGTTAGGCTGGAGACTTGGACCTCTGAACCATTATCAGTACCTCCAAGGTGAGGGATTAGTTAGGACCCCAGTTTAGGGTCAGGTTAGACCCCCGGTCCTCCTCTTTCCTGTGACAGTGTATCAAGTCCTCAAGATTAACCCTGAGTTCAACGGATATCGTGTCAGGTAAATCTATTCTATATTTACATGCTGATGTTGCTAATCTATATGTTGTATAGAGTGTTGTTCTTTTAAGAATAGTTTACTGACATCGTACACATATCATAAGACCGCGTGACACAGGGGAAGGATCCGGCCGAGCTTCACGATCCCCCTGAGCCCGGTAAGTACCACTCGTGCATCCCTTCCATGCAGGAACAGGAAAAACACTGAGGGATAGGGGACGGGGGGGGCCTTATAAACTCTCGTGTGTTTCCTGTCCCAGCAAGGAGGAGGAGGACGTCCCATGGTGCTGTCAGGAGGGACGTCCTGGGAAATAAAGTTTAGGGTACAGTGTAATGTTGTGGCACTTAGTAGGTTAAACATGCTTCCTGTAGATGGGACGTAGAAACCTTGGTCCAACAATTCGGTTAATACGTGGTCCAGTTAACAACTGTAGACTGCAAAGTCCTTACTTAGTAATAGTATTGGTTGTACAGTGTGAGGCTGATAGAAGCGTGCAGCTGTGTGCAGTCACTAGAGGTATGAGAAGTGATTAACGTCAGGGGACTCAGGCTGCTGTCTGTTAGAATCTTGTAACTGTGGTACACTTGTGTGATTATCGATGGTGATGCAGTGGCTGTCTGGCGTGGGCACATATCTGAGACTGCCGGGCAGGTGCTGTCTCTGCTAGAATAGTTTCCCTGGCGGGGAAGGAGCGAGGAGGAGGACGCCTGCACCTCACGTGCTACGGCCGGAAGTAGACGCTGAGGACTCGGCGAGAATAGGAGGCAGGGCTAGCGTGACGTCACTGAAAAGAAAGGATGGGTGCACGAATGGACACAATCCGACGCGCTTCAAGGGTGTCTCCCCTCTCCATCAGGGCTATGTCCATCGCTCATGATACCATCCTTATATACTAGACTGTCCGAAAAGTGTGGCACCTGAATTCAATACAGGATAATGTATTGGGCCAATCATGTTTCTATCCTAGGATTCCAAACTGTGTGTTATAGTAGTACTGACACTGATGAAGTGCTTGATATGCTGCTTGTTTGTAATCTTATATGGATGTAATATCTGAATCAGAAAAACATAGAAGTAGATTTAATTCCACTCAGTGATTGTCACTATGGGTGGGCCAGATACCCTGCCCCGGTCATTTGTGCAATGAAAAATGTGGGGCTACTGAAATGGATCTTTTGAATATGGTTAAAATCGAATTAAAATATAAATTTTATGAAGAAATATAAAAATACAGGAAATACCCATTTTCACTGTATTTTTATGT
Organism: Oophaga sylvatica; assembly: GCA_033576555.1. NCBI lineage: Eukaryota > Metazoa > Chordata > Amphibia > Anura > Dendrobatidae > Oophaga > Oophaga sylvatica. The sequence continues at coordinate 511,511,516 of JARQOD010000004.1, forward strand.
ATTTTTGTATTGGATACCCCTTGGAGGTGTAAACACACCCCCTTGATAAATATATTAACCCAAAAAGAGTGATACAATGGATTTTAAAAAATACAAGCAAACAGTTTTTTGTTCTGAAAAAATAGATATTTTTTAAAAATTTACCTAAAAAGCACACCTGTCTCATAGAAACTTTTAGTATAATAAATTATATTGCTGAAGCTAAATGGTGAACAATAAAAACTTAACTTCCTACCTCTCGTATCTGGAAAATACTGTAAATACCATTGTATGTGCAGAAATGTCTTAAAAAAATATGCTAAAAAAACTATTTTTAATCTTTAAAAAGGAACAGAAAAAGGAGTAAATTAAAATGCATATATTTCAATTTCTTGGTTGAGGCCATTCGGGGCTAAACTGTCAAGGGTGAATATCCACTTGGATTCCACTGTTGACATGGCTTTGAGGTAGTCACCTCCCCTAGGGTTCTGTCAGACTACCTGTATACCAAGAAAAAGGACTCCGTTGCAAGATCTATTATGCTTTTCTAGGAAGTGTTTTGATAGTGGATGTCCTTTGAACCCTTTATTGATATTAATAAGGTGTTCCTTGATTCGGTCTCTCAAACGTCTTTTTGTGCGACCGATATAGATCATGTCACATAGGCATTTGAAAATGTAGATAACTCCTGTTTCACACGTGATGTATTTGATGGAATATTCATTACTTTTCCTACTATCCGTAAAATTCGTGTGAAGTTTCTTTTGAATATGTGTTCGTCTACAACATGGGCATACTCCGCATGTAAAAAATGTTTGCTTCTTGATAATGGCAGTGCCCTAGTTAAATGTTATAGTTATAGGGGCCAATAAGAGACCCAGGTTTTGGGCTTTGGTGTAGACAAACTTGTTTTTTTTTTTTGTTTTTTTGGGAGTAAGTTCCCAATGCACTTATCACTTTGCAGGGTAGACCAGTGTTTAGATATAATGTTGTTAAATCGATTATAACCTGTGTGGAATTGGGTGATTATTAGAAGTTGTTGGATTTGCTCCTGAAGGGTGGGTGGAATACACTCTTTGTGGTTTGTAAACCAGGTTTTCTCTAGGTATGGCCTCTATTTCTTTTGTTGCATCCAAGGTTTGGGGATCGTACCCCTTTTCCACATATTGATCTGTATTTGGTTTCCTCATGATAGTCCTGTAGGTTAGTGCAGTTTCTCCTTATTCACATATATTGGCTTTGGAAATGTTACTAAGCCAGATCGGGAGATGGCAACTGCTGAATGGTATGAAACTATTGGATTCTACTTCTTTGTGAAAACGTTTAGTGATTAATTTGTGTTTTGCCACTCAAATTGTCAGGTCTAAGAAATTAACACTGGTCCTACTGTAGGTAGGTGTAAATTCTAATCCATAGTTATTAGAATTGAGACTGGAAATAAAGCATTGCAACGCTGATAGAGGTCCTTCCCAGATAAGATGAATATCATCTATGAATCGTCGCCAGAGCTTTAAACCCTTATGTAGACAGTTATCCTTATAAATGTAATTTGTTCTCACATACCAGCATATGTTTGCAAAACTTGGTGCGAACCGGGTACCCATAGCGGTACCGTTTGTCTGAAGATAAAACCGCTTTTCATACATAAAATAGTTGTTTGAGTATGAAATCTATACTTAAAACAATAAATTGGATTTGAGCGTCCCTATAAATATTTAGAGCACTAAGAGAAAAGCCTGCTGCTTGGCAGCCCATTTGAGGGTCAATGACAGTATATAGTTACTTAATATCTAGGGTACCTAAAATAGAAGTGCTATTCCATTCGAAGGAATCTAAGGTTTGAAGGGTATGGGTAGTATCCTTAAGATAGGCTGGTATGAAAGACATGCATTTTTGCAGATGTGTGTCTACATACTGTGAAAAGTTTGCAGTAAGGCAGTTGATACCTGATATGATGGGTCTACCAGGGGGATTATGTAAGTCCTTGTGAATTTTGGGAATATTATAAAAGATAGCTGTGGAAGGGGTTTTATTGTATATGAATTGGTATTCCTTCTTATTTAGAATTCCAAGAGTTTTGCCTTTAGAGGCTAACACATGAAGTTTTTTCATGTATTTGGGCGTGGGGTCAGAGGTTATTTGTATGTGACTGTGTCACAAAGTAGTCTAGATGATTCTTTGGTACACTGTATTATCCATCACAATAGCCCCGCCTTTATCCGCTGGGTGGATGACAATATTGTTATTTTCTTGGAGTTCAATGGTTGAATTTCTTCCCCCCCTGGCTGAGGTTATGTATCATGAATTTAAAATTATTTTTGCATGATTTTTTGTATGCTTTTTTGATATCCTTGGTTGCTAACGTCTCAAATGTACGAAATGAATTGGAATATTCGTTTAGGAGATTGAATGTGGATGGTTTGTAAAATAGTTACTGTTCAGTGGGTAGTAAGTCAACATATGCTTTCTTCTCAGCCTTGTACAAGCGTTTTTCAGTTATCTTCACTTCCTCTGAGAGGAAGGCAGATAGAGACAGAAACATTGTGCGGAGCTCACTGACAAGTGTTTTATCTCACATCAGAGCTTGATTGAGATCAAGACAGCTCAGCACTGCTGTATGATTTCTAACATGCTGCTGAAGCTTGTCTTTGTGTGCTGTGATATGTATATCAGAGATTACTACAGTCAGTTTCCTCCCCCGAACTCCCAATGGTTTGCAAATTAGAGATGCACCATGCAAAATAATGTTTGATGAACATTCGTGTTCAAGCTATATCAAATGGACAGTGTTATTTTTTGTGTCCTTCCAATCTCACCTCTATGGCTTGTACTCCTGCGTCTTTGAGGAGTATTTTCTCGTACAACAATATCAGGTCCTGAAGTCTCCAATAGCTTGCTAATCTGCGTCATGTAGAGAGGAGAAAATCTTCAAACGTGGAGCACTTAGGCAGACTTATTTTTAATTAAACATGAAAGACCCAATCTATCACAGCAAATATTGGCAAAATGTAAGAATTAACAAATATTCTAGCATTAATCAAATCTTGTACATGTTTGCTGGCTAAATCTTTGAAAATTGAATATAGACATGAACATGAAGGATGAAACAATGTAGTGCCTTCACTAGGTCATTTCCATATCCAATATATTTACATTGTGTTGGAACAGTTCACAGTGTGTCACACAGACGATCATACACGGTATTTTACCTGTGGGATCAGCATTGGCTCTGGCAATTTAGGACATCTTTCCATCCTCCCATAAAAAGGATCGGGAACTATCCTCCAGCATCTCCATGAGTATCAGATGATCTGGAAGCAACAAGTCTCTAAATTAGGACAAAATGCTTCCCTGTAAAATGTAGAAACTACTTTACCTGCTATAAATACAGTATATGCATAAAGGAAACACAAACTACATTAGGAAAAAAGTGTTAGTAAATTAACTAACTCCATGGAAACTTGTTATGCCATCAATAGTTCTTTCATTTTCACATACTGTATGTAATCCATGTGAATAAAGTATTAGAAGATAATACAGCTGAGATTGTGCACTACTAAAATAATGTTTTTCTCCAGTAGACAAAAATGATTGAAAGTGCAGAATAGAGGATCATCTCTAGGCACTGTGCTATGTATTCACATGACTGGGGCATAAACCTGCTTATTCCAACTCATTGTCTACTATATCTCATGGGTTATATATACACTGTGTGCAGAATTATTAGGCAAGTTGTATTTGAGAGGATTCTTTTTATTATTAAACAACAACTATGTTCTCAATCAACCCAAAAGACTCATAAATATCAAAGCTTAATATTTTTGGAAGTTGGAGTGTTTTTTTTTTAGATTTGGCTATCTTAAGAGGATATCTGTTTGTGCTAACTATTACTGTGCAGAATTATTAGGCAACTTAATAAAAACCAAATATATACCCATCTCACTTGTTTATTTTCACCAGGTAAAGCAATATAACAACACAAAATTTAGAAATAAACATTTCTGACATTCAAAAAAAAATAAAAAATCAGTGACCAATATAGCCACCTTTCTTTACGATGACGCTCAAAAGCCTTCCATCCATAGATTGTCAGTTGCTTGATCTGTTTACGATCAACATTGCGTGCAGCAGCCACCACAGCCTCCCAGACACTGTTCTGAGAGGTGGACTGTTTTCCCTCCCTGTAGATCTCACATTTTGAGGGACCACAGGTTCTTGAACGATATTGACTTCTTCCTGTACCACTGCTTGAAGAAGGTGTCTTCAGAAACTGGCAGTAGGTCTGGGAGTTGAGCTTCACTCCATCCTCAACCCGAAAAGGTCCCAGAAGTTCATCTTTGATGATACCAGCCCATACCAGTACCCCACCTCCACCTTGCTGGCGTCTGAGTCGGAGTGGAGCTCTCTGCCCTTTACTGATCCAGCCTCTGGCCCATCCATCTGGCTCATCAAGAGTCACTCTCATTTCATCAGTCCATAAAACCTTTGAAAAATCAGTCTTAAGATATTTATTGGCCCAGTCTTGACGTTTTATCTTATGTTTCTTGTTCAAAGGTGGTCGTTTTTCAGCCTTCCTTACCTTGGCCATGTCCCTGAGTATGGCCCACCTTGTGCTTTTTGATACTCCAGTAACATTGCAGCTCTGAAATATGGCAAAACTGGTGGCAAATGGCATCTTGGCAGCTTCACTCTTGATTTTCCTCAATTCATGGGCAGTTATTTTGCGTGTTTTTTTATCAACCCGCTTCTTGCGACCCTGTTGGCTATTTGCCATGAAACGCTTGATTGTTCGGTGATCACGCTTCAAAAGTTTTGCAATTTCAAGACTGCTGCATCCCTCTGCAAGACATCTCATAATTTTTGACTTTTCAGAGTCCGTCAAATCTCTCTTCTGACCCATTTTGCCAAAGGTAAGGAAGTTGCCTAATAATTGAGCACACCTTATATAGGGTGTTGATGTCATTAGCCCACACCCCTCATTAGAGATGCAAATCACCTGATTTACATAATTGGCAGTTGGCTTTCAAGCCTATACAGCTTGGAGTAGGTCAACATGTGTAAAAAGGATGATGTGATCAAAATACTCATTTGCCTAATAATTCTGCACACAGTGTACTGAAAAGTGAATGAAGTGAGGCTGAATGGGCATCAGCAAAGATGTAGAGAGATGAAGCCAAAAAGTGGAGAGATGAAACTAAGACGAATTGTCCCAACTACTCCCCCATAATAAACCCTATGCTTTTCTAAATAAATTATTAGATTAGAACTATTTAGTAATGGTGGCTAAACTGTCTTCATGTTCTTTATACACATGTGCCAGGAGCTGTCTGATAATCATCAGTAGCTGTCATAGGACTTTTTGTTTTTCACCATGGATATCTTGAGTGGTACTGTCCATACATTCATTTCTTGTAACCCTTCTCAGAAAGAGAAAGACTTGGAAAACTAAAGGCATCCCTATGAGAATACTAAAAATGGAAAGTAGAGAGTAAACCTGGGTGCAAACACACCAGCCCAAATCTAAAGCTGCAAATAGTAGGACAATACCACTCCTAATGTCCAGTCTTGAATATCAAATATAAAAAATGTGTATAAGAATTTGCACTAAAGAAATAAGGACAGTATATACCAAATGATAGAGAGTGAATAGTGTGTACTCTTTATAATTGATAACTACATACATAACAGATATAGGTCCAAATACCTCTTGTAGTAAGTACTCGTGGCTGGATGGATTAATCCCAATTATCCATAGATCCTGATGGCGGTCTAACAGACTACTCAGGAGAGATATAACATATGCAGGAACAAGATTTCTCTCGCCAAATGTATTCGTGGCTGGGAAAGTCTGTCCCACTAGTAAACAGGTCCTGATGGTGCTCAAGAAAAAATGTTGCGATGGCTTGAATAGCTAAATACCTGCATGTAAAGCTTGCAGAGAAAAAAATCTCATACGATCGGGGCTCCGTCCCAGCCGGTGGCGGAAGCCCCAGTACTGTGCCGCTGTGAAAAAGCTGTCAGCGTCGGCGCAGTCTGTGTTTCAGAGTCGGCAAGGTGCAGACAAGCTGCAGGACCGGCTACGGAGCGCACAGAGGACCAATATCCTACGCGTTTCGGAATACTTCTGATTCCTTCGTCAGGGATGGTCCTGTGCATAACGTGTGCGCTTTATATATCCTCGCAGAGATCGTCTTATACTCCTGTATTGAAAGCAAATAGTTCAATCTCACTATTCAAACCATTCGGCACCAGGGTGTTCATATCAAAGATCCACTTACTCTCTTCTCTGGACATCTGGTGGATAAAATTCCCCCTTCTCCATTTCTTAACTATTTTAATGCCAGTGACCTGTATATTACTGATTGAGCATCCATGTTTTTTCAAAAAGTGTTGCGATAGTGGATGGCCCATAAATTTATTATTAATGTTCCTTAGATGTTCCCCAATTCTGACACTCATGGGGCGTATCGTGCGTCCTATGTACAGTTTCCCGAACGGACATGTGATACCATAAATTCCCTTTCGTGGAGAATGTAATAAAGTCTTTAATCTCAGCTTCTATAGATTGATGAGAAATACTGGATTGGCGAGTGGTCCTAAGTTTCTTACATGGTGGGCACTTTTTACAGGGATAAAACCCCGAAGGGAGCTGTTGTGAGTAAGAGATACCAAAAACTGAGGACTTGGAAACTGTTGGGGCTATCATGTTACCTATGTTCGCCTTTCTATAAATAAAAAGTGGCTGCTCTGGTAGCGTCTCCCCGATAATTTTTTTTTCCTTTAGGATGCACCAATATTTTGATACAATTTTTCTCAATCTTGGTGTTGGCATTGTATTGTGTGATGATAGGAATCTCCTCCGTGATCCTATCTTTGCTCACGCTCTCTTTTGGTATGATCCGTTGTTCCCTTGGCACCTGTTCCACCAATTTTCTTGTTTTTAGTAACATCTCACTATTGTATCCTCTCTGTTGGAACCGTTCAATCAAAAGGTTGGCCTCCTTTTTTTTTTTTTTTAAATCTTCAAAGTTTGAACAGTTCCGATGGGCCCTAATGAACTGGCTTTGTGGGACATTTAAGAGCCAACTAGGGAGATGGCAACTGTCCACGGAGATGTAGTTATTGGAGTCAGTGGGTTTGTGGTAAATTTGTCTGAATTTTATTATTCTCAATAAAAATATTTAAATCTAAAAAAATTAATCTTTCGAATGCTGGTGGAGGCCGTAAAATTTAAAAAATACTGATTTTTATTAAGCTCACTGATAAAATCTAACCATAAATTAGGGCCACCAGACCAGATAAAAACAATATCATCAATAAACCGTTGCCACAGCTCCAGGTTCGCCCGCAGTTTGCCATTGGGATAGATGATCTCATCCTCCCACTTACCAACGTGTAAATTAGCATAACTCGGTGCGAACCTAGTGACCATCGCGGTTCCCCACTGCTGGGAATAGTGCACCCCGAAGTGAAAATAAATGAGACAATATAGAAGAGATGCACTCTAGGACAAAAGATATCTGTTCAGGAGGTAGCAAATTACTTCTTGTCATGAAGTATTCAGCTGCCTCACATCCTTTATCGTGTTGTATGATGGTATACAGGGAAGTGATGTCCAGGGTTCCCAGAATGTAGTATTCTTCCCATTGTATATTCTGTAAAATATGAGGTGTCTTTCAAATATGATGGAAGTTGCGGACATAATTTTTGCAAGTGACAGTCCACATATCTAGATAAATTAGAAGTAAGGCCCCCTATTGCGGATATTATGGGTCTCCCCAGGGGGGTTGTTTATATCCTTATGTATTTTAGGTAAGTAATGAAAGTAAGGAATTCTGGGATGGGTAGTATTAATAAAATCGTGTTCCTGTTTGTTCAAAAAACCTTTGTGAAATCCCACTTTGATTAAGTCCTGTAGTTCTTTGAGGTAATTATCTGATGGATCAATCTCCAATATTTTATATGTGCGTGCATCCCCAGTAATCTCAGGGCTTCTCTATTATAGTCCATCGTGTTGAGAATAACTATCCCTCCTCCTTTATCGGCTGGTCTGATGGTAATTTCGCTATTACTCTGTAGCCTTTGAATAGTTGCACGTTCTTTTTTGGTGAGATTATTTTTAAACTTAGAACATCTTTTGTTGGAGATGTTCCTAATGTCATGAATGACGTTTTTCTGAAAGGCTTCGAATTCCTCGGAATACTCTTGAACAGGATGAAAGTTAGTTTTCAAAGTGGTATGTAAATAAGGATCAACAATCTCGGTGATGGCATTAGTCGTTCCTAGCTAATTGCTTCTTAATATAATATTTTTGATCGCTAAACGTCTCATGAATGTTTTTATGCCAATAAAGGCCTGGAATTTATTGAACTTTGTATTGGAGGCATATTTCAAACCCTTATTAAGTAGGCCACTTTCACTCTCGTTCAATACATGTCGGCTCAGATTCAAAAATTTTTATTGTTGATGTGCAGCGGGGTTTATCTGTTCCACTTCTTTTGAACTTGTTTCACCCTTTTTTTTGGTTGGTTTCCTGCCTCTACAACCCCTTTTGTATCTCTTTTTTGGCCCACTTGGAAAAAAAGGGAGATGACTTTGTTTAGTTTTTTGTTGTAGCCGATTTCTCTGTTGAAGGGGACGTGGTGAGGCTCTGTTTACACAAGATGGCTGTATATAAGAGGTCTCAGCACTATTAGGAGGAGGGTTATCATTATTAATAAGCGTCAGAAACCTATTTTGTTTCACGATAGGCGAAAGTGGAGTGGAGATACCTGGTGATGCTCCATTACAGTGCCGGCAAAAAAAAATCTTTACAAGTTCGATGAAACCACAAAATCTTAATATTCAAGTGGATTCATGTGTTTTATTGTGGATATTTTATTATAATTAGTATTTTGTCATGTCACCCTTACATTTCATCACCATCTGCAGTCGTTTAGGCATGGATTCAGCAAGGCTGGCTAAGTATGTGGAGTCCATGTTCACCCACAGTGTCTTCAGCACCTCCTTTAGATTGTTGATGTTGCTGGGTCGTGTCTCTTGAACCTTGTTTTTCATTAAATTCCAGGCATTTTCTATGGGGTTAAGGTCAGGGGAATTACCTGGCCACTCTAAAATGTTAATGTTATGGTCACTGAGGATCTTTCTCACGGCCTTGGCTTTGTGGACAGGGGCTCCATCATGCATAAAGTAATCACACTGATGTATGACCCAAAAACGGACGACGCACAACCTTTGAGCCTCCCCTGACCAGTCTGAAAGTGCTCTCATCACTAAACATCACTTTCTTCCACTCTTCAGATGTCCAATCTTGATATTTCTTACAAAAGGCAAGCCTTTTCTTCTTCATTGCTGCTGTGAGCAGGGGCTTCTTTGTGGCACGGCAACTTGGTAGACCCAGGTCCTTCTGCAGGCAATGACGAATTGTCCTAGTTGCGATGTTCTGGAGGAGCATAGGGTACTTGTTTTTTAGTTCAACGGCAGTTATAGAAGGATGTGACATCACTTCGCGCTTCAGAAGCTAATCAGTCCTTGGTGAAGTCTTCTTAGGTGCGTCAGAGCCTGACTTCCTGTGCGGTACAATCCCAGGAGGCAATGATGCCGCCTACTGCTTCAGTTGATAAATTGCTTCTCTTGACACTTCCAGATCTCTAGCTACAGCAATCACAGAATCCCCCTTCTCGAGCAGAGTCAAGGCACGAGATTTCTCTTCCATTTTAAACTTCTTTCGACCCATTGTGGGAGATAAAAAAAAAACTGAGGGAGATTAGGAAAGACTGCCTAATAGCAAAACTGGCTGATCTGCACATAACAACCAATCAGAATGCAGCTTTCGCTTTACCAGAAAAGTTAAAACTGAGCGTTGATTGGATGATATTTGCAACAAAGCCAGCTTTAATATTAGACCGTTTTTTATTATCTCCCCCATTGTGTACACTTTTAAAAAGTGAAATTATGATGTGGATTTTATATGTGAAGTTTTTTTTTGCTGCGCAAGTGTAAAGATTTTTTTTGCCGGCACTGTAGTATTGCCATTGACGTTATTCGTTCTTATAGAAAATAATGAGAGCAGCATCCAGTCCAGGTGAAAAAATACAAAAAAGTCTTTATTCTGCCAACATCAGTTACAACGTTTCGGCCATAATCTGGCCTTTTTCAAGTACAATACAAAGTGCACACAAGCGGCCTTATACGGTGTGGAGGAGCCAATCACCATTAAGGTAACGCCTGCTATTGAATAAACATATATACAAATACAAAATAGCAATCATTTAACTAAAATAGAATAAATGATATACATAGGGACAAATATTCATACACTGTCTGTAAAATTCCCCAAAAAACCTCATTGTAAACATTGTGGCAAAGATGTGCTCACCAATGGCCGGATAGCATAGCGGTAACCAGAGTGACCATTTACCAATCACACATTGTCATATATACTGTATTTTGCGGACTATAAGACGCACTTTTTCCCCAAAAAATTTTGGGGGAAAATGGGGGTGCATCTTATAGTCGCAACATACCTAAAAATCCGGAGGCGGCGGTCCCAATTCATCCTCCTTGTGCGGTGGTGGTGTCGGGGCAGCAGCGGGCCTCTGTGCAGCGTGGGGGGCACCGCCGGCGTTTCGTCCCAGCCGGAAAGCCCCCCGCAGCTGCGACGCGGTGACCCCTCCGGTGGTGGTGTCGGAGCAGCAGCGGGCCTCTGTGCAGCGTGGGGGGTTCCGCCGGCGTTTAGTCCCTGCCGGAAAGCCCCCCGCAGCTGCGACACGGTGCCGTCCGGGAAAAAAGTCCTCCGGAAAGATGGCTGCCGCTTGCTGAAGTTCAAATCTCGCCAACAAGATCTCTTCCCGAGATCTCGTCTCCCGAGATCTCGTTAGCGAGATTTGAACTTCAGCAAGCGGCGGCCATCTTTTCAGAAGACTTTTTTCCGGACGGCACCGCGTCGCAGCTGCAGGGGGCTTTCCGGCAGGGACTAAACGCACAGAGCCCTGCTGCTGCCCGACACCACCATCGGCACCGCAGGGAAGCTGCATTGGGAGCGCCGCCGCCACCAGATTTGTGAGTATATGGCCACCCCACAGTGCTCAACCACCCTACATAACACAGCCACCCCACAGAGCACCACTACCGCACCAAACGACCCCAGTGACCACTCCTCTACCTGTGCTGATCCGTTCGCTGGTAAGCTAAATTCGGACTGTAAGACTACTTTCACACTTGCGTTTTTTTTGCGCAGCGCGTCTTGCGCTATCGGACGCATGCGCAATGTTCCCCTATCTTTAACATGGCGGGCGCAGGGTCTAGCGCTTGCACGCGTTCATGTGCGTTTGTCGTGCGCTGTGCATTTTCCCGGTGTGCGCCCATACGCGCCAGACACTACATGTTGCATTTTTTTTTCCGCCCAACCGCTTTAAAAAAACGCGTGCGCACGTGTGCGCATGCTATGCGCAAAAAATAACATTGCAGTCTATGGGGGCGCTGGCGTGCGCATGGCTTTGCGCTCGTCAGCGCTTTTGCACGCATGCGATTTTTCTGTAAATAATGGAGCAAGAGATGATGGAGACAGAGATGATGGAGACAGAGTGATGGAGACAGAGTGTAGAGCCAGAGATGATGGAGCCAGAGATGATGAGCCAGAGATGATGGAGCCAGAGATGATGGAGCCAGAGATGATGGAGCCAGAGATGAGGGAGGCAGAGATGATGGAGGCAGAGATGATGGAGCAGAGATGATGGAGCCGAGATGATGGAGCCAGAGATGATAGAGCCGAGATGATAGAGCCGGAGATGATGAGCCGAGATGATGGAGCGGAGATGATGGAGCGAGATGATGGAGCGGAGATGATGGAGCCGGAGATGATGGAGCAGAGATGATGGAGGCAGAGATGATGGAGACAGATGATGGAGCCAGGAGATTATGAGAGCAGAGATGATGGAGCAGAGATGAAATGTGACAATAGAAAACGCATGCGCCAAAAAGAACCTGCAAAAGCATGAATCGCAGACAAACGCTGGTTTTGTCGAAATGCATGCTGATGCGACGAATATTGAGCGTTACAACTTGCATGCTTTTTTAATGGCTTATGTGCGCTCGAAACACAGGCAAAAAGAAAGTGTGAAGTACTAGACGAATTTGACAATATTTTTGTCAATTTTCTTGAAAATTGGTGCGTCTTATGGTCGGTGCGTCTTATAGTCGAAAAAATACGGTAAATCACCATCCAGCGAATAGGTGTACTCCCCCTTGGCGCCAATATATCCAGTCCATCAGACTAGCCATCTCGCCTAAGAAAAACAACCATGTCACATCCGCAAACGCCTGCAAACAGAGTATCAGTTTGCATGGCGAGATACTCCAGGACACACTGCGCACGCGCCGAGTTGCGTCCAGCATATAGTCATGTGACGTACAACATCACGGACACCGCGCATGCGCAGAACAGTACCGCAACACTAATCTCACAGTGCAGACAACTGGTTCCATCTCCTGTCGGGCTGGTTATCGCGATACCACCCAAATAGACCAAACTGCCCATTATAACAAATCACAGGAGCGCCACATCTAATCATATCAATATCCATATAGGTGTATGAGCATCGGGGAATCAATCCACGGCAATTAATCATACCCCCCAGAAAAAGAAGCACATACACATACATAATGGTCCCGGAACATAATAACATAGGAGACACCTAAGTGAGCCACAAAAATAAAATATGGAAAAAGAACACAAAATATGCAACATAAGCATGGAGACAAAAGGAGGACATGGGGAACATAATTTATTATTTACAGCAATATCGTATTATAATTCAGGACTGTTGAGTCTCCATGACCTCCAGTGACTCCAGACCATCAATCCTAAACAAACAAAAGAAAAAATTAAAATCAACCTAAAAACAAAATACACAGACAAATGATAACCAATTTAGAAACGGGGTCTCATTTAGTACATATATGTAAATTATATTCTAGATTTAAGCATTTAGGATGTAATGTATCCAGAATAGAAATCCAACGTAAGGCTGGAGTCACACAGAATGTTTAAAAAAACGGTCCGATTTTGTAATGCGATAATCGCACAACAGTCCTCCGTATGTTGATCCGTATGTAATCCGTTTTCAATGCGATGATGCGATTTCCTCGCATGTCAGGATCCGTGTGACATCCGTATGGCGTCCGTATGGCGTTATTTTATCGCAGTAATGCAAAATGAGCATACTATGAATTTCGGAGCTGAAAGTAATTAGGAAATAATGTTGAAGGCTATTTATTGGCTGAGAAGCAATTCTCCTCTTCCTACTACTTTCCTGTTGTGTTTGTTTAGCTGACTTGTGTGCATCATGTCATACAGGCTCACCTTTAACACCACAGAGCAGGTTCTTTTCCACTAGGTTTTGGCTCAGCGTTTCGGAGAGCCTTACCCTGTCATTCTTGATCCGAGGAGACGTAGAAGAATGTGGGTTCATCCACTTGTGAGACGCCGGGTGACAAAAGGACATTTTCACCGTCTTTATGCTTCACTACGCAGCCATCCCGACAAATTCTATCAATATTGTCGTATGAGCCTGGACACTTTTGACATTCTTCTCGAGACGGTCCGCCCTGGGATCACGTATAAGGATACGGTGATGCGCAAGTCGATTTCCGCGGAGGAGCGTCTTCTACTGACTTTACGGTATGTCATATACCTTAATGGTGGGTGTAATACAGAAAATGTTATGTGTTTAGGCCTTAATATTTATTTTCCTTTTTGGCTCTAGGTTTCTGTCCACTGGCCTGTCATATGCGGCCCTACACCTTGAGTTTTTACTCGGCAAGTCCACTATTTGTGGGATTGTCCGCTGTACCTGCCTTGAAATTTGGTCAAGACTACATAACTCGGGGATGCCTGTGCCAAAACAAGCAGATTGGGTGCGTATAGCCCGTGGGTTTGAGGAGACGTGCCAGTTTCCCAACTGTATAGGGGCACTAGATAGGAAGCACATTCGTGTACGTAAGCCCCCCAACTCTGGCTCACAATACTATAATTAAAAAGAGTGTTTTTCAGTTGTTCTGTTGGCCCTGGTAGACAGTGCTTACATGTTTACTTTAGTAGATATTGGGGCCTATGGGCGAACAGGAGACTCCAGAGTGTTTAATACCTCAATAATGGGTCGGCGTATGCGGAGCAATCAGTTGGACCTCCCACCCCCACGTCAGCTTCCAGGGTCTCATCTGGAACCAGTGCCTTATGTGATGGTTGGTGATGAGGCATTTCAGCTAACCAGGAACCTGATGAGGCCCTATCCACGGCGAACCCTGGACAACCGGCGGCGCATTTTTAATTTCCGCCTATCCCGTGCCCGACGCCTCGTCGAGTGTACCTTTGGTATACTCACAGCCAAATGGCGGGTTCTGCAGTCTGCAATACAACTAAGCGAACAAAATGTTAATCAAGTAATAAAAGCATGTGTGGTACTACACAATTTTACAAGAAAATATGACTGTCTTGCAAATGAGGCTTATGATGTTGTAGATGCAAATAATGTGCTCCCAACTCCACATGGACATCAACCACGTCGCCCACCATCTGGACTTAAAGTGCGGGACGTGTTTACCAATTATTTTGTTTCCCCAGAGGGATATACTCCTTGGCAAGAAAATGCATTGTCTATGTTATGATTTAATTTTTCAACAATGCAATATAATGTGTGAAATAACACATTGATAGCATCAGTTACATGTAACAAAATGTGAACAATCACTATTTGAGTTTGTGGTTTTTATTACAAACACTTTGAGGCCATAACATACCATATTTGCATCATATGGCAATGATGGCCTTTATTGGCAGCCACAAACCCACATTCACCAAAAAAAATTATCATAACAACATGGAAAAATAAAATGTAAAAACTTAATATAAAAAATAAAGTATTCACAAATTCTCATATGTATGTGGTGGAGAAGGAGGAGCATCAGGCTGAGTGGCTTGGTTAATTTGTTGCGGCAATTGGCCATGATGCTGAGTTGTGGCTGAGGTGCCATGAAGGACCATGGAAGGTACTTGGGGTGCAACGTGTTGGTACTGTCCACTTTGGTAATGAGGGACATAATCAAGGCTATTGACAGGGCCCATGTGCGGATACATCCAGAATGTCCATGTCGACCATACCCATGTAGTGGCCAATCTCCTCCACTGGGTATGGTCAAGTGGCCATACTGGTGATGTACTGCTGGCGGATATATCTGCCATGTTGTGGACGGTGTTGACTAACACCTTGAGGTTGGTGTGGGGATGGACTACGTGTGGAAGGGGGATCACTTTCAGGTCTTAGATTATCATCAGGTGGCACAGGCATTTGGAGACGGTTTGCCCGTGACAGTTGCCATTAGGGTTGAGCATTCCGATACTTCCGATACCTGAAATCCAATGTAAGTCTATGGGAACAAAATATCGGAAGTAAATACTTCCGATATTTTGTTCCCATAGACTTACATTGGATTTCAGGTATCGGAACTGGGTTTCGGTATCGGAATGCTCAACCCTAGTTGCCATCTTTCTAGATAAGCCAAGATCTGCGTTGGGTTATTGGGTGGGGTGCAAGCATCTATGACTATTTGAATGGCACCTCTGGCGCGCAGCCTTACTTCTCTGGGGATAGTGCGTAGATAGCGAGCCAGACTCCTTGCATAGGCCTCTTCCCCATCATCATTTGCCGTGCGGGACAGATAGTTTAACACCCCTGTATCCACTTGGCGTTTGGTCCCAGTGGTGTTGAGCTCCCTTTGGCGGCGTCCCCGTCGGGACACTACTGCAGCCTGTGGTGAGGTATCAAGGCGGAGGGTTGGGCTACTACTCTGGGCACGGTCGTCCTCTTCCTGTGCCTCCTGTCCTGCAGAAGACCGTGCTGTTGGGGGTGGTTGTTGGCTGGAAACTGTTTGGGAAGATGGACCAGCCTCTTCTTCCGCATCAGCAACTGGGTCCACGTGGACCTCTGAGTCCGAGCCGGTCTCACGCTCGGTTATATTGGATTCAGTTCTATTTAGCATGGAAAAAATTAACATTAAAATCATACCTTAAGGCAAGTAGACAAAGGTCTGCAGAGTTGAAGCATGAACTTACGGACGCAGATCCATAATTGGTGCCAGAAAGTTCAAGCGATCATAATAAATGTATTTTCGCTTTTGTGGCTCCTGGCCCGATTCTGCCGCTCTCTGCGAAACTGGTCACGGCAGCTCCGCCAGCGTCTAGTGACATCACCCACTACAAAGCAATGCAACAAATGTTTCACATTAGGATCACAGTATAAGCATTGTGACATGTATATTTTAAATGCATGCTATTTCACAAGTGCCAAATGCCAAACATGCAGGCTACCAAGCAGATTATGACATAGGATCGTGTTTGCAACAATGGTGCAGTAAGGTTATCACTTACTCATTTCCTGCTGTACCTCAGGTGAACTTTCCGCATAGTTGGGAAAAATTTGGCGGCATATACGCTTCCAGGACGCATCTTTCCGCAAACGGTCTGCGTAATGTGCATCACGTACATCCCACAGTTCTGGGGTCTCCTGAACAAGAACAATGAGGAGCTCCACATTAATTTGTCTAGCCATCTTGCTGGACTCCGTGGAGGCGTGCTGCTTCCTGGTTTAAGACCTTCACAGGCTAATTAGCATGTGAAACCTTCATGATTTGATGTCTGAGGCAATTTCCTGTCACCTGCCCAATGCATGCGTATTTATCGCAATTCACACGCATGGTCCGTGTGCAATCCGTTTTTTTTGCGCTCCCATAGACTTGCATTGGCGACTCTCGGCCGACATACGAGTACAATCGCAGCATGCTGCGATTTCACTTGCACGTACAACACGTGCGATAAAAAATCGGATGATGCGAGCTGCCCCATAGATTAACAGGGGGACGAGCGCAATGCGATTTTTTTTTATCGCCTCACGCTCGTCCGTATTAAACGGTAATGTGACTCCGGCCTAATTCCTTCTTTTTAAGTAGCTTAATTCTATCACCACCCTGTCTCAAAGGAGGCACCCCGTTTATCACCCTAAATCTTAGTTGATTAACCGAATGTCTACAATCAACAAAATGCTTGGGTACCGCTAACTCCAACAATTTAGTCCTAATAGTACTTGTGTTTACTGATAGGTGCTCTAATTTCCATAGTAGTCTCTCCTACATACATCAGCCCACACGGGCATATTAGAAGGTAGATAACGAAATTTGAAGAGCATGTATATCTCTCCTTAATCAAAAACCGTTTTCCTGTTTGTGGATGATTGAAGCTATCCCCTTTAAGCATATTGCCACAGCATGCACATCCGAGGCATGGAAAATTGCCAACTTTAGGTGGGCCCAGTGTCAGCTGTCTAGACACTTTCTCTGAGCCAATATCAGATTTCACAAGTTTATCTTTTAAATTGCAACCGCGTCTGTATGATAATAGCGGTCTATGTGCAAATTCCGCAAACTGTGGTAGACCCCTGTGTAGTAAACCCCAGTGCTTGTTCAAGATTCCACTGATCCTGCCACTAACCGGACAAAATGTGGATACAAAAGGGACCCGTTTAATAGTAGGCTTATTACGTTTATACCTAGCACCTTCCGGTGTCAACTCCAAAGCCCTATTTTTATAGCGTTTAACACTATCAGCAGGTTAACCCCTTTCAATGAATTTATCACACATCTGGTTCAACCTCACATCAAGTCTATCCACTTCCTTGACAATACGTCATACACGTAACATCTGGCTCCAGGGTAAGGACTCCACCATCCTCCTAGGATGATTGCTGTCATATACCAGGAGACTGTTCCTATCCGTCTCTTTAATAAACAAATCAGTACATAGTGAACTCCCTTTCTTGTATACTAACGTATCGAGAAATTGGATTTGTTCAAATGAATGAGTTATAGTGAACTTCAACTCAGGAAATACACCATTTCAATAGTCATGAAAACAAAGTAAGTCCTCGACACTACCCTCCCATACACAAAAGATGTCGTCAATGTAGCGCCACCAGGCTCGGACATGGCGCCAGTGAATAGAATTGTACACATGCTGGTCCTCTAATACCGCCATGTAGATGTTAGCATAAGTGGGTGCCACATTGGACCCCATGGCGGTACCGCACAACTGCAGGTAGTGTTCATCCCCAAAGAGAAAAAAATTCCTCCTGAGGATGAAGCCCAACAGTGCCAGGACCAGCTGTGCACACTCCGGGGCCATGTCCGAGCCTGACAGCACCACATCGACCGCCTCCAATCCCCTCTCGTGTTCAATAGAGGTATATAGAGAAACCACATCAAAAGAGATGAGCACTGTATCAGCCGTAACATTTAGACCCTCGATCTTATTCAAAAAATGATTAGTGTCCATAATATATGAATCAGCTGCTGTGGCATATTGACATAGTACTTTATCCAGAAAAATTGAGACCTTATTACACATTGATCCCCTACCGGACACTATAGGGCAGGGGTGGGCAATTAATTTTGCCAGGGGGCCGCATGAGAAATTGGGATGGTTTTAGAGGGCCGGACTAATATAATTAACTCCGTTCTACCCAATACTGTATATATACATATATATATATATATACTGTATATATACATACCTGCCCATTATCATCATCATCTCCCCATCATCATCAATGCCTCCCCATTATCAGCAATGCCTGCCCATCATCATCTTCTCCCCATCATCAATGCCTGCCCATTATCATCAATGCCTGCCCATTATCATCATCTTCTCCCCATCATCATCAATGCCTCCCCATTATCAGCAATGCCTGCCCATCATCATCTTCTCCCCATCATCAATGCCTGCCCATTATCATCAATACCTGCCCATTATCATCATCTTCTCCCCATCATCATCAATGCCTGCCCATCATCATCATCATCATCTTCTCCCCATCATCAATGCCTGCCCATTATCATCAATACCTGCCCATTATCATCATCTTCTCCCCATCATCATCAATGCCTCCCCATTATCAGCAATGCCTGCCCATCATCATCTTCTCCCCATCATCAATGCCTGCCCATTATCATCAATGCCTGCCCATTATCATCATCTTCTCCCCATCATCATCAATGCCTCCCCATTATCAGCAATGCCTGCCCATCATCACACACAGACAGCACATAAGCACTCTCTCACATACATACACACACACACACACACAAAAGCACCGCACTACATAGACACAGACACACACAGAGACACGTCTTACCTGTCCAGCGTCCCCGCTCTCTGACACAGCCGGCCGCTGAATGATGACGTCATTCAGCGGCCGGCTGTGAGAGGAAGCGCCGGTGGAGCCCGGAGCTGCAGCAGCGGAGGCACGGGAGAGGTAAGTATTGTGCCAGCTGATGCCGGGGCCCTGAGACTGCCGGAGCGCCTCCGCGGGCCGGTCACTGACAGCCGGCGGGCCGCCCCTTGCCCGGGTCTGCTATAGGGCGTCCGGGGGGGGTTCAAAAGGTCCTTATGGATCTTCGGCAGGGTATATAATATGGGTGTCACCAGGGCTTCCACCAAAAGGAATTCAGATAATTTTTGATCAATCAAACCATTCACAAGGGCTTCATTGACCAGAAGACGCAGTTCACCCAAGTAGAGGGAGGTGGGATCACCAGACAATTTAGTATATACTGCCACATCTGATAATTGGTTGCGAATCTCAGCTTTATACTTAAGTGTGTCCATCACTACCAAGGCTCCGCCCTTGTCGGCCGCCTTGATAGTGATGGAAGTATTATTAGAGAGTTTATCCAACACCAATCTCTCACTAGAAGTGAGATTCTCCCTCTTAGAGTATGTCAAATCATGCCTCAGCTTCGATATATCTTTCTACCAATTGAATATATGACTCTACAAAGCTGTTTTTAGTAGGAGGTTGAAAATTACTCTGATTAAATAACCCAAATTCATGCAAAGAGAAACTATTTAGCCCACGAACAGGCGAAGTCTGAGGCGTGTCATCTCTATCACAATAATACGTTGCCAATCTGTCTCCTAAAAAAGGCAAATAAATCACACTCCATTCCAAATCAATCGGGAGAATTAGTAGGGCAAAATGACAGTCCTTTAGAAAGTACCTCATAATCCACATCTGTCAGTGCATATGAGGATATATTTACCACCAGGTTCTTCTGGCTTACACAGCTCTCTTCCTCCCCTCCATGTTCCATGTCCGCATTGGGAGACTGCGTGTGGCTCCATGTGTCTGGTTATCTGTCCCCTTTTCTCCCATGTTTCCTGCCACCTCTCCGTGGTTTCCTTTTGTTGCCATGCTGTCCATTTTCTCTTTGCCTAAAAAATTAGAGGAGGAAGAAGCACCAATATTTGAATCATCCGTAGAGTCTGATTCAGCTGTAGTGAAACCAAATTTATGTTGGTCCCTCATTTGTGGTTTCCTCTTTCTGCGGGGATGCACAAAACGCTCTCTCTTCACATATGAGGGTGTCTGTGTACCACCATGCCATGAAAAGACTCAAACAGATTTATAGTCCTCAGCATCTCGGAACCATTTGGTCCTCTGTTTTCTCAATACCACCTCGAAATTTAACAAGTTTCTCATCCAACTGGGACTTAAAAGCATCACCCTCTTGTGCTGTCATCTGGGCCGCTAGTTGTTGTTCCAAATCCAGGATCTTTCTTTTCAACAATCCAATCTCTGTATGAAGAAACTCAATATTCAACAGCATTAAGTCGAATGCAAATTTATTCATAATTGATTCAAATCTACTGCAAAATTGTGCATTATCAGCCAACAATGTAGGGCGTAAGTGTGGTCTTAAACCACGTTGAATCCTATGCACTTTGTGATATTCACACAGGGTCATAGCATACAATTCATATGAGATCAGTTTCCTTTTATCATTCTCGCATTTCTTCTTAAGCATCTCCACAGTAAGCTTATTTAAAAAAAGACATATCCATTTGAGCTCCAGACAAGATTCTCCTAGCATCATCTGTTTATGAACATATCATGGCAGTGTCCAGTTCACCCACCTCTGGATTCAATGACTCCATAGTCACCACCACCGGTGCACGTCCACCAGGATCCAAATAGTCCACTGTAACAAAAGCAGCCGACAGCACACGGAGATATGAGGGATGCACACTCCAAGTTCATGGATCCAAATGAACAAGAAAGTCCATAGAAAATAATGAGAGCAGCATCCAGTCCAGGTGAAAAAATACAAAAAAGCCTTTATTCTGCCAACATCAGTTACAACGTTTCGGCCATAATCTGGCCTTTTTTCAAGTACAATACAAAGTGCACACAAGCGGCCTTATACGGTGTGGAGGAGCCAATCACCATTAAGGTAACGCCTACTATTGAATAAACATATATACAAATACAAAATAGCAATCGTTTAACTAAAATAGAATAAATGATATACATAGGGACAAATATTCATACACTGTCTGTAAAATTCCCCAAAAAACCTCATTCCCAAAAAACCTCATTGTAAACATTGTGCAAAGATGTGCTCACCAATGGCCGGATAGCATAGCGGTAACCAGAGTGACCATTTACCAATCACACATTGTCATATATAAATCACCATCCAGCGAATAGGTGTACTCACTCCCCCTTGGCGCCAATATATCCAGTCTATCAGACTAGCCGTCTCACCTAAGGGAAACAACCATGTCACATCCGCAAACGCCTGCAAACAGAGTATCAGTTTGCATGGCAAGAGACTCCAGGACACACCGCGCATGCCCGAGTTGCGTCCAGCATATAGTCATGTGACGTACGACATCACGGACACCGCGCATGCGCAGAACAGTACCACAACACTAATCTCGCAGTGCAGACAAGTGGTTCCATCTCCTGTCGGGCTGGTTATCGCGATACCACCCAAATAGACCAAATTGTCCATTATAACAAATCACAGGAGCGCCACATCTAATCATATCAATATCCATATAGGTGTATGAGCATCGGGGAATCAATCCACCATATCCACGGCAATTAATCAGACCAGCCAGAAAAAGAAGCACATATACATAATGGTCCCGGAACATAATAACATAGGAGACACCTAAGTGAGCCACAAAAATAAAATATGAAA
Source organism: Oophaga sylvatica (assembly GCA_033576555.1). Classification (NCBI taxonomy): domain Eukaryota; kingdom Metazoa; phylum Chordata; class Amphibia; order Anura; family Dendrobatidae; genus Oophaga; species Oophaga sylvatica. The sequence continues at coordinate 511,533,590 of JARQOD010000004.1, forward strand.
AAGAACACAAAATATGCAACATGAGCATGGAGACAAAAGGAGGACATGGGGAACATAATTGATTATTTACAGCAATATCGTATTATAATTCAGGACTGTTGAGTCTCCATGACCTCCAGTCGCTCCAGACCATCAATCCTAAACAAACAAAAGAAAAAATTAAAATCAACCTAAATACAAAATACACAGACAAATGATAACCAATTTAGAAACGGGGTCTCATTTAGTACATATACATGTCTGCACTGCGAGATTAGTGTTGCGGTACTGTTCTGCGCATGCGCGGTGTCCGTGACGTCGTACGTCACATGACTATATGCTGGACGCAACTCTGCGCATGCGCGGTGTGTCCTGGAGTCTCTCGCCATGCAAACTGATACTCTGTTTGCAGGCGTTTGCGGATGTGACATGGTTGTTTCCCTTAGGAGAGACGGCTAGTCTGATGGACTGGATATATTGGCGCCAAGGGGGAGTGAGTACACCTATTCGCTGGATGGTGATTTATATATGACAATGTGTGATTGGTAAATGGTCACTCTGGTTACCGCTATGCTATCCGGCCATTGGTGAGCACATCTTTGCCACAATGTTTACAATGAGTTTTTTTGGGGAATTTTACAGACAGTGTATGAATATTTGTGCCTATGTATATCATTTATTCTATTTTAGTTAAACGATTGCTATTTTGTATTTGTATATATGTTTATTCAATAGTAGGCGTTACCTTAATGGTGATTGGCTCCTCCACACCGTATAAGGCCGCTTGTGTGCACTTTGTATTGTACTTGAAAAAGGCCAGATTATGGCCGAAACGTTGTAACTGATGTTGGCAGAATAAAGACTTTTTTGTATTTTTTCACCTGGACTGGATGCTGCTCTCATTATTTTCTATGGAGTTTCTTGTTCATTTGGATCCATGAACTTGGAGCAATATTCGTTCTTATGCCAGACAAATTGTCAGAAAGGTCATTGGGGTTTGAATTTGCCATAGCTGGAGTGAGATGAATAGAAAATCTTTCGCTCAAGGTGATAGAAGGGCTGTCGCCACCCTCTATTTCATCTAGTGTAACTAGATGGCTACTTCTCTTTGGAGAACAAATATTGTCACAATGGCAAACATTACTTGACCTCGTGTTGGGCTGATTATTATAACTGGTACGGGTTGAGCGAAAATGTCTGTTCTTGCTATCTGGGATCAGGTCCCTGCCAAATTTTTTCCTCCTTCTCTTTTGCTTGTATTCTTTTGCATATACTTATAGAGAGATGTATGATAGCTGGATGTAACTCAAATGGTTTAATGGTCTCAAAGAGACTGGATATTTCTTGTCTTGTTTTTCTTTTCTGAGTACAGTCTGTTGTACCGCCGTCAGGATCTATGGATAATTGGGATTAATCCATCCAGCCACGAGTACTTACTACAAGAGTTATTTGGACCTATATCTGTTATGTATGTAGTTATCAATTTATTATAACGAGTATACACTATTCACTCTTTTTATCATTTGGTATATACTGTCCTTATTTCTTTAGCGCAAATTCTTATATACATTTTTTATGTTTGATATCCCTATGAGAATAACTTAATAAAGTAATACTAGCTAAGTTATGTACTCTGGTGGACTAGTGACTGAAGAAATAAAAATAAACCTCTTACTAGATTGCCACTTTAAGTTAAAAAAAGCCGTACAGCTACAAATTGTAAAATGCTTACTGTTCAGTGGATAGTAAATATTTCCTTGCTTCTCAGCCTTGTACACATGTTCTTTACTGATCATCACTTCCTCTGAGACATGAGCAGATTTTTAGGGATGAAAATGACAATGAGGAAAGAGAAAGTGTTTGGAAACATTGGAGGGGTTAATTGCCTTCAGGGTTCAGAGTCGTGTATGTGTTCATTAATTCTATTACTTAATTTAAGAGTAGTGCATCTGACATACCTAACGTTGCAATCTGTGCACTGAATATATGATAAATCTACTACTATCATTTATAAGCTAGTAAGAAAAATAAACACTGGCGCTAAACCTAAAAAATGTGTATATCTCAAGGTGAGCGTAAGAAACTATGAACACAAAAGGGAAAAAAAAGGGAAAAAAAAAAAAAATGAAAATGTTAGTGGCTTAGAAGCTGCTGGTAATTAAAAGTAGGCTCTGTGCTAACCTACTAGGGTTAATAAACAAAAATATAAAAATAAATGCCGCGCTAACTAGGAACACCTGATAGAAACTAACAATATTGGACAAAGAGAATAAAAAGAGGAGAACTCACTGTCAAAAGTAGGATTGCTCAAAAATTGTAGATTATCGACTTTGGGTAAATGCTAAAATAATAATAAAATAACCAGTGAATTATTAAATAAAGCAAAATGTTAAGTTATACCTCATATATTGTACTTACTAGTACTTATGAAATGGATACTCACAAGATGAAGCTAGATGTGTACATGGATGATAGAACACACTGAGTGACCAAATTCAGTGGTGCCACAGTAGGAGATTGTATATACCGAGTGTTTTATACCGCCGAGTGTTTTGCCGACCTCCACCGCACCAACGCTCTCTATGCAGAGGCTTTTCCTGCAGTCACACAGATCCAATCTTCACTCAGTGAGTACAATGGCACTTGCCATTATCATATGAACCCGCTGCATGAACATACAATCATTTTCTAACGATCATTATAGCAAGCTCCCAGGATTAGCAATTACTTGGTACAGACACTCATTTTCTTAAAGTCCACGTAGGGATATATACTTCTCCCTCTGGCACCGCAGTGAGTATAACATCACTGCGACTAATCACTACTTCGAATAAGCAGTTAATTACTAGCAAAGTTCCATCTGTTATAGGCATTTATCCTATCTACGCAAGTATATACAATCTCCTACTGTGGCACCACTGAATTTGGTCACTCAGTGTGTTCTATCATCCATGTACAGATCTAGCTTCATCTTGTGAGTATCCATTTCATAAGTACTAGTAAGTACAATATATGAGGTATAACTTAACATTTTGCTTTATTTAATAATTCACTGGTTATTTTATTATTATTTTAGCATTTACCCAAAGTCGATAATCTACAATTTTTGAGCAATCCTACTTTTGACAGTGAGTTCTCCTCTTTTTATTCTCTTTGTCCAATATTGTTAGTTTCTATCAGGTGTTCCTAGTTAGCGCGGCATTTATTTTTATATCATTTATAAGCTGTCTTATTTAATGCATCTTATTTCATGTAGTTAGATTTATATCTTTGATTTGTTTTGCATATTTACAAGGAATGCATTTATCTGCACCGCATTTGTGATTACC
>JARQOD010000004.1:511536997-511556488 GCA_033576555.1 Oophaga sylvatica
TATTTCCCCAAATTTAATTTGGTAAAATTTAAAAACCAGCCATGGCCCGATGCTGAAATGCATTGCTGGCTGGCCACCGACCCCCGACCCCCCCAAAAATTGCCCGGCGGCGATCGGCCCCCGCCACCAAAGTGGCAGCGATCGGTCACGCCGTCACTAAACCCCCCTCTCCTTTGCCCCGGTGCCCCATTCCGTTCCCCCCCAAACCTTCCGAACCCTACTCCCCTCTCCCGATCACGATGTCCTGGTGGGCCCCGGCGCCCCGCCCGGGCCCTCTTCGGGGCGCCGCCATTTGGAAAATGGCGGGGCGCATGGCTGCAGCGGATTTCGCGCTGATCCGCGGCTGTTTTCGCTGCTGATCCGCCGCGGTTTCGTGCGGATCCGCGGCGGATTTCGCTGCTGACCCGTGGGGATTTCGTGGGCCCCGGGGCGGATTTCGCTGCTGATCGCAACTGATTTCGCTGCGGACCCGCAAGTTTTTCGCTGGGCCCGCGCTGATTTCGCTGCGGATCCGCGATGATTTCGCTGGAACCGAGCGGTTTTCGCGCTGATCCGCGGTGGATTTGCTGTGTCCGGGCGGTCCGCGGCTGTTTTCGCTGCTGTTTCGCGGCGGTTTTCGCTGCGATCCGGGTGCGGATTTCGCTGCTGATCCACTGCGGTTCGCTGGGATCCCGCGGATTCGTGCTGTCCACGACTGTTTTGCTGCTGTTTCGTGCGAATCCGCAGGGATTTGTGCTACCCGGGCGGATTTCGTGCTGCCCGCCTGATTTCGCTGCGGTCCGCCCGTTCGCTGGGGGACCCGCGCGATTTCGCTGGGTCCGCGCGATTTCGTCGGATCCGCGAGATTTCGCTGGAATCCCGGCATTTCGGGATCGCGGATTTCCTCTACCGGGGCCCCCCTTTTTCCCTCGATTCCCAATATTTCCCCTTTCTATCCCCCCAATTTGCTGCTACCCGGCTTTTCCTGCTGTCCGTCTTTCGCTCTGATCCGCCGGTTTCCGCTTCGCCCCCGGGATTTCGCTGGAAATCCGCTGAATTTCGTGGGGATCCCCCCTGGGTTCCGGGATCCGCGCGATCGCCTTTCCCTCTGCCCGCGGTGATTTCGCTGCTGATCCGCGGCTGATTTGTGCTGTCCGGTGTTTCGCTGCTATCCACGGGGTTTCGCGCTGTCCGCGGGGAAATTTCGTGCTGATCGTGGGACCCGCGGCTGTTTTTGCTGTGCCCGGGGGCGGATTTGCTGTGATCCGCGATGTTTTGCCCAAACAGTGGTTTATGACCACATATGAGGTATCTGTGTACTCAGGAGAAATTGCCCAACAAATTTTAGGATCCAATTTATACTGTTGCCCATGTGAAAATGAAAATAACTGAGGCTAAAAGAAAATTTTTGTGAAAAAAAAGTACTTTCTTTTATTTACGGATCAATTTGTGAAGCACCTGGGGGTTCAAAGTGCTCACTATGCATCTAGATAAGTTCCTTAGGGGGTCTAGTTTCCAAAATGGGGTCACTTGTGGGGGAGCTCCAATGTTTAGGCACACAGGGACTCTCCAAATGCGACATGCAACCGCTAAATATTCCAGCATATTTTCCATTCAAAAAGTCAAATGGCGCTCCTTCCCTTCTGAGCCCTGCCGTGCGCCCAAACAGTGGTTTATGACCACATATGAGGTATCTGTGTACTCAGGAGAAATTGCCCAACAAATTTTAGGATCCAATTTATACTGTTGCCCATGTGAAAATGAAAATAACTGAGGCTAAAAGAAAATTTTTGTGAAAAAAAAGTACTTTCTTTTTTTTACGGATCAATTTGGAAGTTTTTTTTTTTTTTTTTTTTTTAGGCACACAGGGACTCTCCAAATGCGACATGGCAACCGCTAAATATTCCAGCATATTTTCTATTCAAAAGTCAAATGGCGCTCCTTCCCTTCTGAGCCCTGCCGTGCGCCCAAACAGTGGTTTATGACCACATATGAGGTATCTGTGTACTCAGGAGAAATTGCCCAACAAATTTTAGGATCCAATTTATACTGTTGCCATGTGAAAATGAAAAAACTGAGGCTAAAAGAAAATTTTTGTGAAAAAAAAGTACTTTCTTTTTTTTACGGATCAATTTGTGAAGCACCTGGGGTTCAAAGTGCTCACTATGCATCTAGATAAGTTCCTTAGGGGGTCTAGTTTCCAAAATGGGGTCACTTGTGGGGGAGCTCCAATGTTTAGGCACACAGGGACTCTCCAAATGGACATAGCAACCGCTAAATATTCCAGCATATTTTCCATTCAAAAAGTCAAATGGCGCTCCTTCCCTTCTGAGCCCTGCCGTGCGCCCAAACAGTGGTTTATGACCACATATGAGGTATCTGTGTACTCAGGAGAAATTGCCCAACAAATTTTAGGATCCAATTTTATACTGTTGCCTATGTGAAAATGAAAATAACTGAGGCTAAAAGAAAATTTTTTGTGAAAAAAAAGTACTTTCTTTTATTTACGGATCAATTTGTGAAGCACCTGGGAGTTCAAAGTGCTCACTATGCATCTAGATAAGTTCCTTAGGGGTCTAGTTTCCAAAATGGGTCACTTGTGGGGGAGCTCCAATGTTTAGGCACACAGGGACTCTCCAAATGCGACATGGCAACCGCTAAATATTCCAGCATATTTTCTATTCAAAAAGTCAAATGGCGCTCCTTCCCTTCTGAGCCCTGCCGTGCGCCCAAACAGTGGTTTATGACCACATATGAGGTATCTGTGTACTCAGGAGAAATTGCCCAACAAATTTTAGGATCAATTTATACTGTTGCCCATGTGAAAATGAAAAAACTGAGACTAAAAGAAAATTTTTGTGAAAAAAAAGTACTTTTTTTTTTTTACGGATCAATTTGTGAAGCACCTGGGGTTCAAAGTGCTCACTATGCATCTAGATAAGTTCCTTAGGGGGTCTAGTTTCCAAAATGGGGTCACTTGTGGGGAGCTCCAATGTTTAGGCACACAGGAACTCTCCAAATGCGACATGGCAACCGCTAAATATTCCAGCATATTTTCCATTCAAAAAGTCAAATGGCGCTCCTTCCCTTCTGAGCCCTGCCGTGCGCCCATACAGTGGTTTATGACCACATATGAGGTATCTGTGTACTCAGGAGAAATTGCCCAACAAATTTTAGGATCCATTTTATCCTGATGCCCATGTAAAAATGAAAAAAATTGATGCTAAAAGAAAATTTTTGTTGGAAAAATTAAAATGTCCATTTTTTCCTTCCACGTTGCTTTAGTTCCTGTGAAGCACCTGAAGGGTTAATAATCTTATTGAATGTAGTTTTGAGTAGCTTGAGGGGTGCAGTTTTTATAAAGGTGTCACTTTTGGGTATTTTCTGCCATATAGACCCCTCAAAGTGACTTCAAATGTGAGGTGGTCCCTAAAAAAAATGGTTTTGTAAATTTTGCTGTAAAAATGAGTAACTAGTTGCTGAACTAGTTACTACTCTCACTATGGAAACTGCTTGCGAAAAAGCTCATTCTTTTGGAGAAGTTTATATTTTAGGATTTTTTTTCCTTTCCTGAGGCGTTTCCTGAAACCATTTTGAAAAGTTTTTGGAAGTGGATCTGTTCTGAAAATGTAAAAAAACCCATCTGAACATAGCCTAACGTGAGTTCTCCCACGTCTATGGGGCTTTGAAATACCTCATTGGACTAGAGCGTTAGAGCGTTGGCTTCCCATGCTCCACCACTCCATTCATTCCTGATGTGATATAGCAGAATCCAGGTGCTCGACTATTTCCGCCAATTAGATTAGGAATGGATGGTGCTCCGAAATGCCGTGTGCTAATTCAACATTTCAGAGCCCATTCTTAGGATTGATGGGGGTCCCAGTGCTCAGAGCCTCACTAATCTGCAAGTTATCACCTATCCTTTGCAATATGCTGCCAAATGATCAAAAAGTGGAGGTTTCCTTTAATAAGTCTTCACATCAGTGCATTCAGCTTGATGGGATATTTTATATTGGCAGCGTATAAAACACGCTTTGTGAAATTGTGATTCATCAACTGCGAAGCTTCTACACATCTGACAATGAGATGTGACTTTCAGGAATATTACAAGGACTCTCACCCACCCCAGACATGAAAAAGGCATTAATTAGCAGAGATGAAAGTTTTCTCCAGTGTTCTTGGGTAATATGTATATGTGGATAACCAGCTTGTTGAGAAGCTTTACAAGGGTGTCACAAGTAAGTGGCTGAATGCCATGGGATGGTGAGAAATGAATTGTCAGCCCCCGCTATTAAATCATATCTTCAATAGCCAGCCACAATCCTACTCAGAAGTGAGCCCGCATGCCCACCAGCCGCCCCTGTGTAGTAATATGCTCCGGGGAAAGGGCTAAGACACTTGAGGCTTATATGACACGTTCTGCATTCTCACGAGACCAGAGGCTATGGATATGTTTTATTTTGGGGATGGACCTAAAAGTGACATATGATATTGTTGCTGAGCAAAGAAAGCAGCGTTTTACAGTCCAAGCAGGGACCATAGCCAGAGACGATTTTGTCCGGTGCTTCCCCAGCCGGCTCTTTCCAGTGTCATTGCAAATCTCTACCTCATGTGTACATAGAGGGTGTCGTGTCAATTACCTGCAGCAGTGCTGGTAAGAGCTGGCCAGGGGCAGCGATGAAGTGTTTTAGGGCAGACGGCTGTATAACACGGATTATGATCGCATCGCAATGCTCGGACTGGCCGGCAACTCTCCTGACCCAAGTGTCACAGCAAGTATTTCTATGCAGCTTTCAGGCTCGGGTCAGGAGAGCCGCCGGCCAGTCCGAGCATTGCTATGCGATCGTTGTCCTTGTTATATGGCCGTCTAACTGTACCTGTAGAGAAATACACCAGCCAGGCTCTGATTCATGCTGCCCGAAGTTGGAACGCATAAAACAGATGAAAAAATAAAAACAAATTCTGGACATGACAGGTTTTGCGCACTTTCCGGTAAATGGGATGGGTGCAGGAATTGCCTGCTTTTACATGCATTAGTCTGGTCTGTAAAACAATTGTAATATTTTTTTTTGGGGGTGGACTGTGTGAAAAATAGCTGGTGTCACTGACACACAGGGAAATACCGTATCAGTCAGTGCGTTGTCTGTTATGCACGCAGAGGTGGGTTTGGTCAATGTGAAAAACAGACAGCAAACAGACCAGTAGGCTAGTTCAGACAGGCGCTGCACCCGTCTCTTCACATTTTTCAGGTGACACTCGCCCATTAAAGTCAACGGGGGCATAAAACAACGGACGCCATAATACTATCCATATGGTATCTGTTACGAACATAACCATTACAATTTTTACACAACTGTGTTTGGCCTTGTATAATTTTACTTAATGATGCATGAAAACGGATGAAAAATGAACAATTTTTCATTCACCCACCAGAGCCCGGATTTAGTCCAACTGTTCAGGCTCCATTCCACTGTGATGACCTTTCAATTCAAGTAAGGCCCCAGCGATCCCTTCAATGCCTACTAGTGGTTTTTGATTCACCACTTGTTCCTCTAAATTGTTAAACATTTTCAGCCATTGTGTGATTTGGCACTCACAATAATTTCAATACTTTTTATATTTTATTTTAGACAGTACTCTGGTTCCCTCAAACTCCATCAAACTTGTATGGATATTACCCGGAATATCAATATTTTAATTAAGTTTTTATTTTTGGTGTAGAACTTTATGCTGCACCTCACTGGCACCTTGGATTTAACGCAGTGCAGGGGTTTCATACATGATCGCACTGTTTATGAAGGGGGGGGTCATGGTGAATATCTGTCCCTAACCTCTCCTAGTTATACAGGGGCTGAGGGTGCCCTAGTTTGGGCATGGCCTGGCAGCACCGGTGGAATACACGAGCCGTGCAGCCAGGCTTCTAATTGTTATATTGGCCCAAAATTTACTTATGTGGCCATCAGTTCATTGTTTTCATATTGAAAAAATTATGACAATGTTTGTCAGGATTATTTTATTGTTTGTAAAATAAAGTTATATTTTCAACTTTATTTTGTGTTTGTCATATACATTTGCATGAGGGGTATATACAAGGGCTCTATCTCTGACTGTGTTATGGGTACATGAGCGCAGGACTATGGGATAGAGGATATGTATTATGTTATATGGGCACAGGAATATAGGATGGAGGATATGTATGATGGTATATGGGCACTGGACTGTGGGATGTAGGATATGTATGATGGGTATATGGGCACGGGACTGTGGGATATGTATGATGGGTATATGGGCACTGGACTGTGGGATGTAGGATATGTATGATGGGTATATGGGCACGGGACTGTGGGATGTTGGATATGTATGATGGGTATATGGGCAATGGACTGTGGGATGTTGGATATGTATGATGGGTATATGGGCACGGGACTGTGGGATGTTGGATATGTATGATGGGTATATGGGCACTGGACTGTGGGATGTTGGATATGTATGATGGGTATATGGGCACGGGACTGTGGGATGTTGGATATGTATGATGGGTATATGGGCACTGGACTGTGGGATGTTGGATATGTATGATGGGTATATGGGCACAGGAATATAGGATGGAGGATAAGTATGATGGTATATGGGCACTGGACTGTGGGATGTTGGATATGTATGATGGGTATATGGGCACAGGAATATAGGATGGAGGATATGTATGATGGGTATATGGGCACGGGACTGTGGGAAGGAGAAGAATTTTGATAATTTGTTTGAACAAACCCCACTTAGTAAATAGAAAACATAACACACATGAAATTAACAAGCCAAAATTTTTAATTACATAGAAATGCATAGAGATTCAAACATAGAACTAAATAGCAAAGGTGAGGCAAATAACAGATAATATCAAATTATTGAGCCTATTTATGAGAGCAAGTACCTTCCCACGCCCAATTATAAATGAAATCTGGGCTGGAAAGTCAAAACAGTGGGAGCATGGGGAAAAAAAACGGAGGGAGTGTGGGATAGGATCACACGCGTACCACCACACAAGTGTGGCTTCCTCTGGGAAAGAATAGTCCTTTTGTGTCGCTCAATCCTCCATCTTTCACTGCTGGTCGGGCTGCACAACACCAGCACAAGAGTTTTGCCAGTGCACGGCACCTTCTGGACTCATAAAATAGTAAAGGTTTCTCTCACACGCACACCCGAGTTGGATGGCCTCCCCAGACCCACGCTGCGCACTGGATTAAATTCTGGCTGCTGGTACTCCACATCTACCTCTGAGCTGTACTCACGAGCATAGTTATGGAGTACACAGCAAGACTTAATCACAGCGTCAACGGTGTCTGTATCCAACTGGATGGGTGTGTGAAAGATCCTCCACTGACTAGTCATGATCCCGAAGGTGCATTCCACATATCTGCGTGCACGACTCCGCCGATAATTGAAAATCCTCAGCCGGGCATCCAGTCTCCTTCGTGGGTATGGGCGCAGAAGGGTGGTCATTAAGGGAATACCATCACAAAGGGCACTGGATGTGTGGAACCCGGCAAAGGTCTTGGGGCTGGGAGCGTTCCGCCATCTCGAAGAATTTGCTGACCAATCTGTGACGTTCGCAACACCCGAGAATCCCCAATACTGCCATAGGCACCAACATCGATGGCAACAAATTTGTAATGTGCATCAGCCACCGCCATCAGGACCACAAAAAAATACTTCTGATAATTAAAGAAGCGTGATCCTGATCGTGGTGGCTTCTGCACTCTAACATATTTACTATCAACTGCACCTATGCAGTTGGGGAAATTGGCTACAGACTGAAAGCCTGCTGCAACCTGCAGCCAAGTCTCCTCGGTTGGGGAAGGCATCACGATGGGCTGCAACTTCTGCCAGATCACGTTACATGTGCACCTCACAATTTGAGAGATGGTGGATTTACCAACTCTAAATTGGAGGTGTAGGGATGAATAGCTCTCTCCTGTGGCCAAAAAAATGCAAAGGAAAAGAAAAGATTATTAGAAATGTCACAACAAAAATGTAAAGGAACCTGTCAGCAGTTATGGGCGCTATAAAAGATGCGGCCACCGCCTTTAAGGTCTTATCTGAAGCATTCTATGATGCTGTCAATAACACCCCGGTCCGACACGAAAGCTCTAAATAAACACAAAATTAAAAAAATTAGACAACTGCATGGGCCGGTCACGTCAGATGGGAGATACAGGTCCGTGTCCAGCCAATCCCATCATTTCGCACCGCCGCTGCCCTCTTGCTTGCTTCAACGCTCTACTGATCAGCCGTACTTACCTGGCCTGTTGAGGGCTGAACAAATTCCTGCAGTGAGCAAGCGCCAGGAAAGGTCTGAGAGGCCCAGCGCATGCAAACCTCCAGACTTTGGTCTATCCTCATCAGGACACAAAAGTACGCCTGCGCAGTAGAGTGATGAAGCAATCAGGAGAGTGGTATCGCATTAACCGGGGGGGTTAATTATAGAATGCTGTAGATAAGCCCTGAGAGGCAGTGGCCACATCTTATAGCAGCAACAAATGCTGACAGGTTCCAGGTGTGTTTTACACATCAGGATATTTTCACAACCGTAAAACACTATGTCCATGTGTCTGTGTGTGTGCGGCACATATGTGGCAACCGTGTGCCGCCCATGTGCTGCATCATTCCCACACAGATGGCTAGCAGGGAAAAAGCGCTACAGTAAGTGCAGCTGTGCAGGTGCTGAAGACAAATCCCATTCTTCCCTGATGGTGCAGAAATCCTGCAGAGCCAGGGAGAATGATGACAGCATCTTCAGCACCTGCCGCCAGGGAACAGCGCTTCTGTAGCGCTTCTTCACCAGTGCAATGCGTGTCACACAGGGGACATCAATGTGTGTTCTCCATGTGCATGACACTTTGTGGACCGTGCAACTGGTAAAAATCGGACATGTCAGCGTGTTTAGCCCACGAACAGACGCTGACATGTGCATAGACCCATTCATTTGAAGGGGTCTTCGTGTGTCAGTGTCTCCAGGACATGTGAAAACTGTCACTACACGTACCGGAGACACTGACGTGTGAAAAAGGCCTAATGACATACAAACAAAAAATTATTTACTTACCGCAAGGTGATGAGCAGCCTTTCCTCAGCAGTGATGGCCTTCCTCATGAACGTATGGGACAAGGTCAGATGGGGTGACAATAATCCAAGCAGTCGGTCAAACGCTGTGATAGACAGACGGCAGAATAGAACAAATTTGTCTGGAAATCTGAAAATTTGACAATGGTTAGTTAATGATTATATTTTTTCGGACACGTTTTAAGTAGGATAATATCTTTGGATATTTGGCAACTTACTTCCTCAAATCAGTGTAAAGAACATAAAAGTGCCCCTTCTCTGTCCGCTCAGCTAAGAGTGGGTGCACACACATTTTCCGTGCCAGTCTTCTCCTTCTGTGCTGCACCTAAAATAAAAATATTGCTTTAGTACACACAGTGAAAGCACAGACATGTCAAGAATTTTTGGAATCTACTTGCTTACCTGCTCTCTGTGCCGATTGAGGATTTGCAGAAGACACCCCAGCATCAGTATTCTGTATGGCCTGCGGAGCCCTAAGCGCTGTGCGCTATGCTGTCCAGTCCACTGGGCACTCTGCTGCTCATTGAAGCTGCCACTCATCCTTGCTTAATTATAGCAAAATGGAGAATGGAAGAGAAGGGGTTGGACAAGGAAATGACATCACTTTTTTTTTTTTTCCGCAGTCAAGTTTGTCAAAGTTTATATACCGTATATACTCGTGTATAAGCCGAGATTTTCAGCCCATTTTTTAGGGCTGAAAATCCCCCTCTCGGCTTATACGGGGGTCGGCGGGGGAGGGGGAGCGGGGGTGTCGGATCATACTCACCCCTCCGCCGGCACGGTCTCTGCAGCCCCCCTGCTTCTCCCACGAACTCCGGCTCCTTCCTGCAGCGGTCACATGGTACCGCTCATTAAAGTCATGAATATGCACATATTCATGACTTTAATGAGCGGTACCATGTGACCGCTGTAGGAAGGAAGCGCTGCAGAGAGCGCCGGGAGAAGAGGAGAGGCTGCAGAGACAGCGCCGGCAGAGGGGTGAGTACAGCGATATTTACCTGTCCCATTCCACCGCTGCACGCTGCGTCCTCGTCTGACTCCTCTGGCTGTGAATGATCAGGCAGAGGGCGCGATGACATCGTTAGTGCGCGCCGCGCCCCCTGCCAGATCATTCACAGCCAGAGGAGTCAGACGAGGACACAGCGTGCAGCGGTGCAGAGAGGACAGGTAAATATCTCAGGTGCCGGGGTCCTGAGCGAGCGGTGACACCGGCACCTGTCCCCATAGTGCGCCGGTGTCACCGCCTGCTCAGGACACCGGCACCTGGCCCCCAGCGACGAGAGGTGAGTATGTCATTTTTTTGCAGCAGCATATGGGGGCATAAGCTGTGGAACATATGGGGGCATAATATGGAGCATATGGGGCATAAGCTGTGGAACATATGGGGGAATAATATGGAGCATATGGGGGCATAAGCTGTGGAACATATGGGGCATAATCTGGAGCATATGGGGGCATAAGCTGTGGAACATATGGGGCATAATCTGGAGCATATGGGGGCATATTCTGGAGCATATGGGGGCATAATATGGAGCATATGGGGGCATAATCTGTGGAACATATGGGGCATAATCTGTGGAACATATGGGGGCATAATCTGGAGCATATGGGAGCATAATCTGTGGAACATATGGGGGCATAATCTGGAGCATATGGGGGCATAATCTGGAGCATATGGGGGCATAATCTGTGGATCATACGGGGGCATAATCTGTGGAATATATGGGGGCATAATCTGGAGCATATGGGGGCATAATCTCTGAAGCATATTGGGCATAATCTGGAGCATATGGGGGGCATACTCTGGAGCATATGGGGGCATAATCTGTTGCAGCGCATATGGGGCATAATCTGTGGAGCATCATATGTGGGCATAATAATTTTTCACCCTAGGCTTATACGCGAGTCAATAAGTTTTCCCAGTTTTTTGTGGCAAAATTAGGGGGTCGGCTTATACACTGGTCGGCTTATACATGAGTATATAAGGTATCTTTATTGCAGTAAAAAACGCAGACAATTCAAAGGCAAAACCGCACTGGAAAACCGCGCCAAAAACAGCATCAAATCCGCGCCTGCGTTTTCTGCCAAGAGGTGCGGTTTCGGCGCGGAAAAATCAGCAGGCAAATCCGCAATGTGTGCACAGGGCCTTAGGCACCTCCTGCTCCTCTTAACTGAGTGCCGTGATTTAATTATACTATGACTGTCCATTTGATATACACTGTGTGCAGAATTATTAGGCAAATGAGTATTTTGATCACATCATCCTTTTTATACATGTTGTCCTACTCCAAGCAGTATAGGCTTGAAAGCCAACTGCCAATTATGTAAATCAGGTGATTTGCATCTCTGTAATGAGGGATGTGGTCTAATGACATCAACACCCTATATAAGGTGTGCTTAATTATTAGGCAACATCCTTTCCTTTGGCAAAATGGGTCAGAAGAGAGTTTTGACGGACTCTGAAAAGTCAAAAATTATGAGATGTCTTGCAGAGGGATGCAGCAGTCTTGAAATCACCAAACTTATGAAGCGTGATCACCGAACAATCAAGCGTTTCATGGCAAATAGCCAACAGGGTCGCAAGAAGCGAGTTGAAAAAAAAAAACACGCAAAATAACGGCCCATGATTTGAGGAAAATCAAGCGTGAAGCTGCCAAGATGCCATTTGCCACCAGTTTTGCCATATTTCAGAGCTGCAACGTTACTGGAATATCAAAAAGCACAAGGTGTGCCTTGCTCAGGGACATGGCCAAGGTAAGAAAGGCTGAAAAACGACCACCTTTGAACAAGAAACATAAGATAAAACGTCAAGACTAGGCCAATAAATATCTTAAGACTGATTTTTCTAAGGTTTTATGGACTGATGAAATGAGAGTGACTCTTGATGAGCCAGATGGATGGGCCCGAGGCTGGATCAGTAAAAGGCAGAGAGTTCCACTCCGACTCAGACGCCAGCAAGGTGGAGGTGGGGTACTGGTATGGGCTGGTATCATCAAAGATGAACTTGTGGGACCTTTTCAGGTTGAGGATGGAGTGAAGCTTAACTCCCAGACCTACTGCCAGTTTCTGGAAGACGCCTTCTTCAAGCAGTGGTACAGTAAGAAGTCAGTATCATTCAAGAAAAACATGATTTTCATGCAGGACAATGCTCCATCACATGCATCCAAATACTCCACAGCGTGGCTGCCCAGTAAAGGTCTAAAAGAAGAAAAAATAATGACATGGCCCCCATGTTCACCTGATCTGAACCCCATAGAGAACCTGTGGTCCCTCATAAAATGTGAGATCTATAGGGAGGGAAAACAGTACACCTCTCAGAACAGTGTCTGGGAGGCTGTGGTGGCTGCTGCACGCAATGTTGATCGTAAACAGATCAAGTAACTGACAGAATCTATGGATGGAAGGCTTCTGAGTGTCATCGTAAAGAAAGGTGGCCATATTGGTCACTGATTTTTTATTTTTTTTAATATCAGAAATGTTTATTTCTAAATTTTGTGTTGTTATATTGGTTTACCTGATGAAAATAAACAAGTGAGATGGGTATATATTTGGTTTTTATTAAGTTGCCTAATAATTCTGCACAGTAATAGTTACCTGCAGAAACAGATATCCTCCCAAGATAGCCAAATCTAAAAAAAAACCACTCCAACTTCCAAAAACATTAAGCTTTGATATTTATGAGTCTTTATGAGTTGATTGAGAACATAGTTGCTGTTCAATAATAAAAAGAATCCTCTCAAATACAACTTGCCTAATAATTCTGCACACAGTGTAGCTTGAACACAAATGTTCTTCAAACATTATTTTGCATGGTCTATCTCTGATTTGCAAACCATTGGGAGTTAGGGTGGGGAGGAAACTGACTGCTGTGATCTCTCCTATACATATCACAGCATACAAAGACAAGCTTAAGCAGCATGTTAGAAATCATACAGCAGTGCTGAGATGTCTTGATCTCAATCAAGCTCTGTGATGCGAGACAAAACACTTCTCAGTGAGCTCACGCTCTGCTTTCATCTCAAAGGAAGTGAAGGTCACTAAAATTTCAATATTATTATTATTTATTTCTATAGCACCATTGATTCCTTCACTTTTCCCTGTCCTCCGTGTCTGCAAGGACCTGCAGCTCACCTGAACGTTGTCCACCAATGACGGAGGGCCAGGTGGCACGCACGCCGGCGTCTGCGTTCCAGGGGCCTTAGCCTGCCGTGCCTACGTCCCTCGTTACCGCGAGAATTTCTCGCGGCCTCAGGGATCACGTGGTTCAGCTGGGCGGGACCTCCTGGTGACGTTAGATGTCGTGGTGCGTCACATTACACCAGTTCCCTCTTTGATTGGTCACCCTGAATATAAATAGCCAGTCCCCCATGGATGATGCCACCCCCTGACGAAGGCAGACGCCAAAACGCGCGTCGGGGTCGGGCGCATCCTGGGTATCCTGCACTATGGGCATAAGGTATAGTCTGAACACACAGTGGGCACTATTAGAAATTATATTTAAGGGCAGCGATATATATCGGTATATATGATTATTTGTTATTAAGCCTCCATATTTGTATATTACCATATATCTAGATATACATGGACTATTTCTATTAATTTTTATTGCTGCATACTTTAGCCCTTTATCTGGATTATCATTTATATTTAGCATTTTTTACTGCTGGGTGTCTCAGCTTCCTTTGATATACTTTGCATTTTGCTTTTTACATTTATCAATGCATTTGCACTTTATACCGTATGTGCCTTAGCCCATTCATGAACTATATTTCTATTCCTTGCACTCTGCACCTTATATTTATATATATGCACATAAGATTTGGAGCACTAAGATCTATTTTATTCCATTAGTACGCATTTGTGGCCTACTAACTTGTTGTATAATTTTATATCACATGAATTTTCTAGTCACATATTTATGTGCAATCTGTTCAGTGCATTTGTGGATCCCCAGTGTTGCCCTTCCTTTTGGTGTTATGGTTCCCACCTCTCTCTTTTTCTTTTGGATTTTGAAATAAACTTTTGCTCTAATTTGAATATTGGACATCTAATTTATTTTTTTCGTTGTTGATTATTCTCATTTCCGAGTTGTCCGTTTTTCTGTACTGTCCATTTGTGCATTGATTATTTCTGATGATCATATTAACTATAGAATGTACAATTTACTTTGATATGCACTTTTGACTTAAAATCCCATTAAATCTATTATACTGTGTTTCGCACAGGTTTCTCATTAAGGTTATGGACTTTAAAGCTAAGGAACAATCTTGGCTTGGCCCGTTAATCAACTATTTGGCAGTGGTGGGTCAAACACCAATGGTTCTCGTGGTCAGGGAATGATGAATTTTAATTCCACTATAAAAAATCTGTTATATAAACAGACGCGTTTATGGTGGAACAAAGCATTTCTCCAAAATTACATCACTAAGGATCTTATTCCAAGAGGGTTACGTGTGATGGTTATACCGTCATTCCCAATAGAAGATGATGAATTTATAAAAAATTAGGAAGAAACTTGTAATAACACCTCTAAAAAATGTATGGAATTGCTAATTAATCTTAACACCAAAAATATTGCCAACTTGGATCAACAGCTCGAGGCCACATACACTCTGGCTAGGACCCAATTGACCAAGAGAACTTTTAATCCATTAATGCCACTATGGAAAAAGAGTTGGATATCTGGGCTAAAGACATTCAGGATAATCAGGCCAACAAATTGGCACGGGATTTGAGAGATTTCCAGCCTAATAAAATAAACCGATGGAAAAGACCTGTCACACATGATTCTAATCATGTTCGGACTACATCCATATCTTCGGTACCATCACAGAGTGATTACTCTGATGCCTCAACATCGTCCTCTGTATCATTCAAGGATACGTTTAAACGTAAAAGGAATTTACGCAATTTGCCTTACAGACGTAACAATGACCACTCCCCGGATGATAACCGTCTTAAGGTAATCAATCTGAGTTCCCATCATCTCTCTAAGGTGGATTTGGGGGTTCTCTATAAGGGTTTGTCATTTTGTCCTGATTCCTATTTTGACACTTTTTCTGCCATCAAGGACTTGCATATTTTTGAAAGATCCTTGATGTTTAAAAAGTATTTTCATAATGAGGTCACACATGATATGTTCCCAACAGACACGGAGCAAGAGGCGCTACAGACTTTAGAGGAACTTGCTCAGGAAAATTCTGAAGTGGAAGGAGGTAAGATTCCCTCTTGTATTGCGCCACGCTCCAAAAAATTTCCTCCTTTTTTCACCTGTCCTAATATTGAACTATTTTTTAAAATTGTAAGTGAGGAGTTTAAAAAGATACCTCGACACATTTCCAATGGCAATCTAAATTTTGAAGAACGAAAGTCTGGAGAAATTAAAAATTTGTCCGATGTTGTGATTAAATCCGCTGACAAAGGGGGCAACATTGTCATTTGGCCAACTACGATGTACGAGGCAGAAGTTTTTAAACAGCTAAAAAAAAAAGTCTGCTATAAAAAAGTCACTTTCAACCCACTATCATCCTTTTCCTCTAAATTGAGTGATATTTTCAGTAGAGCGGTTTCTGTAGGTGTTATATCTAGGGAATTCCATCAGGCACTTACTATTAAGGAACCAAGAACACCCACTTTCTATCTTCTACCAAAGATACACAAAAATTTGGAATCTCCACGGGGTAGAACTATTGTATCAGGCAACGGTAATTTTTTGGAAAGTGTGGGTAAATTCATAGATCATAAACTTCAACCTTTGGTTGAATGCCTTCCCTCATTCACCCGTGACACTAGTGAATTTTTGAAAAAAATCGATGATCTTCATGTTGAAACTGATACACTGTTAGTCACATGTGATGTTGAATCTCTCTACTCAAATACAGTGATGTCCAAAATCTTTTTCCAACTGAGGAGGAACAAGAGGCAATAAGAATTTTGGAGGAGTTGGCCACTGAACATGAGAATGAAGGAGATAAGATCCCTCCTTCGATCCGCCCTCGTTCCAAGAAGTTTCCACCTGCCCCAGCATCGATCGGTTTGTCAAGGTGGTGTCTGACGAATTCTTGGGGATTCCGGTTAAATCAAAAACAGATAATCTCACTAGAGATGAGCGCAGTCGCTTACGGTTCCTTCAAAATCTACCTGATGTGGTGCTGAAGCCGGCCGACAAAGGTGGTAATGTGGTAGTGTGGCCCTAAAGCGCTGTACGAGAGGGAGGCTTTTAGACAATTGGGTAATAGCACTTGCTATAAAAAAAACTTACCTATAACCCCCTCTCGGCCTTTACAGCTAAATTGGATGATATACTCAAAAGATCAGTTGACACTGGCACTATCACCAGCGGCCTGGCTTCAGCACTTACGGTCAAGGAGCCGACTATTGCGACTATCTTTTGCCAAAAATTCACAAGGATTTGTCGACACCGCCTGGCAGACCTATCGTGTCGGGGAGGGGTAACTTTTTGGAGAACATAAACAAATGGATCGATTATCACCTCCAACCACTTGTTGCCAACTTGCCCTCCTTTCTTAAGGATACAGGGGAGCTATTGCGCAAGGTCGATGGACTGTGTTTGGAGGGTGATACTCTATTAGCTGCAGTTGATGTTGAGTCCCTCTATACGAACATCAAACATTCTGATGGCATCAGAGCTGTCCGGTTCTTCTTGGGTACTTCTACCTTACCCTTGGAGTTGAGGGACCTCCTCCTGGAACTTCTTGAGTTCACCCTCACTCATAATTTTTTCATTTTTAAAGGGTCCTTCTACCTACAGCTCCAGGGGAAGGCTATGAGTGCGACCTTTGCGCCAGCCTATGCTAATCTGTTCCTGGGGCTGTGGGAGAGAGACCTATTCCTGTCAAACAGGGGTCGGTCGACCGCGTCCCATTTTGAGAGCGCTACATCGACGATATCTTCTTTGTCTGGCAGGGCACGTCCATCAACCTTGTGTAATTTGTCTCTGAGCTGAACAATAATGACCAGAATATTCGGCTGACTCTGGTGTGGGATTCAGTGAAGATTGACTTTTCAGATGTTACAATTAAGAAGGATGTTGCGGGTACCTTGCAGACGGACATCTTTAGGAAACAGACAGCTACTAACACATTGCTCCATGCCTCCTCCTGTCACTCCTCGCATGTCATCAAAGCCATTCCTATTAGACAATTCCTCCGCCTTCGTCGTATTTGTTCAACGGACACAGACTTTGACACTCGGGCGGAGGAACTTAAATTACGGCTATTAGCGAGGGGTTACAGTAGACGCATCATCAAGAAGGCATATCATCAGGCTAAACACTCCCTGAGGAATAATTTGTTATTCAATAATACAAGAAGGACAAATAAAACGGACGTAGTAAGATTTATAACCGCATACCATCCACAACATGAGAGGATGCGACAGACCCTTCAGAAGGCATGGCCTATCTTGAAGGTTGACCCGATATTGGGTAGATTTCTCCCAGAGAAGCCATCCATTGCTTTTAGAAGAGCTAGAAATTTGCGTGACCAGCTTACATCGAGCCACTATCTGGGCCAGCGTATTCCTACTTTTTTGGATAATATTTCCATTAGATGCGGGTGCGTTCCATGCGGTAAATGTATCTCCTGCCCCAATATTGAGCGTTGTTCCTCTTTCACGAACTCTGATCACACTAGAGAGTTTTCCATTAGACAGCATATCTCCTGCACATATAGATATGTTGTCTATTGTGCTACTTTCCCATGTGGGCTCATGTACGTGGGCCTTACCACCAGGCAACTAAAAGTTTGTGTAAGGGAACACATTCTGGGTATTGAGGCAGCATCTACCTGTATGGACGCATCCGCCCTGAAAACGTTACACCATTTTAAAGAATTCCATCATTGTGATGGCTCACTTTTGCGGGTATGTGGAATGGATTCCCTTCATATAAATATTCGTGGAGGAAGATTGTCCAAATGTCTCGCCCAGGTGGAGACCAGATGGGTCTCGACGCTGCGTACTATGTATCCTAATGGGCTGAATGAGAGTCTATCGTTCTCTCCCTTTTTGTGACCCTCCTGGCTCCTGTGTAGTAGAGTGCGGTCTCCCCGCCCACATTATACAGTATTTTGTATAGATTTTAATATTTTTATTTATTTATCTAGTGCCTCTGGTGTGTGTGGCCGTTGCTTCTTTTTGAAGT
Source organism: Oophaga sylvatica (assembly GCA_033576555.1). Classification (NCBI taxonomy): domain Eukaryota; kingdom Metazoa; phylum Chordata; class Amphibia; order Anura; family Dendrobatidae; genus Oophaga; species Oophaga sylvatica. The sequence continues at coordinate 511,555,257 of JARQOD010000004.1, forward strand.
CCAGCGGGTACGGAACTGTTGGAGCTGTACGAGTCAAGACCTGCATATCTGTTATATTTATCATGGACTTTGTGATTTGTCTACATCTGCTCAAGTGCCTATTTCTTGCATGCTTTGTATTATATTGCATGTCCTATATATTGTGACCTATATTGTTAATTATGTTTAAGTTATTATATCACTTTGCCATGTTGCATTGTTTCCCCTTTATATATATCTTTATACTGTTAGGGATTTATGACTAACCTTCATGCAGCGGTAATTGTAAATATGGATATGTATATTTTTGATTGAAAGTCTGTTAATTATTTATTATGTCCTGTGGCACCGATATTAGAATAGGCTGTCCTCAGTATATATCGCTGCTCCCTACCATCAATACTTGGATTCTATACTTGCCCTTGCTTTAATGTCGCTTGTGTAAAATTTTGCATTGCGCATGCGCCGCCTCCCTCACCATGCCTGGCCGCGTCACTTCCTGAGACGCCGGGCGCTGTGTCACGTGGGGCCCCACGTGTTTCGGCGCCAGCCTCTTGGGTAAACGCCGGCCTGGCGGTGAGTTACTGGTACAATTTTAGCTTCCGCCCGATTGCATATAATAAGCGTCCCCTGCACACTTACCACACCCCCTGAGGAAGGAGCAGTCTGCTCCAAAATGCGCGTCGGGGTGGGCCACAGGATCGCTTACCTTCTCTACTTAGGTAGTTTTCGTGCCAGTGATTGTTCATTTTATTCTGCTCCACACTATATATGTGATATTGAGTATGCTGCTATTGGGTAAAACGTCTAGATGTTAGCAATTGCCTATGTCCCTGCCACCAATGTATATGTTAGCCATGCATACTGTATGCTACTTTGGTCCATATGTAGGGTACTTAGGCCTCTTTCACACATCCGTTTTGCGCCGCCTCCGGCATTTTTTGTCCAACCGCATCCGGCGTAATGTAATGCGGATGCTTTTTTTTTCCATTGACTTAATTGTGCCGTTATGGCGCGCATGTCCCTGCGGCCGTCGGTTTTGTGCCGGATGCGGTGTCTGGTCGCCGTCCGGTGTCTGGAAAAATCGTTGCATGTCACGTTTTTGTCTGCGGCGGAAAAAGCGGAAGCGCCGGATGCGGCGCATCCGGTTTTTTTTACAATGAAAGTCTATGGACGCCACAATGCGCCGCATCCGGCAAGAGCCGGATCGGTAGCCGCATCCATTTTTTAATTGAGATACAGCCAAGATAAAA
>JARQOD010000004.1:511556588-511606575 GCA_033576555.1 Oophaga sylvatica
GCTCACCCTAACCCTAGTTCTAACCCTAAGGCTGGGTTCATATTGCGTTTTACCAGCCCGTCCAACACGTAGCGGTGACCGGCTGGTAACGGTATAGCATAACGCGATCGCGTTATGCTATACCCGCTAGCGCAGATGAATCAGCAGATAATCAGCCGCGGATCCGCAGCAAAATCCGCCGCGGATCTCGCAGCGAATCAGCAGCAAATCCGCGCGATCACACGAATCCCGCGATCAGCAGCGAATCAGCCGCGATCAATCGAATCGCGCGGATCAGCAGCGAAATCAGCGCGATCAGCAGCGAAATCAGCGCGGATCAGCACGAAATCAGCCGCGGAATCAGCAGCAAAATCGATCGCAGCGAATCAGCAGCGAAATCCGCCGCGATCAGCAGCGAAATCCGCCGTGGATCAGCAGCGAAATCAGCCGCGGATCAGCAGCGAAATCGCCGCGGATCAGCAGCGAAATCAGCCGCGGATCAGCAGCGAAATCAGCCGCGGATCAGCAGCGAAATCGCTGCGGATCAGCAGCGATCAGCTGCGAATCACCGCGGATCAGCAGCGAAATCTGCCGCGGATCAGCAGCGAAATCCGCCGCGAAATCCGCCGCGGATCAGCAGCGAAATCCGCCACGGATCGCAGCGAAATCAGCCGCGGATCAGCAGCGAAATCCGCAGGGATCAGCAGCGAAATCCGCAGTGATCAGCAGCGAAATCCGCAGCGGATCAGCAGCGAAATCCGCCGCGAATCGCAGCGAAATCAGCCGCGGATCCCGCGGACAGCAGCGAAATCCACCGCGGATCAGCAGCGAAATCCCTGCGGATTCGCAGCGAAATCAGTCCGCGGATCGCAGCGAAATCAGTCGCGATCCGCAGCGAAATCAGTCGCGGATCCGCAGCGAAATCAGTTGCGGATCCGCAGCGAAATCAGTTGCGGATCAGCAGCGAAATCCAGCCGCGGATCAGCAGCGAAATCCGCTGCGGATTCGCAGCGAATCAGCAGCAAAATCAGTCGTGGATCAGCAGTCGAAATCCGCAGTGGATCAGCAGCGAAATCCGCAGTGGATCAGCAGCGAAATCCGCAGCGGATCAGCAGCGAAATCCGCCGCGAATCAGCAGCGAAATCAGCCGCGGATCCGCCGCGGATCAGCAGCGAAATCCACCGCGGATCAGCAGCGAAATCCGCTGCGGATTCGCAGCGAAATCAGTCGCGGATCCGCAGCGAAATCAGTCGCGGATCCGCAGCGAAATCAGTTGCGGATCCGCAGCGAAATCAGTTGCGGATCAGCAGCGAAATCCGCCGCGGATCCGCAGCGAAATCCGCCACGGATCAGCAGCGAAATCCGCCGCGGATCCGCAGCGAAATCCGCGGCGGATCAGCAGCGAAATCAGCCGCGGATCAGCAGCGAAATCCGCTGCACTGCGCATGCGCCCGCCATTTTCCAAGATGGCGGCGCCCATGAAGAGGCCCGGGCGGACGCCGGGACCGATCCAGGGACATCGGTGGATCGGGAGAGGTGAGTAGGGTGGTCGGAAGGTTAGGGGGGGGATCGGAAGGTGGGGGCACCGGAGCAAAGGAGGAGGGAGCTGTTAGTGACGGCGGTGACCGATCGCTGCCATCTTTCGGTGGCGGCGGCCGATCGCCGCCGTGACTACGTGTGGGGGGGTCAGGGCTCGGTGTCCAGCCATGGCAGATGCTATTGCAGCATCGGCCATGGCTGGATTGTAATATTTCACCAATTAAATTGGTGAAATATTACAGATTGCTCTGATTGGCTGTTTCACTTTTAACAGCCAATCAGAGCGATCGTGGCCACGGGGGGGTTAAGCCAACCCCCCTGTGGTGAAGCACAAAGGGTCCTGTAACTGCGGGTCGGGTGACCTTTGAGTGACCCCGGTCTCCCGGCCCGCAGGAACGCGATCCTTTCATGACGCAGGGTATGCGTCATAGGTCGGATTGGCACCGACTTTCATGACGCATACGCTGTGTCAAAGGTCGGGAAGGGGTTAAAATGCAATAACGGGCGATGAAAAGAACATCTCTGCACAAAAGTGGTGTCATTAAAAACGTCAGCTCGGCACGAAAAAAATGAGCCCTCACCCGGCACCAGATCATGAAAAATGGAGACGCTACGGGTCTCGTAAAGTGATGCAATATTTATTTTTATTTTTTTACCAAACTTTGGAATTTTTTTTCACTACTTAGATATAAGAGAACCTAGACATGTCTGGTGTCTATGAACTCATAATGACCTGGAAATCATAATGGCAGGTCAGTTTTAGCATTTGGTGAACCTAGCAAAAAAGCCAAACAAAAACAAGTGTGAGATTGCATTTTTTATTGCAATTTCACAGCACTTGGCATTTTTTTCCTGTTTTCGAGTACACTACATGGTAAAACCAATCGTGTCCTTCAAAAGTACAACTCGTCCTGCAAAAAATAAGCCCTAACATGGCCATATTGATGGAAAAATAAAAAGTTATGGCTCTGGAAAGAAGGGGAGCAATAAATGAAAGCGCAAAACCGAAAAAAAAAGGTCTGTTTTTTTTTTTTAGACCATTTTTTGGGGGGTTTAACCAAAGGGGCATGGGTAAAAAATTTGCGTGGGCTCCCGCGCAATTTTCTGCACCATAGTGGGAAAGCTGATGGCTGCGGTCTGGTATTTGTAGCCAGGAGGGGCGCCAATATCCATGGCCCCTTCCTAGGCCAAGAATATCAGCCCGCAGGTGTCTGCGTAGCCTTTACTGGCTATAAAAATAGGGGACCCAAAAAAAAAAATGACGTGGGGTCCCCCTATATTTTTATAGCCAGAAAGACTACGCAGACAGCTGCGGGCTGATATTCATAGCCTAGGAAGGGGCCATGGATATTGGCGCCCCCCGCGGCTACAAATACCAGACCGCAGCCGCCCCAGAAATGGCGCATCTCTAAGATGTGCCAATTCTGGCTCTTAGCCTCTCTCTTCCCACTCTACTGTAGCTGTGGGATATGGGGTAATAAGGAGTTAACGTCACCTTTGATTGTTAGGTGACATTAACCCAGGTTAATAATGGAGAGACGTCAATAAGATGCTGATCCATTATTAATCCGAAAGTAATAAAAGGTAAAATAAAACACACAGACATTTGATAAAAATAATTTAATGAAATAAATAAACATAGTTTTTGACCAAATTTTATTTTCCTGGTATCCGACCGAAGCCCTCGTTCTCCTAGGGAAAAAAAAAAATAACAAAGGAATTGTATACTCCCTGGTCCGACGCAGTCCATTCATATCGAGTGTCCCTTGACGATCTGTGCTCTCCATGGCTCCGGCAACACACTGACAGGAGCTAAGCTCCTGCAGTGTGTTACTGCGCATGCGCAAGAGTTTACCGGAGTTCATTGACTCCGGTACTCTCGCTTTACGGCACAGCTGCGTGGGAAAATTCTAGTGCCATAAAGCGACAGCACGGAGCTGCAGAACTCCGGGAAACTACGCTATACACTGCCCGGAGCATAGCTCCGGGCAGTGTATCGCCGGAGGACAGAACAGATCACCGTGGGACACTCGATTGGGATATCTGCGGACCAGGAAGTATTGATTGGTTTATTTTTTTGGATTTTTTCCTAGGGGACAAGGGCTTCGGGGAAGAAGATGTGGTGTATGGTGAGTATGTACTCTGTGTTGTATGTTGTATGTACTGTCTGTCATGTATGTTACATGTATTGTATGTTTAGTGTATGTGTTATGTGTTTTCTTCACTCACAATTGTGCTCAGTCGCCGGACACAGGGACTACTACTCACATCCTATAGCCAGATGGGAGTAGCAGTCCCATACGGCGACTGAGCACAATTGTCGCACTATTGTCGCATGGGGACCGACATACGCACACAGACAGACGCACACAGACAGACACACACATACATACTAAATCAATCAGACGGCGAAATCCATCTCCATGCGACGATAGCTCTCCATGCTGCTAGCAATGGCGACGTCTTCTCCACACACAAATCCCCGCCCACACACTTCCTCCCACCTGACATCACTTCCCCCTTTGACAACCCAGTCCGCAGCAAAACCGCAGATCTTTTTTCCATCTGTGGTTTTGCTGCGGGTTTGACGGACATAATAGAACTCAATGGGTACGGAACCGCAAAAAGAATTGACATGCTGCGGATCTCCGAATCAATGTCAATGCCAAATTAGAAAAAGGATGGTAGGTACTGACAAATGCAATGCGTTTCGGTTTGGCCGTATTTGTGGATAACGTACAATTGTCTCTAGCATAAGACAGAATTGCCTTGGGATATCCCCTATCCTGGAATTTCTTTTCCATTTCAGACATCCTCAATGTCTTGATGGTGTTGTCCGACACTATTCTATCAATTCTGTTAAATTGAGATTTAGGGATGGAGTTCTTTATAGCTGGTGGGTGACAGCTATCAAAATGTAACAGGCTATTCCTGTCAGTGGGTTTCGTATAGAGATCAATGTTTAGAAACCCATGTTGGTTCTTACAAATCAAGGTATCAAGAAAATTGATTTGAGTAGGGCTGTGTTGGATGGTAAACTTAAATTCAGGCCAGATACCATTGATGTGCTCATCGAACTGTCAGGGTTTCCATAGGTCCGTCCCAAAGACAAAAAATGTCATCTATGTAGCGTTGCCACATCAATGCATGTTGAGTAAAAAGAGGGTGGTCATACATGAAGTCATCCTCAAAGATTGCCATATATGCCTCAGCAAAAGGGGGTGCTACATGGCCCCCATTGCGGTACCCTGTAGCTGGATGTACCATGTATCCTCGAACAAACAATAACTGTCCTTGAGGACCAATTCCAATAAATCTGCACAGAAGTGCCTGTTGTTCCTATCCACCCCTGCCTGTTGTAAAAGTCTATCTGTAGCTAGCATACCTTTTGCATGGGTAATGGACGTATAAAGGCTCTGGACGTCCCATGTCACTAATAGGGTTGACAGTGAAACTTGACCCAATGATCTAATGAGTTTAATAAAACTGTTGGTATCCAAGAGAAATGACCCTGTATTTTTCACTACGGGTGTCAGGATCTTTTCAAGGACAATTGAAAGGGGTGACTAAATGGAATCAGTGAGGGACACTATTGGTCTGTCGGGCGGTTTGAGTAACCACTTGGGTATTTTGGGAAGTATGTAAAAGACCGGTGTAATAGGGTCCTCCTTGATCAGAAATTCTTTCAATCTTATATCTATCGTGCCAGACTGTAAATGGAAATCAAGGTCAGATTTGATGTTGGAAGCCAACTGGCTAAGAGGGTTGTGTGGTATGACCTTATAGACTTCAGGGTCACTAAGTTGTCTTAAAGCCTCCTCCAAATAATCTGCTTTGTCCATGACCACAGTGGCGCGGCCCTTATCGGTCGGGTTTTATGATAAGGGTCTTATCTGCAGCTAATTGATCTAGTAAGATCTTTTCAGATGGAGTTAAGTTGGTAAGAGAGTGGAATTTCCTAGAGTTTACATTGCGGATGAACATATTGACATCCCTCTCGACCAATGAGACAAGTTTCAATTGGGGGGTTATCCTTAGGGGGCATAAATGTACTCGATGTTTTGGGTCCCAAATTGCGGAACTGTAGTAGTGTAGAAGGTTCTTGAACAGGTGTAATGACCTCGGGTGATTTTTTTTTTGAAAAATGCGTCCGGAGACGTAGATAACGAAAAAATCTTTGAAGATCCATATTGAATTCAAAAGAATTAAATTTGTATGAGAGGCAAAATGATAGCCCCTTTTGGAGAACAGATAATGGGTGTACGTCCAAGTTTTTGAAGAAATGTTGACTACCAATGGAGGGGTTGTACCTGCGATCTGGTCGAGATCTGGCCACTGGGGTCCTCTGCGGCACTGCCCCCCCCCTGCGTCTGCCTCTTGAACGTCCCCGGCCTAAAAAAAAGGAATTGCCGGTGGATGATGTAGAGTTTCCTGGGCGACTGTCGGCTGAGCCTGAGGAACTTTGAGAAGTGCGGCATCTGGAAAAACGGGAACTGTCCCTCCAATGTTAGACGCGATTTTGAAGATAGTCCTCGGTATCCCTAAGGAATTTGCCACATTTTTTCTTCTCTAAGTCTGATCGATAGACCCTTAGTGATTCCTGATTTTTGTCTTGAATTCCTGAAAGTCGGATTGAGCCATGGTACTGGATAACTGGTTCTCGATGGCGCATATCTGGGTGTTGACTGACTCCAAGTTCTTCTGCAGGTAAGGTAAGGTTAATGTCATAAGGTCAAACGAGCACTTATTGAGAATGTTGAAATCAATTTTCTGTTTTTCTGGATGCAAATAAACTGTCTAATCACATCATCTGTTGAATTAACCCCTTACTGCCATCCGACGTACTATCCCACCAGCGATCTGACCCTATACAGTGATGTCCCACCCTGGGACAAAGTAAAAAAGTTAAAAAAATAAAAATAAAAATTGTTTAAAAAAAATCATAAAAAAAAAAAAAATTCCCCAATAAATTCATTTTTTCCTGTAAATAAAAAACCAAAGCAATAAAAGTACACATTTGGTATCGCCGCGTCCGTAACAACCCCCCCTATAAAACTGTCCCACTAGTTAACCCCTTTAGTGAACCTCTTAAAGCATTGATTTTTTGCTTTTTTTTTTTTTTTATCATCATATCGCCGAACAAAAAGTGGAATAACACGCGATCAAAAAGACGAATATAAATAAACATGGTACCGCTGAAAACGTCATCTTGTCCCGCAAAAAACGAGCCGCCATACAGCATCAACGAAAAAATAAAAAAGTTATAGCTCGCAGAATAAAGCGATGCAAAAATAATAATTTTTTATATAAAATTGGTTTTATTCTATAAAAGCGCCAAAACATAAAAAAATGATATAAATAAGGTATCGCCGTAATCGTACTGACCCGAAGAATAAAACTGCTTTATCAATTTTACCACATGCGGAACGGTATAAACGCCTCCCCCAAAAGAAATTCATGAATTGCTGATTTTTGTTCATTCTAACCTCCCAAAAATCGAAATAAAAAGCGATCAAAAAATGTCACATGCTCAAAAATGGTACCAATAAAAACTTCACCTCATCGCGCAAAAAATAAGTCCTCACATGACTCTGTGGGCCAAAATATACAAAAATTATAGCTCTCAAAATGTGGTGATGCAAAAACTATTTTTTGCAAAAAAAAGCGTCTTTTAGCGTGACAGCTGCCAATCATAAAAACCCGCTATAAATAGTAAATCAAACCCCCCTTTATCACCCCCTTAGTTAGGGAAAAATAATAAAATTAAAAAAAAGTATTTATTTCCATTTTCCCATTAGGGTTAGGGTTGCGGCTAAAGTTAGCGTTAGGGTTGGTGCTAAAGTTAGGATTAGGGTTAGGGTTGGGATTAGGGTTATGGGTGTGTTAGGGTTAGGTTTGTGGTTAGGGTTGGGACTAGGGTTAGGGGTGTGTTGGGGTTAGGGTTGGAGTTAGAATTGGGGGTTTCCGCTGTTTAGGCACATCAGGGGCTCTCCAAATGTGACATGGCGTCTGATCTCAATTCCAGCCAATACTGCATTGAAAAAGTCAAACGGTGCTCCTTCACTTCTGAGCTCTGCCATGCGCCCAAACAGTAGTTTACCCCCACATATGGGGTATCAGTGTACTCTGGACCCCAAGAGTTATTGTGCAATTTGTCCTATTTCTTCTGTTACCCTTGGGAAAATAAAAAACTGGGGGTAAAAATATCATTTTTTAAAAAAAAAATGATTTCTTTGTTTTTACGACTGTACATTATAAACTTCTGTGAAGCACTTCAGGGTTCAAAGTGCTCACCACACATCTAGATAAGTTCCTTGTGGGGTCTATTTTCCAAAATGGGGTCACTTGTGGGGGGTTTCCACTGTTTAGGCGCATCAGGGGCTCTCCAAATGCGACATGACTCCCCCAGACCATTCCATCAAAGTCTGCAATCCAAAACGTCACTACTTCCCTTCCGAGCCCCGACGTGCGCCCATACAGTAGTTTACTCCCACATATTGGGTATCAGCATACTCAGGACAAATTGGACAACAACTTTTGGGGTCCAATTTCTCCTGTTACCCTTGTGAAAATAAAATATTGGGGACGAAAAAATCATTTTTGTAAAAAAAAAAAAGATTTTTATTTTACAGCTGAACGTTATAAACTTCTGTGAAGCACTTCAGGGTTCAAAGTGCTCACCACACATCTAGATAAGTTCCTTGAGGGGTCTAGTTTCCAAAATGGTGTCATTTGTTGGGGGTTTCCACTGTTTAGGCAGATCAGGAGCTCTCCAAACACGACATGGCATCCAGCCAATTTTGTGTTGAAAAAGTCGAACGGCGCTCCTTCCCTTCCAAACTCTGCCATGCACCTAAACAGTGGTTTACTCCCACATATGGGGTATCAGCGTACTCAGGACAAATTGCACAATAACTTTTGGAGTCTTGTTACCCTTGGGAAAATAAAAAATTAGTGACTAAAAGATAATTTTTGTGGGAAAAAAATAGGATTTTTTATTTTCATGCTCGGGCATTATAAACTTGTGTGAAGCACTTGGGGTTTAAAGTGCTCACCAAAGATCTAGATAAGCTCCTTAGGGGGTCTAGTTTCCAAAATGGGGTCACTTGTGGGGGGTTTCCACTGTTTAGGCACATCTGGGGCACTGCAAACGGAACATGACCCCCATCAATGTCTGCATTCCAAAACGTTACTACTTCCTTTCCAAGCCCTGCCGTGCGCCCAAACAGTTTCCCCCCCCCCACATATGGGGTATCAGCGTACTCAGGACAAATTGGACAACAACTTTTGGGGTCCAATTTCCTTGGGAAAAATCAAAAATTTGGGACTAAAAAATCAATTTTGTGGAAAAAAAATTTCATTTATTTTTCAGACCCAGGCATTATAAACTTTTGTGAAACCCTTGGGGGTTCAAAGTGCTCACAACAGATCTAGATAAGTTCCTTAGGGGGTCTAGTTTTCAAAATGGTGTCACTTGTGGGGGGTTTCCACTGTTTAGGCACATCAGGGGCTCTCCAAACACGACATGGCGTCCAATCTCAATTCCAGCCAATTTTAGTTTGAAAAAGTCAAACGGCGCTCCTTCCCTTACGAGCTCTGCCGTGTGCGCAAACAGTGGTTTTCCTCCACATATTGGCTATTGGCGTACTCAGGAGAAATTGCACAACAACTTTCTGTCCATTTGCTTCTTTTACCCTTGTGAAAATAAAAAAAAAAGTTTGTAATAGATCATTTTTGTGGCTAAAAAGTTATTCATTTTTTCCTTCCACGTTGCTTCAGCTCCTGTGAAGCACCTCAAGGGTTAATAAACTTCTTGAATGTGGTTTTGAGTACCTTGAGGGGTGCAGTTTTTAGAATGTTGTCACTTTTGGGTATTTTCTGCTATATAGACCCCTCAAAGTGACTTCAAATATGAGGTGGTCCCTAAAAAAAATGGCTTTGTAAATTTTGTTGTGAAAATGAGAAATCGCAGGACAACTTTTAACCCTTATAATTTCCTAAGAAAAAAAAAATTTGGTTCCAAAATTGTGCTGATGTAAAGTAGACATGTGGGAAATGTTATTTCTTAACTATTTTGTGTGACATATTTTCTGTTTTAAGGGAATAAAAATTCAAAGTTTGAAAATTGCAAAATTTTCAAAATTTTCGCCATATTTGCGTTTTTTTTCAAAAATAAACGCAAGTTATATGGAAGAAATTTTACCACTAACGTGAAGTACAATATGTCACGAGAAAACAATCTCAGAATCGCGAAGATCGTTGAAGCGTTCCAGAGTTATAACCTCATAAAGAGACAGTGGTCAGAATTGTAAAAATTGGCCCGGTCATTAACGTGCAAACCACCCTTGGGGTTAAGGGGTTAATACATATATCAAATGGACAGGTATTTTTGTATTCTTCCAATCTCACCTTCTTTATGGCTTGTTCTCCTGTGTCTTTGAGGAGTATTTTTCTAATACGACAATATCAGGTCCTGAAGTCTCCAATAGCTTTCTAATCTGCGTCATGTACAGAGGAGAAAATCTTCCAACATGGAGCACTTAGGCAGACTTATTTTTAATGAAGATGAAGAGACCCAATCTATCACAACAAATATTGGCAAAATGTAAGCATGAATGAATATTCTAGCATTAATAAAATCTTGTACATTTTTGCTGGCATTTGCTAAATCTTTGAAATTTTTATATAGACATTAACATAAAGGATGCAATATAGAAGAGAAACTAATGTGTAACTAAAATTTAACATTCCATTAACTAAAATTATTATAAAATCCTTTACGTACATCCACTGGATGTACCGTATATACTCATGTGTAAGCCGACCCGTGTATAAGCCGACCCCCCCCCCCTAATTTTGCCACAAAAAAAACTGGGAAAACTTATCGACTCGCGTATAAGCCTAGGGTGAAAAATGATTATGCCCCCATATGATGCTCCACAGATTATGCTCCAGATTATGCCCCCATATGCTCCAGATTATGCCCCCATATGTTCCACAGCTTATGCCCCCATATGCTCCATATTATGCCCCCATATGTTCCACAGATTATGCCTCCATATGTTCCACAGCTTATGCCCCCATATGCTCCATATTATGCCCCCATATGCTCCATATTATGCCCCCATATGCTCCAGATTATGCCCCCATATGCTCCAGATTATGCCCCACATGTTCCACAGCTTATGCCCCCATATGCTCCATATTATACCCCCATATGCTACAGATTATGCCCCCATATGCTGCATTATTATGCCTCTATAGTATAGGCCTCATGTGCTGCTGCTGCAAAAAAAAATGACATACTCACCTCTCGTCGCTGGGGGCCAGGTGCCGGTGTCCTGAGCAGGCGGTGACAGCGGCGCGCTATGGGGGCCACGTGCCGGTGTCACCGCTCGCTCAGGACCCCGGCACCTGAGATATTTACCTGTCCTCGCTGCGCGCTGCTCCCTCGGTCTGACTCCTCTGGCAGTGAATGATCAGGCAGGGGGCGGGGCGCGCACTAACGACATCATCGCGCCCTCTGGCTGAACATTCACAGCCAGAGGAGTCAGACCGAGGGAGCAACGCGCATCGGTGGCACGGGGACAGGTAAATATAGCTATACTCACCCCTCTGCCGCGCGTCCCTGCAGCCTCTCCTCTTCTCCCGGCGCTCTCCGCAGCGCTTCAGTCCTGCAGCGGTCACGTGCTACCGCTCATTAAAGTCATGAATATGTGCATATTTATGACTTTAATGAGCGGTGCCATGTGACCGCTGCAGGAAGGAGCCGGAGATCGTGGGAGAAGCAGGGGGGCCGCAGAGACCGCGCCGGCGGAGGGGTGAGTATGATCCGACACCCCCGCTCCCCCTCACCCGCCAACCCCCGTATATGACCCGCGTATAAGCCGAGAGGGGGACTTTCAGCCCTAAAAAAATGGGCTGAAAATCTCGGCTTATGCATGGGTATATACGGTACATTATATTGGGTCACTCATATCATATGTGACCCACTAATTCCAATAGGCAACATATGTGGGAATTGTGTGATTACTCTAAAGGCATTTTGACCATAAATTATTGGTCAATTATATCCGCTGGGTAAGGTCTGTAAAATGCGGCAGAGAGGATGTGCCATTAATTATATACTAGAATTAGTTGGCTCCTCTTATGTGATTAGTATAGCCACATGAAAATAAATGCAGTATTGTTCATAATCCAGAGCCACTATTAATCTCTCCCCAACTTATGATTTGTAGTCCCTATTGGGAAGTGAGATACACTGCATAGTGTAGTGCCATATGAGTGATCACTGCCTAAGAATAATTGTCGGCATTATAATTCTCTTGCCGATGGTAGTAATTATATGTCACTTATCCGACATACAAGAAAAGCCTCTTGTGTGTTCACGTACACTGCACAAAGATCAATCAGGTTAACCACGTGGTGCGGTAATCCTCATCCAAGCATCACTAATGCTATATTCTGCGGTGGCGGTAGTATGTGTCTGCCGCCCGATGCTCACCACGCGATCATCATATACAAGGGACAGCACGCACCAGCTGCTATCGGCAAATTCAAACACACGCTGAGTCTGCATGCGAGCGCCAATACAGCAGTGTGCCGTTCACAATGGTACGAGCTGTTGGTGCTCAAAGCTGCGATCTGCTTATAAACTAATAGATGGCATTGCGGACTACCTCACATAATTTCTACCTATTGGGCATGTGTCCCTGATGCGCTTTTCGCCAGTATACTGGTATGTAGTGCCTTCACTAGGTCATGTCCATATTCAGTGTATTTACATTATGTGATGGAACAGTTCACAATGTGTCACACAGATGATCATACTCGGTATTTTACCTGTGGGATCAGCATTGGCTCTGGCAACTTAGGAGATCTTTCCATTCTCCCAAAAAAAGGACCGAGGGAATCCTCCAGCGTCTCCATGAGTATCAGATGATCTGGAAGCAACAAGTCTCTAAATAGGACAAAATGCTTCCCTGTAAAATGCAGAAACTACTTTACCTGCTATAAATACAGTATATGCATAAAGGAAACACAAACTACATTAGGAAGAAAATGTTAGTAATTGAACTAACTCCATGGAAACTTATTATGCCATCAATAAGAGTTCTTTCATTTTAAAATATGTAATCCGTGTCAAAAAAAGTATTAGAAGATAATAATACAGCGGAGATCGTGCACCACCAAAGTAGTGTTTTTCTCCAATAGACAAATATGATTGAAAATGCAGAATAGAGGCTCATCTCTAGGCACTGTGCTATGTAATCACATGACTGGGGGCATAAACCTGCTTATTCCAACTCATTGTCTACTATATCTCATGGGTTATATATACTGAAAAGTGAATGAAATTATTCTAAATGGCCACCAGGCAACACATGGAGAAATGAAACCAAGACTAATTGCCCCAACTACTCCCCCATAATGCCCTCTATGCTCTCAGGCTTAACCTGTCAGAATCTGCCACCACCTGTCTATTCTTCTAAATAAATGATTAGATTAGAACTATTCAGTGATGATGGCTAAATTGTCATCATCATCTTTATACACATGTGCCAGGAGCCGTCTGGTCATCATCAGTAACTGTCATAGGACTTTCTGTTTTTCACTGTGGAGATCTTGAGTGTCCATACGTTCATTTCTTGTGACCCTCCTCAGAAAAGACAGACATGCAAATTGGAAAGCATCCCTATGAGAACAGTTATAATAAATACTAGCTAAATTATGTACTCTGGTGGACAAGGGACCGAATGTATTAAAATATTTTACTAGACTGCCTCTTATAAGTTTAAAAAAAATGGGGTACATCTACAAATTGTAAAATACTTGCTGTTCAGTGGGTAGTAAGTCAATATTTCTTTGTTTCTCAGCCTTGTACAAGTGTTCTTTAGTGATCTTCACTTCTGAGAGGAAGGCAGAGAGTGACAGAAATTGCGGAGCTCACTGACAAGTGTTTTGTCTAGCATCACAGAGCTTGATTGAGATCAAGACATCTCAGCACTGCTGTATATTTCTAACATCTGCTGCAGCTTGTCTTTGTGTGCTGTGTTATGTATAGGAGAGATCACAACAGTCCGTTTCCTCCTCCCTAACTCCCAATGGTTTGCAAATTAGAAATAGACCATGGAAAATAATGTTTGATGAACATTAGTGTTCAAGCTATATCAAATGGACAGTGTTATTTTTTGTGTCCTTCCAATCTCACCTTCTCTATGGCTTGCTCTTCTGCGTTTTTGAGGAGTATTTTCTCGTACGACAATATCAGGTCCTGAAGTCTCCAATAGCTTGCTAATCTGCGTCATGTAGAGAGGATAAAATCTTCAAACACGGAGCACTTAGGCAGACTTAATTTTTAATAAAAAAATGAAAGACCCAATCACAACAAATAGTGTCAAAATGCAAGAATTGAAGAATATTCTAGCATTAGTAAAATCTTGTACATTTTTGCTGGCATTCGCTAAATCTTTGATATTTTGAATATAGACATGAACATGAAGGATGAAACAATGTAGTGCCTTCACTAGGTCATGTCCATATCCAATGTATATACATTATGTGTTGGAACAGTTCTCAATGTGTCACACAGACGATCATACGTGGTATATTACCTGTGGGATCAGCATTGGCTCTAGCTATTTAGGACATCTTTCCATCCTCCCAAAAAAAAGGATCGGGGAACTATCCTCCAGCATCTCCATGAGTATCAGATGTTCTGGAAGCAACAAGTCTCTAAATTAGGAGAAAATGCTTCCCTGTAAAATGTAGAAACTGCTTTACCTGCTATAATACAGTATATGCATAAAGGAAACAACACAAACTACATTAGGAAAAAAATGTTTGTAATTGAACTAACTCCATGGAAACTTATTATGCCATCAATAGGAGTTCTTTTATTTTTACATATGTAATTCATGTGAATAAAGTATTAGAAGATAATACAGCTGAGATTGTGCACCGCTAAAGTAGTGTTTTTCTCCAATAGACAAAAATGATTGAAGGTGCAGAATAGAGGATCATCTTTAGGCACTGTGCTATGTATTCACATGACTGGGGGCATAAACCTGCTTATTCCAACTCATTGTCTACTATATCTCATGGGTTATATATACTGAAAAGTGAATGAAGTGAGGCTGAAAAGGCATCAGCAAAGACTTATAGAGATGAAACTAAGACTAATTGTCCCAACTACTCCCCATATTGACCGCTATGCTCTCCAACTTATCCTGTCAAAATCTGTTTCCACCTTTATCGTTTTCTAACTAAATTTTTAGATACATGTGCCAGGAGCCGTCTGATAATCATCAGTAACTGTAATAGGACTTTTTGTTTTTCACCGTTGAGATCTTGAGTGGTACTGTCCATACATTCATTTCTTGTAACCTTCATAAAAGACAGACATACAAATCTAAACCCATCCCTATGAGAATAACTTAATAAAGTAATACTAGCTAAATTATGTACTCTGGTGGACTAGTGACCGAAGGAATTTAAAAAAAAAAAAAAACCTTTTAGTAGATTGCTACTTTAAGTTAAAAAAAAGCCGTACAGCTGCATATTGTAAAATGCTTACTGTTCAGTGGATAGTAGTCAATATTTCCTTGCTTCTCAACCCTGTACAAACATTCTTTAGCGATCATCACTTCCACTGAGACATGAGCAGATTTTTAGGGGATGAAAATGACAATGAGGAAAGAGAAAGTATTTAGAAACATTGGAGGGGTTAATTGCTGTAAGCTTTTCAGGGGATATAGCTCCGGGATCGCCGTCTCGGGTAGACGGAGTGGCATAGACACAGTTCACTCACAGACAGCAATTCTGGTACAACTGGCCGCAACCAGCTTTATTGTAAGTCCACAGCAAACAAACATGAGCAAAACCAACTCATAAACCAAAATCCTAAGCCTCTCCGGCTACTCACTACACACAGATAGTTTCCCTCACTATCAAGGCCCAGACTCTACCAGCCTGGCCCAACACAACACATATACTCAGTATTTACCAGCGTGTGGTTTCCCGGAGACTCCTGCAGTGTCTGGAGTCACATCCAGACTGAGAGCTCAATGTCTGTGTTCTCAGCCACCTACTTCTGGCTGCCTAATTAAAACCTGAGTGGCTTCAGGTTTGAGCTGCAAGCCTGTACTGAATGCAAGGTGTAGTGAACTTTCTCCACCACTAGGTTTACAAAGCCATACATTTCCCTTATGCCAGTCAGCTAAGTACCTAGGCGAGATGTACACCCCATCCAATACATACCCCTTCACTGTCTCACATATCCCCCCCCTCTTCTCCAGACCGGAGGGCTGGTCATCTCTAAAGAGACAGTGAACTCCGGACAAGGCATCCGCACTACCCTGTACCCTCCCAGGCCTATGCTCTCTGCGGGCTTCGGGTATCCTGCACGGTTTCAGCTTGACCTTAGTGCCGGCTCAGTCTCGATATAGTGCCTCACCAGAGACGTACGACCAGGCAAGTCAGAACACCTCTGCTGATTCTTCCTCAGAAACTCTCGTACTTCTTGTTTTTGGTGCACTGACAACCTGTCACCAACTATCACAGGAGGTATAGGGGGTTTTACACCTTTCTCTAATTCCCCCGCGGTCACCAATGACTCTCTGTCATCCTGGGTCTTGTCCATCCCCAGGTGCCCACCAAGCACGTGGCTATGTGACAACTTCAGCACTATGCTTCTATATGGCTTAGGTACCAGGAGCCGACTCACGACCTCTCCCTGGACTTTAGTGTCCCTATACAACAGGTTATTGTTCATGGCAACATGAGGAAACCTCTCCTCAGAGCCAGGCTCTTGGGAACCTCATTTAGAACAGTTATATTTTCCTGGGCCGTTTTAAGAGTGAGGTCTCGCAACTGCTCACTCCCAAAATTGTCACGGGACACAGGTAGGTCAGGGACATTCGGTTCCTGAGAACCACTATCCTCGTCTCCCAACATCACCTGAAAATTAAATTCATCTTTATCACGGTCATCATCATTATCAGTATCATCATCATTATCATTATCAGTATCATCATCATCAGTTATCATCATATCAGATATATCATTATCATGATCATCATCATCATCATCATCATGATCATCATCA
Source organism: Oophaga sylvatica (assembly GCA_033576555.1). NCBI lineage: Eukaryota > Metazoa > Chordata > Amphibia > Anura > Dendrobatidae > Oophaga > Oophaga sylvatica. The sequence goes on from JARQOD010000004.1 coordinate 511,573,213, forward strand.
CTATCATCATCATGGTCATCATCATTATCACTATCATGATCATCATCATCATGATCATCATCATTATCATGGTCATCATCATTATCACGATCATTATCATTATCACGGTCATCACATAAGTTTAACGGCCCACTAGCATTGTGTTCCGCCACTCTGGACCGCGCAACCTCCGTAGTAGCTTCATCACACTGTCCAGTAGAATCATCTTTCCCCCAGAGATCCCTAAACAGGGGAAAGTCACTCCCCAATATGACAGGGCGCACCAGGCTCTTCACTACCCCCACTTCACACGAGACCTCCCCGAGTTTGGGGACCAAGTCCACGGTAGTCTCTGGGTAGACTTCGGTGTCTCCATGGATGCACACCACACTCAAGTCTGGGAGTTCAGACGGGGAGACCTTTCTAGGCCTGGGGTCTCCCGACAGGGAAGTGTCACCCTTTTCCTCACACATTTCACCTCGGTCTGAACCTGTCTATCAGCATACCCCCTGTCCCCAACAGCTGGAACGCTCTTACCGGGAGAGTTCGGCGTCTGGGAACTCTGAAGTGACGACCTCTCAGACGGCTGGTCACGGAGGTAGTCTTTGGTAGTGAAGTACCTCTCTATCAGGCTGACGAGTTGCTTGGCATCTGGGTGGTCTCCTTGTCTGACCCCGTGCTGTACCTCAGTAGGAAGTGCTCGGGTGTAGCGGTCCACTACCACCTTTTCGACCCTTTGGGCAGGGTTGCCGACGTCAGGCTCCTTCCACTTCTTTAGTGCTTGGGTGTAGCGGTCCACTATCACCTCTTCGACCATATTGGCATGGCTGTCGACGTCAGGCTCCAGCCACTACTTTACTGCAGGCAACGCAGGTGCCTTTGCAACATTACTCTGGGACGAGGCGCTGAGATCCTGGCGTAGTGCTGCAACCTGCTCCCTTAACAATCGGTTAGTCTCCTGCTGTTGCACACTAACTTGCGCCATTTGTTTAATCAGCGCCTCCATGCTGTCAGACTTCTCTGTCTCAACAATGGCAGTCTTTACTCAAGACATACACACTCCACAGTCTTTTCCACAACAAGTTCAGCTTTGCTGTGCAGACACTTTTTTTTTTTCTCTGTGAAAACTCTATTAGGGCTACTGTCTCTTTAAGACTGCTTTAATAGACGTTTTCCTTTGCTGCTGCTTTAGCCACTGTGCTGCCCGCATTCTAGCACCAATTGTAAGCTTTTCAGGGGATATAGCTCCGGGATCACCGTCTCGGGTAGACGGAGTGGCATAGACACAGTTCACTCACAGACAGCAATTCTGGTACAACTGGCCGCAACCAGCTTTATTGTAAGTCCACAGCAAACAAACATGAGCAAAACCAACTCATAAACCAAAATCCTAAGCCTCTCCGGCTACTCACTACACACAGATAGTTTCCCTCACTATCAGGGCCCAGACTCTACCAGCCTGGCCCAACACAACACATATACTCAGTATTTACCAGCGTGTGGTTTCCCGGAGACTCCTGCAGTGTCTGGAGTCACATCCAGACTGAGAGCTCAATGTCTGTGTTCTCAGCCACCTACTTCTGGCTGCCTAATTAAAACCTGAGTGGCTTCAGGTTTGAGCTGCAAGCCTGTACTGAATGCAAGGTGTAGTGAACTTTCTCCACCACTAGGTTTACAAAGCCATACATTTCCCTTATGCCAGTCAGCTAAGTACCTAGGCGAGATGTACACCCCATCCAATACATACCCCTTCACTGTCTCACATTGCCTTCAGGGTTCAGAGTCGTGTATGTGTTCATTAATTCTCTTTCTTAATTTAAGAGTAGTGCAGCCGACATACCTAAGGTTGCAATCTGTGCATTGAATAAGATATATGATAAACCTACTACTATCATTTATAAACTGTCTTATACAGTGTATCTTATTTCATGTAGTTAGATTTATATCTTTGGTTTGTTTTGCATATTTACAAGGAATGCATTTATCTGCACCGCATTTGTGATTACCTGTCTGTGTGAGCCAGGTTTTATTATCATGTGTTACACGAGTTACAAGACTGGGAAAGAAGGTTAGAGAGTGTAGGGGACGTTTTAGCAGAAAATAGACGACAACCTTCATGTGAAATAGAATGAAGTTGATAATCACTATATAGCATGGGGAGATATTTGTTTACAATTCCCTTAATCTGAATTCTTTGCTATATGTTGTAACAAAAACTGGTTTGGTTTTAGTTGGATTTATATTAGAATTCTTTATTTAATAAATTATAACGTGATTTAGTGTCAACTATTTTAGTTGCTCTATTAAAAGGAATCTGTCACCCCATTTTTGCGATATCAGATAAAGATATCACTAAATTGTGCGACACATAAGTAATCTATAGGTACCTATCATATCTGCTGACACCCCAGTTTTCTTGTCAAAATACCTTTGTAAAGTTCGATTTTCAGTATGCAAATACATGTGGTCCGGTACGATGGGCGGCGTTTATTCTCATTCCCCCACCGCCTCCATTCTTGCCCTATGCACTTCTTTTCTTGCGTTCAAGTCGGCTTTCTGCGCTTGCGCTTTGAAAAAGCCCCTCGCGCGTGCACAGTGTGCTTTTCCCAACAGTGGGTAAAGCATAAAATCATTACTGCGCATGCACAACTATTTTGCTTCACTTTCCTTGCCCCGGAAGTCAAGGGGCAAGGAAAGTGAGGAAAAAGACTGTCTTATGCGCAGAACTGATTTTCTACTTTGCCCACTGTTGGGCAAAGCACACTGCACATGCGCGAGGGCACTTTTCAACGCGCAAGCACGAAAAAGTACGTCGTCTGTGATATTCACAGACGAAGATAAGTGCAACAAGCCGAGGAGCGGGTGGGGGGATGAGAATAAACGCCGCCCATCGGACCGGACCGCATGTATTTGCATACTGAAACACGAACTTTACAAAGGTATTTTGACATGAAAACTGGGGTGTCAGAAGATATGATAGGTATCTATAGATTACTTATGGGACTCACAATTCAGTGATATCTTTATCTGATATCGCAAAACTGGGGTGACAGATTCCCTTTAAGTGTCCATTTATTATATCCTCTACATCTAAGTCTATTGTGAGTATCCTCCCTTTCTCTATTAAATTGTCCCTGACTCGAGCAATTCCTTTTTGCTCAAATAATTTCTGCAACTGGGACACCAAGAACAGTATGTCTGGGATGACATGAATCTGCTCTCGGAACAGCATTTCCAGATATATTTTTGCGGTAATTATGCGTTTTTATAGTATTATCAACTGTCAGAACAAGAACAAGGAAAGACACCCTCACATTATTCCAAGAAAAGTTAAAAAAATAAATTGCAACAACTGAGTGAAATATTCTATTAGATGTGGTACGGTAGATACATGTGATAACCAAATAAGTAGGCTATCGTCCATGTATCTACCGTACCATCTGATGGAATCAAAGAAAGGGTTGTCCTCTGAAAAAAATATATTTTTCTTACCATCATGAGACAAAGACAAAAATATTTGCAAATGAAGGTGAATATTTTGCGCGCATAGACACCTTTACATTGTAAATAAAGTGTTGTCAAACAAAAAAATTTAGACAGCAGATACCTAAGAGCCAAAAGCAAAAAAGTGCATAAATTTTCATAAATTGTATATATTTTTTTTTACAAGATCCGACACTGCTTGTGTGCCCAAATTATGGGGAATGCAAGTATAGAATGATTCTATTTGACTAACAAGCCGTGCGTATTCTTACTCACATGTTATGTTTTGTATAGAAGACAAAACCTGTTTAGTATCTCTATGGTAACCAGGACATTTCTCTACAATGGACTGTAGTAAAGAGTCAATTCACAAAGGTGTTAATTTAGGCATCCTATACCAGAGACTATAGGTCTCATAGGTGGAGGAAAATTATCTTTTTGGTTTTGGCCAAAGAATTAAATATGGTTAAAAGAGGGTTATCAACAAAAATAGTCATATTCTTTTTTTTGGTAAGGACCCGTAAATGAACTTCTTCATCAAGAAGCTTTTTCAAATATTTTTTTATATTTTGGGTAGGGTCACTTAGTAATTTTTTATCCTCATTTGTTGGTTTAATTGGAAATATTGCTCTTTATTCATTAGAACTACGGATCCTCATTTATCCGCTGTCCTAATAATCAGATCATTATTATCAGTAAGTTTAAGAGCTTAATTTTCCTTGTTTTGTAAATTGATTTTTGGATTTGTTTTTTCAGAAATGTAAAAAGATCCTTTTGTATTAGATCTTGAAATTTATCCAATATCTTAGCCCGGGAATGTACCACATAAAAGTATGGATTCCAGATAGAGAAATGAGTAGCTTAATGGACCTGATTTATTAGAGCATTCTGATTGTATGGAGAGATGGAGTGCGTTCTGATAAGTGACCTGGTCACAAAAATATCCTAGGGCTTCGGGGGTACCAGCTCCAAGGAGGGAGCTGCTGCATCATCCTTAGGAGTTTGAAAAAAACGCATTTTAACCGGTAGTGTTCTCACAAATTTGTTAACATCTAATATCGTCTGAAATAAATTAAAGTGATGAGTAGGACAAAAACCTCCTAACCCCTTTTTTTAACAACAAAATCTGTTCCTGATTTATCAATATAAATGGAAAGGTTAATAACATCTGAGGAAAGTATTTGGTCCTCTACTTGTGTTTTGTTTCTCAATTGGTATCTTCTCCTGTGTTTGTGCCCCGCTCTCCTGATGTGTTTTTGGCACTTGAGTTTTGTTTTTGAACCGTTCTGGGTCAGTTGATCTTGAAAAAAGACTTTCATTCATTTCATAACTTAAAGCAAACCTGTCAGCAGTTTTGGCCGTATCAAGATACAGCCACTGCCTTTCAGGGCTTATCTACAGCATTCTATAATGCTGAATTTAAAAAAAAGTGTTTTACTAGACTGCTACTTAAAGTTAAAAACACCAAGGTTACTTACCGGTAGCCGTTTTTCACGGAACCCATGACAGCTCACCTGAGAGAGGCATCCGCCCAGCCAGGAGAGGAACCTACTGAAATAAAAGGGCTGTATCTCTCCCCCATTTCAGTTGGTTACAGAGCATGAGAGGACCTCCCGGTTAATTTACACATATAACCAACACCACATTATAAACACACCCAAACTTATAGTGCACGCTCATAGGGTGAAAAAAGGGGGGGATTATACAGGTGCTGTCATGGGTTCTGGAGTAACCAGCTACCGGTAAGTAACCTTGGTGTTTTCACTTCACTCATGACCGCACACCCGAGAGACTTTTGGAGAATCTGAAACACCTTAGGGAGAGACCACCGCTTGCAGCACCCTTCTACCAAAGGTTGTCAGCAGAGGTGGCTAGATCCAATCTATAGTGCCTAAAGAAGGTGGGTGATGAGTACCAGGTAGCAGCCTTACAGATTTGATCAATTGATACCTCAACCTTCTCTGCCAGGAGGTCGTCACGGCTCTGGTGGAATCAGACTTGATGCCATCAGAGATTGGAGCACCACTAGCAGAGTAAGCTAAACTTATGACCTCCCTACTCCACCTGGCAATGGTACCTTCTGACACCCCGTAACCTTTCCTACTACTCTGGAAGTCTACGAATAGGGACTGGGTCTTCCTCCACTGGCTAGTCACGGATATACTGTATACTATAACAGTGCCCTTCTAACATCAAGATTATGTAACTCTCCCCGATTCTTAGGTAGTATTTGAAAAACTTGGTACTCAGAAAGCAATTTGATGTGAGAAAAAAAGTACCATTTATTATGCATCCATCAAATTTGTTATATGTTTTCGGTACTGGTAGGGACCTTCAGCAGAACTAAAAAATGTGGTAAAGGACGTGTACAAAAACTAGAGGAGGAGGGGGAAACATTTATCAGAACATTCAACATAGCGTAATATAAAAGGAACAATTCAATTAAATTTTCAGTTCGCAGAGTATATCCTGTCATTAGCATTCAAAGAAAGGTAATTGCCATTGTGAAGGACAACCCCCGTCCTTGCACGTCACCAATGTGACGTAACTCCAATGGCACAGCTCTCCGGCGCCCCCTTTGTCTCTCAGGTCAGTAAGGGAACTGCACATAGAGCAAATGGCCGCCGGTGAGGGTGTCCTGTTACTCACTGGGTATTCTAGGATTCGTGATCAGAGTAAAAGCATCAGCCCAAGATTAATTTTATGGTTTAATTGCCTTAAGGGCACACTAGATAATTACAGAAATATACAGTAAGCTATACAACGGAATTACAATGGATTTGCAGTCAGAGTAAAATACAACAATAATGGTACAAGGCTTAGAGGTATTAGCTAGAGGTCAATTTTACCAGGTTGTAGGGGCATGTGGAGGCAGGGAGCTCTGCGATCCACAGGTGAAAGTCTTAGTTGCTGGACAGTCCCCAAAACGTGTGCCGTTGCTCCCTTGGCAGATCTGTCCCTTGGTCCTTAGTTCTTCATTGTCTTGGCTACTGTGAGAATGACTCTGGTCTGCCCATAGCTCACAGTTCTTAAACCTGCTAGGTCCCTCCCCTCGGTGTCCGAGGGTGGGATGATAATCTCCACCCTTAGCCCCCTGCAGAATTTTTTCCCAATACCTAATAAAGGGGTTAACTTTCTCTTTTCTTTTTTGCACCATTAGATGCCCGAGGTCCGCAGGATCACGCAGATATTTTTTATGAGTTTGTACCTAGAAAGATGTGCTCATAATTCATAATCCTAGAACGGAGCCGTCATGGCTGGGAGACAATAGATGTGTTTTCTGTGTCTAGCAGGCAGGTATAATCTAATTGAAGCCTCTAGCTTTTGAAGTACTGTTTTGCCCTGGCCTACTTAGCATACTAACTGGCCTGGCTATTCACATTGAGCAGTAAACCCTGTCTTGAGTCGAATCTACTCAGCATACTAATAGACTTTTTCATTCAGAGTGGAGACCAACCCCTATTGTATTGACTATGCCCACAGGCCATAGGGAATTACAGCAGTTAGTTGCTGTGAATCTGTGAATTCAGACAACATGGCGGCTGGAGCAGGCCATATCCAAGATGGTGGCTGTTCCTTCCTCACACCTCCCTGCTTTAGAGGGCACTAGGGGGTATCACATTCCTATGTTCCCCCATGCGCCCTTTCGCACCCTCTCCTTACCGGGACAACCCATCAGCGTTACCATGGTCCCTGCCTCTTTTGTGGCAAATGGTGAAGTGGTACTGCTGGAGAGCGAGGCTCCAGCGTAGCAACCTCCCATTCGTCCCAGATACCGTGTGAAACCAGCTAAGGGGGTTGTGGTCTGTTTCCACGGTGAATTGGCATCCGTACAAGTATTTTCTGCAGACAATGCAGGGCCCACACAATTGCCAGACATTCCTTCTCCATCGTGGAATAGGCCACTTCCCTCAGCAGAAGCTTCCGGCTCAGGTACAAAACGGGGTGTTCATGACCCGTAGTGTCAACTTGGCTGAGCACAGCACCGAGGCCGAAGTCGCTGGCGTTGGTCTGCACTAAGAACGGCCGCGTGAAGTCGGCTGCCTGTAGTAGAGGAGAGCTAGAAAGGGTGGTCTTGAGCGCCTGGAAAGCTGTCTCGCAGGTGACTGCGACAGGCAGCTTTTTCTTGGTGAGGGCCGTCAGGGGCGTGGCCAGGGCATTATAGTGTGGAACAAACCTCCTATAGTACCCAGCAGTCCCCAAGAAGGACAGCACCTGCTTCTTGGTCCTGGGGTGGGCCAGGATGCCATGGCATCCACCTTCCCGGGCTCTGGCTTCAGAACTCCCCCACCTACCCGGTGTCCCAGGTAGTGGACCTCACTCATACCCAGCTGGCATTTTTCCAGCTTAATGGTCAAGCCTGCTCACTGGATCCGCCCGAGCACCTACGCCAGGTGCTCTAGGTGATCCTCCCAGGTGGGACTGAAGATGGCTATGTCATCCAGGTACGCGGTCGCATACCCTTCCAGTCCCTCGAGCAGCGTGTTGACCATCCGCTGAAAAGTGGCAGGGCCATTTTTCATGCCGAAGGGCATCACCGTGGACTCGTAGAGTCCAAATGGGGTGATAAAGGCAGAGCGTTCCCGTGCCCCAGGGGTCAGGAGAATCTGCCAATACCCCCTGCTCAGATCCATGATGGTCAGGTACCTGGCCCTGGCCAGCTGGTCAAGCAGGTCATCGATGCGCGGCATTGGGTATGCATCGGTGACCGTCACAGCGTTGAGCCCCCGGTAGTCCACGCAGAACCGCGTAGTTCGGTCCTTTTTAGGGACGAGGACTACAGGCGAAGCCGGATCGGGGGTGACTGCCGGTGTCCACGTCATGGACTGCTGTCTCAGTCCTTCCGGGCAGGCTGCTGAACAGCTCCCGAAAGGGGTGTAGGGTGACCCCCAGCTGGGAACGTTGATCCTCCGAGAGCTGGTGGCCAACCCCCACATCCTCCATGGATCCACCTGGCTTGGCTTGGGTGAGCAGATCTGGGAGGGTTTCTGCCTCTCCTTCCTCGGGAAGGTTGCACACTGGGAGGGCACAAGCCTCCCGCTCATGATGGGCCTTCATCATGTTCACGTGGAAGGCGTTCCTCCTTCCACGGGATGGTCCAGGGTGAGCCCTAGGTGTCCGGCCATGGGAATCTCGTGTGCAATCCGCAACAGTTCTGCCCTGAATGGATAGGGTACCACTGTTGGTCCCTGTGCCACGCCTCCGGTGAACCCTGCTGGACAGTTACCCGGTACAGCCATCCCTGGTCCCAGACTACTCGCTCGCGGTCGGACTCCAGGGGAGGCTTTGCCACCTGCTCCTTGAGAGTTTTCAGACTAGCTTCAGCTTCCAACGCTGCCTGAAATCCCTGATTTGATGTGGCAAGAATTGATGAAACTACCACATACTCTGTCAGTTCCCCAGGATCTATCTCTTGGCCGCTGTCTGACTCGGCAGCCACTTGATTGGAGAGGGGGAAACCGTCGGACCTCTGCGAGGCTCCTTGGGCTTCAGCGCTCCCACCCCTGGTAACAGCAGCCACGACCGCTGAGACAACGGGTAGCGCCTGCTTCCCCTCGTCCCCTGACGAAGTCGCCGGGTCAGGCAGACTTCCCTGGCCTCCTGACATCCCAGATGTGGGGAACTCCTGCCCTGGGGTCTTGGTGGCTCTTCTCCCAGGACGCCCCCTCCCCCATGGCCTGTTCCTCCTTCTGCAGAGGCCCTAGACTCAGCAGGCTGAATTCACTTAGGGGCCCTATACTGCCCATAGCAGCCCCTCCCTCCACCTCTGAGCTCTCCCCTGCAGCCTCCTCACCTGTCCTCACTGTGAGCCCTGTGTGTGTAGTGTCAGTGCATGGCTTACCATCAGGTTTCACTCCCTCCTCCACTGTTGGAGGCACATTCAATACATTAACATTAGCATTCACAGTAGAGTCATGACATTCTTGGGGAGCCGAACTTGGGGGTTCAGTGGCCACATACTGGGACACTAACCGCCCCAAATCGGTCCCAAGCAACACATTGGCAGGAATATTTGCGTTACTCCCACCTCCCGCATCCCCCTCCCGGCGCCCCAGTCCAAGTACACCTTGGCGACAGGCAGCGCTGGTTCAACGCTTCCAATTCCGGAGACGGAAAGGGTTTTCCCAGGCACCAAGTCTTGAGGGGACACCACCTCAGGACGTACCAGGGTTCGTTCAGCGCCTGTGTCCCACAGTCCCATGACCGCTGAGCGGCCGATGGTGACGGGTTGGTAATTGTCCAGGGACCTCCCACCACCCCCTCCCACACACAAAACAGTGGACGGTTCCTGGGTCAGGGATGGGGCCTTATGGCACTGGGGACATGCAGCCTTAAAGTGTCCTGGCTGGTTGCAATGATGACAACGCCTGGGTTCTGTTCCTGGCCTGGAGAGGGCAGCAGGGGGGTACACCCCTTGCACTCTGGGGGCAGGATATGTGGCCGGGGCAGGATTGGGCTTACCCCCTCTCCAGGTGCTGCTTGCAGGCTTCTTCGGCTCAGGCGCCCTGTTGGCATACTCGTCTGCCAGGGTGGCTGTAGCAGAAGCCCCCTTTGATTTCCGGTCACGGAGGAACTGCTGAAGGTCCTCTGGGCAGTTCCACATGAACTGCTCCGTGACGAACAGTTCCTGGACCTCCTGGCGGGTGGTGAGCTCTAGACCCGAGGTTCAGTGCTCCGCAGCTCTCAGCAGGGCCCGCATGTTGTCGGTCCAGGTGTCCTTTGAACCCCGCTGCAGGCTCCTGAACTTCCTGCGGTACGACTCCGGGGTGAGGTTGTAGTGTTTGATCAGGGCCCGCTTGATGCTGTTGTAGTCCTGCTCCTCCCTGGCAGGTAAGTCCCCCAAAACTTCCAGGGACTTACCCCTCAAACGGGGGGGTCAGGTACCTTGCCCACTGATCCAGGGCCAGATGATGTTGGAGGCAGGTCCTCTCAAAGGCCAGCAGAAAGGAATCCAGGTCTCCATCCTTTTCAAGCAAGGGAAAGTCCTCTGCCCGGACCTTGGAAGCCTTGGTCTCCGGTGGGGCTGGAGCGTCCAGCCGGGGCCCGTGCTGTGCCATCTCCAGTCGGTGCCGGCGCTCCGCAGCTTCACGGCGTTCTGTATGCTCACGCTCCTCTGCTCTCTCTGCCGCCGCTTGCTCACGCTGTGCTGTTGCTTGCTCCCGCTCTGCCGCTTTCTCTGCTGCCACCAGGAGTCTGTGATGGGTGGCGTCATTACCAGCCTCGAGCTGTGCCATAGCCGCTTGGAAAAGGGCCTCCGATCTGGACAGGCTGGGACGGGCAGAGGGTGGACAGTCAACTGCGGGACTGAGCACGGGGTCTGGCTCCTTGGGGAGCCCTGGCTGAGCTCCCCTCGCCTTCATCGGTATTGAACCCCTCATAGACCATAGCATTAGCCTCCCCCTTTGCCTTACTCATGGTGCCTTCCGCCATCTTGGGAACCTTTGGCTACTGACACAGCTGCAACCCTGACCTTGCACACAACTTATATTTACACTCTGACAGTCTAGTGCTGGGCTGACCTTAAGACCCCAGCAGTGAAAGTTACCGCTGGTAGTCTTTAGTGTCTGGGAGTAGGGGTCCCACGCACACTATTACTCTGATCCCACCGCTGCCACCAAATGTGAAGGACAACCCCCGTCCTTCCACGTCACCAATGTGACGTAACTCCACAGGCACAGCTCTCCGGCGCCCCCTTTGTCTCTCAGGTCAGTAAGGGAACTGCACCTAGAGCAAATGGCCACCGGGGAGGGTGTCCTGTTACCCACTGGGTATTCTAGGATTCGTGATCAGAGTAAAAGCATCAGCCCAAGATTAATTTTATGGTTTAATTGCCTTAAGGGCGCACTAGATAATTACAGAACTATACAGTAATGCTGTCAGAGTAAAATAAAACAATAATGGTGCAAGGCTTAGATGTATTAGCTAGAGGTCAATATTACCAGGTTGTAGGGGCATGTGGAGGCAGGGAGCTCTGCGATCTACAGGTGAGAGTCTTAGTTGCTGGACAGTCCTCCAAAACGTGTGCCGCTGCTCCCTTTGACAGATCTGTCCCTTGGTCCTTAGTTCGTCATTGTCTTGGCTACTGTGAGAATGACTCTGGTCTGCCCATAGCTCACAGTTCTTAAACCTGCTAGGTCCCTCCCCTCGGTGTCCGAGGGTGGGATGATAATCTCCACCCTTAGCCCCCTGCAGAATTTATTCCCAATACCTAATAAAGGGGTTAACTTTCTCCAGGACGATCGGATCAGGACACGAGAGGTACCAGTAGATGCAGTATGTTTTGCCTGTCGCGTGGAGATCAAACCTGGCCCGATTGGGTCTCTTTGGAGTGCCAATCTCTATATCTCAGACCTCCGAGCCATCACCGACTCGGGAGTTGCACCATCAGATGCCCGAGGTCCGCAGGATCACGCAGATATTTTTTATGAGTTTGTACCTAGAAAGATGTGCTCATAATTCATAATCCTAGAACAGCGCCGTCATGGCTGGGAGACACAATAAATGTGTTTTCTGTGTCTAGCTGGCAGGTATAATCTAATTGAAGCCTCTAGCTTTGAAGTACTGTTTTGGCCTGGCCTATTTAGCATACTAACCGGCCTGGCTATTCACATTGAGCAGTAAACCCTGTCTTGAGTCGAATCTACTCAGCATACTAATAGACCTTTTCATTCAGAGTGGAGACCAACCCCTATTGTATTGAATATGCCCACAGGCCATAGGGAATTGCAGCAGTTAGCTGCTGTGAATCTGTGAATTCAGACAACATGGCGGTTGTGCAGGCCATATCCAAGATGGTGGCTGTTCCTTCCTCACAGCCATGGAAGCTATTTCCAAGAAATAAATCATCTGAGGTTAGCAGAGAGTATTGGGTGCTGTCTAAGAGTAAGAAATGAATGGCGCAGCAATAGCTGTAAGGAAAAATAGACCTAGCTGGACAAGCGGAGGTTACATTAAATGCAATTTGAAGAAAAAGATATAGGAGCATCTGAATGTGGGCACTGGGAGGAGGGGGTCCGGTTTGATGTTCCACCTGGCACAGTTGAATAAGTGCAGAGATTCTATTCTCCAATGTAGATATCTTGCAGTCTAGTGATAAGAGATTCAGGTTGCCTGGAGAATTGAGGGTAGATACAGATGAATATTGTTCTTTGTTATGTTGAAACAATAGGAGTTACTAACACCCTACAACTGTTTTTTGGGGGTAGTATAAGCACAGTACATGGTATGGAATAGACTGTGAGCAAGAAGAAGTAGGAGGATATGGGTCATATAGGACAGGTGTTGAGGCATCAACATCTGAAAAATATTTAAATAGTTACAAGCAAAGTATGGTTTATGTTAATTCCGGTATGGTATATATACAGCATGTGAGAGATCTACTGACAGTTATAAGTAGGTACACAATTTGGCTATGGCGGCATCAATATTAGACGGAACCAGCAGAGGTATTACCTGGATGCTGAAAGAAAAAGGAACCCATGTAGGCTAATGCATTGCGGTATGCGATCTGTGTCGCTGAGGATAGCGTTGTGTGCTTGGTGGGTACTTCGGGTTTAAGTGGAGTCTGTACAGGAAGTTGTAATGTCACGTGACGGTGTCGTGTCATCTGGATCACGTGGTGATGCCGCGTCATCGTGTGTCAAGAGTACGGGACTGCGCAGTGAACCCAGTGTGATTGGGCATGTGCACTGTGATCAAGGGGTGAAATCACAGTACTGGATGCTCAGTAATGATATCCATGCCGAGCAGAATGCCTTGTGTTCAAGATATGGATATATGTCATATGTGTGGTAGCATATTAGGTTAAGTGGTGGCGCGAGGGTTATAAATTCAATAGATACATAAACATGTCCCCTGGAATATGAAAATTTAAGGGATATTGGCAATACAACACGGTGAGATATAGTACAAAGTGTATGTACCTTATGAGTGTGGGTGGTATCATTTGTATGTAAACAGTATGGACGTATACTATGCCATAGGTAGTCATAAGTAGATAAGAAGGAAGATTTATCGATTATAGAAGAGATAAGACCGAGTTAGTCCAGCCTTTGAGAAAAGTAATGCAGTACATGGCATATCACTATTAAATATACAATTTAAATCTGCAAATGAAAAATTAAATGGCATATGACTAACAGTCATCTAATGCAACACCGATCTCCATTAGAAGGCAGTCTTTAGAGAGAGCTTGTATCATAGTCTCTATTCAAGCCTTTAGGCTCCAAAGTCTGTAATGTGAAAATTCTGAACGCCTCCCTTTTCTTGAGGATTTTGTCCTGTTTTGGCCCCTTCTGCACTGGTCAATCTGTTCCAGGACCTGAAATTTTAGCTGCACAATCCTATGTCCCATTTTGTGAAGATGATAGGGGAGGGGAAGTTAAACCCTATTGCATCTGACGTTGGATTTATGCTGTGAGATCCTGTTTCTCACTGCTTGTGTGGTCTCCCCGACATAAATGAGGCCACATGGGCACTTAATAGCATAAACTACAAATGTAGAGTCGCAGGTAAAAAAAAAACCCTTGATGGGGATGCCCTGGCCTGTGTGGGGATGGATTATTATGTGGCCCTTCTGTACATTATTGCGTTGTAAACAACCTAGGCAGGAGAACGTACCCCGTTTCTGCGTTTGAAGAAATGTTTGTTTAGGTACCATTGTTTTAGAACCTACATTGGCCCTCACAAGTTTATACTTCAAATTTGTTGGATGGCGGTAGCAAGGGAGAAAGGGTTGTTGAAATACAACAATATTCGGATAGCTGTTACGTAAAATGGTCCAATGTTTACGGATGGTAGCATGTATTTTGTTCGAGTACGGATGATATGTGTGAACAAACGTCATGCGTTTGTTCAGTTCCTTGGGTTTTAAAACTGCAACTTTATTCCTGACCAATGTGAGTAACCTAGTGGGGTATTCCTTAGTGATGAATTTGTTTTCCATCTCTCCCATTCTATGCTGTTTCGTTTGTTCCTGTTACTATTCTCTCCACTCTTTGTAATTGAGACTTGGGGATAGCTTTTTTTTATTCGCTCTGCGATGGGAACTTCCTCAAATGCTGCCATGTATGTAATAACGTATGGGGGCTCCCCGATTCTTAGAGTTAATAAAGTAGGATGGTAGGAAAAATCTCTGGACTCCGATGAAACTTTAATGCCACCTTGGGAAGATAAGCTAGATCTTGTCTTAACACGACTACACATGGCTCTTCGGTCAAAGCCTCTAATATCAGGTACGGAGCCCATGGGGGGGACCTTCGAGATTGAGACTTGTCTGGATCTATCGCAGGATTTTATGAACCTTGCTACCCAAGTATTAGCCGCAAGGTTACAACTAGATAGCGCACCCAAAGCAGACAGCTGGACTTTAAGGATACTAATAGCCAACCCCAGTTTAATCCCCAACTGAAGAAACTCTAGGATAGGACCGATTGGAAGCTTTTGGCCCAATGGCTTTCCTGGAAATTCTAAGAACTTTCTCCATGTCCTACTGAAGATATTTGTTGTTATGGGTTTCCTACTTTTCAGCAAGGTGGAAACTATCCCTGGTGAAAATCCCCTGCTATTCAGTTGTGTCCTTTCAAATTTCACGCTGCTAGATGGAAGCCCTTCACTTGGGTGAGGAATATTGGCCACTACATGAGAAGGTCCGGGATTTCCGGCATAGAGACATTGTCCTTTATCAGGGAAAACCAAGGTCTTTTTGGCCAGAAGTGGGGCAATTATAATCACTCTCACCTGATCCTTCCTGATATTCGTCACAACCGCTGGGATCATCTCTACTGGAGAAAAGGTGTCAGCAATCCTGAAGACCCAGGGAATCTGGGGAAAGTCTACTGCAAACGGGTTTTCCTTGGGGTTCAGAGAACAGAACTTTTTTACTTTCCTGTTGTCTGTTGGCAAAAAGATCTATTTCTGGCAACCCCCATAGCTGGACTATTTCTTGGAACACTGTGGGGTTTAGGGCCCATTCCCCCTGTTTTAGCCTTTTTCGGCTTAGTAAGTCTGCCTCGACGTTTTTCGCTCCCTTTGCGTGTAGTGCCGTAAGGGACAGAGATGTTCTGCCATCTGGAGGATATTGCTTGCTGCTACTGTTAGGGAGTGGTACCTTGTTTCCCCCTTGGTGATTGATTTATGCCATTGTTTCCAGGTTGTCTGACATAATGCGGATGTGGTGACCCAGCAGGCGATGGAGGAAGTTTTTAGAGCCCTTTCTACCGCCCACAATTCTTTTAGATTTGATGATGTTTCTAGCTCCAGAGGTGCCCAAGACCCCTGAATTGCCTAATCTCTCAGGTATGCCCCCAGCCTGAGATTCTCGTGTCTGTCATGATTTTGACGCTTAATGGCCTTACCCATAGAACCTCGGATGTCAAGTTCGCCCTGTCTGTCCACCATCTGAGGGAGTTCCTCCCTCTGAAGAAATATCTACCCTCCCTTCTAAATGCCCTTTTAGCGATCCCTGTGCCGACAGTATCTCTCATTGCAGCTGCATGGTTTGGTATTGGGCCCATTTGACTGCTGGGATGCAGGATGTTAAGGTTCCCAATAGGGACATTGTTTTCCTTAGGGACATCTGTGGAAGTTCTATGGCTGCCGAGGTTAGGTTTACCACCTTCTCTACCTTGTTGTCGAGCAAGAAACAAGCCTGCAGCTCAGCGTTCAGGACAAGGCCCAAGAAGGTCTGCACTCTTAGGGAGTAGTCTTGATTTTTGAGAGTTCATAATCCAGCCCAATTCTTGTAGGACTTCTGACACCTCTTTCCACTGCGTAGCACAGTGGTCCTCTGATCTTCCTACTATTAGAGAGTCGTCCAGATAAGGAACGATGACTGTTCTGATACGGAAGAAGGCCGTCATCTCTGCTGCCACTTTGATGAACACTCTGAGCTATTGACAACCCAAAGGGAAGAGCTCGGAACTGAAAATGTCTGACTTGACTGTATTAGGACTACTCTCGGGTATTTCTGATGGTCTGGATAGATAGGGATGTGATAGTAGGCATCCTTTAAGTCAACTACCACCATAAAGCAATTGTGATGGAGAAGCTTTATAGCTGTATTCACTGACTCCATCGTGAACGTGTGATTATTTTTTTTTTGTGTAAATCAAGCTTTATTGAATAGCTGAGTAAGAATCATAAAGAACAATCATGACTCTGAATAAGTATGTGATCCAAAAAGCTTTCTATAAACAATATAACAATAAACAGACATGTAGTTTCTAATTATTAAATAATCAAATGTTCTCTTAATGCATTTCGTTCGTAGATCTCATGAAGGCAATAACACTTTTTAAAAAAACTTGTGGTATTATATGATCCAAGGGTTTAGGGTCAATGATGGGAGTAAGATAGAGAAAAATACAACAAGAGGAAGAGATAGTGATGGATGTGAGAGGAAAAGTAAGGAGAAAGATGGGAGGGGGATAGAGATAGAAAAGAGGTAGAGTAGAGAAGGAAATAGAGATATCAATGTCCGAGAACCCCCCCCCCCCAGGGCACCCCAGTCCCCCCCTCTGAAACAGAGAGGAAAACATATGAAAAATGGATGACTGAGCTGGGTTGTAAGTTTGACTGACAAGTCTTTCCGGGAGCCCACTGTTCGTTTCAAAATTATCCAGGGCTACTTCAAAGGTTATTTAAGGTCCGGAGATCCAGGCCTCCAACTCTGGAGACTCCCTAAAAGCCAGCCATGGAATCCAAGTATTATATATTTTATCAGAATCTCCTGTGGATTGTTGTATCAGCTGTTCCATATGATATATATCATTAAGTTCTGCTACAAACTCTGCCCTGGAAGGGGATTTTACCTGTTTCCAGTATCTAGGTATTAAATTCCTTGAAGCTGTGAGGAAATGTCTAAGTAGGTTCTTCTTGAATCTAGAGATTGACATGTCACATAATGACAAGAGAGCTAATTCCATGGTAGGTCTAATTTTGCGCAGAGATAGTCTGTTATATAGATCAAAAATAGATAGCCAAAAATTCTTTATAGGTGGACAGCTCCACCATATGTGTGTATACGATCCTTTATCTTTCAGACATCTCCAGCATGTATCTGGAATCACCGGAAACATAGTGTGTATCATGGACGGGCACCTGTACCACCTTGAGAGAACCTTGTAGCTCCTCTCCTGCGACACCGCATTCAGAGACGCCCTAAACGTGAATAAAAGGATTTTGTCTCTTTTCTCTTGGTCTAGAGATCTCCCCAGATCACACTCCCACTTAGCGAAGAATATTGGGAAGCCTCGTGTTGGTAGTTGAGTTGTTTGAAACAAATTATACAGCAATGAGACCGTGTGGACAGGAGGATCCCCCCTGACACAAAGCTTCTCAAAGGGAGTTAATGGTCTAAAGAGATCTACTTGTTTGGAAGCTGTACTGATGAAACTTTTTAATTGTTCATGGAAAAACCAGGCCCCTGCGGGTGGGTCCTCAGCCTGATATATTTCAGCTAGTGATTTTATATTAGACTGATTTATGTAATCGTATATGATAGGTCGCATGCTTCTGCGTTTATTTAAGAATAACTCCCGTTGTAAGCCTGCTGGAAAGTCAGGGTTATCATAAACTGGAGTTAATGGTCCAGGTGCTGTAGAGACCTGAAGACCCCCCCCTTCGCCTAATGAATGAGACCATGTTTCTGTTTAAGAATGATAGGTTCCTAAGACCCCCCACACCCTCTTTGGCCGACCATAAGATTATTTGCGGATCATGACCGACGAGATCACTTTCTAGTTTTACCCATTTCTTGTAGTTTCTGTTATGGTAAAGGTCTAGAATACAGGTACCAATCGCCGCACAGCTGTACTCTAAGAAGTCTGGTAATCCAAGTCCCCCACTCCGTTTGGAACAGCTGAGTAATAAATATGAAAAGCGTGCCCGTGTGTGTGACCAATCAAATCGAGTGATTGCCCTCTTGAGACGGGAGAAAAAAGAGGCTGGGAGAAGCATAGGGATTGTTTGAAAATAGTATAAGATACATGGTAAGAGATCCATTTTGATCACGTTGACTCTCCCTATCCATGATATTTTAAGATTGTGCCATTTTTCCAACAGATTTATAATTTGCGTCATATAAATTGAAGGTTTTAGCTGTTAGCTTAATGCCTAAATATGTGAGAGAGTTGGAGCGCCAATTAAAAGGAAAAGCTGTACTCAGCTGTTCCACCGTGGGCGGTCGTAAAGATACATTTAGTATTTCGGATTTGTGCGTATTTATTTTGAAGTTACTTAAGAGGCCAAAGGTATGGAGTTCTGACAAGATATTTGGTAGACTTATTATGGGGGAAGTGACAAAAAGGAGCACATCATCTGCGAAAAGAGCCAGTTTATGTTCCTCAGAATTATGCTTAATACCTTTGATGGAGGGATTGTTTCGTATTGCAGTACCTAGAAATTCCATTGTTATAATATACAGGAGTGGGGAGAGAGGACACCCCTGTCTCGTGCCGTTTCCAACAGGGAAAGGGTCTGAGAGTGAGCCATTAACCTTAACCCGGGCACTAGGGGAGGTGTACAGAGCCGAGACCCTTTGAAGCATAACCTCGCCCAGGTCGATCTCCCTTAAGGCTTGGAACATGAATTCCCAGTGTACCCTGTCGAAGGCTTTCTCGGCATCAATCGACAGGATACACATGGGATCCCTCCCCCCTCCCAGCCCCATCTATCAGCGAAATGGCCTTTATGGTACTGTCTAGCCTCTATCCCTTGAACAAAACCAACTTGGTCCTGATTTATGAATTTTGGTAGGAGAAGACCCAGTCTCCTCGCAATCATCTTTGCATACATTTTAATGTCTAGGTTCATCAGTGATATCGGACGATAGTTGCTGCAAAGCGAGGGGTCTTTACCAGTTTTGGGTAATACTGTGATATGGACCGTCAATGTTTGAGAGGAGAAGGTTCCCCCTGAAGAGATAGAATTACATACAGTACTTCCAAAAACACCGGGCTCAGCAAAGTAGAGAATTGTTTGTAAAAAACAGCTGAGAATGCATCAGGGCCTGGGCTCTTCCCTTGCTTCAGACCACCAATGGTTTCAGACACTTCCTCTAATGAAAATTCTTTTTCTAATTCTATAAAATCATCTTCTGATAAAGAGGGGATTTTATTTCGCTGCATATAAGTGATAATTTTATGACGAAATGAGGAGACCAGCATGTCTTTGTAATGGCTCTCTATATTGTATAGTGTTTTGTAATAATCGCTAAATCCCGAAAGAATATCTTTAGTGCTGTAAACTTTCCTTCCCTCCTTATTTTTAATAAAGGGGATGAATGTGGTAGGGTTACGTGGCTTAATCGCTCTGGCCAGTAACTTGCCACTTTTGTTGCCAAGCTGGTAAAAACGATTTCTGAGGCGCTCTCTAAAGCACCTCGACTTCTGATCTAGTATTGAAAACATCTTTTGTCTTAAGGTACTGCCACACTAAGCGATCACACTAGCAATCACGACAACGACGCAAGCTAACGAGATCGTTGGTGTGATTGCTTTAAGGTCGCTAGCAGCTTCCAAACAGGAAGATCTCATCAACGACACATCAGCGGTCAGCGATCTGTATAACGACTTCGGCGGTCGTTAGGACGTGCCACACAGCATGTATTGTTAAAGATCACGACCTCGATAGGCGTGATTGAGCGCAACCTTTTCCACGCCCCTCAGCACAGATTGGTGGTCACTATATGTCATGACTGTTTGTCACAGCTCTCTCGCTTTGTGATTGGATGACCGCGTCATAAAAGACGACGTATTAGCGCTCCTTTCCATTGCTCTTGAGCAGAAGCGGTTCATTCGAATCTCCAGCATCGTTCCAGTGCGTCCTGCTAGCCTTCTTTGCAGCTACTGCGATCCAGTCTGTATCACTATTGCGTTTGCTGCGATCCAGTCTGTGCCGTTATTGATTTTTTTTCTGCGATCCAGTCTGTGCCTCTAGTGCATTTGCTGCGATCCAGTCTGTGCCATTATTTATATAGGTTTTTTTCTGCAATTCAGTTTGTGGCGCTATTGCGTTTCCCGCGGGGTTTTTTTTATTCAGGATCACAAACAAGTCTTGTAAGGTAGGTATTTTTTTGTCACATTTAATTTTAAATTTTTTTTAATTTAATTTTACAGATCCATTTTAAGATCCCAGCTGTTGTTAACTGTTGTCATCCATCAATTGTTTATTTTTTTTGCCATTGTTTTTTGTTTGCCATTGTTTTGTTCTGGCGCACCCACCACCACCATTTTATGATCCCTGCTGTTTTTACCGTAGTTGTCCATCTATGATTTTTAGTTTGGTCTGCCATTGTTTTCTCCTGCTGCGCCCACCACCACCATTTTATTATCCCTGCTGTGTTCTATGTTGTAGGCTATGTAAGCATTTTATTTAACCATTCTGCCGTTCTCACATAATCCTTTTTTTTATTACAGATGGCCGATAAGCATGAATTTCTGCGGGAATTCATTGAGATGTACCGCTCGATGCCTTGCCTGTGGAAAATAAAGTCGGCTGATTACAGCAACAGGCTGAAAAAGGAGGCGTACGAAAAACTGGTGGAGCTGTGCAAAAACCGTTATCCCGATGAACCAGCACATTTTAATGTACATGCCAAAGTGGACTTGAATTTAAAAATATAATTGTGAAATGTAGATAAAATGGCTGAATTAATCCCTTCATGTACTGATAATTTATCTAGCTCAACGGTTGAGGCCTATCCATTTACAAGTGTCGTTTTCACTTTTTTGCTGTATTGGGTGTTATAGTGTGAAGATAAATTTCTTTTTCTTTGTGATTTAACATTTGTTTTTTGTTCATGCAGGACACAGAAGAGGCTGTCTCCACACCTCCAACTGAAGAAGACAGCATGGTGTTGGTCCAAGACGACGATGTAGTTGAGCCACCATCCTCATCTGTGCGGAGCCGGCTTACATTTTCTGGCAGAAAAAGGAAGGCTCCCACTCGGCTACTCCAAAATTGATTGAAATAGCAAAAAAAGTGCTTATGGCGGAAAAAGACCAACCAAAAATAACTGGGTTTGCATACTACGCAAATGAGAAGCTCCCAACACTGGATCCTATACAGCGGGTTCACGCAGAGAGACTCATGTTTGAGGTCCTGACTCAAGCATCATTAGGAAACCTTGATAACAGTTATGTTGTCACGGCCAGACCGCAGTACCCGGACTACTCATGGCCACACAATCCTGTGCCGAACCCAATTGGGATAAATCCGCCAAACCAAAACGTTGTTGTTCCACCTTATTTTTATACACCGCCGAGGAACGTGGTAATGGCAACGATACATGTTACCAGCAGCTGTAGTTTTTAAAATATTTTCTAAAGTTTTTTGTTGTCTATATTTTTTTTACATTGTTACATTTTTTTTAATAAAAATCATATTTATCTAGTGAATTGTGGTCTTTTACTCATATGTGATGTCAACAATATTGTTGACAACTATTAAAATTTTGTATTTTTATTCCATCTACTTGTTACTACTTGTCACACACGGGGTCATGGGAGTACCAGCAGTCATAGGAGTTCCAGCATTGGTAAAAAAAATATAATGAAAAAAATTTCAAAAATTAACAACATTTCTTTTAAAAGCCCTGGTCACACTAGCGCTAAAACCTTATAATAAAAAAATAATACACCACAGCTGCGTATATAAACTTAATATATATAATATATATTTTTGGCATATATATCATAGCAAAAAAAAAAAATAAATAAAAAAACAATAAAATACAAATAATAAAAAAATTAACTACTGCCCCCCCTTTCTAGGGCAACCAGAAACCTCTCCAGCATCACCCCGTGTTGATGCATGGCTGCCATCATCCGACGGTGTGACATCCGCAGGTCCTGGGCAGTGGGGATTTCTGTGGAGGTAATGGTAACAGTTAACAGGGAATTCTGTTGCAACATCAACATGTACATGTTACATGTTTGCTGTGTACTTACGGTTTTGGGGCGACTGCGGTTCCCCTGAAGACCCGCTTATGGCCCACCCAGAACCTGCGGCACCGCCGGCTAGGGAAACACAGAAAAATATATATATCACAACAGCCCTTAAACATTTTAAGACCTAACAAAGTTGTCAAACTTGTCGGAAGCTTATATTATGTGCGTAAATTACCTGAAGGCGAGCCTGCATACGCGTCACGGAGTGATGCTGGTGAGAATCCTAGGGGGATGTGGATGGGGATGATGACCCCAAAAGTGGAGGCGGGGTAGGTGCTGGTGAAGGGGTGCCTGGACACGGTGATGCCCCTGGTGATGGCGCTGCGGGGGACGGTGGTGCAGCTGCAGGTGAAGGTGGTGTTGCAAATAAAAAATACAATTCAGTGAAATAATCCTTCTACAAACCCCGTCACTGCTGTACTCCCATCACTACTGGTACTCCCGTCACTGCCAGTACTTCTGTCTATGCCTGTAACCCCCTCACTATTGGTACTAGTCAACACCTCCCTGCTCCACCGCTGTGACATCTTCCGCATTTCCTGACAAGTCCAGAGTAGAGCAGTGCCCAGCGAGGAGAGGTCTTTCCTTTGTATTTAATGTTTGGAGCAATATGGGGAGCATTATACACTGGAGAATTATATATGGGGCCCATCATATACTAGAGCATCATATGGAGTTCATTATTTATGGAACATCACATTTATATATGGAGCACATATGGGCCCATTCTGTATGGCGCACTATGTGGTGCCCATAATACTGTATGGAGGACTATACTGTCCGTAACCCCATCACTAATGGTACTCGCGTTACTGTCCGTAACCCCATCACTGCAAGTACTTCCGTCAATGCCTGTAACCCCATCACTACTGGTAGTCCCGTCACAGCCTTAACCTAGCCTCTCCAGATACCCTCACCAACACTCACCACGGATGCTGGCGACCCTATCGCTCGACCGGTAGCGCAGGTCTGCCAGCTTCTTCCTTATTTGCTTTATTGTCCTCTGCACCCCGAACCGCCGAGCAAGGCCCCTCTGGATTCGGCGCAGGACTGCCTTTTTGTCAAGCATGGGACGCGCCGTCGGGATGCTGCACCCATAGTCCCATGCATCACTTTTCATGATGAGGTAACGCACCTCTGCGTCCCCCCAGGCTGCTGCACGCTGCCTTGCCGCCATAGTCTCCAGCTTAATAACGCCGCATGAACGACGCCAGTGTCGTGACGTCATGTAGTTCCCTGGGTCCACCTTCTTCCCCTTTTTGAAGATAGGAACAACATTTGCTCTTCTCCAGTCTTCTGGGACTTCTCCTGTTCTCCAAGAATTTTCAAAGATTATGGACAGTGGTTCAAGAATTTCTTCTGCTATCTCCTTCAGAACCCTGGGGTGTAATTCATCTGGACCTGGAGACTTGAATTCATTTATGTTAGCTAAGTGTTTCCTCACTGTCTTTCTGTTTATAGATATCCTGGATTCTTCTATTCCTTTAATAGGACAGTGAAGATCAGTTGATGTTACATTTCCTTTCTGAGAGAAAACAGATGCAAAATAGGAATTTAAAAGTTCAGCCTTCTCAACATCCTGACTTACCATTTCATCATTTTCATCCTGTAAAAATCCTATAGCATCTTTGACTTTTCTTTTACTTTTGACGTATCCCCAAAATCCTTTTTTGTTGCTTTTGACGTCACTTGCAAGCCTTAATTCATTGTCAGCTTTAGATAATCTGAATTGTGCCCTGCAGGTTCTGCAGACAGCATTATATTTTTCTTTAGATATGCCTCCCTCTTTCCATTTGATAAACATTTCTTTCTTCCTTTTTAGCATGTGTTTAAGTTCTATGTTCATCCATCCTGGTTTCCTTAAATGCTTCCCATTCTTCCCTCTTTTCGGAATTGTTAACGATTGTGCTTTGAGAATCTCATTTTTCAAGATTTTCCATCCTTCCTGGACATTTTTGTCCTTAAGGATATCCAGCCATTGGATCCCTCCAATTCTCTTTCTGAGTTCCTTAAAATCTGCCTTTCTGAAATCTAACCTTGACGTCTGAGTCTTCACAGGTCTTCCTCCTCTTGTTATCCAAAATTCTAAAATAGCATGGTCACTACCTCCTAGAGTCCCAGCCACTCTTACCTCCTCCACCATTTCCTCCCTGTTTGAGGATTAGATCCAAGGTAGCAGATCCCCTTGTTTTCTCCATTACCTTTTGGAAGATAAAGTTGTCAGCAAGAGAGGATAAGAATTTCTTGGACCTGTTAGTTTTGCCTGAGAGAGATTCCCAACAAATGTCTGGATAGTTGAAATCTCCCATGACCACTATGTCATATTTTTTGGAGAACTTGGCCATTTGATGCATAAAGAGTTCATCCATATCTTCAGCTTGCACAGGCGGCCTGTAGTAAATGCCTACAATGGTGTCCTTTCCATTGTTCTGTCCTTGTATTCTTACCCAAACAGTTTCCACAGAACTCCCAGTCTTTGAAGCGTCAATCTCTGTGCAGATATATGCTTTTCTAACATACAATGCAACACCTCCTCCTCGTTTATCAAGTCTGTTTCTTGCAAATAAGTTGTATCCTTCTAGCCTTGTATTCCAATCATGTGTATCGTCCCACCAAGTCTCAGTGATTCCAATGACATCATATTTCTTCTCCTGCGTTAGTAGCTCCAGTTCTCCTTGTTTGTTGCCCATGCTTTGTGCATTCGTATAGAAACACTTTAGTTTGTGATTGGTTTCTCTTCCTTCAATATTTTTATTATGTAAATTTTTTTGTCTTTGTTCTTCCCCTTCACTTCTAATAGCAGAAATCTCAATAGTATTTGTCAAGTGTATGGCTTTTGCTGGCGTTTTGCTTCCCTTCCCACATTGTTCTAGTTTAAAGCTCTCCTGATGAGTGTAGCAAGGCGACTTCCAAATACATGTTTTCCAGTCTTCGTAAGGTGCACCCCATCTCTAGCAAGTAGTCCATCGTATAGGTAATTCACTCCGTGATCCAGAAATCCAAATCCTTGCTGACGGCACCATCGACGTAGCCAGTTGTTCACCTGCAGAATCTTATTCCACCTCCTTGTTCCATGGCCATCCACTGGGAGGATGGAAGAGAAGACCACCTGCGCTCCCAGTTCTTTCACTTTCTTACCTAAGTTTTCAAAGTCACTGCAGATGGTTTCCAGGTCGTTCCAGGTTGTACCTGCGACAAATGGCATCAATCATTGTGACGCATGCGCAGTGAAGTCTGAAGGTCCTATAGTGGCAGAACTGTACGTTCACTGCGTACGCGCCGATGCCAAAGGCGCTGTGAGTGGCGTTAAAGGTGGAGAAAAGGCGGCGCATGCGCGCTGGGCACAGCCGTTCCCATATGCACATGTAGGCGTCACAGAGACGCCCATGTGCAGCTGAGACACAGATGGGCCCATAAACGCGATGCGCACAAACACCCATAAGTCACTAATGTATCACATGCCAGTGTTCAGTGTATTTTTCTGGGTAAGACTTATATAGGATGGATTGTCATAAGTCCTGCGTTGGGAGAATAAGAGTAAGACAGGAGAGAAAAAGGAAAAGTTAGTTGCTGTTAAAGCGCCGTATAGCAAACTCAACGTGAGCATTATTCACTGCATTTTAACATAGAGAGTGCTTTCAGAAATAATAATGATGGCAGATATCATTGAAAAGCATCATACTGGCAAATATGAGAATAATTTCACAGATAAATATACAAAAAAATATATGAATAGCTATACAATGTACAAAATATGGCCTTTCTTCATATCGTAATATCTCCATAAGATTTATGTCGTCCAAATTGTTTCGATAGTGAATATTGTATATTATTGTTCAAACCAGCCGGAAATGAAGTTCATTCTCCATAGGAGTAGTAATCTTGGAAGGGTTTCAAGAGCCAAGATAAGGTCCCACCAATTAGAGGTTACTAATGACAAAATGTGAGAAAAAGTTAAAAACATAAAAACAAAAT
The DNA here is from genome assembly GCA_033576555.1 of Oophaga sylvatica. Classification (NCBI taxonomy): domain Eukaryota; kingdom Metazoa; phylum Chordata; class Amphibia; order Anura; family Dendrobatidae; genus Oophaga; species Oophaga sylvatica. Next base: position 511,599,600 of record JARQOD010000004.1, read on the forward strand.
AATAAAAACAAAATACATTCCTTTGGACAAAAAGGGGTATCCCTAATAGGGATAAACTGAGGGACAGGAAGTTGCAGATCATGACAAAGCGGGCACAGTAGGACTCATAGATGGTTCTGAATGAGCCATCTGGCTTCTTTATCAAAAAGAGGCGAGAATAAAATCCTCTTCCTCTATGTTTGCCCAAAACCTCGCCTAGGACCTGTTTGTCCATTAGGCCCAGAATCTATGTCTATAGGGCAAGTTGTACTCCTGCTGACCTTCTGACGGGGGTTACTACAAATGTTTGATGTGGTAGATGGTAAAACTCTATCTTCAGGCCTTCCCTCACTATATTCAGGACCCAAGTGCTGGAGGAGATGTTCTCCCAGGCCTGAAAAGAGAGAAAGCCTCCCCCATACTGTTGTTCTGGCGTCATTGTAAGGACTTTTTGGAAGTGGAGTTAAGACCGCCAAACATGAATATGGACTCCCTTTTCCTTTTATCTTCCTACTTCTTTCTTTCCACCGTAGGATGTCCCCTATTGAATTTTTTTCCGAAAGGAAGATCTTCTCAGCTCCCCTAAGAACCTGGGAAAGCCCTTCTTCCTGTCACCTGCATTCTCCAGGATGTCATCAAGCTTTTTCCCGAACAAAAACTGGCTATCACACGGTAAATAACATAACTTGTTCTTCGACTGTAGATCTCCTGGGCAGCCCTTGAGCCATAAGGCCCGTCTTGCCGCGTTTGATAGACCAGCAGACCTGGCTGCCAGCCTCAGAGTCAGCGGATGTATCCACCAGAAATGCTGCGGCTCCGTGCAATAGACATGTTTGACAGGATTCTATCCCTTGACACCTTGGACTTCAGCTGCTCCACTAGCTGATGTAGCCAAACCATTAGGGAACGTGTGGTACAAGTACCAGCGATCACTGGTTTTAGTCCTCCCGCTTCCCATGTGTGTCTTAGATAAGTGTCCATCTTCTTATCTAAAAGGTCCCTGAGTACTCCTGAGTCTTCCAAGGGGAGCCGTGACCTCTTAGACGATCTGGACAAAGTGCCATCGATTCTAGGGACCTTGTGCCACAGCTCTATATCCTTCTCAAAGGGATACCTCCTTTTTGAGGATGAGGGCAGCACACCAGACTTCTCCGGTCTCTTCCCCTCTGTTATCAAGAGCCTGGACCGTAGTGTTGACCGGGAAGGTGCGTTTTTTTTTTCCTCTAATCCTCCAAACATCACGTCCTCAAAAGACTTGGCTGTTTTCTCCTTTAAGCCCATAGTTCAGGGCCGGCGTCCGCACCCGGCATACCCGGGCAAGTGCCGGGGCCCTGAGCAGGTGGGGGGGCCCACTCGCCGTCGGGCACCCCGGCGCCCGTCAGCGGAGGAGAGTGGTGCCAGCGCCGCCACTGGGCCCCCCCGCTTGCTCAGGGCCCCGGCAGCCGGCCCGACACAATACTCTCCTCTCCCCATGCCTCCGCAAGCAGCTCCAGGCTCCCTCTGCAGGGCGCCCGCGCTTCCTCTCACAGCAGCGCCGCTGAATGACGTCATCATTCAGCGGCCGGTTGTGGCAGAGATAGCGCGGACGCCGGACAGGTGAGATGTGAGGTGCGTGTATGTGTCTGTCTGTGTATCAGTGTTTGTGTGTGTAGTGCAGTACTTTGTGTGTGTGTGTATGTGAGAGAGTACTGCGGTGCTGTCTGTGTGTGGTGCTGTATGTGTGACGGTGGTGGGGGGAGGCAGTGATGGTGGTGAGGAGCCAGAGGCAATGATGATGGGGAGGCGATGATGATGGGGAGGCAATGATGATGATGATGGGGAGGCAATGATGATGGGGAGACAATGAGGATTATGATGGGGAGGCAATGATGATGATTGGGAGTCTTTCCACAGCGCCCTTTCCTGAGCCATAACAGCGCAGAATGCAGCACAGTGCAGAGGAGAGCTCCATATTTTGTATGGAGCATTATATGGGGACCAGTATCCTGTATGGAGCATTATTTGGGGTCCAATATTCTTTATGGAGCATTATATTTGGCCCATAATACTGTATGGAGGACTATGTGGTGCCCATAATACTGTATGGAGGACTGTACTGTCCAGTCTGTACTGTGTGTTGTGAGGATTCGGCGGTTTCTGAGCTATTGTAGAATTTACAATAGATATCAGTCATGTAATGTAAGAAGTGAAGTATTTGGCATTGTACTATACCCATATTTCTCTGCAGTATCTGTGCATCATTAATCGTGGTCTGTGTTAAAGGGGCCCACTGAGATTCTTTCTCCCGGCGCCCATAAAAACCTGGAGCCAGCTCTGCCATAGTTGTTCTTATGGCCTTAAGTAGCTTATCCGTGTCCTCCATGGGAAAGCACGGTCTGCCCCCATGTCACTGTCTGAGGAGGACGAGGACTCCGTATAGCCTTGACCCCGTGATGATTTTGGAGAGGAGTCAGAGTTAGAAGAAAACTCTCCACACTTTTTCTTCCCTCTGTTCAACAGGGTTTTAAGGGAGCTCTCCACTTTGGACCTGATAACGGACCGAAGGCTTGCTGCAAAGTTAGGGGTCGTCTCAATAATGGTTCTGTGGATGCAGTCGGAGCAGAGGTCCTAATGTCAGTCCACTCCTAGGTGGCTTTTGCATAGCGCGCACTTCTTCTTTACACTAGCTTTCCTAGGCCTCTCCTAATGATTAAGCAAACAATAAAGGGCCTATTAACAAGTGATGTCATTCACGGAGATCTCTCACCACTCGTCACTCAAGGGTACCGGATTCGGAGGCTGCAATGGGACACATAACGTATCCTCTCTGGACACCGAGGAGTCTTGGGATGCCCTGCTCCTCTGGCTGGGACAACTGCTGCCACTCAAACGGCTGTCTCCCTTGTGTCCATGCTAATGGTGAGCTTTTGGATGCTGCTGCTGCTGAAGATTGCCTTGGTCCATGTTTACCTGGTACGATGAAGGGGTAGCCAGCACCATCTTGTGAGGCCTCCCTTCTGGTTCCGACGATTGTCCTCCCCCCAAAAGCCGGCCGGGCACGCTGTCCCGTTCCAGTATCCCAGCCGGTGTTGCGTAGGGCGCCGCCATCTTGTTTCAGGGCGCACATCCCTGATATCACCCGGGAGACAAGATGGATTGTATGTGTCACGTGACACACAGTCCATTATGTTCTATGTAATGGGAAAGGAGGAGTGAGGAGCAGGGCAATAGAGGCAGAGAGACTGAAACATTGTACTGAACTCACTGACAAGTGTTTTATCTTGCATCAGTTCGAGATCAAGACATCTCAGCTCTGCTGTATGATTTCTAACAGTCTGCTGAAGCTTGTCTTTGTGTGCTGTGTTATGTATAGGAGAGATCACAACAGTCAGTTTCCTACCCCCTAACTCCCAATAGTTTGCGAATTAGAGATAGACCATGCAAAATCATCTTTGATGAACATTAGTGTTCAAGCTATATCAAATGGACAGTGTTATTTTCTGTGTCCTTCCCATCCCACCTTCTCTATGGCTTGTTCTCCTGCGTCTTTGAGGAGTATTTTCTAGTACGACAATATCAGGTCCTGAAGTATCCAATAGGTTGCCAATCTGCGTCATGTAGAGAGGAGAAAATCGTGAAACATGAAGCACTTAGGCAGACATTTTTTTAATGAAACATGAAAAGACCCAATCTATTGTAAAAGGTTGGCCGAGGGGTAAACTTACTGGGAGCAGCTGCATTCTTCACTCCGGTTACCTCTATGTTCCTGGGGTGTTCTTCTCCCGTGACAGAGTATATGGAATAATTAGTCAGAGTGCAGAATCACGTCAAACAGTTCTGCTTTATTTTCCTCCGGACACAGCACATCCAAAACACCATTAGCACGTCTTATACGGTACCAGCAGCACATTTTCCACAACTCCGCTTCTTCTCTTGTGCTACACCAGAATGGACCACAAAGTATTGACGGGACGAGGAGCCCGGTGAAAAACGGCACTTTGATCTCTTCCCCCTGAGACACTTCATTCCAGTCTAGAAAGACACATCTACTAGGTCGTCCACCCCTCTCTGGTTATCCTGCCCGGATACTTGCTGGTGGCCCACTCGCTACTACGCTCATGCACGCACTCTTCTGAGCGTTCCCACAGTGGATCTTCCACTGGCCTCTGCTATGTTAGCCCACAGACTTTGGGCTCACGTTCCCACGGTGACTTGATCACCGGCTACTCTCAGGTTGCTGGTACCTTCCACTCTACTTGTCACTGTCCAGGGCCCAGGAACGTAGACGTCCTCACACTAGCAAGGTCCACCCCCAACTGGCTTCCTCTACGAGGAAATCTTTCACTGACAAAAAGTCCCTAACCATTAGTCCCTATTGGACTGGATGTGCTCAATGCCCCCATCTAGTGTTCAACCCAAGTGCTACACTGACATATTTTTATAACTTCCTAACTGGATCTCTAACATGCCCACATTAGTGATCCCTTGCAAACTATATCTAAACCCATATATATATATATATATATATATATACTACCCTACTAGTGCCCCCTCTAGTGACCCCAAGGATGCACTGTCTAGCTATATCTATACCCCCACATATCAGACATAACACTAGAAGATGACATCATACAGTTCCTAAAAGGCGTACATTTACACACATATAAAGAATAAAACATTTCAAGGGTTAATACCCTTGACCTCCTTACATTCCCCCTTCCTTTAACTATTGCCGTCCCGGCAATAGGGGGCACTAACATAGGCACATTAATATTTACTGACACATATATTAAACGTTAAACACATTTTTAATCAAAATAGTACATTACCAAAAAAAAAAGTGTCTTAGTCTCCCCCTTCCTTTGAGGGAAGCACTGATTAAATAGGAGAACAACAGAAACGAAACTCTGGTCGACGGCACCTCTGCGCAGCATCCGTAGGTTCTTGTACCCATTAGAAACGCGGAACAGTCTCTAATTTTTTTTTTCTTCCTGTGCAACTGGCACTTTAACTTATACTGATGCGGAGGCACGTAGGGAGTCCAGAAGTGAGCTCAACGGCCCAGTCCATAACGGGCTTAGCGGCGCATCTCCCACTCCGACTCCGCCATCACCTCTAGGCCGCACCTCTCTTTCACGGAAACCCCATGGGCGGGTGCGGGCCGAAGAGGACCCGAAAGCCTCCAGACCCTGCTAACGTTTCAAGCGGAACACTGGAGGTACAGGGGTGCCGTGTCAATGGGGATGCGGCCCACTCACCGGCTTTACGGGGACCCTGGGGTGCGGTTCTCCATCCGGCCACTTATTGGTCAAAGCCCTTACCTCCGTCAGCAGGCTCTGTACCCCGGCCGTCAAGTCCGCAGGGTGCGCTGCTGCAGTCGTCCCGCTGCCGTGCTTCTCCTTCGGGGACTCCAACGGGACAACGCGGGGTTCCGGGCGCTGCCGACGTGGTGGCTCAGGCTTTATTGGTCGACGGGGACCGTGCTCATCCGTTCCTCCGCCGTTGTTTCGTCCCACAGACTAGGGAAGTGCTTCCTTCCTATTGCCTTCCTCCATGTCCACTCTAGGCGGACGATTTCCCGATAGTAGCCCCATGGCATCGCAGCCATCATTTCGGATGTCAATGACGTCGGACCACGACACTCAGGGCATTCTGCAGGGCCACTCCCGTACCAGGGTGTGGCTCTCGTCGGCCTCTCCAACCATTTTCCAGCATTAGGTGGGAAAGAGCGTACGTCCATCTCTGTATTCTCCTCCGCGCAGGGGTGGTCCCCACATTGTTGACAGTTCTCTCTTGGCGCCTATGGGACGCTGTCACGCCCACGAAGTGCATCTTGTTAACAGGACAGTCCTTTTTGGCACCAGTATTCTCCATCTTGTCAGACACCATCTTGGGATCTCTAGACTCTTCCTTCATCTTTTCTTTAGTCAAGTCCGGTACTTTAGCCAGATCCATTTCACGGTACTTTTCAGAACGTTCGTCAATCTGTAGGTACAGGGTAATAGCTTCCAGCTTTGCTGCTCCCATATACTTCATCATCGCCATAGTTTCACTGCCAGATGGGGCAGCGAGATCCTGCCGACTACGTCACTTGTAAAGGGTTGGCTGAGGGGTAAACTTACTGGGAGCAGCTGCATTCTTCACTCCGGTTATCTCTATGTTCCTGGGGTGTTCTTCCCCTGTGACAGAGTATATGGAATAATTAGAGTCAGAGTCCAGAATCACGTCAAACAGTTCTGCTTTATTTTCTTCCGGACACAGCACATCCAAAACACCATTAGCACATCTTATACGGTACCAGCAGCACATTTTCCACAACTCCGCTTCTTCTCCTCTGCTACACCAGAATGGACCACAAAGTATTGACGGGACGAGGAGCCCGGTGAAAACGGCACTTCGATCTCTTCCCCTAGAGACACTTCATTCCAATCTAGAAAGACACATCTTGTGATGTTTCAATAGAATTTTCTGTGTAAACATTCAGATTTGTTATGTGGTATAACAGCACCATCTAGTGGTCGTTTATAGAATGTCTTTGGTTGTTGATATTGAAGTTTTTTGACATATCTACCACACCGTAGTTCATGAGTCATAGCTTTGGTGACTCAGCAGTCAGCCCCAGCAGCCATGTTTTTTGCTCAGTATACAGCTAAGACAGTTCATTCCTGAGTACCTCCTGACATCAGAATCCAATAGTGATCTCTTACATCCAGATCTGTAGCCGCACAATCGGTAGGTCTTAAACACATTCACCATGAACTTGACAGCCGTATAAATATTGGGATGTTTACATCATGCTGTTATGAAAATGTGAAAGTTGTAGTCTATGCTTTTCTGACTGTGCAGTAAGAATGGGATATACCGCATGTTATATGTAACTACATGTTATGCATATAGTGTGTTCCCTCACCATTGTATATTGTGTATATATTTTATGCTTGCCACATGTTTGTGAGCACATAGTAAAATACTGTTATTTGTTCCACAGTTTTTTACCATATTCGATTCCTGCAATAAA
>JARQOD010000004.1:511606675-511677672 GCA_033576555.1 Oophaga sylvatica
AAATTGGGACATAAGTACATTGGACCTTATAAGATCAATAAGATTATAAGTGCTGTTGCTTGTCGTCTTCAACTGCCAGAACTATGAGAATCCACCCTGTCTTTCATGTATCCCTACTAAAGGCTGCAACACCCAATACTTTCCTGGACGTTCTTCTCCTTGCCCTGACCCAGTGCTGGTCGATGGTCAGGAAGAATTTATGGTGGAAAGGATTCTAGATTCCAGGTTGTACAGAAATCAGTTGCAATATTTGATTAAATGGCAGGGCTACCCAGTGGAGGACAACTCATGGGAACCAGTCAATAATGTAAATGCTCCTCGCCTGCTCCGCCAGTTTCATCAGAGGTACCCTGACAAGCCTGGTCTGAGGTCATCCGGAGGTTGTCCCTAAGGGGGGAGTAATGTAAGGTTCTTTGTCTCTGTTGACATGTTTGTTGTGAGTGGGCTTGGGATGAGTTCTGAGCAGAGGCTCCCTCTGGTGGTTACAAGCGGTGCTGGTCTGTCCAGTGAAGATTGTGAAGATTGTGAGGATTGGGAATCAGGTGTTACTGACTGGTCTTATATAAGGGAGTCACCTTCCCATCAGGGTTGCCGGTGATCAATTGTTCTGGTCTGAATCCTTGATTCCTGTTTCCTTTGTAGCCTGCTGTGTCGTGTCTGCATCTCCTGCTAACAGATAAGACATTTTCTTCTTTTTGTTTTTGTGCTTGATTTTTGCATTTTGTCCTGCACTTCTGTGGGGGCCTTCAGGGTCCCCTCCGGGGGCTTTTGCCCTCTCAGTTTAGTTCAGCCACTGATGTTTGTACCTTTGTTTTTTCCAGTTTTTTCAGTGGCTGCTGTTTTGATTTTGTTACACCAGAGAACTAATTTAGGTGGTAGAGGTCGTGTGATCTCAGGTGTTTTTGAAATTAGTAGAGTTGGTGCTTTTCAGAGTTTTCTGGGATTGCAGTAAGTACCCTTCCTATCCTTTTCTATTTAGTTAGTTTGGGCCCCAACGTTTGCTCATACTATTTTCTGTCTGTGTCTGTATTTCTTCTTGTCTAACCGCCATTACATGTTTGGGGGCTTTCTATTATCTTTGGGGTTCTGCTCCGGGGCAGATAGCTTCCTATTTCTATCTTTAGGTGTAGTTAGTTTCTCAGGCTGTGACGAGGCGTCTAGGACCAACGTAGGAACGCTCCACGGCTGCCTTTAGTTGTTGTGGTTAGTCAGGGTACTGCAATCTCATAGATTCCAACTGCTCTGGTGTATTGCCTTTTTTGCCTGCACTCCTCAGCTACCGAAACATAACAGTATCACCGGCCTAAAATTTAAAATTGTATGGTACTCACAGAAGGGAAAAAATTTGTGAAAGAAAAAACGGTTGTCAGAGTTGTCAGAGATATTTTTCTGTTTGTTGCATTTTTTTTTTTTTCCCTCTGTATCTCTGGGTGCTGGGGAGGATTTTTTCTCTCAATGGAGTTTGCACAGTTGTCTGGCCGTGTGGATCAGCTTGCCACTGAGGTTCAGAGTATTGCTGCATATCTTGCTAGGTTGCCTGTTGTGGAACCTAGGATTCCCATGCCAGATTTGTTTTTAGGGGATCGAGCTAACTTTCAGAATTTCAAAAATAATTGTAAATTGTTTTTTGCCTTAAAATCTAAGTCCTCAGGGAACGCAGCGCAGCAGATTCAAATTGTCATCTCTCTCCTGCGCGGCGATCCTCAGGATTGGGCTTTTTCCCTGACACCTGGGGATCCTGTTTTGAGTGATGTTGATGCATTTTTTCAGGCTTTGGGGTTATTGTACGATGAGCCTAATGTCACTGATCAAGCTGAAAAAGCCTTGTTGGCATTAAATCAGGGGCTTGATGACGCTGAGTTATACTGTCAGAGATTCCGTAGGTGGGCAGTCCTGACCAAGTGGAATGACGACGCTTTGGCAGCCCTTTTTGGAAGGGTCTGTCAGATAATGTAAAGGATGTTATGGTGGGATTCCCTGTCCCCTCTGGTCTCAATGATTCTATGTCATTAGCGATTCAAATTGATAGACGTTTGCGTGAGCGGAGAAGTATGCGTGGAATAGTGTTGCCTTGTGAACCTGCTTCTGAATCCATGCAGTGTGATAGAGTGGTGTCTGGGGCACAGCGTCATGAGTTTCGAAAGCGCAATGGGTTATGTTTCTACTGTGGTGATGCCTCTCATGCTATTTCAGTCTGCCCTAAGCGGGGAAGACGTTTTGCACGCTCAGTTGTCTTGGGTAGTGTTCAGACTAAGTTTTTATTAACTGTCACTCTGATATGCTCTCTGTCCTCATTTTCTGCTCAGGCTTTCGTTGATTCTGGAGCAGCTATTAACCTGATGGATTATGATTTTGCTAAACGTTGTGGGTTTCCCTTGATACCCCTACAGAAGTCTATTCCCCTACTGGGGATCGATTCTACCCCTTTGGCTGAGAATAAACCTCAGTTCTCTACTCAGGTGATAATGAGGGTTGAACCTGATCATCAAGAGTGCTGCAAATTTTTGGTTCTGTATAATCTGCATGATATTATCATACTGGGTTTCCCTTGGTTACAGTCTCATAATCCTGTTTTGGATTGGAAATCTGTGTCTGTAACCAGTTGGGGCTGCCAATGTGTTAATACCAACACTCCTGTTTTTTCTGCCTCCCCCAGGCTCAGGATGTTCCTGACTTTTTGATTGATTTTTCTGAAGTATTTAGCGAAAGTAAATCTGCATCCTTGCCTCCCCATAGGAGCTATGACTGCGCTATTGAATTAGTGCCTGGTAGTAAATTCCCTAAAAGTTGCCTTTTTAACTTGTCTGTACCTGAACATGACGCTATGCGGTCTTATATCAAGGAGTCATTGGAGAAGGGTCATATCAGACCATCCTCTTCACCCTTAGGTGCCGGTTTTTTCTTTGTGGCCAAAAAGGATGGTTCATTAAGGCCGTGTATTGATTATCGTCTTTTGAACAATATTACTGTGAAATATCAATACCCGTTACCCTTGATTTCTGACCTGTTTTCCAGGGTGAAAAACGCTACTTGGTTTACCAAGCTTGACCTCAGGGGGGCATATAACCTTATTCGCATTAAGCACGGGGATGAATGGAAGACGGCATTCAATACCCGGAGGGGCATTTTGAGTACCTTGTGATGCCCTTTGGGCTCACTAATGCTCCTTCTGTCTTCCAGTCCTTCATGAATGACATTTTCAGGGATTTTGTGGATAAATTTCTGATTGTTTATTTGGATGATATCTTGATTTTTTCTAATGACTGTGACTCTCATGTGAAACATGTTCGAACTGTATTCCAGATTTTGAGAGAGAATGCTCTGTATGTGAAGGGATCAAAGTGTCTTTTTGGCGTACAGAGGATCTCATTTCTGGGATTCATTTTGTCCCCATCTGTTATTGAAATGGACCCGGTCAAGGTTCAGGCCATCTGTGATTGGGTCCAACCTACTTCATTAAAGGCTCTTCAAAGATTTTTGGGTTTTGCCAATTTTTATCGTAAATTTATTGGTAATTTCTCGGTTATTGTTAAACCATTAACTGATTTGACCAAAAAGGGTTCTGATGTGGTGAATTGGCCTCCTGAGGCAGTCTCTGCATTTCAGGAACTTAAGCAGAGATTCACTTCTGCTCCTGTTCTACGGCAGCCTGATGTTTCTCTGCCATTTCAGGTGGAGGTTGATGCCTCTGAAATTGGGGCAGGTGCCGTTTTGTCCCAAAAAGATCCAGAGACCTCTAAAAGTAACCCTTGTGCCTTTTTCTCTCGAAAATTTTCTCCTACTGAACGTAATTATGACGTGGGTAATCGGGAGTTATTGGCCATGAAGTGGGCTTTTGAAGAGTGGAGACATTGGCTGGAGGGAGCCAAACATCAGGTGGTGGTCCTTACTGACCATAAGAATCTGGTTTATCTGGAATCTGCCAAGCGACTCAATCCTAGACAGGCCAGGTGGGCCTTGTTTTTCACACGTTTTAATTTTGTGGTTTCCTTTCTTCCTGGCACTAAGAATGTTAAGGCGGATGCCCTCTCGAGGAGCTTCCTTGCGGACTCTCCTGAGTTATCTGATCCTTCTGTTATTTTGAAAGAGGGTGTAGTTCTTTCCGCCATCTCACCTAATTTGAGACTTGCTCTGGAGGGGTGTCAGGAGGATAGGCCCGAGCGCTGCCCTGTTGGAAAATTGTTTGTCCTGGACCAGTGGAAAAAGAGTGTGATGTCTGAGATTCATTGTTCCGCGTTGGCTGGGCATCCCGGAATTTTTGGTACCAGAGACTTGGTTAGTCGGTCCTTTTGGTGGCCTACCTTGTCTCGTGATGTCAGGGAATTTGTGCAGTCCTGCGGGACTTGCTCTCGCTCCAAGCCTTGCTCTCGCTCTAGTGGTTTGTTGATGCCATTGCCTGTGCCCAAGAGACCATGGACCCATATCTCTATGGATTTCATTTCCGACCTTCCTGTTTCTCAGAGAATGACCGCCATCTGGGTGATTTGTGATAGGTTTTTTAAGATGATACATCTTGTGCCATTACCTAAGTTGCCTTCCTCCAGGTAGTGGAGAGGTTGTCCCTCTCTCAGGAGAGGGCCCAGCGGTTTGCTAACCGGCATAGGACTGATGGTCCTCGGTTTAAAGTAGGTGACTTGGTCTGGTTGTCCTCAAAAAATATTCCTATGAGAGTAGCATCTCCTAAATTTAAGCCTAGGTTCATTGGACCTTATAAGATCATAGAGATTCTTAATCCTGTTTCTTTTCGTTTGCTTCTTCCAGGGACATTTAACATCCATAACGTGTTCCACAAGTCCTTGTTGAAGAGGTTTGTTGAGCCAGTGGTTCCTGCTGCTGTGCCTCCTGACCCTGTTTTGGTTGAGGGCAATCTGGAGTATGTGGTTGAGAAAATATTGGATTCTCGTTTTTCTAGACGGAAACTCCAGTATTTGGTTAAGTGGAGAGGTTATGGTAAGGAAGACAATTCTTGGGTGTTTGCTTCGGACATCCATGCTAGGAGACTCATCCGTGCGTACCATAGAACTCATCCTGACCGACCTGGTTGCTCAAATGAGGGTTCGGTGACCCCTCCTCAAGGGGGGGTACTGTTGTGAGTGGGCTTGGGATGAGTTCTGAGCAGAGGCTCCCTCTGGTGGTTACAAGCGGTGCTGGTCTGTCCAGTGAAGATTGTGAAGATTGTGAGGATTGGGAATCAGGTGTTACTGACTGGTCTTATATAAGGGAGTCACCTTCCCATCAGGGTTGCCGGTGATCAATTGTTCTGGTCTGAATCCTTGATTCCTGTTTCCTTTGTAGCCTGCTGTGTCGTGTCTGCATCTCCTGCTAACAGATAAGACATTTTCTTCTTTTTGTTTTTGTGCTTGATTTTTGCATTTTGTCCTGCACTTTTGTGGGGGCCTTCAGGGTCCCCTCCGGGGGCTTTTGCCCTCTCAGTTTAGTTCAGCCACTGATGTTGTACCTTTGTTTTTTCCAGTTTTTTCAGTGGCTGCTGTTTTGATTTTGTTACACCAGAGAACTAATTTAGGTGGTAGAGGTCGTGTGATCTCAGGTGTTCTTGAAATTAGTAGAGTTGGTGCTTTTCAGGGTTTTCTGGGATTGCAGTAAGTACCCTTCCTATCCTTTTCTATTTAGTTAGTTTGGGCCCCAACGTTTGCTCATACTATTTTCTGTCTGTGTCTGTATTTCTTCTTGTCTAACCGCCATTACATGTTTGGGGGCTTTCTATTATCTTTGGGGTTCTGCTCCGGGGCAGATAGCTTTCCTATTTCTATCTTTAGGTGTAGTTAGTTTCTCAGGCTGTGACGAGGCGTCTAGGACCAACGTAGGAACGCTCCACGGCTGCCTTTAGTTGTTGTGGTTAGTCAGGGTACTGCAATCTCATAGATTCCAACTGCTCTGGTGTATTGCCTTTTTTGCCTGCACTCCTCAGCTACCGAAACATAACACATGTTCCTTGAAACTCAGTTTTCCGTCGGCCATTTTGCTTTCTGTCTTTCTGCAGCTCTTGCCCTCAGTTAATATGGAGTTTCCAGTTTTCATGTTCCCGCCCTGATTCTTCCCTCTTGCTTCTTAAGCAGCCTCAGCTGAACAATCAGTGCTCCTGAATCAAGCCTCAGTCAGTCTGTGACCTGACTCCTGGAAGCCTTGGACTTGTACTCCAGCTATTCCCTACTGAGGAACCTTGGAACACTTTTGGACTCTGGAAACCTGCTGTTTGGTGAATCCATGTTTGCAGAGGAATTACGGTACAGAGAAGAGATCCTGAACCTGCTTTGGAGAGTTATTGTAGTGCTTGAAGTTACTCTGGCCTGCTGTGTCTCCTGTCGCTGTTCCTGCAAACTGTGTGAACTTTTCAGCATGCTTGTATGAAGTAATACAAGTCATTTCATTTCAACCTATGTCTCCTGTGTTTTCCTCGCACCCAAGCACAAGACGCTATAGGAACTGTACACTATACATGACAATTAGGTTTAGAAACGCCTTAACGTGGCTTCCAGGTACATATAAATTGGCCATTTTATGTGCTAAGCTTTCTCAATTTTTCATATTTCTAATGCAGTAATGCAATTCATTTTTCATATTTCATATTTGCATACTATGGCGCTACAGAGTGCTGCCTTTTTTGTTTGAGTGTACATGAGTTCGTGACTCTAGGTTAAAACAAAGGAATGGCGCACAGCGAAAATGAAACAAATTACATATGACAAAAGGGGTGCACAACCAGTGGTCAAAAAACTGAATAGGAATATGAGGAAAAATAAACCACTATAATGTATGCACACCACAACTAAGTAATCAAAAAATGAAAAAAGCTTTATTGCACAACATTAAAAAAACAATTAAAAACAATAGAAATCCCTGCATGGATCCCAACAAGCAATCGCTGACCTATAATCAAACTCCAAACAATGATCAAATGAACAAGTGCATGTCCTAAACAATATAACAAATGACGATAAATGGGCATATATGCTAAGTCCACAGAGAGAAAAATGTATAATGCATACACCTGAACGCAGTCACCATGAGGTGATAATGAAAGGTAAAGTGCCCCCTGTCACAGCATAATGATAAAGGTATATCACCTCCCAAAATGTGAGTCAGAAAGACTCCCTATAATAGAAAAGGCTCACGTGTAGAAAGGCAAGGTCAGGGCTGCAAGTGGACAGTAAGCCCGATGGAGGCAATTGCAGGGGGACCCAGAGGCAGGGCGACCCAACGCGTTACGCCGCTACAAGGGCGGCTTCGTCAGGGGAAGTGCAAATGTGCTTGCTAAGCTGCAATTTGTACCTGTAGGCGGGGGAATAATTTGAAGCAGGTGTGTCGCGTCATGAGGACTGGTACCAGAAGCCAGGAGAACCGGAAGTGAGGTGGCTGTAGCAGGCAGACGTCTCTGCAAATGGGGAGCGCTGCCGGCGTCATATGGACGCCAAGCAGCGATCGCCATGGGAACCAATGGGCGCATGCGCAGCTCCCGGGAGCGGAAAAAACAATGAATTGCAGCCACATCCAAAATAACAGGGGCTAATGTGATATGCGAAAAAAAAAACCTGATAAAAATACCATAATGAAAAAAATGGCCAGAAACAATATGGACAAAAAAATGAATAAGAAGAATATAAACAATAATTAGTGAAAAATAGAAATGGGGTTACATGTAAGGACAAAATAAATTACTAAATGAACCAAGATTACAACAAAAAAAAAAAAAACAGAGATGAAAAAGCGAACAATGATACAAAAAATAATGATAAATAATAGATGAAAAAAATATATGAAAAAAAAAAATTATAAAATGAAAACGGACAACTATACACACGTGAACAAAAAATAAAAATAAAATATAAAAAATAAAAATTGAAAAATAAAAAAAAATAAATGATGGAAAGTATAAATCAAGACAGACAATGAACATAAAAATAATTGCACACCAAAAAATGAATGAAACCATAATAAAAGAATAATGAAAATAGGTAGAAAATAAACAAAAAGCGGATGACTGAACACACTTGTACACAAAAATGGGAACATTAGGTACAATGAAAGATAGACACACCATAAATCGGGGGGCCATATCAGAAAGGCCTTAGGCCTGTTTCACACATCCGTTTTTCCCTTGCGGCGCCCCCGGCATTTTTTCGCAGCGCCGCATCACAAAACCGTATGCGCCGCATGCGGTTTTTTTCCCATTGACTTTTATTAGCGCCGCATGGCGCCGCATGTTACTGCGGCGCGTCCGGTTGGTGCGGATGCGTGTCTGGTCACGTCCGGTGTCTGGAAAAACGTTGCATGAATTTTTGTCTGCGAAAAAGCGATGCCGATGCGCGCATGGGTTCTTTTTACAATGAAAGTTATGAGCCGCAATGCGCCGCATCCGGTAGCCGCATCCGGTTTGTTAATTGATATACCAGCCCACAGCAAACAGATACAAGGAAGTACCACCCCTCAGCAAACATATAAAAAAAAAATTGGGTGGGACATCAGACACAGCCACAGAAGCCACAGAGAGACACGGAGAGCCACAGAAAGCAGCCACCGACGCAGCCACCGACGCAGCCACCGACGCAGCCACCGACTCGCAGCCAGGATCCGTACCATGGAGCGCCAGGAAAACAGACGGTAAATATGAACCACCCACCCCCAAATTCAAAAATTTAAAATACATATGTCACCAATGCTGTGTGAGCTGATGTTTATTTTTTGTGGCCTGGTACATTATATATTTAATGTTTTTTCTGTGATGGGGATTGGTTCCCCAGGTATTTAATGAAATTAAATTGCCGATGATGGGGTGGGTCCCCGAGTTTAAAATGCATTTGTTTGGGAACTTTATTGTGTATTCACTGCTACTGTTGTGAATGTTGATAATGTAGATCTACTGGTACTGTTTTTTAGCAGTGATGTGCTTGGTCTCCCTGCGACAATCTGAAATGTGGATGTATTTGTGTATCAAATTTTTTTTTTTTTTTTAAAAAAGTATTAATTTTTTTGGCCAGTGATGTCGTTGTTTTTTATGCTACTATCTGAAATGTGCATGTGTTTACTATGGTAATGTTTCTCTCCATTTTTTTTGCCAATGTTTTTTTTTTTTTGGCCTGTCACGGTTTTATCTACTCATGGTCTGTTGAATTGTTTGACTATGCTAATGTTTTTTTGTTTGCAATCTTTGTTCTTTGTGGCCTGTCATGGTTTTATCTACTCATGGTCTGTTGAATTGTATGACTATGCTAATGTTTTTTTGTTTGCAATCTTTGTTCTTTGTGGCTTGTCATGGTTTTATCTACTCATGCTGCTATTATTTTCCTGTGTTTAGTATACAAATGTTGATGTACTTTTCTTTTTGTTGCAATGTTATTTTTTTGGCTGCCTCTGACCTTAGCTACTCATGCTCTTATGTGAAATTTCCATGTTTTTATTATCATATTGTTTTTTTTTGGCCAGGGATACGGTTTACCCTGGTACTGTTGATGGCTACAAAAAATGATTGCATGTGGTCGGAATAATGTCGTTGTTTGAATGTTATATTTTAAAACAGGGACAATCAAAACATATAAACCAATTTTTTTTGGTCTGTTAATTCCACAGCAGAAGAATTGATGCTGGCGATGAAAGGGCGCAGGACATCCTGGATGCAAGGAGGCAAGCCAGTAGAAAGTAAATGTCATCCCCCATGTCCCTAAAAATTTAATGTTTGTTTTTCTCTGATGGGGTGGATCCACATACGTCGTCGTCTTCGCAGGCGCTGACGCCGCTGCTCCTCAAACTTTAGCTCCTTCTCCAGAACGATAAACCTCAATCGATTCATCTCCGCAGTAAAATCAACAAGATTCCTGAAGATATTGCCGATAATGGGTTCCATGTTCGCCAATCACTTGCTACTTGCTCTTCTCTCCAAACTGCACTTTCTCCTCTACAACCTGTCAAACATGGGATGTAGGAGCAGTGTATATATAGGATTACAGTAGCCAATCATATTTGGAACCCCAAAAAGGGCCCCAAAATGGGCGTGCTTAAAAGCCGGATCCGGCGCATTACGGCATCAACGGATGCCAACCGGATACACCGGATGAGACGTATGCAGTTTTTTGCCGCATTCGTGAACCGGATGCGGCGAAAAACCGGATGCGGCACATCCGTTGTTCAGAGAAAATACCGCATGCGGCGCTGCGGCTAAATGCCGGGGGCGCCGTTTAGGCGCCCGCCGGATGTGTGAAACAGGCCTTAAGCACACTGGATAGACTTGTTAGAGCCACATGACATCCTAGGAGAATGGATGAGTCCCAAGGCTTAGAGTGGTAACCATAGAGTCCAGATCTCATGAAGAGAAAAATATATATGTAACCTTGATGATGGCACCATCCATATGACAGTGCATGCAATAATACCACAATCCAGTGAGCAACGATCTCCGACCAAAATGCCATGTGATAATGATTGCGGTAGTTCGAGATAAGTGGCTTCTTCCAGAGTAAAGCCGAACTTGTTCCAAAATCGAAATCTTCCTGAATTCCCGGAAATCCAAATAGATCCATTCCAAAGCAATGAGCTACAGGATTCAGCTTGAAGAGATTTCTATTGTTTTTAATTGTTTTTTTAATGTTGTGCAATAAAGCTTTTTTCATTTTTTGATTACTTAGTTGTGGTGACTCTAGGTTAAGCACACTCCCCCAGGGGCCCCGAGCCAGTAGTGTGCCGCAATTAACGAGTCAGTGTGGCTAGGTGCCTGTGTCGGCTCTGCCCCCTCGCATTGTACATTCATCTGTATCAGCATCATATATGCCGATACAGTTGAAATCGATGATGGAGAGAGCATCAAGTGATGCTCCCTCTACATACTGTAATTCCCCTTCTGATTCTGATGCAGCGAGGGTGATGACGTCACTTTATTGTGCACCACGCTGTGCTGAGCAGTGGAGCTGCTGAGTAGACATGCTGCAGAGACCGGAGCAGCAGTGGAACGAGGAGAAGTATGTAGTTATTTATTTTTAAATCTGTGAGTACGTGGTGACTATAAAGCTTAAGTAATATGGGGTGTGCATTATACTATATGGGGCTGCATTATAGCTTATGGAGGCTGCATTATACTCTATTGGGGGGGCATTATACTCTATGGATCTGCATTGGTTTTAATGAGGCTGCATTATACTCTATTAGGCCCCATTATACTCTATTGGGGCTGCATTATATTCTATGGGGCTGCATTATACTCTATGGGAGCTGTGTTATACTCTATTAATGACTATGAAAGCTGTTTTATATTACATGTGCACTATGTGGGTGGTACATAATACTGTATGGAGAACTATTGGGAGTGCATTATACTATATGGGGGCTGCATTATACTTTATGGAAGACTATGGGGAATGCATTATACTATATGAATGACTTTGGGGTGCATTATACTATGGGGAGTGCATTGTACTATATGCAGGACTATAAGATGCATTATGCTATTTTGAGGATTATGGGGCGTTTATTATACTATATGGAGGATTATCAGTAGAGCATTATTTTATATGGAGGGCTATGGGGTGCATTATACTATATGGAAGACTATTGGGTGCATTATACTAGAGGGCTATGGGGTGTATTATACCATACGGAGGACTATGGGGAGTGTATTATACTATATGGAGGCCTTTAGGGAGTGAATTATAATGTATGGAAGCCTATGGAGAGAGAGCAGTATACTATATGGAGGACTATGGTGAATGTATTACACTATAAGGAGGTCTATGGACAGTGCATTATACTATATGGAGGACTATGCGGCACATTATACTATGTGGAGGACTATGGGGCACATTATACTATATGTAGGACTATGGGGTGTGCATTATACTATATGGAGGACTATGGTGGGTATTATATTATGTTGTGGACTATAGGGTGCATTATATTAAATGAGCAAAATGCTGCCTATTCATTGAATGATTGGATTGTTTATGCTGGAACAGAAATAATTGTTCTCAGCACCACATTGCCAGGTGAAAACTGCAGATATGCTAATGATAACATGATACTGTATGGGGACAGACTAATCTACTAGTAATTGTTCTGTCCCCCATCAATCTTCTTCTGCCTATGTGAAGAGGCTGGGAAACAAGCGTCGAATGACTTTAATATTGCAGATCATCCTCATTTAACAGCCTGAACTCAGCACAAGTAAATACAACCAAAATGTTTCTGTGTGATGGTGCAATATGTTAGCATTTGGGGCCCAACTTTACATTTTTACCCCACTTTGTTTAAAACCAGCCCTGGGCAGCAGGATACAGTTATTGTGGCAGGCACCACTGGAAACGTGCCTGGCAGGGGGCTTCAAGAGACAGGCTCTAGCCGAGACTGTCTAACCACACATACACCGCCCACTTGTGGTGGTGAGTTTGAGGGCCTGCAGTGATGTCACGATCACGTGACCAGTCCATGTGATGTTACCTCACCTGTGGGTGTGGTTAGAAGCTATGTAATGGAGGTGAGCACATGAGGGAGTGGTTGGGAATCTGTCAGTGTGGACAGATTTCCAAGTGTCCAGGCTGGATACTACAGAATGGTCTGTGTGCAGTGATAGCTAGTTTGAGCAAGGAGGAAGGAGGTCTGTGAGATATGTCCGGAGAGGACGGTCTGCCAACCATGAGTGATACTGACCAGGGTCAGTGAGAATTATTTATGGGATACCTCTGAGGATAAGAGGCATCTGGGAACCGTTGTGGTCGACACCAATAGGGTACGGACAGGAATCCTTGTTATACTGACCGGGGTCAGTGAGAGACTGTGTTTAGGCTATAGAGCCTGCGTGCTGGACATAGCACAGCCTGTGTGCCCACAGGCCTGAGAAAGCGGAGCTCTACTATGGCCATAAAGGATTCGTCTGTCTGATGTAAGACTGTTTGCCTTTTGTTCATGTTTCGATGGATTATGAAGAAAATAAACCACATAGACTGTTTTTAAGTGAAAGATCGTTCCTGTGTGCCTGATTATCGCAGCTATAAGGCCACTTTCACACATCAGTTTTTTGCCGTTAAGCGCGATCCGGCATTTTTTTAAAAAAAACGGATTTGTTTTTTTTACCGCCGGATCCGTTTTCTTCTCATTGACATTCATTAGCGCCGGATCACGCCGCATGTCATTGCGTTTAGTCTGTTTTCTGCTGGATCCGTCCAAGATTTTAATTCCGGCGGCTGGACAGGACTCATCATGTAACTTTTTTTTTGTGCCGGAAACGCCTGACAGCGCCTGAAGTGGCGCATCAGGCGTTCGGAAACAATAGAAGTCTATGGTACCGGATCAGTCTTTTGTGCAATCCGGCAAAAGACTGATCCGGCACTACTACTACTACTACTACTACTCATTTTCCGGGCAAAAAACTTCAGGACGGATCCAGCTAAAAAATGGATCCGGCACATCAGTTTTTTACAATCTACGCCGGATCCGTCTTTTAAACAATTCGCCGGATTGTGCCTGATTGCAAAAAAACTGATGTGTGAAAGAGGCCTAAGGGAGTGTTCCCCAAACCCGTGCAGTGAGCGCTGCACTACACCTTCTACAGCCTGATCCAGGATGACTGTCTGTCGTACCTGACACATCTGTAACAATACCACACATAGCTAAAAGCTACGACTGGCAGTTATCTGGGACTAACAGCTTAGTTAAGCAGCGCAGCACCTCCCAGTCTCAGATTGGATGACTACACTGTTAATAAAACTACTGACAGCTCAGCACTCTCCTATACAATATTGGACGACTGAGCTGTCAATCAAAATACCGACAGATCACCACCTGCACTAGATTTGAAGACTGAGCTGTCAGCCACTGCGTTCAAGACACTCTGAGTGGTGGAATCATGGCACTATGAAACTTTAACAGAAAAGGAAGTAGTATAAAACGCATTCTTCAGGTGGCTGCAGATATTCGTTGAGTCTTCTGATTTCATTTTCACCACAAAATGTTCTTAAATAATCTGTCTACTCTGTAGGGAGCTGCACTTTGCATTAGAGGTCATTCAGAAGTCTGTGATTTTTCTTGTACACAAAAAACGGCACAAATATCATCAGTGTTCTTGATTAGAGTCATTGGAGTTTGATCAATGTCAGTTTTTATTATCTGTAGGAAAGCCAGGTAGGACATTGATGAATCCTAGCACTGCAGGTCTTGATCAGATGCAGGTGGCTAGCTTTGACTAAGTACCAGGACATGTATTCACCTTGGGGGCTCCCTTTGTGCTGGGGATGCTGAGCAGAGTGGAGTGTGTTGGAGCTACTGAATGACCAACCAACCAACCAATGTGAGTTGTATCTGGGAGGAAGAAAAGACCTCTGGTGTTGGTGGTCTTTGCTAGAAGTTGAGAGAGAGAAGACTGTAATCTGTTCAGTTGAGCCCACACTGACATTTGTACCTGCTAAATGAACTATTTATTTGCTGTTATACCTTTGTGCCCAGAAGAAGCTGTTTTGCTTTGAATCTCTTGGAGTTTTATGAAAGCAATAAAACTGCAAGTAAACTGCAATAAAAAGGCATTGCCTGTGTGAATGCTACCTACTGCT
Organism: Oophaga sylvatica; assembly: GCA_033576555.1. NCBI lineage: Eukaryota > Metazoa > Chordata > Amphibia > Anura > Dendrobatidae > Oophaga > Oophaga sylvatica. The sequence continues at coordinate 511,621,219 of JARQOD010000004.1, forward strand.
GAGCGTAAATCCCTACACATCAGATCAGTTTTTCTCTGATGATAAAATTAAGGGCTCTTTCAGATGGCCATGATCATCAGTCCGATCTTGGATTGCAATGCCAGGAATTGCCGGGCCTCTCCAAAATCAAGCATGACAGCTTGATATATTTCAATGAGACTGTTACACTCGGTTCAGGAGATGCGTTGTCAGTCCATGCATTGTCATCCGAGATCGGACCTATGATCGCAGAAGTCTGAAAGAGCCATAACTGATAGTCATGACTTTGTTTGGGTATTCGATCCGGTGACCTGTTGCTTTGTGATTGGTTCTTCTGCCTGTTTGCTCTGTTCCTTCCCTGTGCAAATGCTGATTGTTCTTTTGTCCTTATTGTCCCTTCTTGGTTTGCTCCTTTCCAGGTGTTTTTCATTTTCCCATTTTGTGTTGCCGTATCTCGTTCTGGATGAGGCTTTATATAGTTTCCCTTCTCTGCATTTCCTTACTGGCTATATTTCCTGGTGGATGTATATTTAGGAGTTCCAGCTCTTCATCTTAGGGGTTTACTTTGCTGGGTAAACTCCAGTTGTATTCTTGCAGAAAGTTGATTTGCTATCCCACCCAGCATGTATTCCTTTTATCACTGTTAGGTTCTTGGGAGGTCTTACTCCTTCCTTTTATTTTTGGTACACCTTAACTTTTACTCCATCACCTTATTTTGTAACGGGTCAGGGAGGCGGAACCTCTGAGCTACTATACAAGGGGGCGGTCCTTGTAAGGGAGCGGGTGGCGACCAGGGTAGACGGGCAGGCAGTCACAGCAGGTAACCGGGGAAGTCTCTGGATGAACGGGCAGGAGGTCACGGCAAGTGACCGGGGCAGTCTCTGGATGAGCGGGCAGGAGGTCACGGCAAGTGACCGGGGCAGTCTCTGGATGAGGTGGTAGGTACGACCTGTGATGGTGAGCCTCCCGGTGAGCGGGCGAGAGTCTCTGGAATAGGCGGTCACGGCACGTGACGGCAGAACCTCCAGGTAGGCTAGCAGGCAGGTAACAGATGAGCGCTCCCAGGTGAGCGGGCAGGCCGGTCCATAGACAGACTGGCAGGTGATGGTGGGCAGACTGTCGGACGGTGGAGCCTCCAGATAGGCTAGCAGGCAGGTAACAGGTGAACGCTCCCAGGTGAGCGGGCAGGCTGGTCCATAGACAGACTGGCAGGTGATGATAGGCAGACTGTCGAACCACAGGCTAGCAAGCAGTAAAGCGGAATATCAGGCAGGAACAGACAGCAAACTGGCAGGAATCTGGCAGGTAACTGGCAATGGACCCTGAGGACTGGAGCAGAGTAGTGAACAGTGCAACAACATTGCTCGGGCACCTCCATTTTGGAGGAAGTGCCTTATATAGGTGAAGTCCTCCGGCCATTGGCCGGGGACTCCTTAGGACGGTGCGCGTGGCCCCTTTAAGAGGGGGGGTAGCGCGCGCGTGCCCTAAGCACAGTGGCCGGGAAGGAGCGCACGCTACCAGCAGAGCGGGAGGAGGACTCCGGGCTCGGAGCAGAGGGGTGAGGGGAACAGCGTCCCTGCCTGGCAGAGGGCAGGGACGCCGGCGCTACAGTACCCCCCCCTTTAGGCCCTCCCTTTTTTAGGTCAGAGAGAAATTTAGCTAGGATGAGAGGGGCATGGATGTTCTCCCGAGGCTCCCACGTTCTCTCCTCAGGACCAAACCCCTTCCAATCTACCAAAAAATAGGTCTTCCCTCTTACCCTTTTTGTGGCCAGAATATTCTCTACCTCAAATTCGTTTTAGCTGAAACCGGAGCAGGAGGCGTACCTGTGGACTTGGAAAAAGAGTTAAGTACCACCGGTTTGAGGAGAGATACATGGAAGGAGTTAGGGATCCGCAAGTTGGCCGGGAGTTTCAATTTATAGGCCACCGGATTGATCTGACTGATGACCTCCAGAGGACCGATGAACCGAGGCCCTAACTTATAGGAAGGAATCTTGAGCCGGACATACTTGGACGAGAGCCAGACCTTATCCCCAGGACGGAATTGAGGAGGATCCAGACGTTTTTTGTCAGCATGTCTTTTCATACGCTCGGATGACAGAAGAAGTGCGGACCGGGTACTCTCCCATATGGAGGAAAATTTGTTAACCAGAGATTCCGCAGCCGGATTGTCCACTGAGGTGGAGACGGGAAATGGGATCCAAGGATGCTGACCGAAGACTACAAAAAACGGGGATTTGGAGGAAGATTCGCTCTCGTGATTGTTGTAAGAAAATTCGGCCCATGGCAGGAGATCCACCCAGTCAGAATGGTGGGCATTAACGAAGTGCCGAAGGTAACTGGTCAGATTCTGATTGATCCGCTCCACTTGACCATTGGACTGCGGGTGGTAAGCGGAGGAGAAGTCCAGGGTGACGTCTAACAATTTACAAGTGGCTCTCCAGAAACGTGAGGTGAACTGTACCCCTCGATCCGACACTATGTGACGGGGCAGGCCATGAAGACGGAAGATGTGGCGGATAAAGTCTTTAGCCAGCTCAGGTGCAGACGGGAGGCCTGGCAGGGGAATAAAGTGAGCCATCTTGGAAAAGCGGTCAGCGACCACCCAAATTACCGTACAACCAGCAGAGACGGGGAGGTCAGTTATGAAGTCCATGGCTATATGCTGCCAGGGGGCAGCGGGTACAGGAAGCGGAAGAAGGCGACCGGCAGGCAGGTGTCTCGGAACTTTGTTGCGGCCACAGGAGGCACAGGCAGCCACAAAGTCTATTACGTCCTTGTGCAGGGTAGGCCACCAATAATGTCGGGAAATAAGCTGGAGGGTCTTTCTCTGACCGGCGTGGCCAGCCAGTTTAGACGAATGACCCCAGTGTAGGATCTTCTCCCGATCGGGTACCGATACGAACGTCTTACCGGTGGGGAGACGGTTTAGACTCACGGGAGCCACCTGCATGACTCTGGCGGGATTGATTATATGTTTAGGTTCCTCCTCGAGATCCGACACCAGGAAGGATCGAGACAAGGCGTCCGCCTTGATGTTTTTGTCGGCCGGGCGAAAATGTAGAATAAAATCAAAGCGAGCAAAAAACAAGGACCACCGGGCTTGGCGCGGGTTAAGTCTCTGGGCATGCTGGAGGTAAGCCAAGTTTTTGTGGTCAGTGTAAATAATTACCGGATGAAGAGCCCCGAGTAGGTAACGCCACTCCTCCAATGCCAGCTTGATGGCCAATAACTCTCGGTCTCCTATGGAATAATTGCGCTCAGAAGAGGAGAAGAGTTTGGAGAAGAAGCCGCAAGTTACCATCCTCCCGGACGATGATTTTTGAGTAAGCACCGCTCCGGCTCCAGAGGAGGAAGCGTCAACCTCCAGGAAGAACTGCTTGTTGCCGTCCGGGCGATGCAGCACTGAGGCGGAAGAGAAAGCCTGTTTTAAGGAACGAAAGGCCTCCTCTGCTTCGGGCGTCCACTCTTTGGGGTTAGTGCCCTTACGGGTGAGCGCGGAAATTGGGGCAGTCCGGGAAGAGAAGTGTGGTATGAAGAGGCGGTAATAGTTAGCGAAGCCCAGGAACCGCTGAATGGCCTTCAATCCCTCCGGTCGGGGCCATTTCTCAATGGCAGACAGCTTCTCTGGATCCATTCATAGGCCGGTCTGAGAAATAATGTAGCCCAAAAACGGCAGCGAGGTCTGCTCAAAGAGGCACTTCTCATATTTAGCGAAGAGATGATTCTGCCTGAGCCTGAGCAGAACCTGACGAACGTCCCTCCGGTGAGTCTGGAGATCCGGAGAGAAGACCAAGATGTCGTCCAGGTACACCACTACGCAGGAGTAGAGAAGGTCCCGGAAGATGTCATTGACCAACTCTTGAAAGACGGCGGGAGCATTACAGAGACCAAAGGGCATCACTAGATATTCGTAGTGGCCGTCCCGGGTATTGAAGGCAGTCTTCCATTCATCCCCTTGACGGATACGGACCAGGTTGTACGCCCCACGGAGGTCTAGTTTGGTGAAGATTCTAGCCCCCCGCAGACGATCGAATAATTCTGGAATGAGCGGAAGGGGATACTTATTCTTCACTGTGATCTGGTTAAGGCCTCTATAGTCTATACAGGGACGGAGAGAACCGTCCTTCTTCTTTACGAAAAAGAAGCCTGCTCCCGCCGGGGAGGTAGATTTCCGGATGAATCCCCTGGCCAAATTTCCTCGATATATTCGGACATCGACCGGGTCTCAGCAGCGGACAATGGGTAAATACGCCCACGGGGAGGCGTAGTACCGGGTAACAGGTCGATAGGACAGTCGTATGGTCTGTGAGGAGGTAATATCTCTGCCTCCTTTTTATTAAAGACATCAGCAAATGACCAATAGGGAATCGGAAGTCCAGGTAGATTAGTTGGGGTAGGAGAAGGACGGACGGGATGAACAGGAACTAAACACGTCTTATGACAATCCTGTCCCCAGCGAAGGACCTCTCCGGTCTGCCAGTCGAGCACGGGTGCATGTCTCTGGAGCCAAGGTAGACCTAGTAAGAGGGCGTGAGAGAGTCCAGGCAGAACATGAAAAGAGATGCTCTCAGAATGCAGCATTCCCACCTGCAGAGTTAGGGATTCGGTGATGAATTGGATGGGGTGTGGTAAGAGACCCCCATCCACAGCAGCGACTGATAATGGTACAGCCAGAGGTTTGGTGGGAATGCGGTATTTTTCTACCGGGGACTGTGAAATAAGATTCCCCGCTGCTCCCGAGTCAAGTTGGGCTAGTTCGAAATAACGGCTCTCCCCGCAGAGAATTGAGACTGACAGCAGCAGAGATGGAGAGGATTTCTCTTTGTCTAGGTCGACCTCTCTGAGCGAACCTAGACACAGGCGTTTCCCGACCTCTCCGGACAAGTACGGATCCGGTGCTCCTTACTGCCACAGTAGAAGCAACTCCCCTCGGCACGGCGTAAGTCCTGACGGGTCTTGACCATCTTGGTCTGGTCGACCTGCATAGGCTCAGGAGAGTGTAATTGGGGAGAAACGGAGGGAGTGACGGGTTTCTGAAACGTAGGAGCAAGACGTGGAAACCTCTTCTCACGGGTAACCTCTTTGGCCCGCTCCTGGAACCGTAGGTCAATCCGGGTGGCAAGAGTTATTAGGTCATCGAGAGTGGTAGGAATGTCCCGACCGGCGAGTTCATCTTTAATACGACCGGACAGACCCTCCCAGAAGACGGATACCAGAGCGTCGTTATCCCAGGCCAGCTCCGAGGCAAGGGTACGGAACCGTATGGCATATTGGCCCACGGTGAGACTTCCCTGACGGAGGCGTAGCAGAGATGATGCGGATGAGATCTTCCGTCCGGGTTCGTCGAAGACTTTCCGGAAAGCCGCGAGAAAGGCGGACAGGTCGGACACCAGGGGGTCTCCTCTCTCCCAAAGAGGATTTAGCCAGGCCAGGGCCTCCCCGGTGAGATGGGACATGATGAAGGCAATTTTGGCCCGGTCGGAGTTAAACTGGTGGGAGAGGAGTTCAAAGTGCAGGGTGCACTGATTAATGAAGCCCCGAGCCTGAGCGGGGTCGCCTCCGAAGCGAGGAGGTGCAGAAAGCCGGGGTCCGGGACAGGAAACCATGGAATTGGGGAGCTGCGGAGCTGCCGGATTGCGAGTCATGGCACCAGCGGTGGTTGCTGGTGGAGCAGTCAGAGTGTCCAGGCGAGAATTGACATTCCACAGGTGACCCAGGATGGACTCCTGTTGGGACCTCTGACGGGACAGTTCATGACACAGGTCCGAGATCGAGGGAGTTTGGGTGCCACCGGGTTCCATGGCCCGAGCAAACTGTAACGGGTCAGGGAGGCGGAACCTCTGAGCTACTATACAAGGGGGCGGTCCTTGTAAGGGAGCGGGTGGCGACCAGGGTAGACGGGCAGGCAGTCACAGCAGGTAACCGGGGCAGTCTCTGGATGAGGTAGGTACGACCTGTGATGGCTGAGCCTCCCGGTAGGCTAGCAGGCAGATAGCAGATGAGCGCTCCCAGGTGAGCGGGCGAGAGTCTCTGGAATAGCAGGCGGTCACGGCACGTGACGGCAGAACCTCCAGGTAGGCTAGCAGGCAGGTAACAGATGAGCGCTCCCAGGTGAGCGGGCAGGCTGGTCCATAGACAGACTGGCAGGTGATGGTGGGCAGACTGTCGGACGGTGGAGCCTCCAGATAGGCTAGCAGGCAGGTAACAGGTGAACGCTCCCAGGTGAGCGGGCAGGCTGGTCCATAGACAGACTGGCAGGTGATGATAGGCAGACTGTCGAACCACAGGCTAGCAAGCAGTAAAGCGGAATATCAGGCAGGAACAGACAGCAAACTGGCAGGAATCTGGCAGGTAACTGGCAATGGACCCTGAGGACTGAAGCAGAGTAGTGAACAGTGCAACAACATTGCTCGGGCACCTCCATTTTGGAGGAAGTGCCTTATATAGGTGAAGTCCTCCGGCCATTGGCCGGGGACTCCTTAGGACGGTGAGCGTGGCCCCTTTAAGAGGGAGGGTAGCGCGCGCGCGCCCTAAGCACAGTGGCCGGGAAGGAGCGCGCGCTACCAGCAGAGCGGGAGGAGGACGCCGGGCTCGGAGCAGAGGGGTGAGGCGAACAGCGTCCCTGCCTGGCAGAGGGCAGGGACGCCGGCGCTACATATTTGAATGCATCTTAATTTCTCGCCTTGGGTTCTCGTATCTCTCTCACACTTTCCTTTTCCCTTGTTGGTAGTGTGTTGTGACCTCCCCTCTGGTACCTCAGGAGGTACGAGAAACCCCTCAATGGTCTTTTAGGGAGCCAGGTCCGAGATGGTGTTTCTTAGTTGTGCCCCTTGGGCCTTTCTATTCTGTAAAAGGGACCAATTGGGTGTAGCTGCAGCCTTTCCCTGGTGTGAGTGTGAACACTTTCATAACATCCAGATTCTTCTATCAAAGTGGATGAAAAATTGATGGCATCCGACTGCTATCTAATATTTTTTCACGGACCCATAGACTTGAATTGGCAATTTTGATTCAAGACTCGGATCAAAATTGGACAAGTCTGTACTTTTGTGCAGAACAAGTCCACAACAATTCTACAATACTACAATAGGTACGAGGTCTACCTGTGAAAAACAAGGATGGAACTGATATAAGAAAAACTGAGGTCTGAATGAACCCTTAGGGTTTATGTACATGGGCAAAATACAGCACAGGGTCTTATTTGTCCCCAAAAATAGGTATGCACCAGATACTAATTGCTTTAATTATAACTCATGCATAGCACCATATAATAGATCCCTGTGTTACAGGTCCGTCTTCTATGGCCCATATTGTATCTCTGTGTATTTTTTAACCAGAGAGACAAAGATTACCGTATATGCTCAATAAATAATGCAAAAGGGTAAACTTGTATTACATCCTTAAAAGGGTTTCCCATTTTCAGAATATCCTTGTCCACAAGTGGTGTGTTTTACATAAACAAACTGTGCTGCTCCCGAAACCTGTTATTGTCTGACATCACGCTGACAGTGCTGCAGACAAATAAGTTTGGTGGTTCTACCCAGAATTAATAGTACAAGTCACTCAGAACAGCTGAACTCACTGAATGGCTGCAGCGCTGTTTAAGTGATGTCAGCACTGCAGCCAATCAGTGAAATGAGCGGCTTTTCTACCTACCTAAGCATACTATGATCAAATTCTACATGGCCTAAACGTGATACCACAGCCTGCAGTATATCCAGACTTGATCTCCCATCGCACACATCTGTCAGCAATTGCAAAGGGAGCTGGCAGCAGAGGATTTTGATGATTTGCCCAAGTGCATTCAGGGAGGCAGAACAATCCATAGACGACCATTAATAACCTCACTGATAGCAGCCAAGGCTGTTAGTGCCAGGTTTTCTGTACGTGGTGCTCAAAGTCGATACTGAATAAATCGAGATGTTTTGAAAATTTTGCCTCCATTTTTCACCATTTGTACATCATTACCATTTGTATCGTGTAATTTCCAGAATTCCATGAGAGATAGAGATCTGCTCATTTTCTCCTGCTGTACAACACGCTGCTTGCATTTTCAATGTGGCAGGTTGCAAGCAGCTTACATTTCAGATAGAGCATGAAGAGACTTTGCTGCATGGCAGAGAGGATAACTACTGAGGGAGCGATCGGACGTCCGGCAGGTGTCATGCACAGGTCTTATTATTTAGGATAGAAGATGCGCACGATGCCTTTCGGTCAATCAACTGGCAGTTTGGGAGCTAATGTGGAGGGCATTACACAGTTTGGGGTCTAATGTGGAGGCCATTGCACAGTTTGAGGGCTAATGCAGGAGCCACGCACAGGACATCTGAATCTTCTTATCCGGCCTCCTGATGAGCCTGTTTAGGCGAAACGCGTTGAGGCGCTAAAGCTATGGTTCCATAGTGGTAGCTGAGAAAGCCGAGAGAGCTAAGTATCGCTCTATTTTGCATTTTATCAGTCATGCGATTATAACCGCCTTGATATGAGTGCATTTAGACATTGAACCTTTTTGAATTGCATTGCGGTATATGATATGCCTGGGCTACATTATTTATATCTTTCTGAGTATCGCTCTATTCTGCATACTATCAGTCATGCGATTATAACCGCCTTGGTATGAGTGCATTTAGACATTGAACCTTTTGAATAGGTTCATGAGATTAGTTGCATTGTTTGGTTAAAAACTTGTGAACATATGGGGCATCTTATTGACTGAAACGTAGCATATTGGCAATATATAGTCTTTATTATCTAAAGTTTCACTTCCTGCCTCTTTAATTTGTTCTCCTAGAACATCGATCTAATTTTACATCACGGGCATTAGACCAAGTTGTTATCTACATTACGGTATATGATACGCCCAGGCTATACAATTGATACCTCTCTAAGGCACATAACTTATGATATCCCTAATGGAGGGACAAAACAATTATAGTTATTGATGGTAATATTGGTGAGAACAATAGGCTGCTGATCTAATGAGAGTTGATGTCCACCTTACTTGACTCTAGCATATTTTTTGGGGGTCATGATACTTCCTTCTTGCTGAAAACAATAATGATATCTTATGTGTAGACACATTTTCTATCAGAATATTCATTACACCATTGATACACTTTAAGCCGGTTGTTTAACCAGGCTATACAATTCATTATTGGCTCAAATTTCACCAATATTGGTCATGTATGCTATAAATAATCATATACAGCTACCACTATCTATATGACCTGTGTTCTGTTTTTACATTATTGGGGCATAGGGATGTACTAGCACAGAAGGTCTCTGTCTATATATAGGGGTCCCTTTAGCCATTGGGCAGTGGGATTCCATAGGGCTGCAGTGTACATCAGGGCTACTAGGGATAGCCATCGGTGAGCGGGGGCGCCACAACGCTCCCCCCTAGGGTGCCAACCTCCGCGGCAAGGCAGGTGATAGCCTAGTGATTACTAGGGACATCCAGATGGGCCCAATATTTTAATTTTGAACACTATATGTTTATTTTGTATGTCAATTTGTTGGTGCTACTTATTAAGGTAATTTATCAATAAAGTATTTCATTTGGGGTTTTTTCATATGATTTTGGCTGTACTAGCCGTATTAGATTATAATTTTTGATGACTACTGTGGAGGCCATTATACAGTAAGGGTTCTACTGTGGGGTCCAATATAGGTTGTAAAGGCTTCTGTGGTGGTCATTACACTGTGTTTTGGAGGAGCAGCGGGCACATCTTAATATGTATAGGTGAGCTGTGGGGGTATCATACTGTGTATAGCGGATCTGTGGGCCCATCATACTGTGTATAAGAAGGGTGTTGGCCCATCATACTATATATATGGAGTCGGGCTTTGCAGATGGCCTCATGTGCTTCCATGTGATGAGCTGCCTGAGCCTATTTAAAGGCTTCTAAGAAACACATCCAGGCCTTGGTATTGAATCTATGACTGACTTGCAGTTTGCATGTGCAGCTGGCTGTGTGCAGCTGGTCGTCTCTTGTAGACTAGCAGCTTCTAGTGCTTTTTCCTTCTTGGCTGTGACTTCTAGTACCTTCAGAGTTCTGCTGGCTACCTGACCCTGGTTCTCCTGGGTCTCTTCTCTATGTCCACCTGCACTTTTCGGGCGTTTTCCTGGCTGTGTGCAGCTTCTTTTGGTTGCTGACTCTCCCGTTACTCCGGAATGTTATCTGCTACCTGCCTGCGGTTTCCTGCACTTCTCCTGCTTGTCTGCAGCTTCCTGACGTCCTCTGCCTGCCTGCGGTTTCCAGCATTCCACCTGTCTACCAATGGATTCCAGTCCCTCTACTTTAGCAACCTGCTGCACTGACACCCGTGGCCCATTTGCCCACCTGGATGTTGGGCTTAGAGGTTTCACCTCACCCAGTGAGCCCCCTGAACTTCACGTAACATGTGGGCCCACCATACTGTATATAGGGGAGCTGTGGGATCATTATACTGTGTATAGGGGGCAGTGTGCCCATCATACTGTGTATAGAGGAGCTGTACATTGGTGACTCAATGGACATTATTCTTATAGGGACACTTAGAGTACTGTGGCTGCCAAAGCGGCAAAATGTGGACACTATTTTCTAGGGCACGTGGCATTCATATTTTCGAGGGGGAAATTTTACCATCTAGAATGCACAAAGAGGCATTATTTCTAGGTAAGGATTATTAGGTAAGGGGCACACTAGTGACATTATTATGTGGGGCAATAAGAGGAGCCCTGCTATTGTGCCAAACAGCAGGTGCAGTAATAGAGACACAGAGCGTCAGCGGCTCAATATTGGGGCATCAGTAGGTTGAGGAGTTTTTGCAGGATGGGAATAGATGGAGACGTTGCTAGATGTCAGGGACACCACAATGCACTTGCTCACTGAGCCGGTGCGCGTGTCCTGAGTAAACAAACTGTGCCCCAAAAGATACATGTGGAGCGAGGCAGCAGCGGTGAAATATGCGTGCTTCAGACAACCAGGACCTGAAGCACGTGACTGCCAAGGGGCGGAGCCGACCACAGATAATAATAATAATCTTTATTTTTATATAGCACTAACATATTCCGCAGTGCTTTGCAGTTTGCACACATTATCATCGCTGTCCCTGATGGGGATCACAATCTAGATTCCCTATCGGTATGTTTTTGGACTGTGGGAGGAAACCGGAGAACCCGGAGGAAACCCACGGAGAACATACAAACTCCTTGCAGATGTTGTCCTTGGTGGGTTTGAACCCAGGACTCCAGCGCTGCAAGGCTGCTGTGCTATCCACTGAGCCACCGTGCTGCCCACAGGTCTCTCAAAGGAAGCAGTAACATATAGAGAATGCTTCAGGCACAGTAGGACCTGAAGCAACTGACTGCTGGGGGTGTGGCCTAAGCTCCAGTGAACTAGGAGATGAAGGAAAACTCCTAGAAGGGTAACTACGAAATAAAGTTACCAAGGGGCATAGACAGAACGAATAGTCAGGATAGCCAGGTCATACACAGAGGGAGCAACACAGTACAAAAGGAGCAGGCAGAGAATAATCAGAACATAGCCAAGGTGTCATACACAGAGGGAGCAACGCAGTACAAGAGGAGCAGGCAGAGAATAATCAGAACATAACCAAGGGGTCATACACGGAGAGGGCAAACAGTACAAAAGGGTCAGGCAAAATTTGTAACAGGGACACAGCCAAATCAGAACCAGACAGATGAAATGTAGCACAGGCACAACAGGGTCAGACACACACAGCCAAAGGTCAGAGTATAAACAAAGATAGACAAAGTATAGACAAAGATTGGCCTCACAGTGAGGCTATAAAAAGCCTCCCAGGACCCAGAAAGAGGCCAACCAAGTTAACCCGGTAACTACCTGGCCCGAGAACCCAGTAAACCATGACACTGGAAATGCGAGAAGTCAGCTGTGTCTCTTTTGTAATTGTGGTGCCCCTGAGGGTCCAGTCACCACAGAAGTAGTGCACCTCATCCAGAGGTGTGGTACCCCACTCTCAGGTAAGGAGGGAGCACCACCCAGGACTGTGCACCCAACACAGACTTTAGCAGCAGGGCACCCTGGACGTACCCCACGGAAGGATGGTCTCATCCCAGGCTGGGTAGGAAAGAGTGCTGGGAGTTGGGTGGAGAAAGTAGAAGGAGGGGAGTGAAGTTTAGAGCGGGAACGAGACTGTAGAGTCAGATAGTGTGAGGGGAGCTGAAGCTGGTAGCAGCTTGTCCCCAGACGGAGAATGTTAGATGAAGCACGGAGCAGAGAGAAGCTTCTGGAAGGAAAGAAGGGGTCCTAGGGGCACGGATAGTGAGTAGTCCATCCAATAGTGGAGGGACCAGGTTGCAGAACGGACACCGGCCCCTAGCCTAGTGGAGAACTTCAAGACTCAGCTATCAAGCCGGAGGCAGTGGCATCTTTAGGTGCTTCAGCTACAAGCCACAGTTATCTTCTCTAAAAGGTAGCCATAATGGAGCAAGGGGACTAAGAGAACGTCGCCCGACAAGATCCGCGGCTACTGGCTTGGAACACTGACTGTGAGGTGTTGGGCAGGAATGAAAGGTGGAAAGTCAGCACAGTGAGACGACTGAGAAAGGAACATACTGAAGGGAGTCTTGGAAAGGTGTATCCTGAACTACCTGGGAGTTTGCTGGACCCCTCACCTGGAGGACACAGCACCAAGCGGGCATCTGTGCGCACCTGAACTGCTACATCTACCAACATTACCATCTTCTACATCCTACATCTGCCCTGGGACTAAGCTTTGCCTGTGGAGAGCTATACCAACTCTGCTGCATCACACCAGTCCCAGAGGATCTGCACTGCAGTGCTGGTCACCTCTGACCAGAAACCACAGGTGGTATCACCAACACTTTATTGCAAACTCTATCATCCCTTGTAAATATCCCCTTTTATTGGACGCCCAGGGCCACGGACAGGGTCACTGCCGCTGTGACGCTTCCCCTTTAAGAAGCGGCCCGGTACCGAGTATCCCCACTGCCCTGGCGGGCGCTCCATAATCTCTGCATCTGAGTCCTGGCTGGAGAAGTTGTCATGCCGGTCTGGGCCAGATGGACTGTACTGCAATCACTTGTATGTGCCACAGGACTGGTATCTACCACTATATGGCACCATATAGCAATAAGGTCAATATTGGCCTTCGTGTAGAGAATTATTTTCAGCAACAGCGAGGTCATCTCCACTATACCAAAGATCAGTGTCTGCCACTATAGTTATAATCAGGGTTACTGGTTAGAGGCCCACTTAGATGTCTGCCCCCCCATAGTTGAACCCCTAATTATGCCTCTGGTTAGATCATTGGGGTTCAGACTGCTGAGTCCCCATCTGGTCAATAGAAAGTGGAGTTTGTGGGGAGCCGAGATCGAGTATGTACTTGATTTTATTTTCTTTATTCTCATCGTATAACAAAGGGGTGCTCTGCTTTGTAGCGGCTTACCACTGACTCACTATTGATTAGATGGGTTATCTAATCCCTATAAACCTGGTACAATTCACCTTTGCATCATATATTGCAATTTACATTGACCATGTATAAGATATAATAGTCAGTAAGATAATAACACAATCTGTTAAGTATAATGACAGTTGGTAGAGACCCCCAGACTGCAAGTGTCAACATTTAAAGACTAACCGTTGTTTTAATTTTTATTAAATAAATCAGTTGTACATATGAAAATAAGCAACATTGTAATATATACACTGCTCAAAAAAATAAAGGGAACACTCAAATAACACACCATTACTGACCCAGTGCCAAACCGGTCATGCTGAAGGATGTTGCAGGCAGCAGGTTCACACTCGGCACATGTGACAGACATGACAGAGTCTGGAGACGCCGTGGAGAGCGATCTGCTGGCTGCAACATTCTTCAGCATGACCGGTTTGGCAGTGGGTCAGTAATGGTGTGGGGTGGCATTTCTTTGGAGGGCCACACAGCCCTCCATGTTCTTGCCAGAGGTAGCCTGACCACCATTAGGTACCGAGATGAGATCCTCAGACCCCTTGTAAGACCATATGCTGGTGCGGTTGGCCCTGGTTCCTTCTAATGCAGGACAATGCCAGACCTCATGTGGCTGGAGTGTGTCAGCAGTTCCTGCAAGATGAAGGCATTGAAGCTATGGACTGGCCTGCCTGTTCCCTATACCTGAATCCGATTGAGCACATCTGGGACAGCATGTCTCACTCCATCTACCAACGTCACATTGCACCTCAGACTGTCCAGGAGTTGACGGATGCTTTAGTCCAGGTTTGGGAGGAGATCCCTCAGGAGAACATCCGCAACTCATCAGGAGTATGTCCAGGCGTTGTAGGGAGGTCACACAGGCACGTGGAGGCCACACACAATACTGAACATCATTTTGACTTGTTTTCACTTTAATTTTGTCTTGTTTTTATTTTCATTCTGACTCTTTTCCACTTTCATTTTGGGGGTCTCTCCAAATCCAGGCCTCCATTGATTCAATAATTTGATTTCCATTGATGATTTTTGTGTGATTATGTTGACAGCACATTCAACTTTGTACACAACAAAGTATTCAATGAGAATATTTCATTCATTTAGATCTAGAGCGATGTGTTCCTTATTTTTGAGCGTGTTTAAAAAAATCTGCTTCTTTCACCTCTTGGACTGATCCTTCACTCTCAAGTCACTGGTAAAATCTGTATTCATTGAAGACAGACTTTCCTATTGCTGAGATAGCAGATGACAGTTGTGGCTTATAAAGTTCTATGCAGGGTGGAGCTAAACACAGACACAGACTTTCTCCTGAAATAAAGTTACACTTCTCCATAGAACTTTATGAGCACCAACTGTCATCTCCTATCTCAGTAATGGGAAAGTCTATATTTACTGAAGACAGTCTCAGGGATTGAAAATTTTGAGAATGAAAGATTAGTCTAGGAAGAGAAAGAAGCCGATCTGCCCGATAAGAAATATTACAAAGTTGCATATTTTCTAGTGCACTATGATTTATGAAATGAAAATTAAAATGACGGATACTCTATAAAGTTTGCAAACTTTTTTTAAAGGGACAGTCATCATCCACTCAGTCAGTTACTGTAGTAATACATATACTTCTGTTATTTCTCATCTCGGCCCAAGACATGGCTGCCACCAACAGCAAGGACAGGAGCAGCACGTAAAGACAGTTGCTCCCTGACCAGATGTCAGACGCCATCTTGTGGTAGATTGTGGAAAAGATGATGAAACAGTTTCAGAAATTTGTAGTTATTAGTTAATGTTATTTCAAGGCATTGCTATAAAAATGTAAACTGTAAATTTGTAAAAAAAAAAAATGTAGTTTGCACCACCATATTCTGAGACTTCTTTTTATTTTTCCATGAATGGAGCTGTGTGAGGTCTTTTACATGGCAAGCAGAAGTTTTTTGGGGTTTCATAAGATAGCTGCATTGCAATTATTGCATTTTTTTGCAAGAGGATCAGGGACTGAAAATCAGCAATCTTTGATTTATACAGTGCTCAGCATAAATGAGTACACCCCAACAGATTTTTCATAAATTCTTTAGTTTCCCTTCAGAATCAACATTTTCTATGAGATACAAAAACTCCCCCCACAAATGTGGTCCATTGATTTTAAGCAAGAAAAAGTATGTTTCTAACAAATTCATTCAAGAACATGTTGCAAAAATGTGTACGCTCCAATGAAGGTGTTAGGGTTCATACTCATCTGTGTTTAGAAAATTGGTCCAATGTTGGTCCTGAAAAGTCAGACAAGTGTCATGCGAGTACAATGTTATATTGCTCACCTAGCATCCGAATAACATCCTATGCAATGCGTTTTAATATCAGCTTTTAAATACAGAAATTCTCTATGTCATTTCAAACTAGTTTACAAAACTAATAAAAGTCATAGATACAGATATAGATAGATGTAAATGAGATATCTAGTCAGTGCTGTGCAGCATACTGTACATGTATTTATCTCATAATTAAATACTTAAAAAAATGACATGTGGTGCCCTGAATTTTTAATAATCAGCTGAGGAAAAGCAGACAGCTGGGGGCTGATGTTTATAGCCTAGGAAGGGGGTAATACCCATGGAGTTTCCCAGGCTATTAATGTCAGTTCACAGCTGTCTACTTAGCCTTTACTGGCTATTAAAATGGGGGACCCCCCAAAAAAATTAAGTGGGGTCCCCCATATATTTAATAACCAGCAAAGGTTAGGCAGACAGCTGCTGGCTGATACTAATAGCAAGGGAAGGGGCCATGGATATGGGCGCCCTCCCAGACTAAGAACATCAGCCCTCAGCCGCCCCAGGAATGGCACATCTATAAGATGCGTCAAACCTATCGCTTAGCCTCACTCTTCCCACTTTCCCTAATGTGGTGGCAAGTAGGGTAATAGGGTTTGGGGTTGATATCAGCTTTTTATTGTCAGCTGGCATCAAGCCCAGGGGTTAGTAATAGAGAGGCATCTATATGACACCCCCATTACTAACCCCATAGTCATATTGTAAAAAAATACACAGCCAGAATTAATATTATTAATAATTATTTATATAGCACCATTGATTCCATGGTGCTGTACATGAGAAGGGTTATATCAAAATACAAATATCACTTATAGTGGACAAACTAACTGGTACACAGGGAAGAGGACCCTGCCCTTGCGAGATTAAATTCTACAGGATTATGGGGAAGGAGACAGTAGGTTCACGGTTGCAGTAGCTCCGATGGTGTTGAGGTGGCGGATGGGTCATTGCAGGTTGTAGGCTTACTTCAAGAGACGGGTTTTCATGGTTCTGTCTGAAGTATTTGAATGTGGCGGATAATCGGACGTGTTGAGGTACTGAATTCCAGAGGATGGGGATATTCGGGAGAAGTATTGGAGGCGATTGGGTGATAAACAAATAAGTGTGGAGGAGAGAAGGAGGTCTTGGGAGGACCGAAGATTACATGAAGGAAGATATTTGGAGATTAGTTAGGAGAAAGGTTATGGATGGCTTTGTAGGTCAGTCTTCGTAGTTTGAACTGGATTCCCTGGGAAATTGGGAGCCAGTGAAGGGATCTGCAAAGGAGAGAAGCAGGACTGTAGTGAGGAGATTAATTAGTCGGGCAGCAGAGATAAGGATGGACTGGAGAGTTGTGAGAGTGTTAGAAGGTAGGCCACAGAGGAGGATGTTGCAGTAGTCAAGGCAGGAGATGATTAAGGCATGTACAAGCATATTAGTAGATTGAAGGTTGAGGAAATGACAAATTCTGGAAATATTTTTGAGCTGGAGGCGACAGGAGATGGAAAGAGCTTGGATGTGCGGATTGAAGTACAGGGCAGAGTCAAGGGTTACTCCGAGGCAGTGAATTTCTGGTACGGGGGAAAGTATGATGTCATTTATTGTAATAGATAGATCAGGTAGGAAAGATATGTGAGATGGAGGACAGATAATTAGTTCAGATTTTTCCATACTGAGCTTGAGGAAGCGAGAGGAGAAGAAGGAGGATATGGCTGTTAGACACTCTGGTATTCTGGATAGCAGAGAGGTGACGTCTGTGCCAGAGAGGTAGATCTGGTGTCATCAGCATATAGATGGTACTAGAAGCCATAGAACTTTGAGTTGTCCCATGCCATGGGTATAGATGGAGAAGAGTAGGGGTCCTAGGACAGAGCCTTGAGGGACACTATTCTGTCCCCGGGGCCTGTGGCTGTAATTATGGCTCTGTGAGATGCTGGATCTCTTTCACCCTACTTACAATTGGCGACGATCGCAGATAGCTTAACTCAGCTGCCGGCACACATGTTATGAAGAATCCAGAAGAGACTTTGATTTCTTTAAGAATTCTTGTTGAATGCATACAAACAGCAGCAGGTAAAAAAGACTTTCTTCAGACAGACTGAAAACACATGTGAATCTGCTAAAATCAAGATGGAGCATGAAACACAGGAGAAAGAAGAAGGAAATGACATCACACCAGAAGAGGGAGACAGAGAGACAGAAGGGACAAACTTGATGTAAAGGAAGGATTTCAGCTATGCAAACACAGGGACACATAGCAACAGTAAACAATATGAGAGACTGCAATACAGCATGTAAATACACAGGACAGTCTGTAAAATGTCTCATTCATGGGACATAACACTCCCCGTCTGAAATCTATAGATTTCATAATTTTATGATGTCCACTGGAGATGTCACTGTAGACCTGAAAGACAAAGGGAAAAAACAAGCATGCAGGTAATAACAACAACAGTTGAAGTCCAATTGGCATGGTCCAATGTTCAGTTGGAGGCATGAAGTCCTCAACAGCGGAATAGTCCGAGTCCAAACGAAAACCCATCTTCGGATTGGGGAAGCCGCAACGTGCAAACACTTCCACCAACCCAATAATCCGCTGGAGAAAGTTAAAATATTACAATGTTCCAATACAGCTGGAGGAGTACATGGCGGTAGGCTCCCCGCCGTGAGTGAGTTCAGAGACGAAGCTAAGATCATGTGACTCCTGCTCGAAGGAGCCAGCAGATGATTTGCCTGAAATGTATGTCAGCAGATAGGATGGCTGACCAGCTGAAAGGATGTCCAGGGTAAAGAGAGCTCAGCCTCTGTACCTTTTTGCCGGTTTCTGAAGCGCTGGGAGAGGCTCCTGCAGCTGTAGTCTTCGTAGACACATCGTAGGAAAGGTAGACTTGTCTCTTGATGACTGTTGAAAGAGTCTTTACAGAACTACGGGGCAGGACTTGTTGTAAGGCCTTTAGAGACTTCTTCGCCGTCTCCCATCTTTGCTGTCTCTGAGATGGTAGCATAGTGTTCCCGTTGATATCCGGAGTAGCAAGCTGTCTCAGTGGTACCCTGCCTAGAACTGCGATGGGTGTCTTAAACCCGAGAGGACCGTCGATGCTGTTTTCAACAGTCGAGGCTCCTCGTTCGATAGCAAGTTCCTTACAGGGTGATGCTTGGGAAGTGAACGTGTCTTGTTCAACATCCGCCAGAGAGCTGAGGCTGAATTGCGTGGGGAAAACGCTGACACCATCGGTCAGAGGTAGGCTGTTGAGAGAGGGGCTCTCACTCTGAGCACTGAAGTCTAGCACGGCTTCGGTTTGACCAGGCTTGTGATGGAGATGGGTATCAAAGGTTGGGAACTTAGCAGTTACTTGCTGTGGATCCCTTGGCAACTTAGTCTTTGCTGGAAGAGAAGGTGAGGGAGCTACCCAGCTGTTATAGTTGTCTTCGGTGGGTTTGACGCTCATGACCCTGATGATCACTTTGTCTCCCTCTGTAGGTAGTAAGTTGTTGTCCTTGGTTGAAGGATCGAATGCTGTTATCTCGAGGTTGTAGTCTCGAGGATAAAGCGGACTTGAAATATCGGATGGTTGCCGTTGACACGTAGTGTCGTTTGAATTCTCCTTTATCCATTGGTGACGTGAGTATGACAGGGAGGACAAGTCGTTGTCATCCGACGTGATAACGGTTTTGTAAGAGGAGATGTCGTTCTGATTCTTTGTCTGGTCACCACAGACGTTGCAAATGATGACCCAGCCCAGCTCGAGGCGCTGGGCATATGGTTCATTGAGTAGTCCGTGGATTTGTTGACGCATCTTGTGCAGTCGTATAATGTCTCTGCCGAGGAGAATTAGGATGTCTGCCTTATCATCCAGGGGTGGCATCTCTTTGGCTATCATTCTGAGATGAGGATGCTGAAGAGCGACTTCTGGTGTTGGGATTTCTTCCCTATTGAATGGTATTTGGTTACACTCTACAAGCGTGGATAGTGGTATCTCCGTGGCGCCTTTCTCAAGAGAAGTTATTATGAGGCCACTGGCCCTTCTTCCAGAGGTTTGTAAAACGCCGCTGCAGGTGCCCAAGGTGTAGGGATAGACGTCTCCTTTTAAGTCAAACAAGTCAAAGAGTTCCGACCTGGCTAATGATTTGTTGCTCTGGTCATCCAGGCTAACGTACACCTTGACTGCCTTCTCTGGATGGCCCTTGGGATACACCCATGACAGGCAAATCTTAGCACAGGACTTGTCTTGAAGACCTTCTCCACAGACATCGGTGCATGAGGAAGATACTGCAACATGGCTTGTCACTTGGTCTGTACTCTCCCCGCCATGGCTTGTGGTGGGAGAAGGTGAAGACACAGAGTCAGGCTGTGATGGATGGAGCGCCTGTACGTGGTCTTCGCTGTCGCACTCTAGACACTTGATGGGGATGACACAGTCCTTAGCAAGATGTTCGGTAGAGGCGCAGCACCTGAAGCATACTCCAAACTTCTTCAAGAGCTCCTTTCGTTCTTGAAGGGGCTTCTTCCTGAAGCCGATGCACTTCTTCAGGGGATGTGGCAGTTTGTGAATTGGACACTGGCGATTAGGATTCTCAACCTTCTCACCTTTGTCGCTCTTATCTTGTGATACTGAAGGTGCCGGAAGAACATCAGTCTTCTTGATGGACATTGGAGCTTGGTGGCTCCTGTAGTTAAGACGTGGACTGTCGTGTTTAGTAGATGAAACAGGGTCGCTGTGTTCTCCATAGAAAAAACTTGGATCAGTCTTACAGTCTGCAATATTTTCGATGAACTCGCAGAAGTAGGAAAATGGAGGGAAGGAGACTTGGTTTTCCCTTTTGTATTTTGATCCAAGCATGGCCCACTTATTTTGGATATTGGACGGCAGCTTGGAAACTATTGGGGTTACCCCATGAGCAGTGTCCAGGTAGCTGAGGCCAGGAAGGTATGGGTCTGCTTTGGCCAGCTGAAGCTCTAACAGGAGGTCGCTGAGCTCTTGGAACCTTGTACAGTCCTTATTAGATACCTTTGGAAAATCCTCTAGTCGTTTGAACAGGGCCCTTTCTATGACCTCAGGACTGCCATAGCTTCTTTCTAGCCTCTTCCATGCAGCAGTGAGACCAGCAATGGGATTACTGATGTGGACAGATTTAAGTCTCTTGACCTGATCCGTGGATTGTGGCCCAAGCCACCTGATTAGCAGGTCTAGCTCTTCAGCAGCGGTGATGCCGAGATCACTGATCGTGGTTTCAAAGGTACACTTCCAACCCCTGTAGTTCTCAGGTTTATCGTCAAACTCTGTAAGACCGGTCTTAGTTAGATCGCGCCGAATCATGTACCTTGCGAGGCCAGTCATATCAGCATTCTCCGATTTTGGAAGGACCGATGCTGGCTGGATAGCTTTGTTCATACAGTCTGTGATTTGACCTGGGAATGCAGGTATATATGGGGCATCGTAGGCGTTCAGTCCATTAACTGGCTTAATGAGCTTAGTTTCTGCACACATGGGACTGGAATTGTGTGATTGACCGGAGTGTGGTGACTGGCCTGCATATTGGCCTGTACGTAGGATTCTGAGTATAAGAGTTGGTGATTTGCAGGTTTCTGGTACATTTCGGTGCACAGAGGTGGATCAGGATACAAGATTGGCAGCGTATTGTAATTGTATTGACCTTGGGTGCAGGATGGGAATAAACGCTCTGTGTCCTGTTGTCTCAGGGGAGCATCAGTGTGGTCAGGAAGGATTGCAGGAGCAGGGATAGCGCTGTGTTGGCTTTGTACATAGTCTCTAGTACGCTTAAGAGGGTCTTCAGTATCAAAAACACTTAAACTGATGCTGTCTCTTTGGCTCCCACTGATGGCTTGTTCCAGGACCTTTAACTTTGCCATGGCTATGGCGTGTTGGCGTTCCTTCTCTAGGGCCTCTAGGGCAGCTTGTATTTTAGTGGCCTCAGTTTTCATCTCAGTTTCCTTCTCTAGGGCCTCTAGGGCAGCTTGTATTTTAGTGGCCTCTAGGGCAGCTTGTATTTTAGTTGCCTCAGTTTTCATTTCAGTTTCCTTTTGAGCAAAGGCAGCTTGTATTTTAGTGGCCTCAGCTTCCGCACGTGCTTTTATGAGCTGTTCGCTGAGGGTTGAGGATTTTGAAGAGCGTGACTTAGATGTTCGCTTTGACTGTCTGGCAGAGCCAGAAATGCAAGATGACATCTCGGCTATTAGTGCGATTCTTGCCTCTGTTTTGGCTTTTATATCGCGCACCATGCTTTCTCTCTCAGAGTTAAGTTTTTGGAAAGCTTGCAGCTCTTTGCAGGTAACTGATGGGTTAAGCCTTTTTAACACTGCGATATATTGGTCTGTTATTTTTGCATAACATTGATAATCTGAACACAGTTGTGCGAGAGCTCCCTCCAGTGGTTGTTGGAGAGAAGCAGGCTGAGATAGGCTATTTATGTGGCATAAGAGTTTTTGCCATAACTCTGCTGTTGCACGGAGAAGATCATGTTTACTGGATTCTAGATTCTCCCTTATTTTCCATGTTGGCTTTGTGACACGTCTAGCCTTCTCACTAAATGGTGGATCAGGGTCTATGCACTCTTCCTCTGACAATGGGTCTGGTAGAGACCGTGTAGTCATTCCTTCAGCCATCCTGATTCACAGGGAGAAGGGGAGCTGTATAGACTCTTATATGTTGAGAGCGGATGCTCTGCAGGAAGTTCTGTAGCTTTATAGAAGCTGTGGGTTTTACAGATGAATCTGAAAAGTCTTTTTTACTATTCTGTCCCCGGGGCCTGTGGTTGAAATATGGCTCTGTGAGATGCTGGATCTCTTTACCTTACTTACAATTGGCGACGGTCGCAGATAGCTTAACTCAGCTGCCGGCACACATGTTATGAAGAATCCAGAAGAGACTTTGATTTCTTTAAGAATTCTTGTTGAATGCATACAAACAGCAGCAGGTAAAAAAGACTTTCTTCAGACAGACTGAAAACACATGTGATTCTGATAAAATCAAGATGGAGAATGAAACACAGGAGAAAGAAGGAAATGACATCACACCAGAAGAGGGAGACAGAGAGACAGAAGGGACAAACTTGATGTAAAGGAAGGATTTCAGCTATGCAAACACAGGGACACATAGCAACAGTAAACAATATGAGAGACTGCAATACAGCATGTAAAATGCACAGGACAGTCTGTAAAATGTCTCATTCATGGGACATAACAGACACCAACAGAGAGAGGGCGAGATGAGGAGGTAGTGTGGGAGTAGGAGAAGCTAAATGTGCGGCTGGTAAAGTATGAGGAGATCCAGGATAGGGCGAGGGCTTTGATGCTAAAGAAAGAGAGGATCTGTAGAAGGAGGCAGTGGTCCATGGTGTATACAAGCATAAGGTAATTATCTTTTGAGCGGACCTATTTATTTATATATTGATTATACTGGCTATTTGAACTTGCCCCATTATTCATTTTTTGGTCTTTTCTCTAATGAAAGCCCTCCTTTTTCCATTGAATGATGTTGCTCTATTATCAGTCTATATCCTTTCATTTATGCTCTATTAGCCTATATACTGGGATTCCATACCTTTGTGACATATTGATTTCTATCCCATAATTGATTTTTGTAGTAGAGTAATGTAGCGTGTGCACTGCTAGGTAAGAAGGTGCCAGATTAGGTTCCCAAACCAGTATATAGTATAATGAAATCAGGCACTCAACTTGTATTTTAGTGACAACCATTCATTTTATTTTGGTCAATATATGTGGTTTTCATGAGGTTTTGGCAAAACCTCATGAAAACCACATATATTGACCAAAATAAAATGAATGGTTGTCACTAAAATACAAGTTGAGTGCCTGATTTCATTATACTATAATTGATTTTTGGGCTGTGATGTGTCTTGCTTAGTATCAGCTATCTTTATATCCCTTTCTTCTACATTTGCCCATTATATTTGCACTTTCGCACTTTAGATATACATTTTTTGTGGCTTGCATCTATGTTGCATTGCACTTTATATTTGCACCTTATTCTAATCAGTCTATTCCAGGGCTGACATATTCCTCATTACCTATTGCCTCTCTCTCTCTTATATATATATTGTAAGCTTTTCAGGGGATATAGCTCCGGGATCGCCGTCTCGGGTAGACGGAGTGGCATAGACACAGTTCACTCACAGACAGCAATTCTGGTACAACTGGCCGCAACCAGCTTTATTGTAAGTCCACAGCAAACAAACATGAGCAAAACCAACTCATAAACCAAAATCCTAAGCCTCTCCGGCTACTCACTACACACAGATAGTTCCCTCACTATCAGGGCCCAGACTCTACCAGCCTGGCCCAAAACAACACATATACTCAGCATTTACCAGCATGTGGTTTCCCGGAGACTCCTGCAGTGTCTGGAGTCACATCCAGACTGAGAGCTCAATGTCTGTGTTCTCAGCCACCTACTTCTGGCTGCCTAATTAAAACCTGAGTGGCTTCAGGTTTGAGCTGCAAGCCTGTACTGAATGCAAGGTGTAGTGAACTTTCTCCACCACTAGGTTTACAAAGCCATACATTTCCCTTATGCCAGTCAGCTAAGTACCTAGGCGAGATGTACACCCCATCCAATACATACCCCTTCACTGTCTCACAATATATATATATACACATCTCTTTCTCTTTATTCGTTTACATTTGCACGTATGCACTTTTTGATAAATGTGTTGTGATATATTCATTTGCATTTGCACTTTATACATATATCTGGACGTATTAGCCTATTTGTATATTTTGATATATTGATTTATTTTTGATATTGTACTGAGGCAATATTGGCGGTGAGAGATATATACCTATTTATGTGTGATTTTGATGGGCCACACCATAATCTTTTTTATATGAATATGCCTTTGTAGTCCCCTGTTTTGCCCCCTCCTTTTTCCTTGGTATTGTGTTCCCACCCTCCTTATGGTATTTGTATTTCACAATAAAATTTGATTTTAATTGAACATAGGACCTTGTTTCGGTTTTTCTTTGTTGTTTTGTTACAATACTAGGGTGGCAGACGTGGCTTATACTGGAGACATCCATCATAGCCAGAGTGTGACCTTCATATACGTATGTAGCATGTATTCTGGATGTATGGGTGTATCTGTATTCTGTATGGAAAGGAAAGGGTTATAGCGACAAGTCAGCGCTTTGTTCCTAAACTCCGGCAGAACATTTGGGGCTTTGTGCCGGGATTCACGCCGCAGCGCACCGCCACATTACTAATGCACTGAGTAGCAGGTGAGTTAAACCCTTTGGAAATATGTAATTATTCACAGAAATTAATTTTGCTAACGAAGCTTTTATTTGCCGCGTTCCCAGTGAAGCATGCTTATTTCTTACCTTGTAAAACAGATTAAAGCTAACTCAACAAGCAATAAAGACAAGTCAGTCAGCCATGTAATCATTCTGATTAACCATTACTGCCAAGACACATTGTCCTATTAGTGGCTAATCACTGTGTATAAAGCTGTGCTCAACATGTCCACCGTCATTGTGGTACCGAGCACCATATGTCCGGCTGCCACCACATCTGGTGCCCTCAACTTTTGCCCATTGTTGTACAAGAGATCATTGTCTTTGTGATCCATTTGGAAGGCTATGTCCAATGCAAGCCTTGTACCCTTTGCATCTTCTTAACTATACCATGCCCTCATGTGCAAAAGACCTACTGGCAGGGCCGGACTGGCTATCTGGCAATTCTGGCAAATGCCAGAAGGGCCTGTCTGGTCGTGGGCTGCCTTGTCTACTACGTTGTTAACAGAATCTGTGTTCTCAAGACACCCATATTGTTAATAGTTGTGACGAAGCACAAGGTCGCTGACTCCGTCACTTACCCCGGCAGGCCACGGGTATCATTAGAAATATTGATCATGTAGTAAATCCTCCTTTCCTCCATCCAAGGTAATATTAGTAATATATCCCATCCGTTTCTTGGGGACGGGGACAGCATGGGCCTGTGTGATTTCACATGGCAGGACTGAATTTCAGTCCCATACAAAAAAAGGCTGCACTCAAGCATACTAAAGCATGACAATATGGAATACATGAAATTTGGAATAGCAATATGGCTTTGGAATATAAGGAAAATTTGAGACGTTAGTAAACATTGGCAAACATTTTAAAGCCACCAACCATCGTCAAGGTGGTCTCATTCTGGTGAGTCCCTGACCTAATGTGAACATACCTCTATTAGGCTGATATCTGAATTTCTGGGTGAATATGAACCTCTGTCAGCAATGCCTGCATTTATGGTAAAGTAGGGACCTGGTGTAATTAAATCACCACTGGTGGGGGCAAGAGTGCTCGTCAGCAAGCTAACATTCAATAGACAAAAAAACCTGACTGCACATCAGACTAATGTGAACTAGGTGCAAACCAGGAAGCTACCCCATGTAAACATACAAAAAAGGCTGCACTCAAGCATACTAAAGCATGACAATATGGAATACATGAAATTTGGAATAGCAATAGCTTTGGAATATAAGGAAAAATTTGAGACGCTTAGTATAAAATTTGGCCAAACATTTTAAAGCCCACCAACCATCGTCAAGGTGGTTCATTTCTGGTGAGTCCCTGACCTAATGTGAACATACCTCTATTAGGCTGATATCTGAATTTCTGGGTGAATATGAACCTCTGTCAGCAATGCTGCATTTATGGGTAAGTAGGGACCTGGTGTAATTAAATCACCACTGTGGGGCAGAGTGCTCGGTCAGCAAGCTAACATTCAATAGACAAAAAAACCTGACTGGCACATCAGACTAATGGAACTAGTGCAAACCAAGGAAGCTACCCCATGTAAAACATACAAAAAAAGGCTGCATCAAGATACTAAGCATGACAATATGGAATACATGAAATTTGGAATAGCAATATGGCTTTGGAATATAAGGAAAAATTTGAGACGCTAGTATAAACATTTGGCCAAACATTTAAAGCCACCAACCATCGTCAAGGTGTCTCATTTCTGGTGAGTCCTGACCTAATTGACATACCTCTATTAGGCTGATATCTGAATTTCTGGGTGAATATGAACCTCTGTCACAATGCCTGCATTTATGGTAAAGTAGGGACCTGGTGTAATTAAAATCACCACTGGTGGGGCAGAGTGCTCGGTCAGCAAGCTAACATTCAATAGACAAAAAAACCTGACTGGCACATCCAGACTAATGGGAACTAGGTGCAAACCAAGGGAAGCTACCCCATGTAAAACATACAAAAAAAGGCTGCACTCAAGCATACTAAAGCATGACAATATGGAATACATGAAATTTGGAATAGCAATATGGCTTTGGAATATAAGGAAAAATTTGAGACGCTTAGTATAAACATTTGGCCAAACATTTTAAAGCCCACCAACCATCGTCAAGGTGGTCTCATTTCTGGTGAGTCCCTGACCTAATGTGAACATACCTCTATTAGGCTGATATCTGAATTTCTGGGTGAATATGAACCTCTGTCAGCAATGCCTGCATTTATGGGTAAAGTAGGGACCTGGTGTAATTAAAATCACCACCTGGTGGGGCAGAGTGCTCGGTCAGCAAGCTAACATTCAATAGACAAAAAAACCTGACTGGCACATCCAGACTAATGTGAACTAGGTGCAAACCAAGGGAAGCTACCCCCATGTAAAACATACAAAAAAAGGCTGCACTCAAGCATACTAAAGCATGACAATATGGAATACATGAAATTTGGAATAGCAATATGGCTTTGGAATATAAGGAAAAATTTGAGACGCTTAGTATAAACATTTGGCCAAACATTTTAAAGCCCACCAACCATCGTCAAGGTGGTCTCATTTCTGGTGAGTCCCTGACCTAATGTGAACATACCTCTATTAGGCTGATATCTGAATTTCTGGGTGAATATGAACCTCTGTCAGCAATGCCTGCATTTATGGTAAAGTAGGGACCTGGTGTAATTAAAATCACCACCTGGTGGGGGCAGAGTGCTCGGTCAGCAAGCTAACATTCAATAGACAAAAAAACCTGACTGGCACATCCAGACTAATGTGAACTAGGTGCAAACCAAGGGAAGCTACCCCCATGTAAAACATACAAAAAAAGGCTGCACTCAAGCATACTAAAGCATGACAATATGGAATACATGAAATTTGGAATAGCAATATGGCTTTGGAATATAAGGAAAAATTTGAGACGCTTAGTATAAACATTTGGCCAAACATTTTAAAGCCCACCAACCATCGTCAAGATGGTCTCATTTCTGGTGAGTCCCTGACCTAATGTGAACATACCTCTATTAGGCTGATATCTGAATTTCTGGGTGAATATGAACCTCTGTCAGCAATGCCTGCATTTATGGGTAAAGTAGGGACCTGGTGTAATTGAAATCACCACCTGGTGGGGGCAGAGTGCTCGGTCAGCAAGCTAACATTCAATAGACAAAAAAACCTGACTGGCACATCCAGACTAATGTGAACTAGGTGCAAACCAAGGGAAGCTACCCCATGTAAAACATACAAAAAAGGCTGCACTCAAGCATACTAAAGCATGACAATATGGAATACATGAAATTTGGAATAGCAATATGGCTTTGGAATATAAGGAAAAATTTGAGACGCTTAGTATAAACATTTGGCCAAACATTTTAAAGCCCACCAACCATCGTCAAGGTGGTCTCATTTCTGGTGAGTCCCTGACCTAATGTGAACATACCTCTATTAGGCTGATATCTGAATTTCTGGGTGAATATGAACCTCTGTCAGCAATGCCTGCATTTATGGGTAAAGTAGGGACCTGGTGTAATTGAAATCACCACCTGGTGGGGGCAGAGTGCTCGGTCAGCAAGCTAACATTCAATAGACAAAAAAACCTGACTGGCACATCCAGACTAATGTGAACTAGGTGCAAACCAAGGGATGTGCCAGTCAGGATGTGCCAGTCAGGTTTTTTTGTCTATTGAATGTTAGCTTGCTGACCGAGCACTCTGCCCCCACCAGGTGGTGATTTTAATTACACCAGGTCCCTACTTTACCCATAAATGCAGGCATTGCTGACAGAGGTTCATATTCACCCAGAAATTCAGATATCAGCCTAATAGAGGTATGTTCACATTAGGTCAGCGACTCACCAGAAATGAGACCACCTTGACGATGGTTGGTGGGCTTTAAAATGTTTGGCCAAATGTTTATACTAAGCGTCTCAAATTTTTCCTTATATTCCAAAGCCATATTGCTATTCCAAATTTCATGTATTCCATATTGTCATGCTTTAGTATGCTTGAGTGCAGCCTTTTTTTGTATGTTTTACATGGGGGTAGCTTCCCTTGGTTTGCACCTAGTTCACATTAGTCTGGATGTGCCAGTCAGGTTTTTTTGTCTATTGAATGTTAGCTTGCTGACCGAGCACTCTGCCCCCACCAGGTGGTGATTTTAATTACACCAGGTCCCTACTTTACCCATAAATGCAGGCATTGCTGACAGAGGTTCATATTCACCCAGAAATTCAGATATCAGCCTAATAGAGGTATGTTCACATTAGGTCAGGGACTCACCAGAAATGAGACCACCTTGACGATGGTTGGTGGGCTTTAAAATGTTTGGCCAAATGTTTATACTAAGCGTCTCAAATTTTTCCTTATATTCCAAAGCCATATTGCTATTCCAAATTTCATGTATTCCATATTGTCATGCTTTAGTATGCTTGAGTGCAGCCTTTTTTGTATGTTTTACATGGGGGTAGCTTCCCTTGGTTTGCACCTAGTTCACATTAGTCTGGATGTGCCAGTCAGGTTTTTTTGTCTATTGAATGTTAGCTTACTGACCGAGCACTCTGCCCCCACCAGGTGGTGATTTTAATTACACCAGGTCCCTACTTTACCCATAAATGCAGGCATTGCTGACAGAGGTTCATATTCACCCAGAAATTCAGATATCAGCCTAATAGAGGTATGTTCACATTAGGTCAGGGACTCACCAGAAATGAGACCACCTTGACGATGGTTGGTGGGCTTTAAAATGTTTGGCCAAATGTTTATACTAAGCGTCTCAAATTTTTCCTTATATTCCAAAGCCATATTGCTATTCCAAATTTCATGTATTCCATATTGTCATGCTTTAGTATGCTTGAGTGCAGCCTTTTTTTGTATGTTTTACATGGGGGTAGCTTCCCTTGGTTTGCACCTAGTTCACATTAGTCTGGATGTGCCAGGCAGGTTTTTTTGTCTATTGAATGTTAGCTTGCTGACCGAGCACTCTGCCCCCACCAGGTGGTGATTTTAATTACACCAGGTCCCTACTTTACCCATAAATGCAGGCATTGCTGACAGAGGTTCATATTCACCCAGAAATTCAGATATCAGCCTAATAGAGGTATGTTCATTAGGTCAGGGACTCACCAGAAATGAGACCACCTTGACGATGGTTGGTGGGCTTTAAAATGTTTGGCCAAATGTTTATACTAAGCGTCTCAAATTTTTCCTTATATTCCAAAGCCATATTGCTATTCCAAATTTCATGTATTCCATATTGTCATGCTTTAGTATGCTTGAGTGCAGCCTTTTTTTGTATGTTTTACATGGGGGTAGCTTCCCTTGGTTTGCACCTAGTTCACATTAGTCTGGATGTGCCAGTCAGGTTTTTTTGTCTATTGAATGTTAGCTTGCTGACCGAGCACTCTGCCCCCACCAGGTGGTGATTTTAATTACACCAGGTCCCTACTTTACCCATAAATGCAGGCATTGCTGACAGAGGTTCATATTCACCCAGAAATTCAGATATCAGCCTAATAGAGGTATGTTCACATTAGGTCAGGGACTCACCAGAAATGAGACCACCTTGACGATGGTTGGTGGGCTTTAAAATGTTTGGCCAAATGTTTATACTAAGCATCTCAAATTTTTCCTTATATTCCAAAGCCATATTGCTATTCCAAATTTCATGTATTCCATATTGTCATGCTTTAGTATGCTTGAGTGCAGCCTTTTTTTGTATGTTTTACATGGGGGTAGCTTCCCTTGGTTTGCACCTAGTTCACATTAGTCTGGATGTGCCAGTCAGGTTTTTTTTGTCTATTGAATTTCAGTCCCAGTCCGTACCTGCCTACTGGAATCGGAGGTTTTGCATATTTTCGGTGGGTTCAGGGAGATTTGCCGTGTCAAAGAGAAATATCAAGTATGGTAGAAAGTAGTCCTGATGGGACAACCCATTTATCACAACATTACAGTATTGTGCCTGTTAGGCTTCGTTCACACATTGTAAAACTGCATCATTTTTTTCCAGGTCTTTCCAAAATGCTACAGTTGTGCTGCAATTCTGAAAAAAAAAATCACAGCAAAACGATGCAGTTTTACAGCGCTTTTGCAAGGTGTGAACACAGCTTAACTAATGGATTCAAATTGGCAATAACCGAATGTATTTCTCATTCAAGGAGTCACTGGAACCGTAACTTATTGAAGTTTGTGGTTTCAAAATAGAAAGTTATTCCCAAAATGTTAAGTTATCAAATATCCATTATCAGAGGTGGGAAATTAATTTTTGGACTGTTGTGGAGGTCCGAAAAATATTTTCTTATCAATATTAATATTAGCATATTAAATATATTTATTATTTTATATTAACCACTTCGTGACTTGGGCATTTTTTTTAAATCTTACATGTGTCACTTCATGTGGTAATAACTCTGGAATGCTTCAACAAATCCCATTTATTTTATGTTTTTCGTGACACATTATTATTTTATGATCATGATAAATTTAGATTGCTATATTTTGTGTTTATTTATAAAAATATCAGAAATTTGACAAAAATTTAAAAAATTATACATTTTTTGAACTTTGAATGATTATTCCTTAAATCCAGATAGTCATACCTCACAAATACATTAACCCCTGAAGGTGGTTTGCATGTTAATGACCGGGCCAATTTTTACAATTCTGACCACTGTCAATTTATGAGGTAGTAACTCTGAAACGCTTTAACGGATCCCAAAGATTCTGACATATATTTTTTTTGTGACATATTGTACTTCATGATAGCTGTAACATTTCTTTGGTATGACATGCGTTTATTTGAGAAAATATGGAAATTTGGCAAAAATTTTAAAAAATTTTTAATTTTCACACTTTCAATTTTCATGTCCTTAAATCACAGAGATATGTCACACAAAATACTTAATAACATCAGCACAATTTTGGAACCAACATTTTTTTTGTTAGGAAGTTATAAGGGTTAAAGGTTGACCAGTGATTTTTCATTTTTCCAACAAAATTTACAAAACCGTTTTTTTAGGGACCACATTACATTTGAAGTCACTTTAAGGGGTCTATATAGCAGAAAATACTAAAAGTGACACCATTCTAAAAACTGCACCCCTCAAGATGCTCAAAACCACATTCAAGAAGTTTATTAACCCTTCAGGTGCTTTACAGGAATTTTTGGAATGTGGAAAAAAATGAACATTTAACTTTTTTTCACAATAAATTTATTTCAGATTCAATTTTTTTTTATTTTGATAAGTGTAACAGGAAAAAATGGACAACAAAATTTGTTGTGTAATATCTCCTGAGCATGCCGATACCCCATATGAGGCAGAAAACCACTGTTTGGGCAGACAGTAGTGCTCAGAAGGGAAGGAGCGCCATTTGACTTTTTGAATGCAAAATTTGCTGCAACAATTGGTGGATGCCATGTTGCGGTTGGAGAGCTCTTGATGTGCCTAAACAGTGAAAATCCACCACAAGTGACACCATTTTGGAAATTAGATCCCTCAGGGAACTGATCTAGATGTGTCGTGAGCACGTTGAACCCTCAGGTGCTTCACAGAAGTTTATAACATTGAGCCGTGAAAATAAAAAATCACATTTTCCTCACAAATATGCTTTTAGTCCCAAATGTTGCATTTTCATATAGGTAACAGGATAATTTGCACCATACAATTTTTAGTGCAATGTCTCCTGAGAATGCCGATACCCCATATGTGGGGGAAAACTACTGTTTGGGCCACTGCAGAGCTCGGAAGAGAATAAATGCCATTTTACTTTTTGAATGTAAAATTTCCTAGAATCATTAGCGGATGTCATGTCCCTTTTGGAGAGCCCTTGATGTGCCTAAACTGTGGAAACCCCTGACAAGTGATGCCATTCTGGAAACTAGACACCTCAAGGAATTTATTTAGATGTGTGGTGAGCACCTTGAACCCCCAGGTGCTTCACAGAAGTTTATAACATTGTAATGTGAAAATAAGAAAATCACATTTTCCCCACAAAAATGATATTTTGACCCCAATTTTTTTCATTTTCATATGGGTAAGAGGAGAAATTGCACCATACAATTTGTTGTGCAATTTCTCCTGAGTACGCCGATGCCCCATTTTGCATATGATTATTCAGATTCTTGTCATGTCACTGCATTGTTGCTATTTTGCTCCTAGAAATCTAAATTTTAATTTCTATCATTTTGTAAATCCACCTTTGGTTTTCAAACACTGCCTGAATCCTTTTGGGCATGCTCTCAATCTGATACAAACATATTTCAACCAAAATCTGATCCCAGATCTCTTCTACAAAGTTGGTGCACACTGGTAGACGTGCATGGGTATGTATACTATTCACGTGTACGAAGTCACTCGTCTTGTAGGATTCTCACATATAGCTCAGCATTAAGACCACCATTGATCAGCCACGCCTTTGGCTGTGAAACAACCCCATATCATCAGGCTTCCTCCACCAAACTTGACAGCTGCTTCAATTTCTCAATCCGTTAGCCACATTTTCCTTTGTTTCTTCCAGACCCATTTGCACCCATCAGAGCTCAGTCTATTACTTTCATCTCATAAGTCCAAATCACCTGTTTCCAATATTCTACAGTCCACTTTCCATACTTTTTTGCAAACTTGAGCTGATGCTTCTTATAATGATATTGAAATTGAAACATCTTCACCTGTTTTTTGGGCCACTATTCCAGCCTTGTGTATTTTGCGTTGCATCAACGGCTGTGATCTCACTATTACAAAGTACACGTGCCACCTCCACTGCAGTGTTTGTCGAGCCAGAACTGATAGATCTTGTGATGAGCCAACTTGTTGAATCTGATATTTTGCCTGGAAGTCCACCTCTTGGCTTTTGATTGGATGGACGGACTTCATTTTGCATTTTTTCAACTGTCATGGCACTTATATTTGTCAGTTTGTCAGTTTTCTTGGCTTGTAAGGGTAATGAACAATGTCTGTTGCGTTCCTACCCCTAATAATAATAATAATAATCTTTATTTATATAGCGCCAACATATTCCGCAGCGCTTTACAATTCAACAGTTCATACACAATAGTCATAGGTAGTTAAAGTTAAAGGTGATACAATAAATACCTCTGAAGACACCAATTGCATCATGTCCTGTGTATTGTACAATGTGAATGGTGTCATTTGTCTTTTGTATATAATGTGTCATGTGATATGTTTGTCTATGCAATATGTGTAAGTAATGTAAAGGTAATGCCTAGGGTTGGTACTGAACAGCATGGGATAGCATAGGGTAAGACATAGTATAGGGCTTAGCACATAACATATACAGGATTAGGTAGTTGACAGTAATTTGTGACATTAGGGTAAGGATAGTGATAATGTTCGGGACTATCCCAGGGTGGAAGGGGCTATGTAGGAAGGCAGTGGGGAACTTCGTGATAGTTAAATAGGACCACGGTCAAGTTTGAGTAGGAAGCAAGAACTAGACAGCAAGGAAAGTAGAATCATAGAATGTTAGTGTCACAATTTGACTGGCGAGTGACCTGGGACCAGGGGCACCTTTCCTGCCCCTAACACTAGAGGGTGCCCTAGCTCGCCCTGTTCCCCAGAATACTTCAGATGGTGAAGACGCCTGAGCCTCCGCCCTTGCCCTATCTCCTAAATTAGCCCTTCATCTGCCCCCTTCCATCACCCAGGGAAGAGGGGGCGC
Organism: Oophaga sylvatica; assembly: GCA_033576555.1. Taxonomy (NCBI): domain Eukaryota; kingdom Metazoa; phylum Chordata; class Amphibia; order Anura; family Dendrobatidae; genus Oophaga; species Oophaga sylvatica. The sequence continues at coordinate 511,655,883 of JARQOD010000004.1, forward strand.
TACTGTGCACCTCAGTACACCAACCCAACAGACAGGGTAACAAAGAAAAGGGTAAACTGAAAACTACACACACACAAAATACACACTTACATACTTACATATAACAAAGGTATTCACCAGGATGTGTAGGAAGGGGAAGAAAGCAAAACAGAGAAGGATAAGGAATTACCAAGTGTACAAAACAAGCAACAGTCACTAATAAACTCCACCAGAACTCCTTCTCAAACCAACTTCTCCCACTCCTATGTCTGCAGCAATTGCTAACTCTGACGACAACTTGGTAGTCAAGCCCAAATTTTATAGGGAAAAGGAGTGGCTAACCGAGCACAGCTGAATGCAGGAATTTCCAACGTGGCCGATTAACCCCTGTTCTGCTGGAAGAAATACACACGTTTAATACGCTGAAGAAGTGCTTCTCACCTGCAGTCTTCTGGCTCTGCTCCGTTGCGGTAACCCTATGACAGTTAGAGTTGGAAGGGACCTCCAGGGTCATCGTGTCCAACCCCTTGCTCAATGCAGGATTCACTAAACCATCTCAGACGGATGTCTGTTCAGCCTCTGTTTGAAGACTTCCATTGAAGGAGAACTCACCACCTCTCGCGGCAGCCTGTTCCACTCATTGATCACCCTCACTGTGAAAGTTTTTTCAAATATCTAATCTGTATCTTCTCCCTTTCTGTTTCATTTCATTGCTTCTCATGTTTCCATGTGCAAATGAGAATAAGGATGATCCCTCTACACTATGACATCCCTTCAGATATTTGTAGAAAGATATTAAGTCTCCTCTTAGCGTTTTTTGCAAGCTAAACATTGCCGGATCCTTTAACCGTTCCTCATAGGACATACTTTGCAGTCCCTCACCATCTTGGAAGCTCTTCTCTGAACTTGCTCCAGTTTTTTTATGTCTTTATTAAAATGTGGTGCCTAGAACTGTACACAGTATTCCAGATGAGGCCTGATCAAGGAGGAGTAGAGGGGGATAATTACTTCACGTGATCTAGACTCTATGCTTCTCTTAATAGATCCCAGAACTGGGTTTGCCCTTATTTTTGCTGTATCACGCTGTTGACTCATGTGCAGTCTGTGATCTATTAGTATACCCAACTGTTTTTCACACATGCTGAGTTCTGTTCCTCCCATTTTCTTGCCCAGTTGTAGAATCTTGAATTTCTCCCTATACTATTCTATTACTTGCTGGAAGGAATATCTGCCGGAGACCGCGGGAGAAGCAGGGGGGCTGCAGAGATGCTCCAGGAGGGGGTAAGTATATGCGATATTCACCTGTACCCGGTCCACCGCTGCACGCCGCTCTATTTTCCGCGTCCTCTGGCTGTGACGTAGAGGTCAGAGGACGTGATGATGTAGTTAGTGCGCGCAGCGCCCTTTGCCTGAGCAGTCATTGACAGAGGACCCGGAAGACGGAGCAGCGCGCAGCGGTGGACCGGGGACAGGGGAATAACTCAGGTGCCGAGGCCCTACAAACCCATGCTGGCTCTGGTTAATTACTGTATTCTTATCCAAATACTTACATACATGCTGTTAAATAATTTGTTCAAAGATCTTTCCTGGTATAGAAGTAAGGCTCACTGACCTGTAATTTCCTGGCTTCATCTTCTTTCAGTTTTTTGAAGATAGGGACACCACTTCTCCAATATCTATATCTATAAAACACTATTTTATTACAGCTATCTTGACCATATTTTGTATATAGTAACCATTTGGTCTAGCGATTGTGGTATCCATTTAAAACCTTACTGTCACGCTGTCTCTGCGTACAGAAGGTCAGGGGCCTAAGCTGACCCTAAGCTGGGGCCCTGACTAATCCCTCTACCTGGAGGTACTGTTAAAGGTACAGAGGTCCAGGCCGCCAGCGTAACCCCTACCTCCTGAAGATCCCTGAACCTCAGTAATCTAGTCCTGAGAAGGACCCCGATCACAACAACAGGGGACAGGATAATATAAGCCAACACACAGTACTAGACGAACGAGACAGTACAAGGGGAAAACCAAAAACCACCTTGCATACAAAAACTCACACCACAACAACAGAGGGAACACCAACGGGTAAGGAGATAAATGATAAAGCGAGGAAGGGAAAAAACCACACCAAGTACACTTCACTCCAAACTCCAAAATACCACGAGCCGCTCTGTTTGTCTGCAAGGAATGCTTTCACCGACAACTTCCCTAACAGACTGGCAGGTATTTGAAGGAGTCCCACTACTGCAGCATTTACTGCAGCTGGGCGAGGCTGGGCCTCATCTAGCACAGAGAGAGAATTAACTACCTCACTGCCGAAAAACACGAAGCACCAAAAACTCAGCTGCGAGAAGTCAGGCTGTGTAATCGTGACGTTCTTCGTGGCGACACACCCGTGACAGTACCCCCCCTTCTACGAGGGGCCTCCGGACCCTCAGGGCCAGGTTTATCCGGGTGAGTCGTGTGGAAGGCCCGAATTAATCGGTCTGCGTTAATATCCGACGCAGGAACCCACATCCTCTCCTCAGGACCATACCCCTTCCAATGACCAGGTACTGAAGGGACCGGCGATTAAAGCGTGAATCGATGACTTTCGATACCTGAAACTCCAAGTTACCATTGACCACCACTGGAGGAGGAGTAAAGGTGACGGTATCACCGGCGCCACATACCTCTTAAGCAACGATCTGTGGAACACGTTGTGAATTTTAAACGTAGGGGGGAGGTCAAGACGGAATGCCACCGGATTAATTATAGAACTGATCCTGTACGGCCCGATGAACCTGGGACCCAGTTTCCAGGAAGGAACCTTAAGTTTTATATTCTTGGTAGACAACCATACCCGATCGTTCACACTTAGGTCCGGACCAGACACTCTCCTCCTAACAGCCATACGTTTGTATCGGTTCCCCATAGTATTCAGATTATTCAGCACCCCTCTCCATACTGAAGCGAGTGATGACGAAAATCGTTCCTCCTCAGGAACCCCCGAAGAGCCCCCCCTACTGAAAGTACAAAACTGGGGGTGAAAACCATATGCTCCAAAAAACGGGGACTTACCAGTGGACTCGCTCCGCCTATTATTAAGAGCAAACTCTGCCAGAGGTAAGAAAGAAGCCCAGTCCTCCTGGTTCTCTGACACAAAACACCGGAGATATGTCTCCAAGCTCTGGTTCAGACGTTCCGTCTGACCATTGGTCTGAGGATGAAAAGCCGATGAAAATGATAAATGCATCCCCCGCCGTGTACAAAATGCCTTCCAGAATTTGGACACAAACTGAGACCCCCGATCAGACATCACATCGGAGGGTACCCCGTGAAGCCTCACAATCTCCCCAATGAACACCTGCGCAAGAGTTTTAGCATTAGGAAGAGCAGGAAGAGCGATAAAATGTGCCATCTTGCTGAACCTGTCCACTACAACGAGTATGACCGTTTTACCCGAATACGGCGGGAGGTCCGTAATAAAGTCCATAGACAGATGAGTCCAAGGACGCTCCGGGATCTTCAAAGGTAAGAGGGCCCCAGACGGACGGCTATGTGGGGTCTTAGAGTGCGCACAAATCCCGCAGGACGCGACAAACGTTACCACCTCTCTATGTAAGTTAGGCCACGAAAACCGACGCGAGAGGAGATCCACAGTTGCTTTACTCCCTGGGTGTCCTGCCAAAGCTGAGTTATGGTGTGCCTCGATCACCTTTTGTCGCAACTGATCTGGAACAAACAGTCTCCCTGGAGGTCCAACAGGGGCGTCCCCCTGACCCTCCAATACCTCCTCCTCAAGCTCAGAGCATACTGCCGACACCACCACCCCCTCCTGAAGGATAGGAACCGGGTCATCCGTATTCCCGGCCCCAGGGAAACTACGAGATAAGGCATCCGCCTTTACATTTTTTGACCCAGGACGATATGTGACGACAAAATTAAACCTGGTAAAAAACAACGACCACCTAGCTTGTCTGGGATTCAGACGTTTTGCGGACTCCAGATATAGCAGGTTCTTGTGATCGGTGATGACGGTGACCGGATGGACTGCCCCCTCCAAAAAATGGCGCCACTCCTCAAAAGCTAACTTAATGGCCAAGAGTTCCCTATTGCCGACATCGTAATTCCTCTCAGCGGACGACAATTTTTTAGAGAAAAAGGCGCACGGATGCCACTTACCAGGGGACGAACCTTGTGACAATACTGCTCCCACCCCTACCTCGGAAGCGTCTACCTCTACAATGAACGGCTGTGACACATCAGGTTGAATGAGTATGGGTGCCGAGGCAAAACATTTTTTCAAGGAGGAGAATGCATGACAAGCCTTGTCAGACCACCTAGAAAAATCCGTCCCCTTTTTTGTCATGTCTGTGAGAGGTTTAACCATGGACGAGAAATTACGAATAAATTTCCGGTAATAATTAGCAAACCCCAGGAAACGTTGTAGAGCCTTAAGATTCTCTGGCAGATCCCACTCAAGAACTGCCTGTACTTTCCCAGGGTCCATACGAAAACCGGACGCTGAAACCAGGAAGCCTAAAAACTGGAGTTCCTGTACGGCGAACACACACTTTTCCCTCACTGCCGAAAAACACAAAGCACCAAAAACTCAGCTGCGAGAAGTCAGGCTGTGTAATCGTGATGATCTTCGTGGCGACACACCCGTGACACTTACCCCTTCATATAGTGGCCTTTGCCTTATCATGTGCATATGGGTGACCTACCATTGTGTGTTAAATATGGCACCATATGTTTCTTTAGTAAAAAGGGGGGCATTGTCTATGATCTAAATATCTGTGTAGGGCCTTACTATGGCATTTAGAGCTACAGACATTGAGCGAGGGCACCATACCGTTTAACAGTAGGGTGTCAACCTCCACAGTCAGGCAGGGAGAGTTAATAAGGTGCATTAGGGTAAAATACAGGCCCCTATTTCCACCTTGTTTTGATTCAGGATTAATTGTGTATAAGCATTATATCTATATACAGTGCCTTGCGAAAGTATTCTGCTGCCTGGAACTTTTCAACCTTTTCCCACATAAAGATACCAAATTTAAATTTTTGGTGAAGAATCAACAAGTGGGACACAATTGTGACGTTAAATGAAATTTATTGTTTTTTTTAAATTTTTAAGGAAATACAAAAACTGAAAAGTGGGGCGTGCAATATTATTCGGGCCCTTTACTTTCAGTGCAGCGAACTCACTCCAGAAGTTCATTGTGAATGTCTGAATGATCCAATGTTGTCCTAAATGATTAATGATGATAAGTATAATCCACCTGTGTGTAATCAAGTTTGTTGTGAACACTTTTAATCTGGCTTCTGAGTTTGGGCTCCCTCTGGTGGTTGCTGCTGGTAATGGAACTGGTTTGGCTGACAGAAGTCAATCACTATATTTTCTGCCTGTATTTTGTACTTCATCTGTCTCACCGGCAATATATGTTTGGGGGCTATTTATTCCTTTGGGGCTCTACTCCGTGGCAGGTTAGCTTTTCCCTTTCTCTCTTTAGGCTTAGTTAACTCTTTGGCTGTGTTGAGGCTTCTAGGGCATCGTAGGTACGTCCCACGGCCAATTCTAGTTGTGTTGTCAGTTTAGGGATCTGCAATCCGCTAAGTTACCAACCTCTCTGGGTGTCTGGTTGCCTAGCCTATTTCTCGGTTACCGAATCATAACAGAATCACCGGCCATACTGTAGATTCTAGGGTACTCTAAAGAAGGAAAGAATAGTAAAAAAAAAAAAAAAGAAGAAGGTGGTCAGAATTTTTTATATATTTTTCCTCTTTTTCTCTGGGGGCCGTAGGAGGATTTTTTCTTCAATGGAGACTAAGCATTTGTCTGATCGTGATGAGCAGCTCGCTGCTGAAGTTCGGGGAATTTCTGCCTATCTCGCTCAGTTGTCTACTGTAGAACCTAAGATCCCTATTCCTGATTTGTTTTCTGGGGATAGCTCTAAATTTTTGAACTTTAAGAGTTATTGTAAATTGTTTTTTGCCTTGAAACCTAATTCCTCGGGGAACTGGGTGCAGCAGGTTAAAATTGTCATCTCCCTGTTGTGCAGCGACCCTCATGACTGGGCTTTTTCCCTGACACCTGGGGATCCTGTTTTGGCTAATGTGGATGCGTTTTTTCAGGCTCTGGGGTTGTTGTATGACAAACCTAATGTTATTGATCAAGATGAAAAAACCTTATTGGCATTGAACCAGGGTCAGGAAGCGGCAGAGTTATATTGTCAGAAGTTATGATTGCGCGATCGAGTTAGTGCCTGGTTGTAAATTTCCCAAGGGTCGGCTCTTCAATTTATCTGTACCTGAACATGATGCTATGCGATCTTATATCAAAGAGTCATTGGAGAAGGGAGATATCAGACCATCCTCTTCACCTTTAGGTGCCGGCTTTTTCTTTGTGGCCAAGAAGGATGGCTCATTGAGGCCATGTATTGACTATCGTCTCCTTAATAAAATCACTGTTAAATATCAGTATCCGTTACCCCTGGTTTCCGATTTATTCTCCAGAGTGAAAGGTGCTAGTTGGTTTACCAAGCTTGACCTTAGGGGGGCGTATAATCTTATTCGCATTAAGCACGGTGATGAATGGAAGACGGCGTTTAATACTCCTGAGGGTCATTTTGAGTACCTAGTGATGCCTTTTGGGCTCACTAATGCCCCTTCCATCTTCCAACCTTTCATGAACGATATTTTCCGGGATTTTGTGGACAAGTTTTTGATAGTTTATTTGGACGATATTTTGATTTTTTCCAATGACTGGGATTCTCATGTGGAACATGTTCGGAGTGTATTCCGGATTTTGAAAGAAAATGCTTTGTATGTTAAGGGACCGAAATTTCTCTTTGACGTACAAAAAATTTCGTTTTTGGGATTCATTTTGTCTCCGTCCGCTATTGAAATGGACCTGGTCAAGGTTCAGGCCATTTATGATTGGGTTCAACCTACTTCATTGAAGGCTCTTCAGAGATTTTTAGGTTTTGCTAATTTTTACTGTAAATTCATCAGTAATTTTTCTGGTATTCTGAAACCACTGACGAATTTGACAAAAAAGGGCGCTGATGTGGTGAATTGGTCTCCAGAGGCAGTTTCGGCGTTTCAGGAACTTAAGCAGAGATTCGCTTCTGCTCATGTTCTATGGCAGCCTGATGTTTCTCTCCCATTTCAGTTGGAGATAGATGCTTCTGAGATTGGTGCAGGAGCCGTTTTGTCTCAAAAAGATCCGGTAACCTCTAAGATTAACCCTTGTGCCTTCTTTTCATGAAAATTTTCCCCATCCGAACGTAATTATGATGTGGGGAATCGGGAATTATTGGCTATGAAGTGGATGTTTGAAGAGTGGAGACATTAGTTGGAGGGAGCCAAACATCAAGTTGTGGTCCTTACCAACCACAAGAACTTGATCTATCTCGAATCAGCCAAGCGATTGAAACTTAGACAGGCTAGGTGGGCCTTGTTTTTCACGCGTTTTAATTTTGTGGTCTCCTTTCTTCCGGGCACTAAGAATATTAAGGCGGATGCCCTCTCTAGGAGTTTTTTTTGCGGATTCTCTTGATGTGACTGAGCCTACTACCATTCTGAATGAGGGTGTGGTTCTTTCCGCTATCTCACTCGATTTTAGACTTACCCTGGAGGAATTTCAGGAGGATAAACCTGAACGATGCCCTATTGGAAAATTATATGTCCCCGACCAATGGAGGAGGAAAGTAATGTCTGAAATTCATTGCTCCGCGTTGGCTGGTCATCCCGGTATTTTTGGTACCAGAGATTTGGTGAGTCGGTCCTTTTGGTGGCCTGCTTTATCTCCTGATGTTAGGAATTTGCAGTCCTGTGGGACTTGTTCTCGGTCCAAACCCTGTTCTCGCTCTAGTGGATTGTTAGTGCCACTGCCGGTGCCCAGGAGGCCATGGACACATATCTCAATGGATTTTATTTCCAACCTCCCTGTCTCTCTGGGAATGACTGTTATCTGGGTGATCTGTGATAGATTTTCCAAGATGGTCCATCTGGTACCACTGCCGAAGTTGTCATCCTCTTTCGTTGGTGCCCTTGTTTTTTCAGCAGGTGGTTCGTTTGCACGGCATTCCGGAGAACATTGTGTCTTACAGAGGAGTCCAGTTTGTTTCCAGATTTTGGAGGACATTTTGTTCTAAACTTGGTGTTCAGTTGTCTTTCTCCTCTGCGTTTCACCCTCAGACCAACGGGCAGACTGAGAGAGCACACCAGACTTTGGAAACTTATTTGAGATGTTTTGTGTCTGCTGATCAGGAAGACTGGGTCTCTTTTTTGCCCTTGGCTGAAATTGCTCTAAATAATAGGGCTAGTTCTGCCACTTTGATGTCCCCTTTATTCTGCAATTTCGGGTTTCATCCTCGGTTTTCTTCAGGGCAGGTGGAGGCTTCGGCCTGTCCAGGTGCTGATTCTATGGTAGAGAGAATGCAGCAGATTTGGAATCAAGTAGTGGATAAGTTGTCTCATTCTCAGGAGAAGGCCCAACGGTTTGCCAACCAGCATAGGTCTGATGGTCCACGGTTTAAAGTAGGTGAAATTGTTTGGTTGTCCTCTAAAAATATTCCTATGAAGGTTGCGTCTCCAAAATTTAAGCCAAGGTTCATTGAACCTTATAAGATTTTGGAAATCCTTAATCTGGTTTCTTTCCGTTTGGCTCTTCCAGGAACGTTCAAGATTCACAACGTTTTTCATAAATCTTTGTTGAAAAGGTTTGTTGAGCCAGTAGTTCCCGTGGCTGTGCCCCCTGATCCTGTATTGGTTAAGGGCAATCTGGAGTATGAAGTAGAGAGAGTATTGGATTCTCGTCTGGCTAGACGGAGACTCCAGTACTTGGTCAAGTGAAAAGGTTATGGTCAGTAGGATAATTTGTGGGTGTTTGCTTCTGACATTCATGCCGAGAGATTGGTTCGCGCCTTTCACCGGGCCCATCCTGATTGGCCTGGTGGCTTGGGTGAGGGTTTGGTGACCCCTCCTCATGGGGGTGTACTGTTGTGAACACTTTTAATCTGGCTTCTGAGTTTGGGCTCCCTCTGGTGGTTGCTGCTGGTAATGGAACTGGTCTGGCTGACAGAAGTCAATCACCTGAGGAGGATGATTGGAGATCAGGTGTTACTAACTGGGGAGATTTAAGTGAGCAGCCTTCCCTTAGTGGTTGCCGGTGATTTGGTCTTATTCCTGAGCCTTCTGGAAGTCTGCTTGCTCCCTGCTTTGTCCTGCATCTTTCAGATAAGTTATTTGTCTGTTTTACTCTGTGGCATTTTTGCTTTTCTCTGTTCTCTGCCTTGCTGGTGTGAGTTCAGCCGGGTTCCCTGCGAGGACCTGTGCTGGACTCTGTTTTCCTTTGCCACAGCTGTTGTCAGTCTTTTCTGAATTTCTAGTCCCCAGTTTTTTCAGTATCTGTTGTTTTGCATCCAGTTCACACCAGAGTTCTGATTTAGTGGAGGAGAGGTTGTGTGGCCTCAGTATTTTTGCATATCAGACGTGTTGGAATTTTTATTAGGGTTTTTTGTGAGATTGCAGACAGTATCCTTTCCTGTCCTGTTCTATCCAGACAGTTTGGGCCCCAGCATTTGCTCACTCTATTTTCTGCCTGTGTTTTGTACTTCATCTGTCTCACCGGCAATATATGTTTGGGGGCTATCTATTCCTTTGGGGCTCTACTCTGGGGCAGTTTAGCTTTTCCCTCTTTCTCTTTAGGCTTAGTTAACTCTTTGGCTGTGTCGAGGCGTCTAGGGCATCGTATGTACGTCCCACGGCTAATTCTAGTTGTGTTGTCAGTTTAGGGGTCTGCAATCCACTAAGTTACCAACCTCTCTGGGTGTCTGGTTGCCAGCCTATTTCTCTGTTATCTTCCTCGGTTACCGAATCATAACACAAGTCTCCGTATAAATGCACCTGCTCTGTGATAGTCTCAGGATTCTATTTGAAGCACAGAGAGTATCATGAAGACCAAGGAACACAACAGGCAGGTCCGTGATACTGTTGTGGAGAAGTTTAAAGCCGGATTTGGATACAAAATGATTTCCAAAACTTTAAATGTCCCAAGGAACACTATGCAAGCGAGCATATTGAAATGGAAGGAGTATCATACCACTGCAAATCTACCAAGACCTGGCCGTCCCTCTAAACTTTCATCTCAAACAAGGAGAAGACTGATCAGAGATGCAGCCAATTGGCCCATGATCACTCTGGATGAACTGAAGAGATCTACAGCTGAGGTGGGACAGTCTGTCCATAGGACAACAATCAGTCATACATTGCAGAAATCTGGCCTTTATGGAAGAGTGTCACGAAGAAAGCCATTTCTCAAAGATATCCATAAAAAGTGTAGTTTAAAGATTGCAACAAGCCACCTGGGAGACACACCAAACATGTGGAAGAAGGTGCTCTGGTCAGATGAAACCAAAATCGAACTTTTTGGCCACAATGCCAAATGATATGTTTGGCTTAAAGGCTACACAGCTTATCACCCTGAACACACCATCCCCACTGTCAAACATGGTGGTGGCAGCATCATGGTTTGGGCCTGATTTTCTTCAGCAGGGACAGGGAAGCTGGTTCAAATTGATAGGAAGATGGATGGAGCCAAATACAGGACCATTCTTGAAGAAAACCTGTTGGAGTCTGCAAAAGACCTGAGACTGGAACAGAGATTTGTCTTCCAACAAGTCAATGATACCAAACATAAAGCAAAATCTACAATGGAATGGTTCACAAATAAACGTATCCAGGTGTTAGAATGGCCAAGTCAAAGTCCAGACCTGAATCCAATCGAGAATCTGTGGAAAGAGCTGAAAACTGCTGTTCACAAACGATCTCCATCCAACCTCACTGAGCTACAGCTGTTTGCCAAGGAAGAATGGGCAAGAATTTCAGTCTCTCAATGTACAAAACTGATAGAGACATAACCCAAGCGACTTGCAGCTGTAATCGCAGCAAAAGGTGGCGCAACAAAGTATTAAGGGGCCGAATAATATTGCACGCCACACTTTTTAGTTTTTGTATTTCCACAAAAATTTTAAGAAACAATACATTTCGTTCAACTTCACAATTGTGTCCCACTTGTTGATTCTTCACCAAAAATTAAAATTTGGTATCTTTATGTTTGAAGCATGATATTTGGGAAAAGGTTGAAAAGTTCCAGGGGGTTGAATACTTTCACAAGGCACTGTATGTTCCCAAAACAACTCAAATGGTTTTTATGGCACTAATTTTGCACTTTATTTACAAGCTGGGTTTTCAATAATATGCAGGAACCGCTATTAAAAAGCTTGTATGGCAATTGATAGTTGCTAATTGAGATATATATATATATATATATATATATATATATATTTATATACATAATCAAGAGAATGACAAGAGTGTGCAAAGCAGCCATCAAAGCAAAAGGTGGCTACTTTGAAGAACCCAGAATATAAGACATAATTTCAGTTGTTTCACACTTTTTTGTTAAATATATAATTCCACATGTGTTAATTCATAGTTTTGATGCCTTCAGTGTGAATGTACAATTTTCATAGTCATGAAAATACAGAAAAATCTTTAAATGAGAAGGTGTGTCCAAACTTTTGGTCTGTACTATATGTATGTATATATATATATATATAATAATAATAATCTTTATTTATATAGCGCCATCATATTCCGCAGCGCTTTACAGTTTGACAGTTTCAAAACACAAGTCATAAGTCACAACGTTAACAATACAGTAATTAAAGCAAAATAGGACGGCCCTGCTCGTGAGAGCTTACAATCTACAATGAGGTGGGGAGATACAAAATACAGGTGTGTATATACAATGGTGCACATACAATGATGGTCCAGCCATCTTAAGGGAGTGAGGGATGGATGGAGATAGTGAATGGGCTACACACACACACACACACACTTACACATAGAATGACTTTGATTAGTGAATGTGATAGGCCGCTCTGAACAGATGTGTTTTGAGGGAGCGCCTGAAACCATGCAAATTGTGGATAGTCCTAATTTCTTGGGGTAGAGCATTCCAGAGGATTGGCGCAGCGCGGGAGAAGTCTTGGAGTCGGGAGTGGGAGGTACGGATTAGTGCAGAGGTTAGTCGAAAGTCGTTTGCAGAGCGCAGCAGTCGGTTAGGCCGATAGATAGAAATGAGGGAGGAGATGTAGGGGGTGCTGCAGTGTGGAGAGCTTTGTGGGTGAGAACAAGTACTTTGAATTGGATCCTATTATGAATGGGCAGCCAGTGTAAGGACTGGCGAAGAGCGGACGCGTCCGAGTACCGATTAGCCAGATGGATAACCCTGGCTGCTGCATTAAGGATGGACTGGAGGGGAAAGTCGAGTAATGGGGAGGCTAAGTAATAGAGCGTTACAGTAGTCCAGGCGGGAGTGGATCAATGCTACAGTGAGGGTTTTTGTTGTTTCCATGGTGAGAAAAGGGCGGATTCTAGAGATGTTCTTTAGGTGTAGGCGGCAAGAGCGGGCAAGAGATTGTATATGGGAGGTGAAGGAGAGATTGGTATCAACCATAACACCCAGACAGCGAGCCTGCTGCCGGGGTGTTATTATGGTGCCGCCCACTGAGAGGGAAATGTCAGATTTAGGGAGGTTAGTAGACGGCGGGAGCAGAAGAAGTTCAGTTTTGGAGAGGTTGAGTTTCAGATAGAGAGCAGACATGATGTTGGAGACTGAGGACAGACAGTCGGTGGCGTTCTGTAATACAGCGGGGGTAAGGTCGGGGGATGACGTGTATAATTGTGTGTCATCAGCATAAAGATGGTACTGAAAGCCAAATCTGCTGATGGTCTGTCCAATTGGGGCGGTGTAGAGAGAGAAGAGAAGGGGGCCAAGGACTGAGCCCTGGGGTACACCGACAGTGAGAGGGAGAGGAGATGAAGTGGAGCCAGAGAACGAAACACTGAAGGAGCTGTCAGAAAGATAGGAGGAGAACCAGGAGAGAACAGTGTCCTTAATACCTAGAGAGTGGAGCCTGGACAGTAGGAGACGGTGGTCAACCGTGTCGAAAGCTGCAGAAAGGTCAAGTAGAATGAGCAGAGAGTGGTCGCCTTTACGTTTTGCTGTCAGAAGGTCATTGGTCACTTTGATGAGTGCAGTTTCAGTCGAATGTAGGGGTCGGAAGCCGGACTGTGAAGGGTCTAGGAGGGAGTGAGTGGAGAGATAACGGGTGAGGCGGGAGTAGACTAGGCGCTCCAAAAGTTTGGAGATGAAGGGGAGATTGGAGACCGGTCTGTAGTTGTTTGTGCAGGAAGGGTCAAGAGCGGGTTTCTTTAGTAGTGGAGTAATGATGGAGTGTTTGAAGGAGGATGGGAAAATGCCAGAGGAGAGTGAGAGATTAAAGATTGTAGTTAGGTGAGTTGTGACAACAGGAGAAAGAGACTGGAGGAGATGTGAGGGGATGGGGTCGGTAGTGCATGTAGTCGGACGAGAGGAAGAGAGGAGTCTGGAGACTTCTTCTTCTGTGATGGGATCAAATGTGGAAATTGAGCCAGGGGAAATGCAGGGTGGGATGGGAGTCACAGCACTTGGTGGTTGAGAGCAGATTTCCTGACGGATAGTATCTATTTTTTCTATAAAGTGGGAGGCCAGGTCATCAGCACAAATGTCTGTGATAGGGGCTTGTGCTTTTGGCCTGAGGAGGGAGTGAAAAGTGTCAAAAAGTTTCTTGGGGTTGTTGGCTAGTGAGGAGATCAGTGTGGTGAAGTAGGTCTGTTTGGCGAGGTGAAGGGCAGCATTATAAGTTCTTAACATGAATTTAAAGTGGATGAAGTCTTCTGGTGTGCGGGTTTTTCTCCATAGGCGTTCAGCACTCCTAGAGCATCGCTGGAGAAGGTGAGTTTGCGATATGAGCCAGGGCTGTTTTACTGTGTGTTTGGAAGTTCTGAGGGTGAGCGGTGCTATATATATATATATATATATATATATATATATACACTGTATCTTGTAGTCCTGTTTTGACATTTTTGTAGTGATTGTGGGTCTTTTTGTACAGTCCTTTTAAATTATTAATAAAAGTTATATTTTATAGGGCCCTTTTTTTGCTTATGGTTCAAGATGGCAGATCATCTTGTTCTCTCTTCTACCTTTTGAAAGATAAAGTTGTCAGCGAGAGAAGATAAGACCCATTCCCCATTTCTGGACCCATTACTTTTGCCTGAGAGACATTCCCAAAAAATATCTGGATAGTTAAAATCCCCCATGATCACCATGTTGTGCTTTTTTTTTTTAGAACAAAGATATCTGATGTAAAGAGTTCATCCATATCTTCAGTCTGTCCAGGTGGCCTATGGTAATTAAACAGTGTTTTTCTCTCCTTGTATTCTTTCCCAAATAGTTTCTACAGAGCTGCCATTCTTTGAGGCTTGGATGTCTGTGGAGATAGACACTTTCCTAACATACAATGCAACACCTCATCCCCTCTTGTAAAGCCTGTTTCTTATAAATAAGTTGAAGCTTTCAAGTTTTTTATTCCAATCATGTGTATCATCCCATCAAGTTTCTTTGATGCCTATGACATCATATTTCTCTTCCTGTGTTAGCAGCTCCAATTCTCCTTGGTTGTTTCCTAGACTCTGTGCATATGTATGGACTCATTTTAGTTTGCAGTTGGTTTCTTTTGCGCCTCTATATTCATTCAGAACTTGTTGTCTTGGTACTTTATTTACATTTCTAATAGCTGGGTTCACAAAAAAATTCATTAGCTGCATACTTTTTCCTCGCCGTATATTTCCCATCCCATATTGTTCTATTTTAAAGCTCTCCTAATGAATGTAGCAAGGAGTCTACCAAATATATGTTTTCCTGTAAGATGCAATCCATCTCTAGCTAGGAGTCCATCATACAAGTAATTCACTCCATGGGCAAGAAACCCAAAACGTTGCTGATGGCACCATTGATGTAGCCAGTTATTAACCTGTAGAATCCTGTTCAATCTGCTTGCTTCATGTCCTTCCAATTGGAGGATGGATGAGAAGACATCCTGAGCACCCAGGTCCTTCACTTTCCGGCCTAGGTCTTCAAAGTCTCTGCATATAGTTTCCAGGTCCTTTTTTGCTGTGTTATTTGCTCCTACGTGTATTAATAGGCATGCGTCGTCATCTGTAAAACTTAAGAGTCTTGATACCATTTGACTTGGGCACCTGGAATTCAAAACACTTCTCTTGAGGTAATGTCCGCTAAGGAAAGTACACAGTGTTATGGGCAGTACGAGACCTTACTATTATTCCCTTGGCGAATATAGTACTGTAATGTTTGGAGCTCAAGGCTCGATTCTAGTGCTATGGCGAGCACGTTAACCCCTTCCATACAGAGGAAGATTAACGTGGAGATGTGTGTGGGATAAGTATACCTTGAACGTGCTATAAGACTGGGCTGGAAATCCCTGGGACTGACAGAAGCAGGGCAGGCAGGTATAGTCCAGGTAGAACGGAAAGAAAATCTGGAGACGTATTATGCTGTGGATGTGAGAAATGGAAAGTGTTGTGCCCGATACTACAAGTTGCAATATATTATTGAGTAAAGTTCTTTGTGATAAAAAAAACTGGGTGTCCCCTGATTCATGTGTGGTAGGTCCTGAAACGGAAGACCTGGAGACAGCTGAGGCCTGCAGCCTAAAAGTGAGTGGAACGCACCCCACACATCACAGCACATTCAACTGGGGATAAAAACTTTCTGTAAAGTGTCAGGGTGACATATAGCAGCAACTCGACCACGACTTCCGCCTTCCTTACAGGCTGAGAGACTGCTATCAATGTACTGGATGATTCTATTTATCTTTTCTTGGAAAATTTTCATGGCTGCTCCTCAGTTCGAACCAGTGACCTTTCTGTCACACACAGTGTAGGACAGACTAAGTGTAACACAAAGGGATAAGGGAAGGGAACCAAAAACTAGGGAAGGGGGAAATGGAGACCCCCTAGACCGATCTAATGTTACCCTGTATGTCCTACCATCCCTAAATAGGTTCCACACCTATCCCCGAACAGGATACCTAGTCCCTGTGTGACCCTAGCGCTAAGTCCTGCACTAGGAATGACAGGGTAAACTCTAGTCAATCCCACTAACACTAAAGACAGTAAGGATAAATGAAACCATGAAGATTACTCAATCTTTGTATTGTGTGTCTGTGTGTGCCACACAAAGCTTGGAGAACAGAAAGAGGAGAAGAGAAATGTCTGAGGACTTGAGAACCAAAATTGTTGAACAATATCAACAATCTTAAGAATACAGGGATCTTGATGTTCCTTTGTCCATGGTGCCCAACATAATCAAAAAGTTTACAACCTATGGCATGGTAGCTGTTCTCCCTGGACATGAACGGCAGAGAAAAATTGATGAGATTGCGATGCAGGATAGACCAGATGGTGGATAAGCAGCTCCAATCAAGAACCAACAAAATTCAAGCTGTCCTGCAGGTTCAGGGTGCATCAGTGTCAGTACAAACTATCCGTGTACATTTGAAGGAAATGAAACGCTATGGCAAGAGACCCAGGAGAATCCCACTACTGACACAGAGACATGCCAAAGCTAAACTACAGTTTGCTAAAATATACTTGAGTAAGCCGAAATCCTTCTGTAAAAGCACCCTGTGAACAGATGAGACCAAGATAGAGCTTTTTAGTAAAGCACATCATTCTACTGTTTCCCACAAACAAAATGAAGCTTACAAAAAAAAGAACACAGTACCTACAGTCATATATTGTCACCACTCATTTTTGGAGTCATGAAAGCTCTGCTTCTGCTTTCATTTAAACATGGTTTTTACTTTTGTGTTGCTGGTCAGCTGATGTGGGTGGTGACCACTCCCATCATCCCTTAAATGGTCACCTGACACTTCAGCTGACTATTGGTGATAGAGTTTTTGTTTGGAGACCAGCCGAGGAGTTGGGAGCGCTCTGGTGCCATTTGTGTATTAGCTGCTTGAGGTCCTGGTTGCGTATCCTCTGCTGTATGGAGTTGCAGCAGAAGCTAGAGCTAAGTTTTTCATTGTTCTTTTCCTTGTCTGTCTCGTGCTTGTCACTACCCCCTGTGTTGATACCATCTGCAGTTTTGAGGCTAGCGTCCTTGCCGGTCAGTGAACTAGCCAGGGTATAGTGAGATGACAGCTAGGGACTAGTCACGTGACGGTGGCGGCGGGAAGGACCTGCATAGGGCGTTAGGGGAGCTTAGGGATAGGCACAGGTTTGTTTAGGAGGTGCCCCATCCCTCGTTCCCTATTGTTAGTGTCTTGCTCCTCCTTTTTCCATCATGTTGTGTGTGTTGTGCAGTCCGCTGGACTGACCCCTGTTGGCTCGTGATATATATGGTGGAGGTTCAAAAACGTTTTGGGGTTGTTTTGCTGCATCTGTCACATGGTGCCTTGACTGTGTGCAAGGCTTCATGAAATCTGAAGATTACCATCGGATTTTGGATCACAATGTAGTGTCCAGTGTCAAAAAGCTGGGTTTGCTTCATAGGTCACGGGTCTTCCAGCAGGACAATGACCGCAAACATACTTCAAAGAGCACTCAGAACTGAAAGCGCCGGAGAGTTCTGAATTGGCCAGCAATGAGTCTGGATCTAAATCCCAATGAACACCTGTGGAAAGATCTTAAAATTGCTGGGAGAAGGCACCCTTCAAATATGAGAGACCTGAAGCAGTTTGCAAAAGAATTAGAGTGGTCCAAAATTCCAGAGATGTAGGAAGCTTGTTCATGGTTATAGGATGTGAGTGATTGCAGTTATTTGTTGCAAAGGATGTGCAGCCAAATATTAAGCTGAAGGTGCCAACATTTTTGCCCGGCCCATTTTTGGGGTTTTGTGTGAAATTATGTCCAATTTGCCTTTTTTCTCTCGGTTTTTTTTGTTTGTTGTTCCAATACATACATAGGAAATAAACATGTGTATAACAAAACGTGTAATTGCAATAATTTTCTGGGAGCAATACTTTATTTTCTGGAACAATTTCAAGAGTGCCAACACTTTTAGCCGTGACTGTACATCATCTGTCAAAGCCAAAAGTCTAGCACAAGTACATCTGAAAAGAAGATGCAAACCTGCATCTATCACTGCTTCATTCTCTATTTCCCCCCAACAGATGGATGGGCAGGACATACCTGTATTACTTTACCTTAAGTGTATGACATCCTTAAAAACACATTGCAGATAACGCCATTGTCATTATAACCAATGTGTCATAATGACAGCACTAATGTGCAAGCCTGTGTTATCTTCATGTCATGTCCTATTTGCCCACTAGTGGGTGCTGCACAATCAACATCCTTTATACATATAGAACAGCGAACTGACTGTGGTCTGTAGAGATAAATATCATGACTCTGCAAAGTATAAAAGAATCCCACCTTCATCCTTGGTGGTCATAGAGCTTTATATGTACTCAGTGGATACTAATGATCCTTACTTATATGTATATATTTATAGACAGAAGCAGAGCTAGGGGTTCAGCTCAGGGGAGGGGGGCGAAACATCTGAGTGGGCCATGAACTGGTAACCCTAATTACAACTATGGCGGCGCACCCTAATTGTGGGTACAGGGGAACCTCAGCAGATGATAATGCTGTTACTGGAAATAAATCTCTATGCAAATGTAAGGAGGTCAAGGGTATTAACCCTTTAAATGTTTTATGTGTTGATATGTATAAATGTATGCATTTCGTGTATTGAATAATGTCAGGCTTTCAGTGTTATGTATGAATAAGGGAGGTATAGATTTAGATAGACAGTGCATCCTTGGGGACATTACAGGGGGGCACTAGTAGTGTTATATATTTATATGGGTTTAAATATAGGTTGCGAGGGATCACTAATGGGGGCATGTTAGAGATCCAGTTAGGAAGTTATGAAAATACGTCAGTGCAGTACTTGGGTAGGACGCTAGATGGGGGCATTGAGCACATCCAGTCCAATAGGGACAAATGATTAGGTACTTTTTGTCAGGTAAAGATTGCCTCCAATCGGGGGTCTGTCAGGAAGGTTTCCTCATAGCGGAAGTCAGTCAGGTGTGGACCTTGCGAGTGTGAGGACGTCCACGTTCCTGGGCCCTGGACAGTACCTAGTGAAGTGAAGGTACCAGCAAACTGAAAAGTAGCCGGTGAAAAAGTCACCGTGGCAACGTGAGCCCAAAGTTAGTGGGTTGACGTAGCAGAAGCCAGTGGAAGATCCACTGTGGGAACGCTCAGCAGAAGAGGTCGTGCATGAGCGTAGTAGCGAATGGGCCACCAGCAAGTATCCGGGCAGGATAACCAGAGAGTGGTGGACGACCTAGTAGATGTGTCTTTCTATACTGGATTGAAGTGTCTCCAGGGGAAGAGATCGAAGTGCCGTTTCAACGGGCTCCTCGTTCCGTCAATACTTTGTGGTCCATTCTGGTGTTGTGAAGGAGAAGAAGCGGAGTTGTGGAAAATGTACTGCTGGTACCGTATAAGACGTGCTAATGGTGTTTTGGATGTGCTCTGCCCGGAAGAAAATAAAGCAGAACTGTTTGGCGTTGTACTGGACTCTGACTCTAATTATTCCGTATACTCTACAGCGGGGAAAGAACACCCCAGGGATATAGAGGTAACAGGAGTAAAGAATGCACCTGTCCCTGGTGAGTACACCCATTGGCCAACCTTTTACACAAAGACCAACACCGACATTACCACCATATGGTGATCATCACAGTGGAGAGTAAGTTCTTGGCCAAATGGCCACCCCTATGAGGCGGTGGAGAAGCTTGGTGAAGTGAACTACAAGGTTCATTTACCAGTAAGACAAAAACCATGCCAAGTGTACCTCGTCGATCTTATCAAGCTGTGGCAAGACAGGGAGCCAGTTGAAACTATGTTGTTTCTGGTCAAGCCAGAAGCAAACGTAGAAGGAGTTGCAATAGCAGAGACGATGTCAAAGGCCCCAAAACAGCAGTGTCAGGAGTTGCTGCAGCAGAACAGTGACCTGTTCCCAGATTTGCCACGAGGTTCTGACGGAATTCCATGTCAGGGTGAACTTGAAACCCTATCAAATTCCCAAAGCCTGTCGAGAGCTGATTTCCAAGAAAGTAAAGCATATGCTGAATCTCTGAGTCACTGAGTAATCCAAGAGTGGGTGGTCTAGCCCGATTGTCCTGGTTCCAAAACCCGATGGCAAATGGAGGTTCTGTAAGGATTATAGGAAGCTGAATGAAGCCTCCAAGTTTGATGCATAGTCGATGAGCTGATCGAGAGACTTAGGCCAGCAAGATACATAACCACCTTGGATTTAACAAATGGATATTGGCTAATCCTCATGACACAAGATGCAAAGGAGAAGACTGCTTTCTCTACTCCCAAAGGATGCTTCCAATACATCCAGATGCAGTTTGGTCTGCAGGGAGCCCGGCCACCTTCCACAGGGCCATGGACCGAATCCTCATACCCCATAAGAATTACACAGCGGCATGCCTAGACAATATTGTATCAACAGCCCTAGAAGTCATCTGTGAAAGTTCCATTTGGTGTTTGATGCTCTCAGGAAGGCGGGGTTTTCTATATAGCTGAAAAAATGTGCCATGGGGAAATAAGAGGCCAAATACCTAGGATATGAAGTTGGTAGAGGCAAGATAAAACCCTAGATTAGTAAAGTGGAAACAATCCAAAACTGGCCAATACCACTGTCAAAGAAGCAATTTAGGGCCTTTCTAGGAATCTGTGGGGTACTACAGGAGATTCCTCCCAAACTTTGCCATGATGGCAGCACCCCAGACTGACCTTCTTAAAGGGACAAAATCAGCTAAGGCCAAATAGACTGCGGAGACGGAGACGGACTTTCAACAGTTGTAAGCAGCTGGTTCTGGTTGCACCCAACTTTAAGAATGAATTTGTACTACAGACAGACACCTCAGAAGTCTGTTTAGGAGCAGTCTTTTTGCAGGAGATACACGGGGAGGAGCACCCTGTTCTCCACCTGAGTAAGAAGCTGTCAGTGTGTGAGAAGAATTGTCCCACCATAGAAGAGAAAATAAATACTTGGCCATAAAGTGGGCGGTGGACACCTTACGATACTGTCACGACTCTGTTGTCGGGTGTCCTGGGACGAGAGGCTCCTTCCATGTCATCAACGCTAGAGGTGGCCTAGCTCACCCTGTTCACCTGATTACTTCTGATGGTGAAGACACTGGGGTCCATGTACCTTGCCTTAGCTCCTGAATAAGCCCTCAGTCTTTACCCTTCCCCCACCCAAGGAAGAGGGGAGTAGTAGTGTTTACCAACCAGACTAACAAAGTAATACGAACAGGTGTAATGAAAAATACCAGACATACAAATATACTCACACATATAACAGAGGAATGCATCGGGGAGTGCAACTCAAAACCTATGAACAGTCAGATAATTTACACTGTTTTATATGAAGGTGAAGTACTTCTAATCAGTGTAGTATACCTCCCAACTTTTGAAGATGGGAAAAAGGGACAAAGGTTGCGGCAAATTTTAGGCCACGCCCCGACCACACCCATTTCACAATTAGTCACACCCATGTCCACACCCCGGCCACACCCATTTAGCACTGGTGATCACACTGACTGGTACTGAGGGCACACTGGTACTGAGTAAAAGAAAGAACAGAGAGAGAAAAAAGAAAACAGAGAGAAAGGAGAGAGAGAAAGAGAGAAAGAAAGAGGGGAAAGCAACAAAGAACAGAGAGAAAGTAGAGAGAGAAAGAAATAAACAAAGAAAGGGGAAAGAAAGAACAGAGAGAAAAAAAACAAAGAGGGTAAAGAAAGAACAGAGACGAGAGAAAGGAGGGGAAAGAAAGAACAGAGAGGGAGGGAGAAAGAAAGAGGGGAAAGAAAGAACAGAG
>JARQOD010000004.1:511677772-511716124 GCA_033576555.1 Oophaga sylvatica
GGGTCTGACAGATTCACCGCTAGCAGGGGCAGATTTCCGCGTTCCACTGCAGATGTGGCATCTGTTGATTGAGCCCGCTGGTCTTCAGGCTGGTCTTGAGTCGCATCTCTTTCCTGCACTACTAGCTGGGGAAAGGTCAGGACAGGTACTACTATGGCTTGATTCACCTGCGTCCAAGTCCGGGGAAAGTCTCCAAGAATGGTATGGATTTTCTCTTCCACGAGTTGAGGAATGTCTGGGTCTTCAATCCTTTCCTTTAGTTGGTCAGGGCTAGAGTTGAGCGATACTTTCCGATATCCTAAAGTATCGGAATCGGAATGGTATCGCCGATATCACTAAAATATCGGCGATACCCATACCGATACCGGAAGTCCCATGTAAGTCTATGGGAACAAAATATCGAAATTAAAAAAAACCCATTCTTGCCTTGTTGGTTAATTGTACATGAAGGAAAACAAGAAAGAGTAATGTAGAATGTATTGGGGAGGTTGAGGAGACATTAAAGGCATAGATGTTTGACCCAATCCAATGGAATAGCATGAATTTTTTTTTTTTTAGGAAATACGTTCGGATTGACGAACAAATTGACAATGTTGTTAACCTTTTTTCTATTTTGTCAAATATGTCTGTTTCACAACTTCCATGGTCTTCACCTTTTTAACTTTTCACACACTTTCTCCTTCATAATTTTCAGCAGCATCATCTTTCTCATCAAATTATTCTTCATCTTCACCTTCTTAATCTTCTAAAACTTCTTGCTATTCATCTTTTTGTTAACATTACTTATATTGTTCTTATTAAACAGTTATTATTCTTCATATTCTACTTCTTCATCTTCTTCCTATTCATCCTTTTCATCATATTCTTATTTGTGACAGACATTCCTGTACTTGTAATCTGTAAAACTCTGAATTTTCATCCTTCCGTTCTTGCTGTCACGAAAGATTTTAATTACAACAGTATTTGTCCGCGTTCAGTTTAGCCTGCAGCAGCATCAGGCATTTTCCAGGGCACCACGAGGAGGAACGGACTCACCCCCATACACTGCTTAGTCTTCTTCTGCTTAGAATTTAGAGCATATATTTTGCTCTTCATTTTGATCTTATACTTAATGTTCTTCTGCTTTTTGATCTTCTGCTTATTGTTCTTCTGTCTCTTGTTCTGTATCTTGTAGTTTGTCTTAACCTTCTTTGTCCTGTTGGTGATGTTACAAAAGCCAATGGAAGTAACGAGGACCAGCTGACTGTGCTGGAACCCGGAGGGTCAGCAGAAGGAAAAGAGCCAATGGCACAACCGAGGACCAGCTGACGTTACTGGGACAGGGTTACTAAGCAGGAGGTACCTGTGCTCCAAAGCACTACCAAGGACCAGCAGACGTTGCTGGAACTCGGATACCGACATGGAGGCACCTAGGTCAAAGGCACTGCGGAGAACCAGCTGACGGTACTGGAACCCGGATGGGTAGCAGAAGGTACAAGAGCCAATGAAAGTAACGAGGACCAGCTGACTGTGCTGGAACCCGGAGGGTCAGCAGAAGGAAAGAGCCAATGGCACAACCGAGGACCAGCTGACGTTACTGGGACAGGGTTACTAAGCAGGAGGTACCTGTGCTCCAAAGCACTACCAAGGACCAGCAGACGTTGCTGGAACTCGGATACCGACATGGAGGCACCTAGGCCAAAGGCACTGCGGAGAACCAGCTGACGGTACTGGAACCCGGATGGGTAGCAGAAGGTACCCATGGAAATTAAAGTTGAGGCAGCAGGACTGTTTGCCGTTCACACAGCAGGGAACAGCTGACATTACTGAACCCCAGTAACACAGGAGCAAGTGTAGACTGTGCTAACAGCACTTCCGAGAAACAACTGGCGGTGTTGTAACCCAGGGATGAGAAGAGAACATGGTGGAGGCAGCAGGACTTTTTGCCGTACACACAGCAGGGGAACAGCTGACATTACTGAACCCCAGTAACACAGGAGCAAGTGTAGACTGTGCTAACAGCACTTCCGAGAAACAACTGGCGGTGTTGTAACCCAGGGATGAGAAGAGAACATGGTGGAGGCAGCAGGACTTTTTGCCGTACACACAGCAGGGGAACAGCTGACATTACTGAACCCCAGTAACACAGGAGCAAGTGTAGACTGTGCTAACAGCACTTCCGAGAAACAACTGGCGGTGTTGTAACCCAGGGATGAGAAGAAACATGGTGGAGGCAGCAGGACTTTTTGCCGTACACACAGCAGGGGAACAGCTGACATTACTGAACCCCAGTAACACAGGAGCAAGTGTAGACTGTGCTAACAGCACTTCCGAGAAACAACTGGCGGTGTTGTAACCCAGGGATGAGAAGAGAACATGGTGGAGGCAGCAGGACTGTTTGCCGTTCACACAGCAGGGGAACAGCTGACATTACTGAACCCCAGTAACACAGGAGCAAGTGTACACTGTGCTAACAGCACTTCCGAGAAACAACTGGCGGTGTTGTAACCCAGGGATGAGAAGAGAACATGGTGGAGGCAGCACGACTTTTTGCCGTACACACAGCAGGGGAACAGCTGACATTACTGAACCCCAGTAACACAGGAGCAAGTGTAGACTGTGCTAACAGCACTTCCGAGAAACAACTGGCGGTGTTGTAACCCAGGGATGAGAAGAGAACATGGTGGAGGCAGCAGGACTGTTTGCCGTTCACACAGCAGGGGAACAGCTGACATTACTGAACCCCAGTAACACAGGAGCAAGTGTAGACTGTGCTAACAGCACTTCCGAGAAACAACTGGCGGTGTTGTAACCCAGGATGAGAAGAGAACATGGTGGAGGCAGCAGGACTTTTTGCCGTACACACAGCAGGGGAACAGCTGACATTACTGAACCCCAGTAACACGGGAGCAAGTGTAGACTGTGCTAACAGCACTTCCGAGAAACAACTGGCGGTGTTGTAACCCAGGGATGAGAAGAGAACATGGTGGAGGCAGCAGGACTGTTTGCCGTTCACACAGCAGGGGAACAGCTGACATTACTGAACCCCAGTAACACAGGAGCAAGTGTAGACTGTGCTAACAGCACTTCCGAGAAACAACTGGCGGTGTTGTAACCCAGGGATGAGAAGAGAACATGGTGGAGGCAGCAGGACTTTTTGCCGTACACACAGCAGGGGAACAGCTGACATTACTGAACCCCAGTAACACAGGAGCAAGTGTAGACTGTGCTAACAGCACTTCCGAGAAACAACTGGCGGTGTTGTAACCCAGGGATGAGAAGAGAACATGGTGGAGGCAGCAGGACTGTTTGCCGTTCACACAGCAGGGGAACAGCTGACATTACTGAACCCCAGTAACACAGGAGCAAGTGTAGACTGTGCTAACAGCACTTCCGAGAAACAACTGGCGGTGTTGTAACCCAGGGATGAGAAGAGAACATGGTGGAGGCAGCAGGACTTTTTGCCGTACACACAGCAGGGGAACAGCTGACATTACTGAACCCCAGTAACACGGGAGCAAGTGTAGACTGTGCTAACAGCACTTCCGAGAAACAACTGGCGGTGTTGTAACCCAGGGATGAGAAGAGAACATGGTGGAGGCAGCAGGACTTTTTGCCGTACACACAGCAGGGGAACAGCTGACATTACTGAACCCCAGTAACACGGGAGCAAGTGTAGACTGTGCTAACAGCACTTCCGAGAAACAACTGGCGGTGTTGTAACCCAGGGATGAGAAGAGAACATGGTGGAGGCAGCACGACTTTTTGCCGTACACACAGCAGGGGAACAGCTGACATTACTGAACCCCAGTAACACAGGAGCAAGTGTAGACTGTGCTAACAGCACTTCCGAGAAACAACTGGCGGTGTTGTAACCCAGGGATGAGAAGAGAACATGGTGGAGGCAGCAGGACTTTTTGCCGTTTACACAGCAGGGGAACAGCTGACATTACTGAACCCCAGTAACACAGGAGCAAGTGTAGACTGTGCTAACAGCACTTCCGAGAAACAACTGGCGGTGTTGTAACCCAGGGATGAGAAGAGAACATGGTGGAGGCAGCAGGACTTTTTGCCGTTCACACAGCAGGGGAACAGCTGACATTACTGAACCCCAGTAACACAGGAGCAAGTGTAGACTGTGCTAACAGCACTTCCGAGAAACAACTGGCGGTGTTGTAACCCAGGGATGAGAAGAGAACATGGTGGAGGCAGCACGACTTTTTGCCGTACCACAGCAGGGGAACAGCTGACATTACTGAACCCCAGTAACACAGGAGCAAGTGTAGACTGTGCTAACAGCACTTCCGAGAAACAACTGGCGGTGTTGTAACCCAGGGATGAGAAGAGAACATGGTGGAGGCAGCAGGACTGTTTGCCGTTCACACAGCAGGGGAACAGCTGACATTACTGAACCCCAGTAACACGGGAGCAAGTGTAGACTGTGCTAACAGCACTTCCAAGCAACAACTGGCGGTGTTGGAGCCCAGGGTCAAGGAGGATGTTTAAATACTAGATCAAGTATTTTCCTTGTTACGTGTCAATTAAAAATGTCTATACTCCAAACAAGAGAAATATAACCTTTAGTACCATAAGATGATGATTTTACTTTAAAAAATATATGTAAATTAATAATTGACAAACATAAACGCATACATTAACATGTTGAAAAGCAATGCAAACCACAATAAAAATCGGTTAAATAATCTGCTATACGGTTTTAAATAAAAGCATACAAGTACATATCAGAATCCATAAATGATGGATAAGTAACAGTATGTACACCATTTTCATTTGCTGAATAATATCACTAAAAAGTTTTTAAAAATATCTAAAATTTCCATCATGTAATACTGATAATATGTGGCAATCATTTATATTAACAAAAAAAACCTTTAAAAAGTGCATAGTGAAAACAGCTATTTATGCCTGACTGTGGACTTGCAAGCATGACAACGGATAGATAAGGTATATATAGATGACACTGCATAGCCACAGATGGTGAATGGCGATGTAATACTGTACCTCAATAAAGTGTGCGTTACTACTACATCCTTTTTTTTATATAGCTTTATAAAAGGGTACGTGCATGTATGCTTGCGCCTTTGTTTGGACGCACAGACTGGCTTCCTGCTGTGACGCGTTGGGTATTGGAGCGTCTGTGCGTCTTATGACGCAGACTAACATTCACGGTGCGCATCGTTCATCATCGCAAGCGTACCGACAACACAAAGGCGTTGTCATGACTGCTTTACTCAGTAAACATGCACCTATGATGAAACATACACGCATGTGCCCTATTACATAACATGCTACAAGAAAAATGCGTGTGAGGTGTGACACAGCTGTTTTGTTAAGGTACAGTATTATATCGACATTGTACAGGTGTCGCTATTCAGTCTGATAAATAGATATCATTCACCTATTCTATCAGTTGTCGTTCTTTCAGCACCACTTACAGGTATATATTTTGCTATTGTGACTATGCACTATTGACTTTACCAAGGTAATGCATGATTTTTGTTAGCGATTATCATGTTTACATGAAGGACCTTTATGATATGGGCTGTTAACTTTCTAATCAAATATGTATTTTTTAAAATGACACAAATATAAGTAATGTTGAAGAGGACTATTCCTACATGCATTGTTTGCACAATATTACAGGTGTACATCACGTCCCTTAATCAACATTGGATATTATATTTACTTGTATGCTTTTATTTTAAAGGCAAGAACACTGAAGTATAACCTTCGCACTGCAGCAGTTGTCAAAGTTCAACCCACATTATGCACTTCCAACATTGCAGTATTTGAGTCATCATGATGTGAGTTGGATTTGTCTAAGCTATGGAGTGACAAGGTTGACCATCAGTATCCTATAGCATAAGTAGGCTTTTGTGTTTGCATTTGTTTTCGACATGTGCATATCTGTAATAATATGTCACAATTATTTTGTTACAGATTTGTGACAAAGACAAATCATTTTATGGTTTGAAAGTTGACGTTTCAAATGTTTACAGCTTAGAAATCATGGTGTAGCCTCATATCTATGTGTAGCACTACACACTTTGAGATGTCATGTTTTTTTCACCATGATTAGGTAGCTAGCAGTAATTTTTGCCGGACACACAGCAGGGGAACAGCAGGCGTTACTGAACCCCACAAACACATCAGCGATTGTTTTCATCTGTGCATCTAACACTTCTGAGCAGCAACTAGCGCTGTTGAAGCCCAGGGTCAAGGAGGGTGTAGGCAGAGGCCTAGTATGAGACGTTTGAAGTTGAAGTTGTAGTTAGCAGCAGTAATTTTTGCCAGACACACAGCAGGGGAACAGCAGGCGTTACTGAACCCCACAAACACATCAGCGATTGTTTTCATCTGTGCATCTAACACTTCTGAGCAGCAACTAGCGCTGTTGAAGCCCAGGGTCAAGGAGGGTGTAGGCACAAAATATTGAGTTATTGCCTTGTTACGTGGCCATTGCAAATGTATGTACTTCAAACAAGAATAAATGAACTTTTACTACAACAATAAAATGATAAATTTCAATTACAAGAATAGAAAAATATTTATACTTGACAGTCCTCTGTGGTTGATAACGTTTAATGGCTAACTGAAAATATGGTAACAAATTCAAAGCTTTCGAGACTACTCAGGTGTCTTCATCAGGCTAAGAGTAAAGCCAAAAATGAAGAATCACATATTTCTACACACAACAGGACACAGGAATAGCTAAGACAAGTGAGGGAGGGACAAGTGAGGGGAGACCGGCAACAAAAAGGAGAACAAGGATGAATTATCAGCGCCACACAATCACAGATAAATTAATGAATTTACCTGTGGCAAAAGACTTTTGTTTGCCCGGTCATAGCATCATGGATATGGAATTACTGGTATTAAAATATAACTTCAAATATGAGAAACGTACAAAGGTTTCAGAATATAAGCTCATCATGACCTTTGACACTGTTAGTGATGGAATGAATAGATAACATGGATTTATGTCATTCTATATCAATTAAGGAATCTGCGTCTATGCCCTTCCAGGGTCATGAAAACCCAAAAAAATACGCCAATGAGAGGGCAATCAAACTTTCTATCCTTATCTAGGAACTGTTCCAATATTTATGTTCATCCCTGTGAGATAATGACAGTTCTGATACACGTCACTTACTTGTCTTACCTATTGCACTATTCCTGTGTCCTGTTGTGTATAGAAATATGTGATGCTTAATTTTTTTAGTTAGTCTTTGCCTGATGAAGAGACGTGAGTAGCCTTGAAAGCTTGCAATTTGTTTCCATCTTTTCAGTTATCCATTAAAAGGTATCAACCACTGCTGACTCTGAAGTCTAAATATTTTTCTATCTACTGGCTAACACGGTACAAAGATACACATGTTTTCTAATTTCAAGAAGGAAAAATAAAGAAAATACAAATATAAACGCATATATGCACATGCCAAAAATAAATGGAACAACACAACACCCAAAAAATTGGTAACAAAATATAGTGTTGTAAATTTAAGAATAAAAGTACATTTTTTTTTTTTATGAATAATGCTTAAGGAACGCTATGTTAAACCATAACATAGTGAAGACAATGGATTTTGTAATAGTCACTCATCATAATCATCGCAAATTTTATGTGACAGTCACAGACATTTCAATTATTTAAGTTCATAAAATCGTAACTTTCTATAGCATGTATGACATGTCCAGCATGGACTCATCAATGTGATTGATGACACAATAATGTACGATAAAAAATAACCATTTAAAAAAACATTAGGCATTGTTTGTCACAATTTAAGTGTGTGCCTGCAAGTGTAGGTGAAACAAAGGCTACGGATAGCAAAGGTATATTCTATGTCTGTATCAGACAGTGGACAGCCTCTGATGGGTAATGCCGATGTTATACTGTACGTCAATAAAGTCTGCGGCTGAAATCATGCATTTTTTGCTTGTAGAGTGTTGAAGAGGGTAAAAGAATGTCTGGTTGCGCAAAGCTTTATCCGTCAACACTACCTTCCTACTGTCATGCGTAGGGTAGGGTAGCGTGTGTCAATTAGATGACTCTATAAAATGTGACGTTACGCAGCGTTATTGCGCCCTAGGGACGCCAAAAATACGACAGCAGTAATCATTTACTGTCTAATACTCCACCTATGACCAACAAAAAAAGACCGCTCCCTCTTTAACAATCTACAAGACTAACAAGCATAATGATTGACGCTGACTTTATTGAGGTACAGTATTACATCGACATTGTCCATGAGTAACTATGCACTGTGATACCTATATACCATTATTAATTTATATCTGTTGTGGTTGTTTCAACAGCACTTGCAGGTATAACTACCTATTGTCAGTATGCATGATGCACTTTCTAGATGTAATAATTTATTATTGCACATTATTACCAGGTGTAGATGCTGGCCATTTCATATATGGTGTGTGAAGTTACAGTTGGCATCAGTATGTGTATTTTATAATGTCTGTCATAAATAAAACTCGTGATGATGATGATGAGGATTTAATGATTCGTACATCCATTGACTGCATTATCTTACAGGTACAGATAAAGTTCCTTAAAAAGCATTAATTCATAAGTCTGAAATGTACTTTTATGCATTAATTTCAAAATGTGAAGAGTAGACTATGTTTTATTTTTTGTTACCATTTCTAATAGACATGTGCAGATATGCGCTGTGATGACAAATTATTATTTGTCCATATTTGTCATAAAAATTTATCATTCTAGGCCTGCAAAACTTCACAATTTCATGTTTTCAGCATAACAAGCAGGGTGACGGCTCTTCCCTATTTGGAGCATGTTGGTCATGTCATGTGTTTTTCTGTCCATGTGTCGGGAACAGGAGACTTCTTGCCGTTGACACAGCAGGGGAACAGCTGGCGTTACTGAACCCCACTAACAGTAGAGCTTGTGTTTTGTTCTGTGGACACGACACTTCTGAGCAGCAACTGGCAGTGTTGGAGCCCAGGGAGTAGAGTCAGTGTAGAAGATGAACTAACAGGACATGGATAACGTTCGAACCAGTTATTTAATCTGAAAACGGACAGACAAATTCTTGGCGAGATCCATGCCTTTCATTTCGAAAAGTAAGCGGTCAACATTATCGAGGATAGTCCATGCGACGGTCTGTTAGTACACCACCTTCAGCACTAAAGACGCGCTCCGATAATACACTGCAGCAGGGCAAGCCAGCACCTCCATGCATACTGCTAAGCTCTGCCATGTATCCAGCTTAAGACCCAAAACTTGAATGGAAACCATCTGGGAGTCACACTGAAGCAAAGCCAGTAGCTGTCACATCGACGTACCGTTGCACCCAACTGACATGGGAAGAGCATCCTCCCCTCTCGGAATGGTTGTATGTACATTTGTGGCGCTGCCACAAAACTTTGCCACATTTTTAACATACTGGTCTTTCCCTGTGCAGAGGCACTGCGTGTGCTCCTCTTGTTGCAGAGCTCTCTACACTGCCTCGACGCACAGAGCTGCTTTGTAAAGCAGTAGCAGCAGCAGTGCTCTCGGCAGTAAGGTAGAACATTAGGGATTGCACCAGTGTGTCTTGGTACTCCCGCATTTTACGCTCCCGGTTCAACGGTGTGATGAGGCTTTTGACGTTGTCCCGGTAGCGAGGGTCTAGGAGGGTGTACACCCAATAATCAGACGTCGTGAGAATGTGGGCGATGCGGCGGTCGTTTCTTAGGCACTGCAGCATGAAATCAACCATGTGCTGCAGACTCCCAACTGGCAAAGAAACGCTGTCCTCTGCAAGAGGCGTTATCTCTGCCTGCTCTGCATCACCCCACCCTCGCTCTACATACTGACTAGAGCGTTGTGTACCTCCCTCTGGAGCGATGTCTTCCTCCTCCATTGACTCCTCCTCCTCATCCTCCTCACAAAGTGAGCCCTGCCCAGCCCTTTGTGAGGAACCACGTTGCGCTGACTTTCCAGAAGGTGATGGAATTTGTGACTCCTCATCCTCCACCTCTTCCAAAACCTCATCCCTTATTGCTTGCAGTGTTTTTTGAAGCAGGCAGATAAGGGGGACAGTCAGGCTGACTAGTGCATCATCTGCACTCGCCATCCGCGTTGACTCATCAAACGCACGCAAAACGTGGCACATGTCCTTCATAGTGGCACACTCATTAATGGTGAAGTGTGGACGGCGCAAATTGCGTGTTGATTGCGCCTGATGCAGCTGATACTCCATAACTGCTGGCTGCTGCTCACACAACCGCTCCAACATATGTAACGTTGAATTCCACCTGGTGGATACGTCACATATGATGCGATGTTCAGGAAGGCGCAATCTGCGTTGCAGAGCTGCAATGCGCGATCTGGCCATGCTGGAACGTCGCAAGTGAGCGCACTCTAGGCGGACCTTGTGCAGCAGTGCATCAAGATCCGGATAGTCCCTCAAAAAACTCTGCACGACCAAGTTGAGCACATGTGCCAGACATGGTATGTGAGTGAGGTTGCCAAGGCCCAGAGCTGCCACCAGATTTCGGCCATTGTCACACACTACCAAGCCTGGCTGGAGATTCGCTGGCAAAAACCACACGTCGCTCTCCTGCTTGATGGCATTCCAGACCTCCTGCGCTGTGTGGCTTCGATTCCCCATGGGAATTAATTTCAGAACGGCCTGTTGCCGTTTGGCCACGGCTGTGCTCATATCGGTCGCATCAGGTAAGCGTCCACGGATCCATGTGGAGGTAGACCGTGACGGCTCCTGCAGCGATGATTCTGAGGAACTGGAGTAGGAGGAGGAGTCAATGTGGACAGACTTGATTCCGGCAATCCTTGGAGTTGGCAGAACACGTACAGCGCCACTCGCAAGATCTGTACCCGGCTCCACAACATTCACCCAATGGGCAGTGAGTGAAAGGTATCGTCCCTGGCCATGGGTACTGGTCCACGCATCGGTGGTCAGGTGGACCTTGCTACTGACGGCGTTTAGTAGCGCATGTTTAATTTTTGCCTCAACATGCTTTTGCAGACCAGGGACGGCTTGCCTGCTGAAATAAAATCGGCTGGGCACATTGTATTGTGGGACTGCCAATGCCATTAATTCACGGAAACTGTCAGTCTCCACCAGCCTGAATGACAGCATTTCAAGGGACAGGAGTTTTGCAATGCCAGCATTCAGAGCCTGTGCTCGTGGATGGTTTGCCGAGTATGGCCGTCTTTTATCCCATGCCTGTGCTACCGATGGCTGTTTTGTGGCCTGGGTGTGTGAGGTTGACAGGGAACTTGCAGCTGTGGGTGGAATAACACTGTGTCTCTGGACAACAGTGACAGAGGTTCTTCCATGGCGATCCTTTGAGGAAGCCGAACCAGCTGTGTGTGAACTGGAGGAAGAGGCTCCAACAGGAGCTGAAGATGTAGGTGCTGCTGTAGGTTGGCCTACATCTCCAGTGTGTCTTTGTAACTCAACAAAGTGCTTTGACCGCACATGTTTCCACATATTTGTTGTATTAAGGTTACTGACACTTTTACCTCTTTTAATTTTTTGATTACACAGCTTGCATTTGACATAGCAAATATCATCTGCAACTGTATCAAAAAAGGACCACGCAGAGCAAGTCCTGGGAGCGCCCGGTTTGGCTGTTGTAAGAGAACTGCTCCGAACGGGTGCCAAACTGGAGGCTACAGGCAAGCGAGTCTGCAGCCTACCTCTCCCTACTGTTTGGACCGTTGGTGCAATCTCTTCCTCAGAGCTGCTCCCACCACCTTCCTGTTCCTCACGCCATGTTGGGTCTTGGACCTCATCATCTCCACCACTACCCTCTTCCAACACCTGCTGTTGTTGGGTGGTCTGGCCAGCACCATGCTCAACAGAAACTGGCAACTGAGTCTCATCATCATCAGATGCGTTCTGCGGTGTGCTGACCATCGGCACTGGCTCACCCGCCTCTTCAGATTCAGAGAGACACAGCTGTTGCGCATCACTGCATACTGCCTCTTCTTCACATTCCAGAATGCTGCTTGGCTGGGCCCCTGTTTCCAAGCCAACAGATTCTGAGAACAGAAGCAGAGACTCAGCTGGCTCCTGTACAGAGCTCTCTGACTGCCTGGGCAATTTGGCAGGCGGTGAAGAGACTGATGGTTGTTCAACAGTGCTGTGGTCCTGAGAGGAGGTGGAAGCTATTGAAGTCGATGCATTGGCTGCCATCCAACCAACAACGGCTTCAATTTGTTCTTCACGCAGCAGGGGGGTACGCTGAGCTCCTACAAAAGTGCGCATAAAGGAACGCTCACGGGGAAAACTGGTGGATGCTGTGTCACTGGGTGCGGCAGCAGCCACAGAATCCCCACGTCCTCTCCCTGCTGCAAATCCACGGCCTCGACCACGACCACGTGCCTTACTCACTGACTTCTTCATCTTGGTAGATTGATAAAGAAAGTCAGAAAAGTTAAGGCCTAAGTGTGGTTATTCCTCACAGACTACAGTGAACCCTGCAGACAACTGTTCAGTATCTGTGAAAGGCCCCTTTGTGTACTTCTATAGTGTTTGCAACCAATGTATTGTATACGGATGGAAGCGCGTCACACTAATAGATTAGATTTTTTTCCACTAAAATGGAGCAGCACCAATTAGAGAAAAATGTGAAGGATGAGGCAGTGACACACGCTCAGCAGACTACAACCGGCAGTGGTTGAAGTACAAACTGGAGCGTAATCTGCACTCACAAAATGAAAACCTCACAGACTGCAGTGAACACTGAAACACAACTATTCACTATCTGTGAAAAGCTCCTTTGTGTACTTCTATAGTGTTTGCAACCAATGTATTGTATACGGATGGAAGCGCGTCACACTAATAGATTAGATTTTTTTCCACTAAAATGGAGCAGCACCAATTAGAGAAAAATGTGAAGGATGAGGCAGTGACACACGCTCAGCAGACTACAACCGGCAGTGGTTGAAGAACTAACTGGAGCGTGATCTGCACTCAAAAAATCAAAACCTCACAGACTGCAGTGAACACTGAAACACAACTATTCACTATCTGTGAAAAGCTCCTTTGTGTACTTCTATAGTGTTTGCAACCAATGTATTGTATACGGATGGAAGCGCGTCACACTAATAGATTAGATTTTTTTCCACTAAAATGGAGCAGCACCAATTAGAGAAAAATGTGAAGGATGAGGCAGTGACACACGCTCAGCAGACTACAACCGGCAGTGGTTGAAGTACAAACTGGAGCGTAATCTGCACTCACAAAATGAAAAGCTCACAGACTACAGTGAACACTGAAACACAACTATTCACTATCTGTGAAAAGCTCCTTTGTGTACTTCTATAGTGTTTGCAACCAATGTATTGTATACGGATGGAAGCACGTCACACTAATAGATTTGATTTTTTTCTAATATAATGGAGCTGCACCAATTCCACTAAATAAAATAAAAAAAAAAAAGAGTCAGTGACACGTGCAGATGCCTACAAACAGCGGTGGATGCAGAGCAAACTGCAGCGTCACCTGCACTGTCACACACACACCTTGCACAGAGCTGTTAAAACAACACTGGCAAAATGAAGCTTTACACAGCGGTTGGTAAACTAGCCTGCCTCAAGCACAGTAGTACACAAAATCGCAATATCTAACTGTCCCTCAGAGTGAGCAGAGTAGCGTTCTGTCCCTTACTGAGTTCACAGCACAGTGACGCTAAAATGGCGGCGGCGCCTTTTATAGTGCATTCTGACATCATTTCAGCAGCCAATCACAGCCATGCCATTAGTTAAGATGACCGCAGCATTACAGGATGTGCCCACACTTCGTAGGATTCCTCATTGGCTGACTAAAATCACATTGCCTCTCAAAGAATTATGGGAACTTCCGATTCCGGTATACGATATTGAAAAAGTATCGGAATTAAGTATCGGAATTCCGATAACGCGAATATCGGCCGATACCCGATACTTGCGGTATCGGAATGCTCAACACTAGTCAGGGCACGGTTTTAGATGATCTCTTGATACTGCCGTTGAGGTTTCTCCTCCATCTTTACTGATGAGGCACACCTTGGTGTTATCAAAGTCTGAAGGTAAAGCGGTGTATGGTTCGACCTCCCACTGATCATCCAGTTTGTGAACTCGTCTCTTCCTTTTGAGTACCTGTTCTCCAGGTGACAAGGGAACTGCAGGGGCCTGCTGATTATAGTTTCTTTCCTGCCTCTGTCTTGCCTGGGACAAACTTTTCTCTTCACATTCTTGCACTTTTCGGTATTGTAGCTGCTGCTCTGTATCCCAGTCTGCATATGGTGATGTCGTCTCAGGTGTTAAAACTCCCATGTTCAAGTCAATGGGTAACTTGTCAGGTCTTGCCCTCATCAGGTAGGCTGGGGTGCAGTTGGTGGAGTTTACCGGGATATGGTTGTATAGATCTACCAAATCCGGCAACTTCTCTGGCCACAGGTTTCGCTCTTTCAGGGGCAAGGTTTTCAACAGGTCAATTACCACCTTGTTCATTTTCTCGCACATGCCATTTGTCTGTGGATGGTACGGCATCGTTCTGATTTTCTTGCAGCCGTACAGGTAACAGAACTCCTATAACACTTCTGCTTCAAAGGCTGGGCCTTGGTCTGTGAGCACTCGTTCAGGGCAACCGTGGCTGCTGTCTTCGCTGTTTGGTCTTTGACAGGCACGACTACCAAGAGCCTCGAGTAATGGTCAACGATGGTCAGAGCGTAAGTGTAGCCAGTCCTACTCGGAGTCAACTTCACATGTGTGGCGCTTCCCACGGCTGTGGGGCGCCGGGACATGGCATAGCTTGCCTAGCTAGCCAATGCTCCCACGCCGCCAGTCCACGACGACGTGAGGCATGGGTCCCAGATGATAAGAGAATGTGGACCCACTGGACCACGGAGGGAGACCCGGGCCTGCCCGGACTAGGGAAGGGCAGCGACCGGGATCCGTGGCAGCTGAGCATGTGGGCAAGGTGGCGACCTGCAGGACTAGACAACACCGCACAACTTCAGGTAAGAAGAAACATAAAGTTTACTTAAAGAAACACAGTACATAAAACAGAACATAAGACCGGGCTCCCGATTCCGCACATCAGAGAAGGGTACACGACTCAGGATCACAGACGAGTGCTGGAGGACATCACGGGTAGATGCAGTCCAGGGTTATCTGGCACGGGCATACTTGGACGGCCTCTCTCTCAGGCCTTAGGCGTAGCACAGGCTCAGCAGGAGAACATCAGACACCGACCTCAAACAGACTTCAGACGATGGCGGAGTCATCACGGGTTGATGAAGTCCAGGATCATCTGGCACGGGCATACTAGTATGGCCTCACTCTCAGGCCTCGGGCGTAGCACAGGCTCAGCAGGAGAACATCAGACACCGGCCCAGGACGAACGTCAGACGATGGCAGGGTCATCACGGGTTGATGAAGTCCAGGGTCATCTGGCACGGGCATACTAGGACGGCCTCTCTCTCAGGCCTCAGGCGTAGCACAGGCTCAGCAGGAGAACATCAGACACCGACCCAGGACAGACGTCATCACAGGGTAGACCAAGGAGGAACCGGCAGGACAGGCAGGTTGTCACGGCAAGTGACCAAGGCAATCTCTGGGACAGGCAGGTTGTCACGGCAAGTGACCAGGCAGTCTCTGGGACAGGCAGGTTGTCACGGCTAGTGACCAGGGCAGTCTCTGGGACAGGCAGGTTGTCACAGCAAGTGACCAGGCAGACTGTGGGACAGGCAGGTTGTCACAGCAAGTGACCAGGCAGACTCTGGGACAGGCAGGTTGTCACAGCAAGTGACCAGGCAGACTCTGGGACAGGCAGGTTGTCACGGCAAGTGACCAGGCAGACTCTGGGACAGGCAGGTTGTCACGGCAAGTGACCAGGCAATCTCTGGGACAGGCAGGTTGTCACGGCTAGTGACCAGGGCAGTCTCTGGGACAGGCAGGTTGTCACGGCTAGTGACCAGGGCAGTCTCTGGGACAGGCAGGTTGTCACGGCTAGTGACCAGGCAGTCTCTGGGACAGGCAGGTTGTCACGGCTAGTGACCAGGCAGTCTCTAGACAGGCAGGTATCTACGACCTGATATGGTGGAGCCTCCAGGTAGGCTGCAGTCGGATGGCAGATGATCGCTCCCAGGTGAGCAGGCAAGAGCCGGGGATCTCTGCAGATGATGTCCGAACTTCCGGATGGAGCTGCAGTCGGATGGCAGATGATCGCTCCCAGGTGAGCAGGCAAGAGCCGGGGATCTCTGCAGATGATGTCCGAACTTCCGGATGGAGCTGCAGTCGGATGGCAGACAGGCAAGCCGACAGGTAACAGGCAGGTAACTGGAATCAGGAGCTGATGGCTGAAACAGAGTTAGACTGCACAGGAACAACAGGGACACGGATTGGATCTCAGGAGTCAGGAACACAGACAGGAACATGGATTGGATCTCAGGGAGTCAGGAACACGGACAAGAACATCAGGAACACGGACAGGAACATGGATTGAATCACAGGAACATGGACTGGAACACAGGCCTCGGACTCCGGACATCTGGCACCGATCAGCGGGCTCCGGACATCTGGCAATGATCGGCAGGATCCGGACATCAGGCAGGAAGGATAGGATCCGGACATCTGGAAGTGGTCGTCGGACATCGGACATCAGGCCATGGTCATCAGGCATAGGATCCGGACATCTGGCAGCGACCTGAAAAGGAACCCCAGCGGTCTGGTGCAAGCCCCGCCAGGCTCAACGGAGCTGGCCGGGGATTGCACAGAGGCTGAGCACAGAGTAACAGAAACTCAGCACACACCGGACTCCTTCTTCCAAGATGAACTCAGGTTATATAGCAAGGATTCACAGTCACTGGCACAGGGTTCTGGACACAGCAGGATTTCAGGAACATAACACAAAGGACACAGTTCAGACAGTCAGGTACAAGATGCGATCCAAGATCAGGGGTTCAGGTAATTAGACACAGCAGGAACAGGCCTGGATATACAGCCTCCAGGAACGGCGATCTGGGTAATCAGCCCCCAGCATAGGCGGAAACACAAGACACAATTCAGACATTCAGGTACCGGGTTTGATCCAGGATCAGGGAACAAGACACAGCAGGAACAGGGAATCAGCTCTCCAGAGCTGATCAACTTCAGAGCAGGAGCTGAACACACAACCACATACGGCTAGGTTCAGGGATTCAGTGTGGATTCAATGTGAAGCTCTGGCAACGCCCACTAGGGCTGGGGAACTTTATATATGAGCTGCTTCACAGCGATAGGCTGGAGCAGTAATTCTAATACACACCCAATCCACATAAAAGCAGGACAGGTGTGGGCCGCGCCCCCTATGCAGAGCCAGACAGCACAACACAGAGGGAACCCAACAATGGCTGCTGCCAACCACGCAGTAAGTCATGCACCACTGCAGAGGACTTTGCAAGCTACGGACGGCTTTCACAGCAAGTCAGGAACCGCACATGCGGGCGGTCATGCAAAGCAGCGGAGCCACTCACGCAAGTACGGGTACGCAGCAGAGCCGGGAACTGAGCAGCATCCATATAGGTAACAGACAACAGTATCCCAGCTGGTTAGGGGGAAAGGAGCAAAAGGGTTAATGCAAAAAACATGCAAAGTAACGCTGGAAAACAAAGTACAGACAATACCAGCGTTACAACATGATCCAAAGCTACCAGTTCAAGTGGCTACTTCGTGATGATCGGCTGCAATGGGGCTCGCTGGCTGTTATGGTCTTTCCTGCACAGGTTGCATGGGCCACATTCACGGCACCACCTCTCAATGGCTTTCCTCATGCCGACCCAGTAGAATCTCTCACGAAGTAGGACCTCCAACTTTTTCTACCCGAAGTGTCCTGCTCCATCGTGGTACACCTCCAAGACCATTGGCGCATCTCACTTCGGGACTACCACGTGCCAGACCAGTTTGTGTGTGCGTGAGTTGATGTTCCTCCGACATAGCTTACCCTCATAGATGAACAGCTTGCCCTTCTCCTTCCACAACTGTTGTGTTTCCTGTGGAGCATCTGGACAAGGGTGTTACTCAGCTTGTGTCAGCAACTCCTTTACTAGGCAGACTGCTGGGTCGCTATATTGCGTCTCTGCCCACTCATGGTGGGGCAATGGGTTTAACTTGGCCTGTTGCACGATGTAGCGCTTGTTTCTCACATCTTGGGCCAGCAACTCGATTTCTTCGAGTACTTCTGGATCCTCTCCCCCGTCTGGTGAATTGGGCATCCTGGACAGCGCATCAGCATTAGCTTTCTTATGCCCCGCTTGGTACTTGATGGTAAACTCGTAGTTGGACAGCCGGGCCATCCATCACTGCTCCAGTGCACCCAGCTTTGCCGTTTCAAGGTGGGTCAGTGGATTATTGTCCGTGTAGATGGTAAACTTTGCTGAAGCCAGGTAGTGCTTGAAGTGCTTCGTTACCGCCCAGACTATGGCGAGGAACTCCAGTTTAAAGGAACTGTAGTTGTTGGGGTTTCTTTCAGTGGGACGAAGCTTCATGCTGGCGTAGGCAATCACTCTTTCTCTGCATTTCTGCATTTGTGACAGCACTGCTCTTAATCCCACGTTGCTGGCATCAGTGTAAAGTACAAATGGTTAATCATAGTCAAGGTAGGCCAGGACTTCATCTCCCGTGAGAGCCAGCTTCAACCGAGTGAAGGATTCTTCTAGCCTGTTGTTCCACTTGAACGGAGGACTCTTGTTCTTGGATTGGCCCACTAAAAAGTCTTGCAGGGGTGTGGCTATTTTGGTGAAGCCCTTGATGAATCTCCGGTAGTAGCCCACCTGTAAGGTTCTGTGTACATGTTCCTGAAACTCAGTTTGTTCGTCAGCCATTTTACTTTCTGTCTTGCTGCAGCTATCTTGCCCTCAGTCAAAATGGAGTTTCCAGCTTGCATGTTCCCGCCCTGATTCTCTCCTTTTGCTTCTTAAGCAGCCACAGCTGAGCAATCAGTGCTTCAGAATCTAGCCTGCAGTGAACCTGTGACCTGACTCCTAAAGCCTTGGACCTTGTACTCCAGCTATTCCTACTGAGGAACTCTGAAGCACTTGTGGACTCTGAACCCTGCTCTTTGAAAGACCCACGTTTGCATGGACTTACGGTAACAGAGAAGAAGATCCTGAACCTGTTGTGGAGAGTGATTGCTGAGCTTAGATTACTCTGGCCTGCTGTGTCTCCTGCTTCTGTGTCTGCAAACTGTGTGACTATTTTTGCCAACTTGTATGAAGTAATACAAGACTTTCTATATCAAACCTGTGTCTCATGTATTTTCATCGCACCCAAGCACAAGACGCTATATGAACTGTACTACATACATTACAAGATTCTGAAGCCAAAACGTTAGTGTCTGCTGGGTCTGGAAAGGCTGTGTCTGCTGTAACTGTGGATATCGGATGTCCGGTTGTACTTTCTGTGATGACAGTGGTTGTGACTTCTCACAACCATTCCAGGTGAGCAATTCCCTTAAGTGTTTTTTTTTTCTGCAGTGTTACCACAGGTAAACACTATTGTTTGTTTTTTTTTTTCCTTTTCTCTTTTTTGTCTGCTGTAACTGTGGATATCAGATGTCCGGGTGAACTTTCTGTGATGATAGTGGTTGTGACTTCTCACAACCATTCCAGGTGAGCAGTTCCCTTAATTTTTTTTTCTCTCTGCAGTGTTACCACAGGTAAACACTATTGTTTTTTTTTTTCTCCTCTCCTCTTCTTCCAGTACTCCTGTCTTAAAAGATCTGGAAAATGGAGGCCCGCATAAAGGAACTTTGCGGAGTGACTGATAATATCCTTGCAGATTTGCAGAATATAAAGACCCGTTTTTCAAGCCTACAGGACCTCACTAATCACAATTTGCAAGTGTTTGGACAGACTGCCCAGGATTTGCGAGCCAGGATTGAGGTTCTAGAAGAGCGAGTCCAGGCTCCTGCCGTAGCCCCGAGTTCTGGGATTCCCAAGTTGCCCCCTTTTCGTTTTGGCGGTGAACGTGAGTGTAATGTGATGTAGTACAGTTCATATAGCGTCTTGTGCTTGGGTGCGATGAAAACACAGGAGTCACAGGTTTGATATAGAAAAGTCCTGTATTACTTCATACAAGTTGGCAGAAATAGTCACACAGTTTGCAGACACAGAAACAGGAGACACAGCAGGCCAGAGTAATCCAAGCTCAGCAATCACTCTCCAATACAGATTCAGGATCTTCTTCTCTGTTACCGTAAGTCCATGCAAACGTGGGTCTTTAAAGAGCAGGGTTCAGAGTCCACAAGTGCTTCAGAGTTCCTCAGTAGGAATAGCTGGAGTACAAGGTCCAAGGCTTACAGGAGTCAAGTCACAGGTTCACTGCAGGCTAGATTCTGAAGCACTGATTGCTCAGCTGTGGCTGCTTAAGAAGCAAAGGAGAGAATCAGGGCGGGAACATGCAAGCTGGAAACTCCATGTTTGACTGAGGGCAAGATAGCTGCAGCAAGACAGAAAGTAAAATGGCTGACGAACAAACTGAGTTTCAGGAATATATACATAGAACCTTACATTACTCCCCCCTTAAGGACAACCTCCGGATGACCTCAGACCAGGCTTGTGTGGGTACCTCTGATGAAACTGACGGAGCAAGCGAGGAGCATTAACGTTATTGACCGGTTCCCATGAGTTGTCCTCCACTGGGTAGCCCTGCCATTTAATCAGATATTGTAACTGATTTCTATACAACCTGGAATCTAAAATCCTTTCCACCACAAATTCTTCCTGACCATCGACTAGCACTGGGTCAGGGCAAGGAGAGGAACGTCCAGGAAACGTATTGGGTGTCGCAGCCTTTAGTAGGGATACATGAAAGACAGGGTGGATTCTCATAGTTCTGGGCAGTTGAAGACGACAAGCAACGGCACTTATAATTTTACTGATTTTATAGGGTCCAATGTACTTATGTCCCAACTTAGACGATGGAATCCTTAACTTAAGATTTCTGGTTGACAGCCAGACCAAGTCTCCTACCTTGAAAGCTGGTGCAGGTTTACGAAATTTATCTGCTGCTTTCTTGTACCTTTCTTGAGCCGATTCCAGATTTTCCTTTAGAA
The DNA here is from genome assembly GCA_033576555.1 of Oophaga sylvatica. Lineage (NCBI taxonomy): Eukaryota > Metazoa > Chordata > Amphibia > Anura > Dendrobatidae > Oophaga > Oophaga sylvatica. The sequence continues at coordinate 511,698,838 of JARQOD010000004.1, forward strand.
GATCCATATTCTTCTGTAAAGACGTGATTCTTTCAGCCACTGCTGGTAAAGGCGTTTCTATGGGAAATCGTGGTAGAATGTTAGGATGATAACCTAGATTAGAGTGAAAAGGAGACTGTTTAGTGGAGGCACTCTGAGAGTTGTTATACGAGAACTCAGCTAATGGAAGTAGATCCACCCAATCATCCTGTAGGTGGCAGATAAAGCAGCGGAGATACTGCTCCAGGGTTTGATTGGTTCGTTCGGTCTGTCCATTAGTCTGGGGATGAAAAGCAGAAGAAAGGTTTACTTTAATGTCCAATGCTGCACAGAAATTTTGCCAAAACCTAGAAGTGAATTGCACCCCTCGATCCGAAATAACCTCATCCGGTACTCCATGTAAGCGAAACACATCTTTAATCATCAAATCTGATGTCTGTTTTGCAGTGGGTAAGCCGACACAAGGGATAAAATGAGCTGCCTTTGTTAGACGGTCAACCACCACTAGAATGGTGTTCTTCCCCTGAGAGGTTGGTAACTCCACAATGAAGTCCATAGAAATGGATCCCCACGGGCGGGACGGGGTGGGAAGAGGCTGTAACAGACCAGTTGGTGAGGAGCGAGGTGTTTTGCATCTTGCACAGACCTCACATGAAGTGACATAATTCAAAACATCCTTCCTGCAAGTGGGCCACCAAAAGAAACGAGAAAGAAATTCCTGTGTCTTTAGAATTCCTCTATGCCCAGCTATCTTGGAATCGTGAATGAGTTGCAATACTCTTAATCTGACTGTTTCAGGAATATACAGACGTTGTCCCTGAATCCACACACCATTCTTAAAGACAAGACTTACGTCCCTTGGGGGTTGTGCCAAAAAGGAATCCGCATGGTATGCTTCCTTGATGTCCTTAAGTAGGTCTTGATTATGAATTACTCCTAGGAATCTAGAGTCAGGAAGAATAGTCTTAGGAGGAGTAATTGGACGTGTCTCTGCTGAGTAAATCCTAGAGAGTGCATCAGCCTTTCCATTGCGCGATCCTGGTCTATAAGAGATGATAAAATTAAATTGGTTTAAGAAAATATTCCAGCGAGCCTGGCGAGGAGTCAGGCACTTAGCCGACCTGATAAACTCAAGGTTACGATGGTCTGTCAGGACGACTATTTGCTGTGCAGCTCCCTGAAGAAGGTGTCTCCATTCTTTGAAGGCGGCAATAATGGCCAACAACTCTCTATTGCCCACATCGTAGTTCCTCTCAGCCGAAGACAACTGCTGGGAAAAGAAGGCACAGGGATGCAAGACATTCTTCTCACCTGTTCTCTGAGAGAGTATAGCTCCAACGACACGTCTGAAGCATCCACCTCTATTATGAAGGCAAGCTCGGGGTTGGGATGTACTAGGATAGGTGCAGTGGTAAATTTATCTTTTAGACGGGAAAATGCTTCCTGGGCTTGGGGAGTCCAGGAAAACCTAGACTCTTTCCGGGTAAGTTGAGTGATAGGTGACACTACCTCAGAGAAATTTCTAATGAAACGTCTATAGAAGTTGGCAAACCCGATGAAGCGCTGTACCTCCTTCACATTTCTAGGACTTGGCCAATCCTTGATGGCTTGGGTTTTGCTTCCATCCATACTAATTCCTTGTGTAGACAGTACATACCCCAGAAATTGAATTTCGGTCCTATGGAATTCACACTTTTCAAGTTCGATGTAAAGATGATTTTGTCTTAGACGTTCCAAGACCATTCTCACATGTCCATGATGTTCCTCTGTGGAGTTAGAAAAAATTAGAATATCATCCAAATAAATTACCACGAATGTATCTAGGAGATCCCTGAAGATGTCATTCACCAAGTGTTGAAAAGTGGCTGGGGCGGTACTCAGACCAAAAGGCATAACTAGATATTCAAAGTGTCCATAGCGTGACCTGAATGCAGTCTTCCATTCATCCCCAGGTCTAATACGGACTAAGTTATAGGCCCCACGAAGATCTAGTTTAGAAAAAATTTTGGCATGTCGCACTCTCTCCAATAACTCAGGGATTAAAGGCAATGGATAACAGTTTCTAATAGTAACCTTATTGAGTTCCCTATAGTCTACGCATGGTCTCAGAGATCCATCTTTCTTCTTTACAAAGAAGATGGGTGCACCTGCAGGAGATGAAAGGGGGTATGAAGCCCTTGGCTAGATTTTCATCTATGTAATCCTTTAAAGCCTTTAGCTCGGGCCCCGCCAGGGGGTAGATCTTACCAAAAGGTATCTCTGCTCCAGGCAATAATTCAATTGGACAATCATATGGACGGTGAGGAGGAAGCTGGTCAGCGTTCTTCTTGTCACATAAATCCACATAGTCCTGGTATACAGCTGGTAGTTCAGGGACTGACATGATTCCTTTAGGAACAGAGCAAGCTGAAACTTTTGGACTCATCTGTTTCTCTGGAAAGTGTAATTCCTTGGTCTCCCAGTTAATGATAGGATTCTGAGCCTGCAGCCATGGTAGCCCTAGAATAATGGGAAAGTGGGGAGAAGAGATAAGCATAAAGGACAGTTTCTCTTGATGATCTTTACCCATAAGAACCCTCAAAGGCTCTGTTTCCTGATCCACTGGTCCAGAGGTCAGCAGGGAGCCATCCACAGTTTCCATCTGTACTGGAGTAGCCTTCTTCACTGAACGTATTCCCTGTTTCAGAGCAAAGGAGACATCCATAAAATTTCCACTTGCCCCTGAGTCGATCATAGCAGAGCTAGACACCCAAGCTGAGTCAACCCAGAGTTTGATGGAAAGAAAGCAATGAGAATTGTTTTTCTTACAACTCAGCTGGGACACCGCTGAGGAAACTTGAAAAATGGCAGCGTTTACACAGTCAACGTCCTCAGAGGTAACGGAGTTTAAGTCCGAGAAATCAAGATCTGTTGCTGCAGATCTCTCTGGAGCCTGAGGCTCGGACCTGACAGATCCCCTCTCGCAACACTCACAATGAATGAGTGCTGCAGTAGTCTTACGAGAAGGCTGGGGCAGTTTATAATGAAGTGCCCTGACTTACCACAATAGAAACATAGATTCTCCTTAAAACGATGTTCCTTGCGTGCATCACTAACCCGTCGTTGTAAAGAGTCTACCTGCATGGGTTCAGGTTCAGGTTCCCGTGTAATCCTACTCAAAGGTTCCTTAGCTGGAGAGGAAGGTAGGAAAAGGTTAGTACGATTGCTTTCGAACCATCTCTCTTGCCTGCGTTCAGTCAGACGAGTATCAATACGGATGCAGTAGTTAATAAAGTCACCTAACGCAGTGGGAGGGTCGGCACGAGCAAGTTCATCCTTAATCAGTGGAGATAACCCCTTTCGAAAAATAGATTTTTTGGCGGAACTGTCCCAGGTGGTATCAAGGGCCCATCTCCTGAAATCCAAGGCATATTCAGCTACCGAGTGCTTACCTTGGCGCAAAGCTAACATGGCTGCTTCAGCTGTTGCACCTCGATTGGGGTCATCAAACACCTGCCCCATGGCTGAAATAAAATCATCAAGGTGATTCAAACAATCATCCTCAGTCTCAATCAGAGGGTTTGCCCACATTAAAGCCTTGTTGGTAAGCAACATAATTATAGTAAGCACCTTAGATCGTTCAGTGGGAAATTGTGAAGCATGTGCAGAAAAAAAAAGATTGCATTGATTAATAAATCCCCTGAATTTCTCACGTTCACCGCCAAAACGAAAAGGGGGCAACTTGGGAATCCCAGCACTCGGGGCTACGGCAGGAGCCTGGACTCGCCCCTCTAGAACCTCAATCCTGGCTCGCAAATCCTGAGTAGTCTGTCCAACCACTTGCAAATTGTGATTATTGAGGTCCTGTAGATTTGTAAAACGGGTCTTTATATTCTGCAAATCTGCAAGGATATTATCAGTCACTCCGCAAAGTTCCTTTATGCGGGCCTCCATTTTCCAGATCTTTTAAGACAGGATTACTGGAAGAAGAGGAGAGAAAAAAAAACAATAGTGTTCACCTGTGGCAACACTGCAGAGAGAAAAAAAAAATTAAGGGAACTGCTCACCTGGAATGGTTGTGAGAAGTCACAACCACTATCATCACAGAAAGTTTCAACCAGACATCTGATATCCAGAGTTACAGCAGACAAAAAAGAGAAAAGAAAGGAGAAAAAAAACAAAAAAAAAACAATAGTGTTTACCTGTGGTAACACTGCAAAAAGAAAAAACTTAAGGGAATTGCTCACCTGGAATGGTTGTGAGAAGTCACAACCACTGTCATCACAGAAAGTACAACCGGACGTCTGATATCCACAGTACAGCAGACACAGCCTTCCAGATCCAGCAGACACTAACGTTTTGGCTTCAGAATCTTGTAATGTGTGTAGTACAGTTCATATAGCGTCTTGTGCTTGGGTGCGATGAAAACACAGGAGTCACAGGTTTGATATAGAAAAGTCCTGTATTACTTCATACAAGTTGGCAGAAATAGTCACACAGTTTGCAGACACAGAAACAGGAGACACAGCAGGCCAGAGTAATCCAAGCTCAGCAATCACTCTCCAATACAGATTCAGGATCTTCTTCTCTGTTACTGTAAGTCCATGCAAACGTGGGTCTTTTAAAGAGCAGGGTTCAGAGTCCACAAGTGCTTCAGAGTTCCTCAGTAGGAATAGCTGGAGTACAAGGTCCAAGGCTTACAGGAGTCAAGTCACAGGTTCACTGCAGGCTAGATTCTGAAGCCCTGATTGCTCAGCTGTGGCTGCTTAAGAAGCAAAGGAGAGAATCAGGGCGGGAACATGCAAGCTGGAAACTCCATTTTGACTGAGGGCAAGATAGCTGCAGCAAGACAGAAAGTAAAATGGCTGACGAACAAACTGAGTTTCAGGAATATATACATAGAACCTTACAGTGAGAAATTCAGGGGATTTATTAATCAATGCAATCTTTTTTTTTCTGCACATGCTTCACAATTTCCCACTGAACGATCTAAGGTGCTTACTATAATTATGTTGCTTACCAACAAGGCTTTGATGTGGGCAAACCCTCTGATTGAGACTGAGGATGATTGTTTGAATCACCTTGATGCTTTTATTTCAGCCATGGGGCAGGTGTTTGATGACCCCAATCGAGGTGCAACAGCTGAAGCAGCCATGTTAGCTTTGCGCCAAGGTAAGCACTCGGTAGCTGAATATGCCTTGGATTTCAGGAGATGGGCCCTTGATACCACCTGGGACAGTTCCGCCAAAAAATCTATTTTTCGAAAGGGGTTATCTCCACTGATTAAGGATGAACTTGCTCGTGCCGACGCTCCCACTGCGTTAGGTGACTTTATTAACTACTGCATCCGTATTGATACTCGTCTGACTGAACGCAGGCAAGAGAGATGGTTCGAAAGCAATCGCACTAACCTTTTCCTACCTTCCTCTCCAGCTAAGGAACCTTTGAGTAGGATTACACGGGAACCTGAACCTGAACCCATGCAGGTAGACTCTTTACAACGACGGGTTAGTGATGCACGCAAGGAACATCGTTTTAAGGAGAATCTATGTTTCTATTGTGGTAAGTCAGGGCACTTCATTATAAACTGCCCCAGCCGTTCTCGTAAGACTACTGCAGCACTCATTCATTGTGAGTGTTGCGAGAGGGGATCTGTCAGGTCCGAGCCTCAGGCTCCAGAGAGATCTGCAGCAACAGATCTTGATTTCTCGGACTTAAACTCCGTTACCTCTGAGGACGTTGACTGTGTAAACGCTGCCATTTTTCAAGTTTCCTCAGCGGTGTCCCAGCTAAGTTGTAAGAAAAACAATTCTCATTGCTTTCTTTCCATCAAACTCTGGGTAGACTCAGCTTGGGTGTCTAGCTCTGCTATGATCGACTCAGGGGCAAGTGGAAATTTTATGGATGTCTCCTTTGCTCTGAAACAGGGGATACGTTCAGTGAAGAAGGCTACTCCAGTACAGATGGAAACTGTGGATGGCTCCCTGCTGACCTCTGGACCAGTGGATCAGGAAACAGAGCCTTTGAGGGTTCTTATGGGTAAAGATCATCAAGAGAAACTGTCCTTTATGCTTATCTCTTCTCCCCACTTTCCCATTATTCTAGGGCTACCATGGCTGCAGGCTCAGAATCCAACCATTAACTGGGAGACCAAGGAATTACACTTTCCAGAGAAACAGATGAGTCCAAAAGTTTCAGCTTGCTCTGTTCCTAAAGGAACCATGTCAGTCCCTGAACTACCAGCTGTATACCAGGACTATGTGGATTTATGTGACAAGAAGAACGCTGACCAGCTTCCTCCTCACCGTCCATATGATTGTCCAATTGAATTATTGCCTGGAGCAGAGATACCTTTTGGTAAGATCTACCCCCTGGCGGGGCCCGAGCTACAGGCTTTAAAGGATTACATAGACGAAAATCTAGCCAAGGGCTTCATACGCCCCTCTTCATCTCCTGCAGGTGCACCCATCTTCTTTGTAAAGAAGAAAGATGGATCTCTGAGACCATGCGTAGACTATAGGGAACTCAATAAGGTTACTATTAGAAACCGTTATCCATTGCCTTTAATCCCTGAGTTATTGGAGAGAGTGCGACATGCCAAAATTTTCTCTAAACTAGATCTTCGTGGGGCCTATAACTTAGTCCGTATTAGACCTGGGGATGAATGGAAGACTGCATTCAGGTCACGCTATGGACACTTTGAATATCTAGTTATGCCTTTTGGTCTGAGTACCGCCCCAGCCACTTTCCAACACTTGGTGAATGACATCTTCAGGGATCTCCTAGATACATTTGTGGTAATTTATTTGGATGATATTCTAATTTTTTCTAACTCCACAGAGGAACATCATGGACATGTGAGAATGGTCTTGGAACGTCTAAGACAAAATCATCTTTACATCAAACTTGAAAAGTGTGAATTCCATAGGACCGAAATTCAATTTCTGGGGTATGTACTGTCTACACAAGGAATTAATATACTCAAAACTTGCCCATAAAAAAACATGGCTGCTTCTCAGTCATACTAAATCACTTCCTAATAGGTATATATTAATATACCCAAAAATGAGAGCAGATAATAATATATATTAAATTATTTTATTTGTCAAAAAACAAAATTAAATTTTAATGCGTAGCAAAAAATCAGACAATATTAATTCAAGTAACGGTGCAAGATAAAAGGGGACAATTTGCATCCATTGACTATATGTGCTGCATGGTAACGGATCATAGATTCCTCATATCTATAATGAAAAAATGTCCAACAACACGTGGCTGCATAAGGATATAATGATAGTCTGTGCCTATTTGTACTTGACAACCATTTAACAAAGTGAACATAGTCACTAACATTCAAGGTGTAAAACAAAGCGGCCAGGCATATACACAACTATATGAGGAAAATCGAAGCCATTACCTGTGTATCAGCAATCAGAGAGAGTAGTTGGAGCTCCTGTCCCTCAGCCCCGACATGCACGTTTCGCCCAGCTTCTTCGGGGGGCGAAGAAGAAGCTGGGCGAAACGTGCATGTCGGGGCTGAGGGACAGGAGCTCCAACTACTCTCTCTGATTGCTGATACACAGGTAATGGCTTCGATTTTCCTCATATAGTTGTGTATATGCCTGGCCGCTTTGTTTTACACCTTGAATGTTAGTGACTATGTTCACTTTGTTAAATGGTTGTCAAGTACAAATAGGCACAGACTATCATTATATCCTTATGCAGCCATGTGTTGTTGGACATTTTTTCATTATAGATATGAGGAATCTATGATCCGTTACCATGCAGCACATATAGTCAATGGATGCAAATTGTCCCCTTTTATCTTGCACCGTTACTTGAATTAATATTGTTTGATTTTTTGCTACGCATTAAAATTTAATTTTGTTTTTTGACAAATAAAATAATTTAATATATATTATTATCTGCTCTCATTTTTGGGTATATTAATATATACCTATTAGGAAGTGATTTACACAAGGAATTAGTATGGATGGAAGCAAAACCCAAGCCATCAAGGATTGGCCAAGTCCTAGAAATGTGAAGGAGGTACAGCGCTTCATCGGGTTTGCCAACTTCTATAGACGTTTCATTAGAAATTTCTCTGAGGTAGTGTCACCTATCACCCAACTTACCCGGAAAGAGTCTAGGTTCTCCTGGACTCCCCAAGCCCAGGAAGCATTTTCCCGTCTAAAAGATAAATTTACCACCGCACCTATCTTAGTACATCCCAACCCCGAGCTTGCCTTCATAATAGAGGTGGATGCTTCAGACTGTGCCGTTGGAGCTATACTCTCTCAGAGAACAGGTGAGAAGAATGTCTTGCATCCCTGTGCCTTCTTTTCCCAGCAGTTGTCTTCGGCTGAGAGGAACTACGATGTGGGCAATAGAGAGTTGTTGGCCATTATTGCCGCCTTCAAAGAATGGAGACACCTTCTTCAGGGAGCTGCACAGCAAATAGTCGTCCTGACAGACCATCGTAACCTTGAGTTTATCAGGTCGGCTAAGTGCCTGACTCCTCGCCAGGCTCGCTGGAATCTTTTCTTAAACCAATTTAATTTTATCATTTCTTATAGACCAGGATCGCGCAATGGAAAGGCTGATGCACTCTCTAGGATTTACTCAGCAGAGACACGTCCAATTACTCCTCCTAAGACTATTCTTCCTGACTCTAGATTCCTAGGAGTAATTCATAATCAAGACCTACTTAAGGACATCAAGGAAGCATACCATGCGGATTCCTTTTTGGCACAACCCCCAAGGGACGTAAGTCTTGTCTTTAAGAATGGTGTGTGGATTCAGGGGCAACGCCTGTATATTCCTGAAACAGTCAGATTGAGAGTATTGCAACTCATTCACGATTCCAAGATAGCTGGGCATAGAGGAATTCTAAAGACACAGGAATTTCTCTCTCGTTTCTTTTGGTGGCCCACTTGCAGGAAGGATGTTTTAAACTATGTCACTTCATGTGAAGTCTGTGCAAGATGCAAAACACCTCGCTCCTCACCAACTGGTCTGTTACAGCCTCTTCCCACCCCGTCCCGCCCGTGGGGATCCATTTCTATGGACTTCATTGTGGAGTTACCAACCTCTCAAGGGAAGAACACCATTCTAGTGGTGGTTGACCGTCTAACAAAGGCAGCTCATTTTATCCCTTGTGTCGGCTTACCCACTGCAAAACAGACATCAGATTTGATGATTAAAGATGTGTTTCGCTTACATGGAGTACCGGATGAGGTTATTTCGGATCGAGGGGTGCAATTCACTTCTAGGTTTTGGCAAAATTTCTGTGCAGCATTGGACATTAAAGTAAACCTTTCTTCTGCTTTTCATCCCCAGACTAATGGACAGACCGAACGAACCAATCAAACCCTGGAGCAGTATCTCCGCTGCTTTATCTGCCACCTACAGGATGATTGGGTGGATCTACTTCCATTAGCTGAGTTCTCGTATAACAACTCTCAGAGTGCCTCCACTAAGCAGTCTCCTTTTTACTCTAATCTAGGTTATCATCCTAACATTCTACCACGATTTCCCATAGAAACGCCTTTACCAGCAGTGGCTGAAAGAATCACGTCTTTACAGAAGAATATGGATCTTCTAAAGGAGAATCTGGAATCGGCTCAGGAAAGGTACAAGAAAGCAGCAGATAAATTTCGTAAACCTGCACCAGCTTTCAAGGTAGGAGACTTGGTCTGGCTGTCAACCAGAAATCTTAAGTTAAGGATTCCATCGTCTAAGTTGGGACATAAGTACATTGGACCCTATAAAATCAGTAAAATTATAAGTGCCGTTGCTTGTCGTCTTCAACTGCCCAGAACTATGAGAATTCACCCTGTCTTTCATGTATCCCTACTAAAGGCTGCGACACCCAATACGTTTCCTGGACGTTCTTCTCCTTGCCCTGACCCAGTGCTAGTCGATGGTCAGGAAGAATTTGTGGTGGAAAGGATTTTAGATTCCAGGTTGTATAGAAATCAGTTACAATATCTGATTAAATGGCAGGGCTACCCAGTGGAGGACAACTCATGGGAACCAGTCAATAACCTTAATGCTCCTCGCTTGCTCCGTCAGTTTCATCAGAGGTACCCACACAAGCCTGGCCTGAGGTCATCCGGAGGTTGTCCCTAAGGGGGGAGTAATGTAAGGTTCTGTGTACATGTTCCTGAAACTCAGTTTGTTCGTCAGCCATTTTACTTTCTGTCTTGCTGCAGCTATCTTGCCCTCAGTCAAAATGGAGTTTCCAGCTTGCATGTTCCCGCCCTGATTCTCTCCTTTTGCTTCTTAAGCAGCCACAGCTGAGCAATCAGTGCTTCAGAATCTAGCCTGCAGTGAACCTGTGACCTGACTCCTAAAGCCTTGGACCTTGTACTCCAGCTATTCCTACTGAGGAACTCTGAAGCACTTGTGGACTCTGAACCCTGCTCTTTGAAAGACCCACGTTTGCATGGACTTACGGTAACAGAGAAGAAGATCCTGAACCTGTTGTGGAGAGTGATTGCTGAGCTTAGATTACTCTGGCCTGCTGTGTCTCCTGCTTCTGTGTCTGCAAACTGTGTGACTATTTTTGCCAACTTGTATGAAGTAATACAAGACTTTCTATATCAAACCTGTGTCTCATGTATTTTCATCGCACCCAAGCACAAGACGCTATATGAACTGTACTACATACATTACACCACCAGTCCAAGAAACTGCCTTACTTCATGAATGTTGCTGGGTCTTGACCAGTCCCGGATAACAGTGACTTTGTCAGGTTCTGGTGCCATGCCTTCTGCGCTTACCATATGGCCTAGGTACTGCACCTTGAGCTTCAAAAGGTGACACTTGGCCGGCTTCACTTTCAAGCCAAAGTTGGACAGGGCCTCGAACACCTCGGCCAGGTGCTTCAAGTGGTCTTCATAGGTTTTGGAGAAGACAATGATGTCATCCAGGTACAGCAGAATGTTTTCAAAGTTTTTATGTCCTAGACAGCATTTCATTAACCGCTGGAATGTCCCCGGTGCACTGCAGAGCCTGAATGGCATGTAGTTAAACTCGCAGAGGCCCATTGGTGTCGTAAATGCTGTATTTTCTTCGCCTGCTTCTGCCTCGGGAACCTATCAATACCCACTGGTGTGATCTAAAGTCAAGAAATAGTTTGTGGATCTCAGTGCAGCCAATGATTCCTCAACTCTAGGTAATAGGAAAGCGTCCTTATGCGTCATGCTGTTAATCCGCCTGTAGTCAACACACATTCTCATAGTACCATCTTTCTTTTTAACAAGGAATAATGGAGATGCCCAGAGGCTACAACTGTCTCTGATTACCCAGCCTCCTTCATCTCCCGTAACATACTCTTGGCCCATAGATAGTGTGCTGGAGGTACAAGCCAGTACCTCTTTAATGGGCAGATGATCTCCGGTGGGGATATGATGTTGGACCCCTTTTGCCTGCCCAAAATCTAGAGGGTGTTTGCTGAAGACCCCTCATACTCTCGAGCCACCCGGTAAGCCCCATGCTTTTGGTGCAAAGGAGTGGAGTCAGTGCCTACATGAAGCTGCTGACACCAATCCTCCAGCTGCCCCTCAGAGCCATTGTCCTCCACCTGATCGGACGGAAGCAAGGGTTATGCTGCCTCTATTGCATTGTTACTGACAGTGAACAGCTTAGTAAGGGTGACATATCTGGGTAAATTGACCTCTTTTTCCCCACAATTCAGAATGCGTATCGGTACTCTCCCCTTGCGGACATCAACTACCCCCCGGGCTGTCAGGATGGTGGGACTGCTATCAGAGTACACGGGCTCTACCAGGGCCTGGTAATCTTGACCCCTGAGTTCTATTGCGGCCGGACACCAAATTAACATTTGACTCCGAGGAGGTACTGCAATGGGGAAAGGATCACTCACTCTGACACTGCCGACTTCTCCACCAGACAGCTCTACCTGTTGTCTTTGCATCAGGGCCATGATCTCCTTTTGCAGGACACGCTGCTGACTGGAACTGGCGGTCTCGGCTACCTGTTGCAACAAAACAATAATTTCTGCAAGACAATTTTCTATTACATTGGTGTCTAAAGTAATCATAGGATGGCATTCTCGTTTGTCAATATCAACTTTAATCAAACCTTGCGACTGCAATTCTACTCGACCAATCCTAATGGTCACCTCTTTAAACCCCACCTGAGGCAAGGGCTGACCATTGCTGGCAAAGATGGCAAGGTGTTCAAGATAAAGAAATTACTTTCTCTGTCTCCTCCGCACTGATGCTGTGATGCTCTCATCTGACCGAGATGGAGCCGAGCGCCATTTGCCTAATTGTCCTGATTCTCTCAGGTTCGACGGTCCTGTGACCCCGGCCATAGATAGGTTGTCCAAAGTAATGTTTTTAGGTTTCAGTCAGATATATTTAACAGACAGATTAGAGCAATCTGATACTAATGGCACCGTCTCACATAGCAACACACCAGCGATCCCGACAACGATCAGGATCGCTGGTGTGTCGCTACATGATCGCTGCTGAGCTGCCAAACAGCGGGTAACGTCGCCTAGTTACCCGCAGTGTACGTTGGATACCAGCCTGCTGATGCAGGGAGCTGGTAACCAAGGTACACGTCGGGTTTCCAGGCTCTGCGCGGTGCCTGGAAGCCCGATGTGTACCTTGGTTACCAACTCCCCTGCAGCAGCGCGCTGGTATCCAGGGTACACGTCGGGTTTCCAGGCACAGCCCCGCGCCTGGAAACCCATTGTTTACCTTGGTTACCAGCTGATCGCTGGTCTCCTGCCTGTCACACACAGCAATGCGTGCTGGCCAGTGGGAGACCAGCGATCAAAAAAAAGTCCTGGCATTTCTGACACGACCAGCGATTCACAGCAGGGGCCTGATCGCTGGTACGTGTCAGACATAGCGAGATCTCTGCTGAGATCGCTGTTTAGCAGCGATCTCGGTAGCGATCTCGCTATGTGAGATGGGGCCCTAATGTGAACCTTGGGTCAATACTAGATTTGAGCAAATCTCTTACCTTCCTGCGTAACAGTCACGGCATTTGATTTAAAGGACTGGCGTAATGTCATATGTGCGTCATGGCAGAGATAAGGTAAGAGATTCTCAGGCCTCCTACCTAGCTGCCAGGTACCACCGATTAGGACTGTGGATCAAAGTCTGCAAATGGATCTACTCATCTCTAATCAGTACTATACAAGACTATTAATTCACTGGAGAAACGCAGAGATTTTGAAAATGTGAGAAACTGAAGCACAAAGATGCAGAACTTTTCATTGTGTGGTAAAAGTTACGGCGGCATCATAATTCTACCAAATTTACATTCATCTCTGCAATTTTTTTGTGTGTGAATATGGTGTATATAGGATTGACACCATCGTGCACATGAGAAACTTTTGGCAGAATTACGCCGAGTTTAAATTTTGAGGATTTCGGGAAATCATTGAATAACAAAAGTTAAGAAGATCCAGACTTATTTCAATTTGTTAAAATCAAATCAGTAAGCAATCTGGTTACTCATATCAAATACCCTGAATCCAGTCCAATGTCCGCCTTCGTTATGAGGTCAACGAATGACCCCCACAAATGTGGTGTGATGGTGCCAAGGGTCACTGCTTGACCCAGTTTTCCACAATAGTGGATTCAATCCAGACTAATGAGAAGTGACTGTAACCAATATGTTGAGGCCACGGAGTAGTCACTCACTTCAGCTTAATTGACACAACTAATAGCAAAAATATTACCATGTGTGGAGAGTCTACAATTTACACCGCAAGCCCCGCTGGTCATGGGTTTATGGACATTGATGGAAAATGTCCTCACATGCATAAAAGTAAAACAATCACAACACCAATGAGGACTAAACATGGCATGAAGAAAACATGAAAAAAGGAATAGTCTTTATATATGGATTTACATCTCTCCTTTCCATATCTCCTATTAAGCTAGGGACCCTCTTGATAAGTCAGAGCTGAAAATTTCTCACTTTAGATGACCCAACTTGTCCATATAAATACATAGAAAGCCATTTATTTGAAAAAAAAAAAAACACCATGTGGTGCCTCTATTGTAACTCCTTGACAACTGCTATAGCTGTTGTTTTTTTTTGGCAATGGCCGATCCATGCCTCATTTCTGCCCCTCGAACGTGCATCTGGATGTTGGGACTTAGTATAAACCTTTGGTCAGTGCTCTGTTGTAGGTTTATGCACCTTCTGGAAGATTTGCCAGTTCCTCTGGCAATCTATGTGGTCTCCCCTTTTTCTGGGAGCCTACCACATGTTTTTGGAGAGTTGTCAAGTATGTCCTTGCCACCCGACAATGTAAATCTGTAAACTTGTTATTGGTATTTGCACTGCAGGGGTATGTACCCACAGGACGCATTTGATGAATGTATTTTCTGCTGACCTTCCGCAGCAGAGGATACCCAGTGATACCCACAGTATTGATTACAGTGGACATCATTGCGAAGAAGATGCAGAGGAGCCGAGCCACACATTTCACCATCTGCAGTGCAAAGAGTGAAACTCGCACTAAAAAGGGGAAAAAAAAAATTGACAAATTTGCTTTGTCGATTTACGCTGTGTATATTTTTTTCACATGGTGGCTTGATTTTCTGCAGTGTTTTAAATAACGCAACACAGCTCAAAAAGCTCAAGGAGAAAGTGAGATTTAAAGCACCACTCCTGCTTTGTTTTTTTTTTTTTATTTCAGCTCTGGAGTGGTGCCATTTATGTCTGTTTCCTGCCCCTAGTAATGAAATGGAGAGTAGAAAAAAAGGGATTGGATTTTGTGCACGTCCGCTTCTGTCATTAGGCAGAAGGCAGTGCTCTGAGATGTCAGAGACAAGGCGGTAAAATGCCTGCTCTCCTGTCTGAGTGGGACTCTGAACACTGTACAGCGGCCAATCTCGAAGTCTCAGTGCAATGTGCGTTGCGGGCTGGAACTCACCGGACAAGTTTCTTCCTACAGGCTGGCAGCGCTGCGGATAGCTCCATCTGTCTGATTCGTCCACACACGCTGGACATCCTCTGGGTCCTAGTGCCCTCCTAAGGTTGAGTGAAGACGTTTCCAGGCCCTGACCTTATTTTATTGGCTTCGTCATCACCGCCCACCAAGCTTCATATGGGAAATTACCATCCATTAAGCCTTCCTGTAAATTTCATCTGTAAGGACTTCTGAAAATATTATTACATTTAAGCATGGTTTGTGGTGAGGAAACACAGGAACTGCTTCCATTTAAACGTCCATGCTGGTTTATAACCCATGCCACAAGCAAAGGAAAATAAACGGCCTTTCAGTGCAGGCAAAACAAAGTAAACAGTTCTTAATTGTGATGAACCCACACCTTGACACCCCGCCGACATCACTATTACATCAGAAGGATCATACAAAACAACTTTTATGGAGACAATTGCCCAAAGAAAAATAATTGTCAAAGAATATTTACGTAATGTATATAGGCATTTATATGGAAAACTAAGGGGAAATATTGCAAAAGCAAGCAAAACCAAAGAGAACACACACGAAATAATTCCCAAATTTATCAGATTGATATAAAAGTATACATTTTATTTAGAATAGCAAAACAGGAAAATTCAGACAGGAATGGGAAGGAAGTAAAGACCAAAATATATACATGCAATATGAGGGGTGCATCAGAGGAGAGAGGGAGACACATGCAGCAATACGGATAAATGGGCATAATAAATAGTAGTCATTCTCATGCCACAATATGATATGCTGCCCAAATATATCCTCAAATCAAAGTCAACCAAAAATTGGTTATATTACAGCATGGGCCATCCCATAGAGTGTATTAATGATAGCATAATCAATCTACAGGCAACTGTAACGCTGGTATTGTCTGTACTTTGTTTTCCAGTGTTACTCAGCATGTCTCTGCTTTAACCCTTTTGCTCCTTTCCCCCTAACCAGCTGGGATACTGTTGTCTGTTACCTGTATGGATGCTGCTCAGTTCCCAGCTCTGCTGCGAAGCCGTACTTGCGTGAGTGTCTCCGCTGCGTTGCATGACCACCCGCATGTGTGGTCCCTGACCTGCTGTAAAAGCCATCCGTAGCTTGCAAAGTCCTCTGCAGTGGTGCATGACTTACTACGTGTGTGGCAGCAGCTTCTGTCAGGCGCCTGGCCTGCTGTGAAGACCATCCGTAGGTTGCAAAGTCCTCTGCACTGTGCATGACTTACTACGTGTGTGGCAGCAGCCACTGTCAGGTGTTCCTCTGTGATGAGTTGTCTGGCTCTGCATAGGGGGCGCGGCCCACACCTGTCCTGCTTTTATGAGGATTGGGTGTGTACTAGAATTACTGCTCCAGCCTATCGCTGTGAAGCAGTTCATATATAAAGTTCCCCAGCCCTAGTGGGCGTTGCCAGAGTTTCACATTGAATCCACATTGAATTCCTGAACCTAGCCGTATGTGGTTGTGTGTTCAGCTCCTGCTCTGAGTTTGATCAGCTCTGGAGAGCTGATTCCCCTTGTCCTGTCTTGTGTTTCTGCCTGGGGCTGAGTACCCAGATCGCCGTTCCTGGAGGCTGCATATCCAGGCCTGTTCCTGTTGTATCTTGTTTCCTGAATCCCTGATCCTGGATCTAACCCGTACCTGAATGTCTGAACTGTGTCTTGTGTTTCTGCCTATGCCTGGGGCTGAGTACCCAGATCGCCGTTCCTGGAGGCTGCATATCCAGGCCTGTTCTGTTCCTGTTGTATCTTGTTTCCTGAATCCCTGATCCTGGATCTATCCCGGTACCTGAATGTCTGAACTGTGTCTTGTGTTTTCGCCTATGCTGGGGGCTGACTACCCAGATCGCCCTTCCTGGACCCTGCATATCCAGTCCTGTTCCTGCTGTGTCTTATTACCCGAATCCCTGATCCTGAATCTGATCCTGTACCTGACTGTCTGAACTGTGTCCTCTGTGTTATGTTCCTGAACCCTGTACCAGTGACTGTGATTCCTTGCTATATAACCAGAGTTCATCGTGGAAGGAGGGGTCCGGTGTGTGCTGAGTTTCTGTTACTCTGTGCTCAGCTTCTGTGCAATTCCCGGCCAGTTTTCCCCTTGAGCCTGGCGGGGCTTGCACCAGACCGCTGGGGTTCCTTTTCAGATCGATACTAGATGTCCGGAGTCTGAGGACCGTGTCCTCCCTGATGACCACTACCAGATGTCCGGATCCTATCCTTCCTGCCTGGTGTCCCGATCCTGCCGATCGTTGCCAGATGTCCTGAGCCTGCCGATCGTTGCCAGATGTCGGAGTCCGATGCCAGTGTTCTGATGTTCCAGTCCGTGTTCCTGACTCCCTGAGATCCAATCTGTGTTCCTGATGTTCCAGTC
>JARQOD010000004.1:511716224-511749544 GCA_033576555.1 Oophaga sylvatica
CACCCAACAAAAGACGCTATATGAACTGTACACACATTTTAAAAATTCAAAGCCAAAATTTAGTGTCTGGGGGGGCTGAAGGCTGTTCGCTAAAACTGGGATAAAAGGTCCGGTTTACTTTCTGTGATGACAGTGGTTGTGACTTCTCAAAACCCTTTTCCGGGGTGAAAATTTCCCCCTTAAATTTTTTTTTTTGCAGTGTTCCAAAGGGGTAAACATATTGTTTTTTTTTTTTTTTTTTTTCTTTTCTTTTCTCTTTTTTGTGTGCTGAATTGGGGATACGTGTCGGTTGAAACTTTCTGTGAGAAGGGGTTGTGACTTCTCACAACCATTCCAGGGAGCATTCCCTTAATTTTTTTTTTTCTTCTGCAGTGTTCCACAGGGGAACACTATTGTTTTTTTTTCTCTCCTCTTTTCCAGTAATCCGGTCTTAAAAGATCGGAAAAATGGAGGCCCGCATAAAGGAACTTTGCGGAGTGACTGATAAAACCTTCAGATTTGCAGAATATAAAACCCGTTTTACAAACTACGGACCCAAAAATCACAATTTGCAAGGGTTTTGGACAGACTACCAGGATTTGCGCCCCAGGTTGAGGTTCTAGAGGGGAGTCCAGGCTCCTGCGTAGCCCCCCGAGTGCTGGGATTCCCAAGTTGCCCCCTTTTCGTTTTGGCGGTGACCCCGGAGAAATTCAGGGGATTTATTAACAATGAATCTTTTTTTTCTGCACATGCTTAAACAATTTCCCCTGAACGATCAAGGTGCTTATATAATTATGTTGTTACCAACAAGGCTTTAATGTGGGCAAACCCTCTGATTGAAGAGGGATTGTTTGAACCACCTTGATGTTTTTATTTCACCATGGGGCGTGTTTGATGACCCCAATCGAGTGCAACGCTGAAGCAGCCTTTCTTTGCGCCAAGGTAAGCATGGGTAGCTGAATATGCCTTGGATTTCGGAGATGGGCCCTTTGTTACCACCTGGGACAGTTCCGCCAAAAAATCTATTTTTTCGAAAGGGGTTATCTCCACTGATTAAGGATAACTTGCTCGGCCGACCCCCCACTGCGTTAGGTGACTTTTTAACTACTGGCATCCGTATTGATACTTTCTGACTGAACGCAGGCAAGAAGATGGTTCAAAGCAAATCGTACAAACCTTTTCCTACCTTCCTCTCCAGTAAGGAACCTTTGAGTAGGTTTACAGGGGGGAAATGAACCGAACCCATGCAGGAAGACATCTTTACAAACAAGGGTTAGTGATGCCCCAAAGGGGAACATCGTTTTAAGGAGAACTATTTTCTATTGTGGTAAGTCAGGGCACTTCAATTATAAACTGCCCCAGCCTTCTGTAAGATAGCAGCACTCTTCATTGTAGTGTTTGCGGAGGGGATCTGTAGGCCGGCCTCAGGCCTAGAGGTCTGCAGCAACAGATCTTGATTTCTCGGACTTAAACTCCGTTACCTTGAGGACGTTGACTGTTAAACGGCCATTTTTCAAGTTTTTCCTCAGCGGTGTCGTTATTTAGGTAACTGAGGAGTGCGGCAAAAAGGAAAACACAAGCAGTTGGAATTATGAGTTTGCTGACCCTGACAAACCACCCAATAGAGGCAGCCGTGGAGCGCCTACGTTGTCCTAGACGCCTGTCACGCCTGAGAAACAACTACACCTAAAGATAGAAATAGGAAAGCTTCTGCCCCGGAGCAAACCCCAAAGATAATGAAACCCCCCAAAAACAGTAAGGCGGTTAGACAAGAGGAAATACTGAACAGAAAGAAAATAGTATGACAAACGCTGGGGCCCAAATATCTAATAGAAAAGGAAAGAAGGGTACTTACTGCAATCCAGAAAACCCTGAAAAACACCAACCTACTATTTTCAAAATCACCTGAGATCAACGACCTCTACCACCTAAATTGTTTCTCTGGTGTAACAAAAAAAGGCCACTGAAAAAACTGGAAAAACAAAAGTACAAAACACAGTGGCTGGCAAACGAAGGGCAAAAGCCCCCGGAGGGGACCCCAAAAGGCCCCCACAGAATGCAGGCAATGCAAAAATATACAAAAACACAAAAAAGAAATTGTCTTTTTGATAGCAGGAGATGCAACACACACAGCAGGCTACAAGGGAAACTGAAAGAAGGATTCGACCAGAACAATGACCCGGGAACCCTGATGGGAAAATTACTCCCTTATATAAAGACCAATCAGTAACACCGTTCCCATCCCCACAATCCCTCACTATAGTTGTAACCACCAAGGGAGCCTTGCTCAGAACTCATCTCAAACCCATTCACAAAAGACCCCCCCCTTGAGGAGGGGTCACCGAACCCTCATTTGAGCAACAGGTCTCAATGGTTCATATACCACGGATAATCTCCTAGCATGGATGTCCGAAGCAAACACCCAAGAATTTTCTTCCGACCATAAAACCCCTCCATTTAACCAAATACTGGAGTCCTTCTAAAAAACGAGAACCATATTTTTCTCAACCACATATCCAGATTGCCCCAACCAAAACAGGGTCAGGAGGCACAGCAGCAGGAACCCTGGCTCAACAAACCTCTTCAACAAGGATTGTGGAACACTTATGGATCTTAAATGTCCTGGAAGAAGCAAACGAAAAGAAACAGGATTAATAATCTCCATGATTTATAAGGTCCATAACCTAGGCCCCCTTAAATTTGGAGATGCTCTCTCATAGGAATATTTTTGAGGAAACCAGACCAAGTCCCCCACTTTAAAAAACCCAGGACCATCATCCATGCCGGTTAAAACCGCTGGCCTTCTCCTGAGAGAGGGACAACCTTCCACTACCGGTCCCAAATCGCTGCAACCTCAACAACAAGTCAACACCTGGACAGAAGAACCTCCGCTGTCCTGAAGAAAATCGAGGGTAAACCCAAATTACAAAAAACGGAGACTCAAAGTGCAGAGCTAGCCCTAATTAAGAGCAAACTCACCAAAGGCAAAAAAGGCCCAGTATCTGACACAGACACAAAGCCTTAGATAAGTCCCAATGTCTGGTTTTTCCTCGTTTGACCATTGGTCTGAGGATGAAAAGCCGAGAGAAGACAATTGAAACCCAGTTAGAACAAAAAGTCCCCAAAATCTGGAAACAAACTGGACTCCTCTGTCAACCAATTTTCTCAGGAAGCCGTGAAAACGAACCCACGTGCGAAGGAAAACGGCACCAATTCGAGGAGGAAGGAATTGGAATGGCACAAGATGTTCATTTTGGAAAACCATCACAAATTTCCCCAAATTGGTGGTCTTCTCTGAAAACAGGAAGATCGGAAATGAAATCCATAGAGATTGGGTCCTGGTCTCTTGGGCCAGGCAATGGCATCAACAAACCCAAGAGCGAGAGCAAGGCTTGGAGCGAGGCAAGTCCCCAGGACTGCCAAATTCCCTGAATCGCGAGACAAGGTAGGCCACCAAAAGGGACCGACTAACCAGTCTCTGGACCAAAAATTCCGGGATCCCAGCCAATCGGAACAATGAATCTCAGACATCACACCTTTTTCCATGGTCCGGGACAAAACAATTTTCCAACAGGGCACGCTCGGGCCTATCCTCCTGACACCCCCCAAGCAATCTAAATTGGGCGGTGGCGGAAAGAACTACACCCTCCTTCAAAAAACAGAGGGTCAGATAGCCGGAAGCCCAAGGAAACTCCTCAAGGGGCATCCCCTTAACATTCTTAGTGCCAGGAAGAAAGGAAACCACAAAATTAAAACGTGTGAAAAACAAGCCCCATGGCCTGTCTAGGATTGGTCGCTTGGCAATCCAGATAGACCAATCTTATGGCCGTAAGCCACCACCTGATGTTTGGCTCCCCCAGCCAGTCTCCACTCTTCAAAGCCCACTTTGGCCAAAATCCCGATTACCCACTCTAATTACGTTCAAAAGGGAAAATTTTCGGAGAAAAAGGCACAAGGGTTACTTTTAAGGTCTTGGACTTTTTGGGAAAAAACGGCACCTGCCCCAATTTCAGAGGGCATCAACCCCACCTGAATGGCAGAAACATCAGGGCCGTAGAACAGGAGCAAAGTGAATCTCTGCTTAAGTTTGAAACCAGAGACTGCCTCAGAGGCCAATTCACCACATCAAACCCTTTCTGGTCAAATCAGTTAATGGTTTAACAATAACAAGAAATTCCAATAAATTTACGATAAAAATTGGAAAAAACCCAAAAATCTCTGAAGAGCCTTTAATGAATTAGGTTGGACCCCATCACGATGGCCTGAACCTTGACCGGGTCCATTTCAATAACAGATGGGGACAAAATGAATCCCAGAAATGAAATCTTCGTACGCCAAAAGACACTTTGATCCCTTCCTACAGACATTTCTCTCCAAATCGGAAATACATTCGAAATGTTCACATGAGAGTCCCAGTCTTAAAAAAATCAAGATTCATCCAAATAAACAATCAAAACTTGTCCCCAAAAATCCCTGAAAATGTCTTCATGAAGGACTGGAAGACGGGAAGGAGCATTAGTGAGCCCAAAGGGCATCACAAGGTACCAAAATGCCCTTCGGGGTGTTAAATGCCGTCTTCCCTTATCCCGTGTTAAAGCGAAAAGGTTATAGCCCCCCTGAGGTCAAGCTTGGAAACCAAGTAGCGTTTTTCCCCTGGAAAACAGGTCAGAAACAAGGGTAACGGGTATTGATATTTCACAGTAAAAAAATTGTTCAAGAGCGATAATCAATACCGGCCTTAATGAACCACTTTTTTTGGCCCAAAGAAAAAACCGGACCTAAGGGTGAAGAGGAGGTCGATATGACCCTTCCCAATATTCCTTGTATAAGACGCATAGCGTCATGTTCAGGTCGCAAGTTAAAAAGGGCGACCTTTAGGAATTTACTACCAGGCACTATTCAATACGCAGTCATAGCCCCTTGGGGAGGCAAGGATGCAGTTTACTTTCGCAAACACATCAGAAAAATCAAACAAAAAGCAGGACATCCTCAGCCTGGGGGGAGGCAGAAAAAACAGGAGTGTTGGCACTAACAATTGGCAGCCCCAACTGGTTCAGACACAGTTTCCAATCCAAAACAGGTTATGAACTGTAACCAAGGGAAACCCGCACTATAATGTCAGCAGTTAATAGAACCAAAAATTTGCGCACTCCTGGTGATCAGGTTCAAACCCTCTTATCCCGAGTAGAAAACGGGGTTTATTCCAGCCAAAGGGGGAGCGCCCGTAAAGGAATAGACTTCTGTAGGGGTATCAAGGAAAACCCACAACGTTTACAAAATCATAACCATCAGGTTAATAGGCCCAGAATCAATGAAAGCCTGAGCAGAAAAGAGGACAGGGCATTCAGAGGACAGTTAATAAAAACTTAGTCTGACACTACCCAAGACAACTGAGCGTGCAAAATGCTTCCCGCTTAGGGCAGACTGAAATAGCAGAGAGGCATCACCACATAAAAATAACCTATTGCCTTTCGAAATCATGACGCTGGCCCCAACCCCTCTATCACACGCATGGGCCAGCAGCGGCTCACAAGGAACACCACTCCCGATACTTCTCCCTCACGCAAACGTCTGTCAATTTGAATCGTAAGAATAAATCATTGAGACCAGAGGGGACAGGGAATCCCACCATAACATCCTTTACATTATCCCGACCCTTCGGAAAAGGGCCGCCAAAGGTCGTCACCTTTGGTCAGGACTGCCCACTACGGAATCTCTGACAATATAAATCAGCGTCATAAGCCCCTGATTTAATGCCAACAAGGCTTTTTCGCTTGATCTGACATTAGGCTCATCGTACAAAAACCCCAAAGCCTGAAAAAATGCATCAACATCACCAAAAACAGGATCCCCAGGTATCAGGGAAAAAGCCCAATCCTGAGGTGCCGCGCAGAGAGAGATGATAATTGAACCTGCTGCCTGGTTTCCTGAGGACTTAGATTTAAGGCAAGAAACAATTTACAATTTTTTTGAAATTTGAAACTTAGCTCGATCCCCTAAAAACAAACTGCATGGGGATCCAGGTTCCACAACAGGCAACCTAGCAAGATATTCAGCAATACTCGAACCCAGTGGCAAGTGATCCCCCGGCCAACAACTTGCAAACTCCATTGGGAGAAAAGCCTCCCCAAACCCAAGAACGAGGGAGAAAAAAAAAAATGCAACAAACAGAAAAATATCTTGACAACTTTTCTTCCTTAAAAAAAAAAATTTTTTCCTTCTGTGAGTACCAACAATTTTTTTGGCCGGTGATACGTTAGTTCGGTAACTGAGGAGGCAGGCAAAAAAGGAAATACCCAAGCAGTTGGAATTATGAATTCAGTACCCTGACTAACCCCGGCAACTAAGGCAGCCGTGGAGCGTTCCTACGTTGGTCCTAGACCCTCGCAAGCCTGAGAAACTAACTACACCTAAAGATAGAAATAGGAAAGCTACGCCCGGAGCAGAACCCCAAAAATAGAAAGCCCCCAAAACATGTAATGGCGTTAACAAAGGGAAATACTGACACAGAAAGAAAATAGTATGAGCAAACGCTGGGGCCCAAACATCAATAAAAAGGAAAGGAAGGGAACTTACTGCAATCCCAGAAAACCCTGAAAAAACACCAACTCTACTAATTTCAAATCACCTGAGATCAAAAGACCTTTACCACCAAAATTTTAGTTCTCTGGTAACAAAAACAGCACCACGAAAAAACGGAAAAAAGCAAAAGTACAAAACACATGGCTGACTAAACTGAAGGGCAAAAGCCCCCGGAGGGGACCCGAAGGCCCCCACAGAAGTGCAGGACCAATCAAAAATATAGCAAAAACACAAAAAAGAAATTTTTCTTATCGGTACAGGAGATGCAGACACCACAGCAGGCTAAAGGGAAACGGGGAAAAAAAGGTTTTCAGCCAGAAAATTATCACGGCAACCCTGTTGGGAAAATTCCCCTTTAAAATAAAAAGACCAACAGTAACACCTTTCCCAGTCCTCCAATCCCCTTACCGCTTGTAAACCAGAGGGGCCTTGCTCAGAATCAATCTCAAACCCATTCACAACAGTGTCCCACAGGTTGAAAAAAACAATTTCATTCTTTCTTTCCATAAACTCTGGTTGACTCACTTGGTGTCTAGCTCTGCTATGATCGACTCAGGGCAAGTGGAAATTTTATGGATGTCTCCTTTGCTCTGAAACAGGGAATACGTTCAGTGAAGAAGGCTACTCCATACAGATGGAAACTGTGGATGGCTCCCTGCTGACCTCTGGACCAGTGGATCAGGAAACAGAGCCTTTGAGGGTTCTTATGGGTAAAGATCATCAAGAGAAACTGTCCTTTATGCTTATCTCTTCTCCCACTTTCCCATTATTCTAGGGCTACCATGGCTGCAGGCTCAGAATCCTATCATTAACTGGGAGACCAAGGAATTACACTTTCCAGAGAAACAGATGAGTCCCAAAAGTTTCAGCTTGCTCTGTTCCTAAAGGAATCATGTCAGTCCCTGAACTACCAGCTGTATACCAGGACTATGTGGATTTATGTGACAAGAAGAACGCTGACCAGCTTCCTCCTCACCGTCCATATGATTGTCCAATTGAATTATTGCCTGGAGCAGAGATACCTTTTGGTAAGATCTACCCCCTGGCGGGGCCCGAGCTAAAGGCTTTAAAGGATTACATAGATGAAAATCTAGCCAAGGGCTTCATACGCCCCCTTCATCTCCTGCAGGTGCACCCATCTTCTTTGTAAAGAAGAAAGATGGATCTCTGAGACCATGCGTAGACTATAGGGAACTCAATAAGGTTACTATTAGAAACCGTTATTCCATTGCCTTTAATCCTGAGTTATTGGAGAGAGTGCGACATGCCAACATTTTTTCTAAACTAGATCTTCGTGGGGCCTATAACTTAGTCCGTATTAGACTGGGGATGAATGGAAGACTGCATTCAGGTCACGCTATGGACACTTTGAATATCTAGTTATGCCTTTTGGTCTGAGTACCGCCCCAGCCACTTTTCAACACTTGGTGAATGACATCTTCAGGGATCTCCTAGATACATTCGTGGGAATTTATTTGGATGATATTTTAATTTTTTCTAACTCCACAGAGGAACATCATGGACATGTGAGAATGGTCTTGGAACGTCTAAGACAAAATCATCTTTACATCGAACTTGAAAAGTGTGAATTCCATAGGACCGAAATTCAATTTCTGGGGTATGTACTGTCACCACAAGGAATTAGTATGATGGAAGCAAAACCCAAGCCATCAAGATTGGCCAAGTCCTAGAAATGTGAAGGAGGTACAGCGCTTCATCGGTTTGCCAACTTCTATAGACGTTTCATTAGAAATTTCTCTGAGGTAGTGTCACCTATCACTCAATTACCGGAAAGAGTCTAGGTTTTCCTGGACTCCCCAAGCCCAGGAAGCATTTTCCCGTCTAAAAGATAAATTTACCACTGCACCTATCCTAGTACATCCCAACCCCGAGCTTGCCTTCATAATAGAGGTGGATGCTTCAGACTGTGCCGTTGGAGCTATACTCTCTCAGAGAACAGGTGAGAAGAATGTCTTGCATCCCTGTCCTTCTTTTCCCAGCAGTTGTCTTCGGCTGAGAGGAACTACGATGTGGGCAATAGAGAGTTGTTGGCCATTATTGCCGCCTTCAAAGAATGGAGACACCTTCTTCAGGAGCTGCACAGCAAATAGTCGTCCTGACAGACCATCGTAACCTTGAGTTTATCAGGTCGGCTAAGTGCCTGACTCCTCGCCAGGCTCGCTGGAATCTTTTCTTAAACCAATTTAATTTTATCATCTCTTATAGACCAGGATCGCGCATGGAAAGGCTGATGCACTCTCTAGGATTTACTCAGCAGAGACACGTCCAATTACTCCTCCTAAGACTATTCTTCCTGACTCTAGATTCCTAGGAGTAATTCATAATCAAGACCTACTTAAGGACATCAAGGAAGCATACCATGCGGATTCCTTTTTGGCACAACCCCCAAGGGACGTAAGTCTTGTCTTTAAGAATGGTGTGTGGATTCAGGGACAACGTCTGTATATTCCTGAAACAGTCAGATTAAGAGTATTGCAACTCATTCATGATTCCAAGATAGCTGGGCATAGAGGAATTCTAAAGACACAGGAATTTCTTTCTCGTTTCTTTTGGTGGCCCACTTGCAGGAAGGATGTTTTGAATTATGTCACTTCATGTGAGGTCTGTGCAAGATGCAAAACACCTCGCTCCTCACCAACTGGTCTGTTACAGCCTCTTCCCACCCCGTCCCGCCCGTGGGGATCCATTTCTATGGACTTCATTGTGGAGTTACCAACCTCTCAGGGGAAGAACACCATTCTAGTGGTGGTTGACCGTCTAACAAAGGCAGCTCATTTTATCCCTTGTGTCGGCTTACCCACTGCAAAACAGACATCAGATTTGATGATTAAAGATGTGTTTCGCTTACATGGAGTACCGGATGAGGTTATTTCGGATCGAGGGGTGCAATTCACTTCTAGGTTTTGGCAAAATTTCTGTGCAGCATTGGACATTAAAGTAAACCTTTCTTCTGCTTTTCATCCCCAGACTAATGGACAGACCGAACGAACCAATCAAACCCTGGAGCAGTATCTCCGCTGCTTTATCTGCCACCTACAGGATGATTGGGTGGATCTACTTCCATTAGCTGAGTTCTCGTATAACAACTCTCAGAGTGCCTCCACTAAACAGTCTCCTTTTTACTCTAATCTAGGTTATCATCCTAACATTCTACCACGATTTCCCATAGAAACGCCTTTACCAGCAGTGGCTGAAAGAATCACGTCTTTACAGAAGAATATGGATCTTCTAAAGGAAAATCTGGAATCGGCTCAAGAAAGGTACAAGAAAGCAGCAGATAAATTTCGTAAACCTGCACCAGCTTTCAAGGTAGGAGACTTGGTCTGGCTGTCAACCAGAAATCTTAAGTTAAGGATTCCATCGTCTAAGTTGGGACATAAGTACATTGGACCCTATAAAATCAGTAAAATTATAAGTGCCGTTGCTTGTCGTCTTCAACTGCCCAGAACTATGAGAATCCACCCTGTCTTTCATATATCCCTACTAAAGGCTGCGACACCCAATACGTTTCCTGGACGTTCCTCTCCTTGCCCTGACCCAGTGCTAGTCGATGGTCAGGAAGAATTTGTGGTGGAAAGGATTTTAGATTCCAGGTTGTATAGAAATCAGTTACAATATCTGATTAAATGGCAGGGCTACCCAGTGGAGGACAACTCATGGGAACCGGTCAATAACGTTAATGCTCCTCGCTTGCTCCGTCAGTTTCATCAGAGGTACCCACACAAGCCTGGTCTGAGGTCATCCGGAGGTTGTCCTTAAGGGGGGAGTAATGTAAGGTTCTATGTATTATTCCTGAAACTCAGTTTGTTCGTCAGCCATTTTACTTTCTGTCTTGCTGCAGCTATCTTGCCCTCAGTCAAAATGGAGTTTCCAGCTTGCATGTTCCCGCCCTGATTCTCTCCTTTGCTTCTTAAGCAGCCACAGCTGAGCAATCAGTGCTTCAGAATCTAGCCTGCAGTGAACCTGTGACTTGACTCCTGTAAGCCTTGGACCTTGTACTCCAGCTATTCCTACTGAGGAACTCTGAAGCACTTGTGGACTCTGAACCCTGCTCTTTAAAAGACCCACGTTTGCATGGACTTACGGTAACAGAGAAGAAGATCCTGAATCTGTATTGGAGAGTGATTGCTGAGCTTGGATTACTCTGGCCTGCTGTGTCTCCTGTTTCTGTGTCTGCAAACTGTGTGACTATTTCTGCCAACTTGTATGAAGTAATACAGGACTTTTCTATATCAAACCTGTGACTCCTGTGTTTTCATCGCACCCAAGCACAAGACGCTATATGAACTGTACTACACACATTACACTCACGTTCACCGCCAAAACGAAAAGGGGGCAACTTGGGAATCCCAGAACTCGGGGCTACGGCAGGAGCCTGGACTCGCTCTTCTAGAACCTCAATCCTGGCTCGCAAATCCTGGGCAGTCTGTCCAAACACTTGCAAATTGTGATTAGTGAGGTCCTGTAGGCTTGAAAAACGGGTCTTTATATTCTGCAAATCTGCAAGGATATTATCAGTCACTCCGCAAAGTTCCTTTATGCGGGCCTCCATTTTCCAGATCTTTTAAGACAGGAGTACTGGAAGAAGAGGAGAGGAGAAAAAAAAAAAACAATAGTGTTTACCTGTGGTAACACTGCAGAGAGAAAAAAAAATTAAGGGAACTGCTCACCTGGAATGGTTGTGAGAAGTCACAACCACTATCATCACAGAAAGTTCACCCGGACATCTGATATCCACAGTTACAGCAGACAAAAAAGAGAAAAGGAAAAAAAAAAAAAAAACAATAGTGTTTACCTGTGGTAACACTGCAGAAAAAAAAACACTTAAGGGAATTGCTCACCTGGAATGGTTGTGAGAAGTCACAACCACTGTCATCACAGAAAGTACAACCGGACATCCGATATCCACAGTTACAGCAGACACAGCCTTTCCAGACCCAGCAGACACTAACGTTTTGGCTTCAGAATCTTGTAATGTATGTAGTACAGTTCATATAGCGTCTTGTGCTTGGGTGCGATGAAAATACATGAGACACAGGTTTGATATAGAAAGTCTTGTATTACTTCATACAAGTTGGCAAAAATAGTCACACAGTTTGCAGACACAGAAGCAGGAGACACAGCAGGCCAGAGTAATCTAAGCTCAGCAATCACTCTCCACAACAGGTTCAGGATCTTCTTCTCTGTTACCGTAAGTCCATGCAAACGTGGGTCTTTCAAAGAGCAGGGTTCAGAGTCCACAAGTGCTTTAGAGTTCCTCAGTAGGAATAGCTGGAGTACAAGGTCCAAGGCTTTAGGAGTCAGGTCACAGGTTCACTGCAGGCTAGATTCTGAAGCACTGATTGCTCAGCTGTGGCTGCTTAAGAAGCAAAAGGAGAGAATCAGGGCGGGAACATGCAAGCTGGAAACTCCATTTTGACTGAGGGCAAGATAGCTGCAGCAAGACAGAAAGTAAAATGGCTGACGAACAAACTGAGTTTCAGGAACATGTACACAGAACCTTACAGGTGGGCTACTACCGGAGATTCATCAAGGGCTTCACCAAAATAGCCACACCCCTGCAAGACTTTTTAGTGGGCCAATCCAAGAACAAGAGTCCTCCGTTCAAGTGGAACAACAGGCTAGAAGAATCCTTCACTCGGTTGAAGCTGGCTCTCACGGGAGATGAAGTCCTGGCCTACCTTGACTATGATTAACCATTTGTACTTTACACTGATGCCAGCAACATGGGATTAAGAGCAGTGCTGTCACAAATGCAGAAATGCAGAGAAAGAGTGATTGCCTACGCCAGCAGGAAGCTTCGTCCCACTGAAAGAAACCCCAACAACTACAGTTCCTTTAAACTGGAGTTCCTCGCCATAGTCTGGGCGGTAACGAAGCACTTCAAGCACTACCTGGCTTCAGCAAAGTTTACCATCTACACGGACAATAATCCACTGACCCACCTTGAAACGGCAAAGCTGGGTGCACTGGAGCAGTGATGGATGGCCCGGCTGTCCAACTACGAGTTTACCATCAAGTACCAAGCGGGGCATAAGAAAGCTAATGCTGATGCGCTGTCCAGGATGCCCAATTCACCAGACGGGGGAGAGGATCCAGAAGTACTCGAAGAAATCGAGTTGCTGGCCCAAGATGTGAGAAACAAGCGCTACATCGTGCAACAGGCCAAGTTAAACCCATTGCCCCACCATGAGTGGGCAGAGACGCAATATAGCGACCCAGCAGTCTGCCTAGTAAAGGAGTTGCTGACACAAGCTGAGTAACACCCTTGTCCAGATGCTCCACAGGAAACACAACAGTTGTGGAAGGAGAAGGGCAAGCTGTTCATCTATGAGGGTAAGCTATGTCGGAGGAACATCAACTCACGCACACACAAACTGGTCTGGCACGTGGTAGTCCCGAAGTGAGATGCGCCAATGGTCTTGGAGGTGTACCACGATGGAGCAGGACACTTCGGGTAGAAAAAGTTGGAGGTCCTACTTCGTGAGAGATTCTACTGGGTCGGCATGAGGAAAGCCATTGAGAGGTGGTGCCGTGAATGTGGCCCATGCAACCTGTGCAGGAAAGACCATAACAGCCAGCGAGCCCCATTGCAGCCGATCATCACGAAGTAGCCACTTGAACTGGTAGCTTTGGATCATGTGAAGTTGACTCCGAGTAGGACTGGCTACACTTACGCTCTGACCATCGTTGACCATTACTCGAGGCTCTTGGTAGTCGTGCCTGTCAAAGACCAAACAGCGAAGACAGCAGCCACGGTTGCCCTGAACGAGTGCTCACAGACCAAGGCCCAGCCTTTGAAGCAGAAGTGTTATAGGAGTTCTGTTACCTGTACGGCTGCAAGAAAATCAGAACGATGCCGTACCATCCACAGACAAATGGCATGTGCGAGAAAATGAACAAGGTGGTAATTGACCTGTTGAAAACCTTGCCCCTGAAAGAGCGAAACCTGTGGCCAGAGAAGTTGCCGGATTTGGTAGATCTATACAACCATATCCCGGTAAACTCCACCAACTGCACCCCAGCCTACCTGATGAGGGCAAGACCTGACAAGTTACCCATTGACTTGAACATGGGAGTTTTAACACCTGAGACGACATCACCATATGCAGACTGGGATACAGAGCAGCAGCTACAATACCGAAAAGTGCAAGAATGTGAAGAGAAAAGTTTGTCCCAGGCAAGACAGAGGCAGGAAAGAAACTATAATCAGCAGGCCCCTGCAGTTCCCTTGTCACCTGGAGAACAGGTACTCAAAAGGAAGAGACGAGTTCACAAACTGGATGATCAGTGGGAGGTCGAACCATACACCGCTTTACCTTCAGACTTTGATAACACCAAGGTGTGCCTCATCAGTAAAGATGGAGGAGAAACCTCAACGGCAGTATCAAGAGATCATCTAAAACCGTGCCCTGACCAACTAAAGGAAAGGATTGAAGACCCAGACATTCCTCAACTCGTGGAAGAGAAAATCCATACCATTCTTGGAGACTTTCCCCGGACTTGGACGCAGGTGAATCAAGCCATAGTAGTACCTGTCCTGACCTTTCCCCAGCTAGTAGTGCAGGAAAGAGATGCGACTCAAGACCAGCCTGAAGACCAGCGGGCTCAATCAACAGATGCCACATCTGCAGTGGAACGCGGAAATCTGCCCCCTGCTAGCGGTGAATCTGTCAGACCCATGGTGAGTCTAAGAAATCACAGACGGCTACCCAGTTTACCAGTTAGCTGCAGGCCTACCAGTAACACAGACACTAGTGAGTCCACAACACCAACCACAAACACACCAGACCAAGCTAGGTCATAAGAGATACCTGTACTTCGTAGATCCATCTGTAATACCAGAGGTCAGATCCCAGCCAGGTATAGGGACTAAAATGTAATTGTGTTGATAATGTAAATAAGTTAATAAGATGTATAGTTGTAACCGTTAAGCACATAAGCCTATAGAGACTCTGTAAGAACTTTTGAGCAATCCTATTTTTACTTGATTTCATTGACAATTGGCTCACTGGACTCGTTGTGACCAGGACAATACTTGTAAATAGTTACCAACATGGCTCAGTGTTATGATTTGGTAGCCGAGGAGGATAGCAGCAAAAGTAGACCAGGTAACCAGACACCCAGAGAGGTTAGTGTAACTAGCGGATTGCAGACCCCTAAACTGACAGCACAACTAAAAGCAGCCGTGGGACGTGCCTACGGTGCCCTAGACGCCTCGACACAGCCGGAGAGCTAACTAAGCCTAAAGAGAGAAAGGGGAAAGCTAACTGCTCTCTATGCCAAAGAGACATTTTGATCCCTTAACATACAAAGCATTTTCTCTCAATATCCGGAATACCATCCGAACATGTTCCACATGAGAATCCCAGTCATTGTAAAAAATCAAAATATCGTCCAAATAAACTATCAGAAACTTGTCTACAAAATCCCGGAAAATATCATTCATGAAAGATTGGAAGTTGGAAGGGGCATAAGTGAGCCCAAAAGGCATCACTAGGTACTCAAAATACCCCTCAGGAGTATTAAACGCCATCTTCCATTCATCACCGTGCTTGATGCGAATAAGATTATACGCCCCCCTAACGTCAAGTTTGGTAAACCAACCATCACCTTTCACTCTGGAGAATAAATCAAAAATCAGGGGTAAATGATACTGATATTTAACAGTGATCTTATTAAGGAGATGATAGTCAATACATGGCCTCAATGAACCATCCTTTTTGGCCACAAAGAAAAAGCCGGCACCTAAAGGTAAAGAGGACGGTCTAATATGACCCTTCTCCAATGACTCTTTGATATAAGATCGCATAGCATCATGCTCAGGTACAGACAAATTGAAGAGCCGACCCTTGGGAAATTTACAACCGGGCACTAACTCAATCGCGCAATCATAACTCCTGTGGGGAGGCAAGGACGCAGACTTACTCTCACTAAACACATCAGAAAAATCAGCCAAATAGTCGGGGATATCCTGAGACTGGGGAGAAGTAGAAAAAACAGGAGTGTCACCACGAACACATTGAAACCCCCAACTGACCACAGACACAGACTTCCAATCCAAAACAGGATTATGGGTCTGCAACCAAGGAAAACCCAATACAATAATGTCATGTAAATTATGTAACACCAAAAATTTACAATTCTCTTAGTGGTCCGGGGCTACCCACATTATCAACTGGGTCCAAAACTGGGGTTTTTTCTCCGCCAAAGGGGTAGAATCAATACACAGCAAAGGAATAGGAGTCCGCAGGGGTACCATGGGAAAACCACAACGTTTGGCAAAGTCAAAATCCATCAGGTTCAGGGCTGCTCCTGAATCGACAAAAGCCTGAGCAGAAAATGAGGATAAGGAGCAGATCAAGGTAACAGTTAAGAGAAATTTAGACTGTACATTGCCCAACACAAATGAGCGCGCAAAACGTCTTCCCCGCCTAGGGCAGACGGAAATAGTATGAGAAGCGTCCCCACAATAGAAGCACAACTTATTATGCTTTCGAAATTCTCGACGCTGAGCCCCCGACACAACCCCATCACACTGCATGAGCTCAGAGGTTTGCTCGAAAGGTATCACCACCTCTCGCATATTTCTATGTTCACGTAAACGTCTGTTAATTTGAATGGCTAATGACATAGAGTCGTTGAGACCAGAGGGGACAGAAAATCCCACCATAACATCTTTTACGGTTTCTGCCAGACCCTTCCGAAAAAGAGCCGCTAGGGCATCATCGTTCCATTTAGTAAGGACTGTCCACTTTCGGAATTTCTGACAATATAACTCTGCCGCTTCCTGACCCTGGTTCAATGCCAACAATGTTTTCTCAGCTTGATCAATAACATTAGGTCCATCATACAACAACCACAGAGCCTGAAAAAACGCATCAACATTAGTCAAAACAGGATCCCCAGGTGTCAGGGAAAAGGCCCAGTCCTGAGGGTCGCCGGGCAACAGGGAGATGACAATTTTAACCTGCTGCGCCGCATTCTCCGAGGACTTAGGTTTCAAGGCAAAAAACAACTTACAATTATTCTTAAAGTTCAAAAATTTAGACCGATTCCCAGAAAATAAATCAGGAATAGAAATCCTAGGTTCCACTGCAGACGACTGAGTGAGATAGACAGAAATTCCCTGAACTTCAGCAGCGAGCTGCTCAACACGATCAGACAACTGCCTTATCTCCATTGAAGAAAAAAAAATTCCTCCTATGGCCCCAAGAGAAAAAGAGGAAAAAATATATAAAAAATTCTGACAACCTTTTTTTTTTTTTTTTTTTTACTATTCTTTCCTTCTTTTGAGTATCATAGAATTAATAGTTGGGCCGGTGATTCTGTTATGATTTTGTAGCCGTGGAGGACAGCAGCAAAAATAGACCAGGTAACCAGACACCCAGAGAGGTTGGTAACTAGCGGATTGCAGACCCCTAAACTGACAGCACAACTAGAAGCAGCCGTGGGACATGCCTACGGTGCCCTAAACGCCTCGACACAGCCGGGGAGCTAACTAAGCCTGAAGAGAGGAAGGGGAAAGCTAACTGCGCCGGAGTAGAGCCCCCAGAGGAATAGGTAGCCCCCAAACATATATTGGCAGTGTGACAAGATGAAATACAAACACAGGCAGAAAATAGAGCAAGCAAATGCTGGGGCCCAAACTGTCTACATAGAACAGGACAGGAAAGAATACTGTCTGCAATCCAGCAAAAACTCTATAAGAAAAACTCCAACACGTCTGATATGCAAAAATACTGAGACCACACGATCTCTCCCCCGCTAGATCAGAACTCTGGTGTGAACTGGTAGCAAATCAGCAGATACTGAAATAACAGGGAACTGAAAATACATAAACTGTCTCTGGTGTGAACTGGTAGCAAATCAGCATTTTTTTTTTTCTGGTAGCAAATCAGCAGATCATGGGAAGGTTGCTCACTTATATCTCCCCAGTCAGTAACACCTGATTGCCAATCATCGCCCCATCTGATAGACCTCTATTAGCCAAAGCAGTTTCATTACTATCAGCAGCCACCAGGGGGAGCCCAAACTCAGAAGTCAGATCCAGAGCGTTCACAACAGCTCAGGAATGAACAATGGGCTATGACGCATGGACTAGTCGTCACCAGGACTATTTTTGAGCTTTGGTTTTTGTAATTTTTATTTTTGAAATGTTGTTAACAGTTATAACTGTTCACTTGTTATTTTGTTATGCTTCCTCAGTCCGGGAGTACTGAATTTCACAAGGGGGGAATGTGGCACCCCAGGAGTCCGGTTGCCACAGTGGCATTGCCTCCCTCACAGGGGGTGATGTCATGCTTGGAAGCAAGATGTTACACTCGGTCCCCGCGCTGGCTCTGCACTCCGTCCTGGTCACTCACCGTTCCTCTGGCTGTCCCTCTGCAGCAGTCTGCGCGCAGGCTGGGGTCTCCTGTCCCATCTGCTCCTCGGCGTCCTGTGTCCTCCTCCACTTCCTGGCACGCTGCTAGCAGGCCTCCAGATAGATTGCTTAGGACGTGAGGCCGCGCCCACCGTCTCTCTTAAAGGGGCAGCGTGCATTTTTTGAAATAGCTAATTAACCAATGGCAGCGCACTCAGTACTATATCTGGTCACTCCACCATAAGGGGAGTGCCGGAGCAACGTGTTCTATCATTGCTACATCCGGTTCTGTTCCTGATCTGTCTGCGCTGCGTCTGCAGTCTCTGTGCTTCGCTTTTACTGTTTGTCTACTCAGATCATTGCTAACCCGTATCTGGCTAACCTGGACAATCTCGGCTATTACTGGCGCAAGTGTCATCCCGTTCCGCCATCAGCCATCCGTACCCGTGGACTGTGACAAGGTCACTGAAGCCAGCCTGCCACCTTCCATTCTGGACCAGGACCTTACCCTTCTCCGTCAAGAACCCTCCACGGACTCTGTATATATCTGTTATCCTTTTGGTCCCTCTGGGACAGCTGCCACGTGTCCGGGGTCTAACTGGAGGTAGCACCTGTGTCCTCCAGGTATTCCATTCTGGTCCTGTTCGAGGGGCCTTACTACGGGTACCGGGGCTCACTAGTCACGCCCCCTTCGGAGCGCCCCGGACCGCGGTCTCGAGGTTCCACATTAAAAAATAAAAACGAATGTGAACTTCACCATCTCTGCCTCCGCTTCCATTCGTTACAGATTGCTCCGGCCATGGAACCCGCTGGATCCCAGAGATCTCCGACCACGGATCTATGCCAGGAGGTGACCCGTTTGGGAGTTCAACAGGACAAGATCACGACTTATCTACGCAGCTTGTCTACCCGCATGGATTCCTTGGGGTCCTCGTCTGCACCTGACTCTTCTATCAATACTCAGGTACCAGTTCCCATGGCAAGTCAAGGTCCCCGCCTGGCGGCTCCTACCCTTTCCAGGGTGATCCTACTCAGTGTCGGGGTTTTCTCAATCAGTGTACTCTACACTTTGAAATCTTGGGGCATATGTTTGCTTCTGACCGAGCCAAGGTGGGCTTCATCATGTCACACCTGGGAGGAGAGGCCCTCGCCTGGCTAAACCCGCTATGGGAGAGAGGGGATCCGCTGGTTAATGATCTTCAATCTTTCCTAGAGGCTTTTCGCAGGACTTTCGATGAACCTGGTCGCACCACTTCGACTGCCTCAGCTTTGCTCCGCCTGCGCCAAGGTACTCTCACGGTAGCTCAGTATGCTGTTAAATTCCGCACCCTCTCATCTGAATTATCGTGGAACAATGAGGCCCTGGTTGCTAACTTCTGGGAAGGCCTATCCGGAAGAATCAAGGATGAGCTGGCGGGACGGGACAGACCTACCCTCTTGGAAGAGCTAATATCCTTGGCAACCCGAATTGACCTGCGTTTTCAGGAGCGTTCCATGGAGATCAAGCGGGACAAAAGGTCCTATCACCTGGACTCTAGTTTGTACAAAACAGGTACCTCGCCTTCCTCCTCCGAGGCCATGGAGGTAGACCATGTAAGTTTGGCCACCCGCCGCCGGGAGGCACGTCGCAAGGAGGGAAGTTGTTACTACTGCGGTAGTTCTGAACATTTGATCCATTTCTGTCCTAAAAAGTCGGGAAACTCCAGTGCCTAGGTCCGGTAGGAGGGGCCAACCTAGGTAGAGAACAGTCCTCTCCCTCTTTACACATCTCAGTCTCCGTGTCCTATGGAGCAATAAAATTCTCCGAACATTGTTTACTGGATTCTGGAGCTGCAGGGAACTTCATCCAGCAGGCGGTTGTGGATCATTACCGCTTACCAGTCCAGCGTCTTCCTGATCCGTTACAGGTGTCCGCCATGGATGGCAAACCACTGACCGAGCCCGTCCAGTTTCAAACCGAGTTGGTGGAACTCCGGGTAGGTCTCATGCATGCTGAACGAATGCGATTTTATGTATATCCCGGTTTGTCCCATCCCATGCTTTTAGGTTTACCTTGGCTCCAGATGCATGAACCAGTCCTTAATTGGAAAACTGGAGAAGTTCTGCGTTGGGGAGATACCTGCATGAATCGTTGCTTAACCCGGATTCAACCTGTTTCGCCTCCAGTCCAGCCTGATACCCTGCCAGGGTCGCCTTCTGCCTATTGGTCCTTCTCTGACGTCTTTGGGAAAAAGGAGGCTGAGAGACTACCTCCACACAGGTCGTATGATTGTCAGATAGAGCTTCTTCCTGGAGTATCTCCTCCTCGCGGGAGAGTTCATCCCCTTTCACAGGCAGAGACTCAGGCTATGTCGGACTACATCCAAGAGAATCTGGCTAGAGGATTTATCCGAAAGTCATCGTCACCGGCAGGAGCTGGATTCTTCTTTGTGAAGAAGAAGGATGGATCCTTGCGGCCCTGTATCGACTATCGGGGTCTAAATCAGATCAAGGTAAAAAACAGGTATCCATTACCTCTTATTTCAGAGCTGTTTGATCGTCTCCGAGGGCCAAGTCTTCACCAAATTGGATCTCAGAGGGGCCTACAACCTGATTCGAGTCAGAGAGGGAGACGAATGGAAAACAGCCTTCAACACCAGTGACGGCCACTATGAATACCTGGTAATGCCATTTGGCCTAAGCAATGCACCTGCGGTCTTTCATGAATTTGTTAATGACATTTTCAGGGACTTGCTCTATACTTGTGTCGTGATCTTCCTGGACGATATTTTGATTTTCTCTGCTGACTTGACGTCACACCGGAGGCAAGTACGCCTGGTCTTACAAAGACAGAGAGAACAGGCTATATGCTAAATATGAGAAATGCCTCTTTGAGCAGTCTTCCTTGCCTTTCCTTGGGTACATTGTATCTTCCACAGGATTAAAGATGGATCCGGAGAAGTTGTCTGCAGTTCTCAACTGGCCTCGTCCGTCTGGGCTAAAAGCCATACAAAGGTTCCTAGGGTTCGCCAATTACTACCGGCAATTCATTCCACACTTTTCCACCCGAGTGGCTCCAATCACAGCCTTAACCCGGAAAGGTGTAAACTCTAAGGAATGGTCCCCCAGGCAGAAGAGGCCTTTGTTTCTCTCAAAAAAGCCTTCGCTTCCGCACCTGTTCTCCATCGTCCTAATTCAAATGAGCAATTTTTTCTTGAGGTTGACGCTTCTTCCATAGGTGCAGGAGCAGTTCTGACCCAGAAGTCGTCTACCGGGCGGATGATCTCGTGTGGTTTTTTCTCCAAGGTTTTTTCTCCTGCAGAAAGGAACTACTCTGTCGGTGATCGCGAACTGTTGGCCATCAAATTGGCTCTGCAAGAATGGAGACATCTTCTTGAGGGAGCTCATCACCAGGTAATCATATTCACCGACCATAAAAACCTTGCCTATCTCCAATCTGCTTTAAGACTGAATCCCCGTCAGGCCCGTTGGGCATTATTTTTTGCCCGTTTCAATTTTGTACTTCATTTCCGTCCAGCTGACAAGAACATCAAGGCAGACGCACTCTCTAGAGCCTTCTTGCCTCCTGAACTGGAGGAAGAACCTCAGCACATTATTGAACCTTCTAAGTTAGTCTCTGTTGCCTCCACTGATCTGGCCCGGCTTCCTCCAGGGAAGACTCTCGTGTCCGCTTCTGATCGTAGTCGTGTTCTGCGCTGGGGTCATTCTTCTAAGTTGGCTGGCCATGCTGGTCAGAAAAAGACGCAGCAACTCATCTCCCGTTATTACTGGTGGCCTACCATGGGCAAGGATATCCAGGAGTTCGTCGCAGCCTGTCCTTCATGTGCCCGTAACAAAACTGTTAAACATCTACCAGCCGGCAGGCTTCTGCCTCTTCCGATTCCGTCGCTCCCTGGCAGCACATCGCAGTGGATTTCATCACGGATCTTCCCATTTCTTCTGGCTGCTCAGTGGTATGGGTTGTGGTGGACCGCTTCTCTAAAATGGCCCACTTCGTTCCGCTATCTGGCCT
Organism: Oophaga sylvatica; assembly: GCA_033576555.1. Taxonomy (NCBI): domain Eukaryota; kingdom Metazoa; phylum Chordata; class Amphibia; order Anura; family Dendrobatidae; genus Oophaga; species Oophaga sylvatica. Next base: position 511,738,184 of record JARQOD010000004.1, read on the forward strand.
CCCGTCTGCTCAAGAACTGGCCGCTCACTTCATTCAGCACATCTTCCGTTTACATGGATTTCCTCTCCACATCGTGTCCGACAGGGGCGTCCAGTTCACTTCTAAGTTCTGGAGAGGACTCTGTAGAATGGTAAAAATTGAACTAGATTTTTCTTCTCATACCATCCCCAGTCTAATGGGCAAGTGGAGAGGATCAATCAAATCCTGGCTGGATACCTGCGTCACTTCATCAACGCTCATCATAATGACTGGGTAGAATTACTGCCTTGGGCGGAATTCTCCTACAACAACCAAGTAAGTGAATCTTCTGGAAAGTCTCCCTTTCAGATTGTGTTTGGACTCCAACCCGGAATTCCTCTTCCTGTCTCAGGATTGTCTGATGTTCCGGCAGTCGACACCTTGTCTAAGAATTTCTCGAACATTTGGAGAGAGACCAGGTCGGCTTTGGAGAAAGCCTCTCTACGTATGAAAACGCATGCGGACAAAAGACGTTTGGAGGCTCTCATCTTTCGTCCAGGAGACAAGGTATGGCTCTCCTCCAAGTACATCCGTCTGAAGTTACCATTGTACAAATTGGGTCCCCGTTTCTTTGGTCCCTTTGAAGTCTTGAGACAAATCAACCCGGTCTCTTATAAACTGAAATTGCTTAATTTCTACGAGTACCTAACTCCTTTCATGTTTCCCTCCTCAAACCAGTAGTGTTGAGCTCCTTCTTTAAGGACCCGGGTACCACTCCTGATCCGGTTTCTGAGGATGATGTTTTTGAGGTAAAACATATCTTGGCCTCTAAGAGAGTAAGAGGTAGGATCTATTACCTGGTGGACTGGAAGGGTTTTGGTCCTGAGGAGAGGTCTTGGGAACCTAAAGAGAACATCCAGGCTCCTCTTCTTCTTAAAAGATTTCACGCGGGCTTGAAAAAAAGAGGGGATACTGTTACACTCGGTCCCCGCGCTGGCTCTGCACTCCGTCCTGGTCACTCACCTGTTCCTCTGGCTGTCCCTCTGCAGCAGTCTGCGCGCAGGCTGGGGTCTCCTGTCCCATCTGCTCCTCGGCGTCCTGTGTCCTCCTCCACTTCCTGGCACGCTGCTAGCAGGCCTCCAGATAGATTGCTTAGGACACGAGGCCGCGCCCACCGTCTCTCTTAAAGGGGCAGCGTGCATTTTTTGAAATAGCTAATTAACCAATGGCAGCGCACTCAGTACTATATCTGGTCACTCCACCATAAGGGGAGTGCCGGAGCAACGTGTTCTATCATTGCTACATCCGTTTCTGTTCCTGATCTGTCTGCGCTGCGTCTGCAGTCTCTGTGCTTCGCTTTTACTGTTTGTCTCCTCAGATCATTGCTAACCCGTATCTGGACAATCTCGGCTATTACTGGCGCAAGTGTCATCCCGTTCCGCCATCAGCCATCCGTACCCGTGGACTGTGACAAGGTCACTGAAGCCAGCCTGCCACCTTCCATTCTGGACCAGGACCTTACCCTTCTCCATCAAGAACCCTCCACAGACTCTGTATATACCTGTTATCCTTTTGGTCCCTCTGGGACAGCTGCCACGTGTCCGGGGTCTAACTGGAGGTAGCACCTGTGTCCTCCGGGTATTCCATTCTGGTCCTGTTTCGAGGGGCCTTACTACGGGTACCCGGGGCTCACTAGTCACGCCCCCTTCAGAGCCCCCCGGACCGCGGTCTCGAGGTTCCACATTAAAAAATAAAAACGAATGTGAACTTCACCATCTCTGCCTCCGCTTCCATTCGTTACACAAGGAGTTCCCTGATCAGGTAACATCAGCATCCAACACTTTTCCTGACTCCAGACCAGAAGGGGGAGCTCAAAACATGGTAATACGGGAGCTTCCCTATTAGTTCTGGCCTGGAGTTGGGTTAGTCAGTCAGTACTGGGGACTGGAAGAGTGAGGAGCTCGTCCCCAGACTTGGGTTGCAGTCGGAGTCAGAGAAGTCAGTGGAGCTGTGACCACGCTAACCCCAGAGCAGAGCGCTAAAGAACTGGACACCGGAGTCCGTAGCTGTAGGGTACTATGGTCCCAGCAGCTAAATCCGGAAGGCAGGGAACTGTAGGTCTCTTGCCCCATCAAACTCTCGGGGCACAGCAGCATATCAGAGCCCAAGCCGCCACAACGGAGCAACACCTGCAATAGGCTCAAGCTGCCTGACATACGGGCAAGTACTAGGACAATAAGGAACAGAGGCTTGAGCATAGCTTTAAGCAGCAAGGACCTCAAAGGACAGCACAGTAAGGAGGCCTCCAACACCATCTGGCTTAGGGAATCCTCAATTGCTTCCAGGCTGTCCGGATCTCCATTTCCATCTGCTAGCAGTACTTCGGTCTGCACTCCAAATCATCAAGTAAAGGTAAAGGAAACTACAGTTCATGTGTCTGCAGTTATTCATTGTTCACTCAGTCCTGCACACCAACGTCATTATCCTTTATAACAACTAGAACTGTCCTAGGGCCTAGCTCTACCCGTGGAGAGCTGTAACAACTCTGTTGCATCACCAACGGCCCCAGCGGTCTCATTAGGCAGTGTCGGCCATCCCCTTATTGCCGAACACCACAGGTGGCGTCATGAATTAATATCCTATAAACTTTCCTCCTCATTTATTTTATTGGATGCCCAGGGTCACGGCTGCCATGACACTTCCCCTTTAAGAACCGACTGGACCGGTACCGAGTACCCCTCGGCCCTTGGGGGCGCTCCCTCTGCAGTAATTATCTACACCTGGATGACATACAAGTGCAGTCCGATGTTTCACAGGCACCCATAGACATGTATGGGTGCGTGCGATCCGATTATCCGATTATGTTGCGATTATTTTCTCATGCAGCATGAGAAAAAAAAATCGCAGATCTAAGCTGCTCCATAGTGTAACATTAGGCCGATAAAACATCAGAGATCACTCGGCAATGTTATACGCTCGTGTGAGCAAACCCTAAGGCTACATTCACACAATGAGAATTTGATGATTTTATTATGGTAGCAGATTTTCTGCAGCATTTCTGCACCTATTAGCTCAATTAGGTTACTTGCGTTTTTTTTTTCATGCATTTTTATTGCCTTTTTTGTCTCGTTGTTATGTCATGCTTTAAATAAAGCTGCTTTGTTTTTGATACTCCTTGGTATTTGGCTTTGATAAAACTTTATTAATACAGTTTTTACATTTTTTTACCTGCAGAGTTTCCATATCTAATGTGTTCTATGGAGAAAATCCACAAATAAAACTCAGTGTACCGGCAAAAGAAATTGACACGTTGCGAATTTCAAAAACACACTGCAGGTCAGTTTACGCTGAGTAAAAAAAAATAATCCTTGCTGAACTTAAAACTTCATTTTTGGGAAGTGAAATACACAGAAAACTCACAAAACTATTGTGAGAACTTAACCATGTACTTTCACACTTGAGCGTTTATAGTCCAACTAATTGTGACGATTCTAACGCATCGGTATTTAGAATATGTAGTGTTTATTTAATGAGATTTAAGAATAATGCAATAACACAGGATTTTCGTAAATATATACATTATCATTAATGTTATTGTATAGACTTAATAACGAAAAAATCATGAAACAGATATCAAAATATATAAACATTACATATATTAACTTTTATTTAAATAAATCATGGACAAAAGAATACATTGACACTATAATATATAAATTTTTAATCATCTGATTAATACACATGAAAACACTAGACAACTGTATTTACGAATAAACTCATTCTGTGTATTACTAAACTGTGTTTACCATTTACCGTATATATCATATTACATGTTACTGTATTACTCATTTTCGTGTATACCGTCGTATATTACCTCATTTGTTACTTGTATTTTATTACCTCATATTACTGTGTATTACCTCATATCACTGTGTATTACCTCATGTTACCGTATATTACCTCATATTACCTCATGTTACCTGTGTATTACCTCATATTACTGTGTATTACCTCATATTACTGTGTATTACCTCATGTTACTGTATATTACCTCATTTTACTGTGTATTACCTTATGTTACTTATGTATTACCTCATGTCACCTGTGTATTACCTCATGTCACTGTGTATTACCCGTGTTCAGTAAACGTGACAGAAGTACATCAGACACTGTGACTGACAAAACATGTTCAGTACATCATGGCCAGTTGGTGAGTCACATGACCACATGTGCGGAGTTAGCCCTGAGTCGCTGATGTTACTGTGTATTACCTCATGTCACTGTGTATTACCTCATATTACTGTGCATTACCTCATATAACTGTGTATTACCTCATGTTACTATGTATTACCTCATATTACTGTGTATTACCTCATATCACTGTGTATTACCTCATGTTACCATATATTACCTCATATTACCTCAGTAAACGTGACAGAAGTACATCAGACATTGTGACTGACAAAACATGTTCAGTACATCATGAGCAGTTGGTGAGTCACATGACCACATGGGCAGAGTTAGCCCTGCATCGCTGATTGGCTGCGGCCGGACCAATCAGCGACGCGGGATTTCCTGGACAGACAGACAGACAGGATAAGACGATTATATAAATATATAATGGGATCAGGCCGGGTTCAGATTAATGTATATGAAGTCACTCGTTTTTTTCCAGAAAAAAAAGGATTATTCATCAGTAATTCTAAAATGTTGCAGTTTCCAATGTTAATAAATGCAAGTGATGGTTTCCGTTTGGCTGCTGTACTATTTATGGACCTATTGAGTTTAATCAGGTGATCCAAGAAAACGGATAGGAGTCGTCCATGTAAAAACGTTCAACTAAACTACTCCATTCACTTGAAATGGTTCCTATGCAGTTTGCTTGGCATATGGACAGCGTATGGAAAAACAGTGCCAACTTAAGCATTCGTAAAATGTGTCAGATTTATCATGGTGATTCATGCTATTTGATAAATCTGGAACATCATTAGACTTGTCTAGTGAAGGTCACGCCACCTCTTTGTTGGCATACTTTGGTTCACAAAGTTAAATCAAATTGTGATAAAATTTCGAAGCAAAAGATCCCAATTTCGGTCATGCCTGTTTTTTCACCCATTTTCTGAAAGACCATTATCCTTGTAGAATCTGTCTAGAAATTAATAAATGTGCTAAAAACCATAAAAAACATTTTTATTTCTGCACAAAGTAAAGGAGTTGCCCAGTGAAAACAAGCTATCACTGCTTGGATAAGCAGCTGATCGGCAGAACGGAGCTCCCCAAACTTTTATTCCCCTTACAAAGTCGAGTGGAAGGTCAAATGTCTGACCGGCACTCAATTAATTCCCTATGGGCTAGCCGTAAAAAGTCAAGCATAGAACTTGTCAGCCCTATAGAGAGTGAATGGGGCTGCAGTCAACCATGTGCACTGTTGCGCCATTAGTTACGCATTCTACCGGTCATTGCGGGTCACAGAAGTTGGACACCCAACAATCAGCGAGTTATCACCTATTCTCGGGATAGGTGATAACTTCTTCTCACTGGATGACTCCATTAAGCCCACTATCTGTAGCACGGGGTTTAATAAATCAGCCCCAGTGTAATTCATTGTCTTGGACGTGTGTAGATAATAAAGTCTACTCTATAAAGGTATTTCTAATTTTTAACTCACATTGGTCTCTGTCCCCGTTTGTGCTCACCCTCTTTTTTCCCTCTCTTGTAGACTATGTGGCCAATTTTATAGGAAGTGTGTTGATTTATCAGTATTTCAGCATATGAGGGAGGACACCGCAGAATCACCATTTCATGTGCCCCTCAGAAATAATGTATTTACTTATATTGCGCCAATATATTCTGCAGCATTGTACAGTGACTGTCGTCATTCACATATGTCCCTACAGGGACTCAGAATCTGAATCCATTTTTCTTGGAGTGCCGCAAACACCTGAGGACACCCACCCAAACAATTGGAGAACATGCAAACTTCATGTAGATGTTGGCCAGGGGTGTTTTATGCTGAGATCAGGGCTGCACCAGGAATTTCAGGGCCCCATACTGGCAACATTAGCTGGCCCACTTGAGACTCCGCCCAGGCTCCACCCCAGCTCCGCATCCACCACTCAAACCTTCCAGAATCCCAACCGAAAACTCTTGAAAAGACTCCACTTCTGCGCCACGTCCTGACCAATCACACGTTAACAGTTCCCATCAAACACCAGATCACATACATAACCATTAGCTTTTGTTTTGACCAAAAGATTTTTAAGTCGCCACCACGACAAGGTAGACTCTTTTGGCTGGGCCCTACTCTACTCTAACCTACTAAACATTTCTTTAAATATCCAATACTCTTTTTAGGTATATTTTTATTCATTTTTCTTTAAGGAAATGTGTCACATACATTTTTTAAAATAACCAATAATACCACACACAAGGGCCAAATACTGCCACACCATGGTCGGACCACATATTACCACCACATGGTGACCGAATAATACCATGTACAATTTATTATGTCATGTCTTCTCTCTCTCTCTTCCACCCCCCCCAATTCATTATCATTTGCTGTCCTCCATCCCTTAATCTCAATTCATCATCATTTGCTGCACCCCGCCCTCAATTCATCATTATTTGTTCTCCCCATTCCTCCACCCTCAGTTGATCATTTGCTGTCCCATACCCCAATTCATCATTATTTGTGCTCTCCCACCTGAATATATCATCAGTCACTGTCCCCTGTCTCACACCCTCAATACATCATTTGCTTCCCCCGAAGAAGCATTGGTGCGAAACGCGCATTGGGGTCTTCCTTCCATACTCCAATTAGGTTGGTTCTCTTATTTTACTCACATTTGTGTAGACATATTATTCATTTGGCTTGTTTGCGTTGCTTTTTTTTGTCCTGGCATTTGCCCTGATTTTCTTGATTTTCCTGGTCAGCATTTCTATTTTATACATAGGAACCCTTTAGTGTGAACTTATATTGTTTATACCCTCGGTATGTCTTTTTTTTACCACTTTTGATGCACTTTTTGGCACTTTATATTTGATATTTTTGAATTATAATTATCACTTATGGTTTCTTATCTATATTTTTCATTACATCTATTGCTGTATCATTACCATATGGGCCTTTATTTCTTGTTGCCATACACCAGCCAAGTTGGAGGTGGTATCTAGGTGTTGCTGATTCCCTTACAATTTTTATGGTATTATTTATTACTGTTTTATTAATTGACAATTTTGTATCAATAAAATTTATATTATTTTTTACTGCACTTTGTCCATTGTTTTTTTCGGATATCAAAATAAAATAACATTTTACAAATGGTGCTGATGTAAAGCAGACATATGGGAAATATTATTTATTAAAGTTTTCGTGTGGTGTGACTCTCTGAATTAAAGAGATAATCATTCAAAGTTTGAAAATTGCTAATTTTTTTACATTTTTGTCAAATTTCTGATATTTTTTTTTATAAATAAACCCAAAACATATCAACCTAAATTTACCATTATCACAAATTAAAATGTGCCATGAAAAAACAATCTCAAAATCACTGGGATTTGTTGACGCATTCCAGAGTTATTACCACATAAAGTGAGACTGGTCAGATTTCAAAAATTTGGCTCCGTCACCAAGGGGTTAACTCAGGAAGAGTTCAGAAATCAATATTTTGTGGAATAACCATGATTTTTAAATCACAGCTTTCATGTGTCTTGACATGCTTTCCATTTGGATGACCTTATGCCACTCCTGGTACAAAAATTTAAGCAGCTCTTCTTTATATGATGGCTTGTGACTATTCATCTTCATCTTGATTACATTCCAGAGGTTTTCAATGGGGTTCAGGTCTGGAGATTGGGCTGGCCATGACAGGGATTTGATGTGGTGGTCCTTCATTCACACATTGATTGACCTAGCTGTGTGGCATGGCGCATTGTCCTGCTGGAAAAACCAGTACTCAGAGTTGGGGAACATTGCCTGAGCAGAAGGAATCAACTGTTTTTCCAGGATAACCTTGTATGCGGCTTGATTCATACGTCCTTCGCAAAGATTAACCTGCCCAATTCCAGCCTTGCTGAAGCATCCCCAGATCATCACCGATCCTCGCCAAATTTCACAGAGGGTGCAAGACAATGTGGCTTGTACACCTCTCCAGGTCTCCGTCTAAGCATTAGATGACCAGTGTTGGGCAAATCTGAAAATTAGACTCATCAGAGAAGATTACCCTACTCCAGTCCTCTATGGTGCAATCCTTATGGTCTTTGGCAAACTTCAGCCTGGCTCTCCTTTGCTTCTCATTGATGAAAGGCTTTTTTCTAGCTTTACATGACTTGAGCCCTGCCTCTAGGAGCCTGTTATGAATTGTTCTTGCCGTGCACGTCACCCCAGCTGCCATTTGCCATTCCTTTTGTAGGTCAGTTGATGTCATCCTGTGGTTGCTGAGTGACATTCGAATAAGATGATGGTCATCCCGGTCAGTGGAGAGTCGTTTTCGCCCTCTGCCGGTCTGTAGCTTTGTTATCCCCAATGTCTCCTGCTTGACCTTGTTGTAATGGACTGACGTCTTATAAATTTTAAGGATGGAGGCAACATGATGCTCATGACGCTCTCTCTAGTAAAGCCAGAACTGAGCCCTTCTTTTGCTCACTCAAGACTTTTCTTTTCAACTCCTTTGGCATTATTAAGTTATTTTTTCATTCCTATTACTTTTGGGATATTACTAGCACTTGTTTTGCCATCCAGCTTGTCCTATTGCAAGAGGATTGTGAACACTACAGCAGTGTTTTTTATACTTTCCTTCATTAAATAAGATTTGGTTCAGGTGATCACCTAATCAGAAGCACATTAAGTAGAATGAGGTGTAGGCTGGTTGGAATTCAACTGACACTGGAATGGAGTTGGATCGCCTGCCAGGCCAGTGGAGTACTCGGTACCGGGCCGCCTCTTAAAGGGGCAGTGTCACAGCGGCAGTGACCCGGTCCGTGGCCCTGGGCGTCCAATAAAAGGGGTATATTTACAAGGGATAATAGACTTTATAATAAAGTGTTCGTGACGCCACCTGTGGTTTCTGGTCAGAGGTGACCAGCACTGCAGTGCAGATCCTGTGGGACTGATGGTGATGTAGCAGAGTTGGTACAGCTCTCCACAGGCAGAGCTTAATCCCAGGACAGATATAGGATGCAGAAGATGGTAATGTTGGTAGATGTAGCAGTGTTGGATGGGTGACGCAGGAATGATTAGAGGACTCGGGTGCAGTTTCCAAAGCTTTACTCACAGTTCTGGTACACACAGATGCCTGCTTAGTGCCGTGTCCTCCAGGTGAGGGGCTCAGCAAACTCCCAGGTAGTTCAGGATACACCTTTCCAGGATTCCCTTCAACATGTTCCTTCCTCAGTCGTCTCACTGTGCTGACTTTCCACTTTTCCTTCCTGTCCAACACCTTGCAATCAGTGTCCCAAGCCAGTAGCAGCGGACCTTGGCGGATAACGTCCTCTCTGCGTTTCCTTGCTCCCTTATGGCTACCTTTTCGGAGACGATAATTGCGGTTCAGTAGCTGAGGCACCTTAAGATGCCACTGCCTCTGACTTGCTAGCTGAGTCTTAAAGTTCTCCACTAGGCTAGGGGCCGGTGTCCCTTCTGCGACCTGGTCCCTCCACTATTGGATCGGGCCCTACGAATGGATCACTCACTATCCGTGCCCCTAGGACCCCTTCTGTCCTTCTAAAAGCTTCTCTCTTAGTTCCTTCTTACCTAGCTTTCTCCCTCTCTGGATGAGCTGCTACCAGCTCCAGGTCCCCTCCTATTCTGACTCTACAGTCTCTTTCCTTCTGCAGCTCCTCCTCACAGGGAGCTGCTTCACCACACTTCTGTTACTTTCACTTTCTCCTCACGTCTGACTCACTCTCTCTGCACTGTTCTTCCAAGCTCTCTAAGCTTCACTTCCCCTCCTTCTACTTTCTCCACTCACCTCCCATGCACTCTTTCCTACCCAGCCTGGTATGAGACCATCCTCCCTCAGGGTACGTCCAGGGTGCCTGGCTGCTATAGTGTGTGTTGGGTGCAGGTGTTAAGAGTCCTGGGTCATGCTCCCTCCTTACCTGAGAGTGGGATACCAGACCTCTGGATGAGGTGCAATACCTCTGTGGCGACTGAACCCTCAGGGGTGCCACAGAATGGCTGTCAGACATTTAGAGAAGCTGATTTTTATAAAACTGTGCAGTTGTCTCTTAATTTGTGCCAGAGCTGTATATTCGGTAACTGCTGAACCACATGTAAATCACACTCTTTGGTTAAAAAAATGCAGTTAAAAAAAACATTTTGTAATATGTGATTTTTTTTTACAAAGGAAACTAGACAACTAGGAAAATAAATAATCTCATTATCCTATTGCACGTCTCTAGATTTTGTACACTGGACAAACCCCTGACTGTTAATTTTCTGCTCTGTATCCTGTGTTTTGACCCAGCCATTTGTGTCTGTTTTTTGTGTTTTGTTATATCCTCCTTTTGAATACTCAGTGTTAAAGAGATTGTCCATTTAAAACATTTTTTTAGTTACGTGTCCTTAAGTTATTAAGTTATGCAACTTACAATTATTTTTCAGGTCTGAAAGGTGCTCTAATCTTCAGCTACACAACAGGCTCCAGTCCCTGCAGCTCCTTTTTATTTCTGTTTCTGTTTGACATTGGACAGTTTTGAGTGTCAGCGTTTGACCTGTGCTGGGTGTGAGGAGGGTTGTTGACTGTCTTGCTGGGTGTGAGGAGGGTTGTTGACTACTTATTTTAATTGATAAGTCAGCCCCCTTCTCTGTAACAGCTGATGTATAGACCTTCAGCGACCAGAGATTCTAAATCAATAATGCTGTGAGAAATAGACCTTAAAGGCAATTGATTGACTTGTTGCTGTGGCCATGTAAGTCACGTACCGGGAGTGTTCTTCAGGATAGTGTGGAGTCACGGGTGAGAAAATCAACTCCCTCACAGTTCACTCACCGTAACTATTTTACTTAGTTATGTGGGTAATTTAACCATACAATAGAAAACATTCAAAACATCATACAGACATTTAGCCAGAAGGCTGAAACCCTCGTGATGTACATTGTGGCACCCAAACAATCTGTACCGACTGTACATTCTATAAATTTACCTAATGGCGTGCCTGTCTAATCCGGCCGCCCATTTACACCCTGGAAACTGGATCAATCATATGAGTGTAATGTATGGGCTCGCCTGCGGTTCAGCACAGCAGTTTACAATCTTACAATTACTCCTATTCCCCAACCAGATATCACTCAACCATCCCGATGTGACCTCCATGAACTCAGAGGAATAGTCCGTCCTCAATTATATTGAAAATACCCCAAAAGTTAACCATCTGTGTTATAGTAAAGATGTACAGGTCCTT
>JARQOD010000004.1:511749644-511936129 GCA_033576555.1 Oophaga sylvatica
ACGGGTTTTGTTTCTTGGGTGTAATGGTTTACTAAAACCCCAAGTGGGCAAAAAATGCCAATATATACAAAAGGTTTTGGCGCAAGGTCCTCGCCCACCTCAGAAAAAACTTATCATAAATCCATAAATCACCCATACCCAACGGGGTTTATACCTGAAAATTTTTAACCCCTTTTTTCACCCCCAAGGGTTTGGTTTGCTTTAATGACCGGGCCCAAAATTTTTACAATTCTGCCATGTCTCTTTATGGGTTATAACTCAAAAACCCTTTAAAGGATCTTCGCGTTTGGATGTTTTCTCTGACAATTGTACCCCTTTTGGGAAAAATTTTTTCGATATCCCTTGCGTTTATTTTTAAAAAAAAACGCAAAAGGGGGAAATTTTGAAAATTTTGTTTTTTCAATTTGAATTTTTTTTCCCCTTTAAAAAACAAAAAATATGTCACCAAATAGTTAAGAAAAAACTTTCCCCACATGTCTACTTTACAACCACAATTTTGGAACCAAATTTTTTTTTTCTTGGAAATTAAAGGGTTAAAATTGCCCAGCGATTTCTCTTTTTCCCCAAAAAATTTACAAACCCTTTTTTTTTTAGGGAACCCATATTTGAAGTCACTTTGGGGGTTTAGAGAAAATCCCAAAAAAGGACCCCTTTTCAAAAAACTACCCCCAAAGTACCAAAACCACTTTAAAGAAGTTTTTAACCTTCAGGTTTAGGGGGCTGAAGCAACGTGAAGGAAAAAAAAAAATTTTAACTTTTTACCACAAAAATGATCTTTACAAACTTTTTTTTTTTTTTCCCAAAGGGGAAAAAAGAAAAAATGGACAGATAAATTGTTGTAAAATTTTCCTGAGTACGAAAGCCAATATGTGAAGGAAAACCCTGTTGGGGCACCGGCGAGCTTTTAAGGGAAGGAGCGCCCTTTGACTTTTTAAAAATAAATTGGCTGGAATTAAGATTGGCGCCATGTCGTGTTTGGAGTGCCCTGATGTGCCCTAAACAGTGGAAACCCCCACAAGTGACACCATTTTGGAAACTAGCCCCCCTAAGGAACTTATCTGATCTGTTGTGAGCACTTTGAACCCCCAATTTGTTTCAAAAAATTTTTTAAATGCCTGGGTCTAAAAATAAAAAAAACAATTTTCCACAAAAATAAATTTTTTAGCCCCAAAATTTTTGTTTTTCCCAAGGAAATTGGACCCCCAAAATTGTTGTCAAATTTGTCCTGATATGCTGTACCCCATATGTGGGGGGGGGGGGGAACTGTTTGGGCGCACGACAGGCTTGGAAAGGAAGTAGTAATTTTTTTGGATGCAGACATTGATGGGGGGTCATGTTCCTTTCATGCCCCAATGTGCCCTAAAACAGGGAAACCCCCCAAGTACCCTTTTTGGAAACTAGACCCCCTAAGGAGCTTATCTAGATCTTTGGTGAGCCTTTGAACCCCCAAGGCTTCACACAAGTTTTAATGACCGACATGAAAATAAAAAACCTATTTTTTCCCACAAAAATTATCTTTTATCACTAATTTTTTATTTTCCCAAGGGTAACAGGAGAAATTGGACCACAAAAGTTGATGTCCAATTTGTCCCTGAGTATTCGATACCCCAAATATGGGGGGGGAAAACCACTTTTTGGGCGCACAGCAGAGTGGGAAAAGGGAAAAGAGCCATTTTATTTTTCCAAAAAAAAATTGGCTGGATTGGGATTGGACGCCATGTTAAATTGGAGAGTCCCGATGGCCAAAACAGTGAAAACCCCCACAAGTGACCCATTTGGGAAACAGACCCCCCAAGGAAACTTACTAATCTTTGGTAGCAAATTTGAACCCCAAAGTGCTTCAAAACAAGTTTATAACTTGAGCCGTAAAATTAAAAAAATCATATTTTTTCCACAAAAATGATTTTTACCCCAATTTTTTTTTTTCCCAAGGGTAACAAGACCCCAAAAGTTTTGTGCAATTTGTCTGGTACGCTGAACCCAATAGTGGGGGTAAACCACTGTTTAGGTGAAGCAAGTTTGGAAGGAAGGTGGCTGTTGACTTTTCAACACAAATTGGCTGGATGCCATGTTGTTTTGGAGAGCTCCTGATCTGCCTTAAACATGGAAACCCCCAACAAATGACACCATTTTTGGGAAATAGGGCCCCTCAAGGAACTTATCTAAAAGTGGTGGTGAGCACTTTGAACCCCCAATGTTCACAGAAGTTTATAACTACAGCCGTAAAAAAAAAAATCCTTTTTTTTTTTTTACAAAAATGATTTTTTCGCCCCCAATTTTTTTTTCACAAGGGTAACAGGAAATTGGCCCAAAAATTGTTGTCCAATTTGTCCTGAGTACGCTGAACCCAAAATGTGGGAGAAAACTATGTATGGGCACACGTCGGGGGGTCGGAAGGAAAGTAGTAACGTTTTGGATTGCAGACTTTGTGGAATGTTGGGGGCGTCTGTCGCATTTGGAGAGCCCCTGATGCACCTAAACAGTGGAAACCCCCACAAGTACCCATTTTGGAAAAAGACCACACAGGAACTTTTTTGAAATTTTGGTGAGCATTAAACCCCAAGTCTTCACAGAAGTTTAAAGTACAGCCGAAAAATAAATTTTTTTTTTTTTTTTTTAAAAAATGATTTTTTCGCCCCAATATTTTTATTTTCCAAGGGTAACAGGGGGAAATTGGACCCCAAAAGTTGTTTTCCAATTTTATGAGACGCTATACCCTATGTGGGAGAAAAAATACTGTATGGGTACACGATGGGGGTCGGAAGGAAGTAGTGACGTTTTGGATTGCAGACTTTGATGGAAAGGTTGGGGGGTATTGCATTTGGAGAGCCCCTGATGCCCTAAACAGTGGAAACCCCCCACAAGTGACCCATTTTTGGAAAATAACCCACAGGGGAATTATCTAGAGGTGGTGGCGCTAGGGAAGCCCCAAGGTTTTCACAGAATTTATAACGTCAGTCGTAAAAAAAAAAAAAAATCTTTTTTTTTTTTTAAAAAAAAATATTTTTTAAAAACCCCCTTTTTTTTTTTTCCCAGGGTAAACAAAAGAAATAGGACAAATTGCACAATAACTCTTGGGGCCCAGAGTACGCTGGAAACCCCATATGCGGGGGGTAAACTACGTTGGGGCGGGGGCAGGCTAAAAAGTGAAGGAGCAAAACCTTTGACTTTTTCAATACGAATGGCGAATTGAGATCAGACGCCATGTCACTTTTGGGGAGACCCCCTGATGTGCCTAAAAGCGGAAACCCCCAATTCTAACCCCAACCCTACCCCAACACACCCCAACCTAGTCCCAACCTAACCACAACCAACCAAAACACACCCATAACCAAACCCAACCCAAACCTAATCCTAACTTTAGCGCCAACCCAAACCCCTTTAATTTAGCCGCAACCCAAACCCTATGGGAAAATAAATAATAATTTTTTAATTTATTATTTTTCCCAACAAGGGGGTGAAAAGGGGGGTTGATTTAATAAAAAGCGGGTTTTTATGATTGGCAGGCCCTAAAAGACGCTTTTTATTGCAAAAAAAAGTTTTTTGATCCCAAAGGTTGAGCGATACTTTTTCCGATACCTAAAGTATGGGAATCGGAATGAAATCACCGATATCACTAAAATTCGGCGATACCCGAACGAAAAGGAAGTCCCATGAAGTTATGGGAACAAAATACGCAACTAAAAAAAACCCCCTTTCTTTCCTTGTAAACACTAAATATACACACAAAAGAATACAAATTATAATATTAACTTCTTGTGACAATAATATAAAATTTATAGTTATACACTTCTACATAGTAAAATTCCTCTGATTTAATTGCCGGGTTAAAGTGGGGCTTCAGGGAAAAACAGAAGCACCCGCATGAAAGACACTTGGTGTACATGGGTTAACCAGTTCTTTTCAGTCGTTTGCTATTTGAATTTGCACAAACAATTAAATCAGATAGTGTGCAAAATTTCACACCTGTAGGGTTAAATTAAAGGTGTAAATTCGTTTTAAAAAAAAAGGACTTTTTTGCTACAATTTACACCTTTAATTAACCCCTACAGGTGTGAAATTTTGAACATGTCGATTTAATTGTTTGTGCAAATTAGATAGCAAAGGACATAAAAGACATGGTTAACCATGTACCCCCAATGTATTTCATTTCGGTCACCCGACATGAAATGAAATTGGGGGTAATAGGGTTACCATTTTTTATGCCTTTGCTATCAAATTTTGCACAAAAATTAAATCATCTATGTGTGCAAATTTCACCCTTTTGGGGTAATTAAAGGTGTAAATTGTTGAAAAAAAACGGACTTTTTTTGCAGAATTTACACCTTTAATTAACCCACAGGTGTGAAATTTTGCACACTAGAAGTTTAATTGTTTTGCAAATTAGTAGCAAAGGACATGAAAAGACGGGTTTTTAACCCTTTTACACCAAGTTATTTCATGTGGGGTTTTCTGCATTTTCCACAAAAACCCGGGGAATTGAATTAGGGCTAATTACTATGTAGAAGTGTATTAATACAAATATAAAAATATATATATTATGTGTCACAAATTCAATGACAGTATTTATATATATGAGGTGTAAAATTGCTGAAAAAAAATGCGTGGGCTCCCGCCCTTTTTTTCGCAACCAGACAGACAAAGCCAGTGAGTGGGGCAGATAAATAAATCCCAGAGAGGGACCATTTTTTTGCCCCCCACCCTACTAACATCTCCCCCCCGCACCCCCGGAAAGACAAATCTAAAATTGATTCGCCCTTTCTGCACTTTGCCCGTCTATTCCCATGCCCTGTAGCGGTGGCGAATGGGTTAATAAGGGGGTTTAAAACCACCTTGCTATTGAAAGGTGACCTTAAAACCAGTTAATTTAAATTTAGAGTGTCAATTAAAAACTATCAATTATTATCCTTATTGCATGAAATAAAAATAAAAACACACACACTTAATTAAAAAATCATTTTAATGAAATAAAGACCATGTTTTTGACCATCTTTTTTTTACGCAAAAACTTTCCTGAATAAAAAAAAAATAAAAAAGCAAATTATTCTTACCTATCCCAAAACACAGTCAGGCCCACGGGAATCCTTCAGAAAGGGTTAATTTTACTGCAGGGGACCGCACTAATCTGCAGCCTCACAGTAAACCCCAAATGAATGAGTTCCTCTTTCCCGCCTGACGGGGGTAAAGGCTGGGTGTCACATAACGATACACCAGCGTCCCCCAACGATATGCCTTGTTTGGATCGTGGTGTATCGCAATGACGTGCTGAGCTGCCAAACAGGCAGCTCAGGGAGCGATCTGGGACGCGACATTGCGGGTAACATCGCTTAGGGCCCGTCTCCATAGCGATATCGCTACCGAGATCGTGCTGAGTCCTGTTTTGTGACGCGAGCGGCTCACCAGCGATACGCTGTGTGTGACATTCACGACGATCACCCCCCTGCCGGGTATCGCTGATCGTCGAGAAATGTCAGGACCTTTTTTTGATCGTGGTTTCCCTCGACAGGCACCATCGCTGCGTGTGACAGGCGGGGGACCAGCGATCCGCTGGTAACCCAAAGGGACACGCGGGTTTCCAGGCACCGCCAGCGCTTGGAAACCCGCGTGCCCGGATACCCGCTCCCTGCATCAGGGGCGGTATCCAAGGTACACAGCGGGTTTTTAGGCACAGCCCCCGCCTGGAAACCCGTGTGAACCTTGGTTCCAGCGGACGCGGTCTCCCCTGTCACACGCAGCGATGTGTGCCCGCCGGGAAAACCACGATCAAAAAAAGGTCCTGACATTTCAGCGACGATCAGCGATACCCGGCAGGGGGGCTGACGTCGGAAGTCCACACAGCGATATCGCTGGGAGTCGCTGCTGCGTCCCCAAAACTGTGACTCAGCAGCGATCTCGGTACAATATCCTATGTGAAGGCGGGCCCTTTTAAAGGGGAAACTTAATTGATTGTTCCACTTTCACTTCAGGTCAGCCGGGACACCATCAAGGACGTCAGAGGGAATGATTAACAAAAAAAAGGGGGTCCTTCGAAAAAAAAATGCGGGGGCCCCCCCATTTTTTAACCAGCCAGAAAAGCAGACCCCGAGGCCTGGGTTTTCAGGCTGTTAAGGAGCCAAGATCCATGGACCTTTCCACCTGATAATACCAGGCCACAGCAGTCTGCATATCTTGGCTGATTAACAAAAAATAGGGGGTCCCCTCGAAAAAAATTGGCGTGGGGTCCCCCCTATTTTTTTAACCGCCAGATGAAGCAGACCGCTGGGGCCGGTTTTTCAGGGGTAGGATCCAATTCCATGGACCTTGCCAGGCCTGTTAATACCAGGCCACAGCGTCGTAGCTTGGCGGTTAACAAAAATAGGGACCCCTCAAAAAAAAAAAACGGCGTGGGGATCCCCTATTTTGTTAACCACCAAGTAAAATGCAGACTGCGCGGGCCGGTATTAAAAAAACGTCAAGGCCCATGGGATTTTGGCCCTCAACAGCCTGATAAACCAGGCTACGCAGCCCCACATTTGGCCATCAAAAGATGTGCCAATTGTGGCACTTTACCCGGGCTCTTCCCACTTGCCCTGTAGCGGTGGCAAGGGGGGGTAATAAGGGGTTTTGTCCCCGTTGATTGCACGGTGACAAAAAAGCCGGTTATTAATGGAGGGTGGGGTCAAAAGAACCGATCCATTATTAATCCAAAGTTATTAAATTTTAAAAAAAAAAAGACAAAGCAAGAAAAAAGTCTTTTAATGAAATAAAAGAACAACACGTTTTCATTTTTTTTATTACTCTCTCTTCCTGCGCGCCATCGATCTCCTGTAAAAAAAGAAAAAAAAAAAACCAACAGAAATACCACCTGTCCGAGAGCCATAGTAGCGACAGTCCCCCGACGATCCAACTCGCTACACCAATGACAGGCAGAGCCTTCTCGCGGCAGCACAGCTGATTACCTGCTTCCCCCGGCGGTGACGTCATCGGACGACTGTTTTTCGGCGGGTTTTACCCAGCAGTCCTCGTTTCGCAGATACGCATGTACCGCCGGGGAAAGAAGATGGCGGCCATGAAGCAGTCCGGGCCGTGCCCGCCGGAGATCTTCTGCCGGGTAAGTGCCACTGACTCCTGACGACCGACCGAGGGGACACTGACAGTGAAGTGACAATCCCGATTCCGGTATCCGATAAGCAAAAAAAACGGAACCGGAATCGGAACTCCGATACACCCAAATCGGCCGATACCCGATATTTGCAGTATCGGAATGCTAACCCTAATCCCCCACTTTTGAGAGCTTAATTTTTTGTAATTTTGGCCTACAGAGTCATGTGAGTCTTATTTTTTGCGGGACGAGGTGATGTTTTTTTTGGTACCCCTTTTGAGCATGTGCGTTTTTTGATTTTTTTTATTTCGATTTTTGGGAGGTTAGAATGAACAAAAATCAGCAATTCATGAATTTCTTTGGGGGAGGCGTTTATTTGTTCTGCGTGTGGTAAAATTAATGAAGCAGTTTTATTCTTCGGGTCACTACGATTACGGCGATAAACTCATTTAGTCATTTTTTTATGTTTTGGCGTTTTATAGAATAAAACCATTTTATATAAAAAAATTATTATTTTGTATCGCTTTTTCTGCGGCTATAATTTTTTTTTTTTTTCTGATGATGCTGTATGGCGGCTCATTTTTTGCGGGGGCAAGATGACGTTTTCCCGCAGAGCATGTTTTTTAATCCGTCTTTTTGATCGCGTGTTACCACTTTTTTGTTTGGCGGTATGATGATAAAGCTTTTTTTTGCTTTGTTTTTTTTTTTTTTTTTTTAAGGGGTTCACAAAGGGGTTAAAGTGGGAAGGTTTATAGGGGGGGTCGTTACGGACGCGGGGATTTCCAAAATGTGTACTTTTTTGTTTTGGTTTTTTTTTACAGGAAAAAAATGAATTTATTGGGGAATATTTTTTTTTTTTTTATGATTTTTTTAAAAATTTTATTTTATTTTTTTAACTTTTTTCTTTGTCCAGGGTGGGACATCATGTTTTTAGCAATCGCTGGTGTGACAGTGTGCACAGCACTCTGTTGTGTGGGGCCCCGTATGTAAGGCACACATAAAATCCAGGAGAGTGCACAGGAAGGTAACCGTAAAAGTTGTTATCTATTCAATCACTCACCCTTTAGACACACCCCCAGGGGTATAGGAGGGGGTGACACGTACAGGTGCGGTCTGTTTCCTGTCTGAGAAGGCTCAGGTCAGTCAGTTCCCTGTCTTAGACATTTCAGTTCCCGTGCCAGGGTCTGGACTTGGAGGGAGAGGAGAGAGGACTGAATCCTCGCAGAGCTAGCGTAGCTACCTGACAAAGAAGTGGAGGTAGTACGGGTGAAGTGAATCATCCTGCCTAGTCAGAGCACCCTTAATCAGTACCTCAACAGAAGCTGAAACAAGGAGGATACTGAGAGCTGCTCAGCGAGTCTGGAGAAAGCTGACATTACCATCGAAGCTACAAGTGTTTATGCTAAGAGCGAGAGCAGGGCGAAGGGCATATGGAGAAGACAGAGAGAAGTGCTTCAGGTATTGGATTGCCTGCACAAAATTGCCGGACACCGGAGTCCGAGGCGTTGCTAGTGTTTCAAGCATAGTAACAAGAAAACCGGAGGCATCTGGACTACAGGTCGCAGAGAGCGCCCTAAGTGTCGATACGTAATCGGAGTCAGGAGGGGACAGGGAGCTTTTAGCAGGGCCCTGCATAGAAGGACTCTGTTCTCACACTCAGAAGCTCCACCACAACGTCGGCCGGGCTTTGTCATTATTGAGAAAGCTGGAGATAACAGAGTTAACTTCGCTTCAGCAAGTTGGACTCACATACATATTGAAGTAAAGGAGGCCTCTAACCTGCTCAGCGGTTTACCCGAATGTGCATTCTCCACCCCGCCCAGCTCCCCGGGATTTTGCTGAAACACCTTCAAGTAAAAGGTATGAAAAGAGCTGCATTGTGTGTGACTGAATTCTTATCTACACCCTGCATCATCACCATAGACTTCCAGGGAACCAGTCTCACCTGTGGGAGACTTACCACCCAGCTGCCCCAAACATCCCCTGTCAAGATCCTTATGCAGCGCTGGTACAATTGACCAGATACCACAGGTGGCGTCACGAATATCTATCCTAAAATCCCCTGTAAATATCCCCCATCGCTTGACTGCCAGGGCCAACGGACCGAGTCCCGCTGCCAGTGACATCTCCATAGAATCTATGGCTCGGCTCCGAGTACCCCATAGCCCTGGTATCCACAATTGTGGTGCGAGTCATCTAAAAATTTGGCGTCACGAAAGGATGAGAAGCTTGCAATTGTGAGTCCTGTGTGCCTATATTGACTGTTTGGTGAAAAAGACTGTTTGCTGTGTTTGGCGCCATAATACCGCCATCTTTACCACAATATTCGCGCCCTCAGCGCTGGTGAAGAAGGGGGGCGTACCTGAAAGAAAAGGCACTGTTGCCTGGCCCCGCCCCCAACTCTGATGCGGCGGCAGGTCCTGTGAAACAGGAAGTAAATGCTCTGCATCAGAGCGACAGCGACAAAGGTCCTGTCTCCACCGCTGTGCCTGCGACGCTGCAGCCTGTGAAAGAGGTAGGCTCAGATTAACCAAGGGAGCATCTATATGTCACAGCAACCAGCAGACGGAGTGGCCCCCGCCGGTGGCCCCAATAGTCCACGCTTGGCGATGTAGCGCGGGATGGAGGGGCAGGCCCTCACCTAGTCCGGTGGTCCCGCTCATGCCGCTAACGCTCCCATACATCCTGGAGCGAAGTGGCTTCCCAGTACAGCGGCGAGCCCGACACCCTGCCAGGTTTAAACGGAAGATATGTAGTATTTTGGTATGTACTCAATGACTGAAAAGCAAAAAGCTGCTGTGGTAATAGGGCAGTTAGCTGGTGCGCTGAGAGAGAAGTAGAGACTTGGCCCAATACAGACCAGGAGTCAGTATCTGCGATTCTCTAAAGCTACGGCCATCTTTGAGGACCGCACAGAAACTGATCTCCGTTATGGCATTTTATCAGTGCTTCCAGAGACCGGGTGACAGTATTAGGGACTACGCCTGCCGACTACAGGGGCCCTGCGAGCTCTTAAACAGGCTAACCCCACAAGTCCCATTGATGAGAGCCAAATGTTGAAAGAGCAATTCGTGCGGGGACTGAGGTCTCCAACGGAAGGCAGGACTGTAAACTGGTGGTCCTTGGATCATCCAGATGCCACCTTTGATGCCCTAAAGGACATGGAATAAAAGGACTTCGACCCTGGAAAAGCCTGAGGTGGCAAATCATATCCACCGGGTGAAGCCCCTCTAAAGCCGGCAGTACCCACCTTTTCCCGCAGGTGCAGAAGCTAAAATGCAGGTGGCGCCCCTAGTGAGTTGGAATGTCTGCGCTCCGAAGTGGCCAGCTGACTAAGAACTTGGCCACTGTAATGGATGCCCTGCAACTGCGGAAAGAGGAAGGAGGAAAGATCCTACTTGCCGACTGTCCGGAGTGTTCCTTGGATGAACCGGAGGAAATGGAGGACGTCGCCTCACCGGAGGAGGACCACGAGGCACCCCCCAGGAGCGACTCCTGCGCAAACACCATCCTCGCCGGGAGATCATCTGTTACCGCTGCAACCAAAAGGTCATATGGTCAGCAATGTCCTTTAAACGAGCCGATCCTGGGTCAGAGGGCCAACACCAGGAGTAGACTCATCAGCCCCTTAGACTGGAACCGCAGGTTCGTGGGTGGACGCCCACCCTGTCCAGATTCTGGACGGAATTCAATCCCTGCATCTGCTGGACACGGGATCTCAGGTGACCATCATACCTGAGTCCTTTACAATAAATTTTGGTCCATGGACAGTCTCCAGCCCCCGAGCCCTGACTTGACAGTGTACGCCACCAATGGTCTCCCTGTTGAATATAATTGGAGCAAAAACGTAAACGTAAAAAGTGGGCAGGGTGGAGCTGAGGATCAGGGACTTTTAGTGGTAAAGACTGTAAATGAGGAGAATGCCTTAAATGTGATACTAGGTACTAACGTTATCATAACTGTCTGGGAGAAGTTGTTTTTTGCTCCAACAGCTCGCTGAAATTGCCAGGCCAAAGCAGAAGGGAGTGATCCAGAGGGAAATCCGGCCCTGATGTGCCAGCAGCAAGAGAAGCTTACAGATGGTGAAATCGGTAATGTACGGTCACAGACCGAACCCCATTGTAATACCCCAATGAGTGAAATGTAATATGTGTAGAGCAGCCATAGGTCTGAGAGGACAGAACTACCAAGCAGTAGTAAAACCTCATCGCTCAGACACAGACTACACTCAGATTGCTAGAGGGGTAGTGGAAGTAATAAATGGGAGAGTACCATACGACTTCTCAACTGGGGGGACGATGAAGTAAATTTTGCCACGTTATGCTACAGTTGCTAAATTATATGCCGTAGATAACAATCCTATCCTCACAACCGAGTCCTTAGCCCCGCCAACCAGCGGAGGATAATGATCCGGCAACCCCGGTAGCGAATGGTGTCAGCAGCTTCATATTGGACAGACACCACTTCCGTCCACCAGAAACAGGGGTACTACGGGTGGTACAAGAGTAGCACAAGTATTTAGCAAACACCCACTTGACTTTGGGACAATTAAGGGAGTACAGCATCATATCCCTACAGGCAGTCATCCTCCCATCAAAGAGCGGTATAGGCCTATACCTCCAGCCCATTATCAGAAAGCTAAGGAGATGCTGCGTGACATGAAGAAAGCCGGGGTGATAAGGGATAGTTGTAGCCCCTGGGCAGCACCTCTAGTTCTAGTTAAGAAAAAAGGATGGTAGCATGCGAATGTGTGTAGATTATAGGCAAGTAAATCGTATAACACATAAAGATGCATACCCATTACCACGTTAAGGAATCCTTAGCTGCTCTGAAAACGGCTAACTACTTTTCTACCCTCGACCTTACTAGTGGGTACTGGCAAGTAGCTGTGGCTGAGGAGGATCGGGAAAAGACTGCTTCACCACCCCAATGGACTCTGCGAGTTTGACAGAATGCCGTTTGGCCTCAGCAGTGCCCCAGGAACATTCCAGAGAGTGATGGAGAGCTGCCTGGGACATCTCAACTTTGAAACTGTGCTGCTGTACCTGGACGACTAATCGTGTACTCCAAGACATATGAAGATCATCTGAAGCACCTGGCAGAGGTATTCGAGTCACTGTCCAAGTATGGGATGAACTGAAGCCCTCTAAATGCCATCTGCTCAAACGAAGGTACAGTACTTGGGACATATTGTCAGTTCCGAAGGAGTAAGCGCCGGACCCCGAGAAGGTCACAGCCATCCAGAAATGGCCGGAGCCGAGAGAATCTAAAGGAGGTGCGACAGTTCTTGGGACTAAACAGGTTACTACAGGAGGTTTGTAAAAGATTACACAAAAGAAGGCGGCGCCTTTACAGGACCTCCTGGTCGGACAACCTCTCAAGAGCAGAAACCCTCCATTCAATTGGGGTAAAGAACAACTGAGGCATTCAAAGAGATGAAAGAGATTCTGACAGGCGATGAAATCTTAGCCTACCCAATTACAGCCAACCGTTCCTGCTATACACAGATGCCAGTAACGAAGGATTAGGAGCTGTCCTCAGTCAGAAGCCAGAATGGCCAAGAAAAAGTCATCGCATATGCCAGCAGAAAGCTCAGGCCAACTGAGAGGAATCCGGAAAACTATAGCAGCTTCAAACTGGAGTTTCTGGCGCTGGTCTGGGCCATTACTAAAAGATTTAAACATTATCTTGCCTCCAACAAGTTCACTGCATACACAGACAACAACCCCTTGACGCACCTTGAAACAGCCAAGCTGGGAGCCATGGAGCAACGTTGGATGGCTCGGTTGTCAACTATCAGTTTACCATCAAGTACAGAGCGGGCCGTAAAAATGCTAACGCGGACCCTTGTCCAGAATGCCGCATAATCTGACACGGAGGAAGAATCAGACGATCTGGAAGAAATTGAGCTACCTGGTTCCACCGAAATGGGATGGTCCCAAGAGCAACGAGTCTACAGAAAGCGGTGTGGTGAGATGTTGAACCCTTACCTATCACAGCTGGAAGGAGGACTCAGGACAGCGATCCAGTGGTCAGCCGTGTCAAGGAGCTGATAAGACAGGAAGGTTCCTCCTTGGAGAAAGACGCACCCATACCAGCAAACTCCTGTGGAATGAGAGAAGCGCGGTTTTCATATACCGTGAGAAGTTGTGCAGGAGATACGTCGACCCAAGGACCCATGAAATGGTTGGCAGATAGTGGTCCCCAAAGCAGACATCCAAATGGTGTTAGAAGCTTACCACGATCAAGCAGGACACTTTGGCTGGAAAAAGCTGGAGACTCTGTTGAGGTGTCGGTTCTACGGGTAGGGATGCGCAGCTCCATCGAGAAGTGGTGCCGGAATTGTGGACACTGTGGATCAGACGAAAAGACTATCATGTCAGAGAGCACCCCTGCAGCCTATCCGGACGACTCGTCCCTTGGAGATTGTGGCATTGGATCACGTCAAGTTGTCCCCAAGCAGGTCAGGATACTCGTATGCCCTGACCATGGTGGATCACTATTCCAAATTTCTGGTGGTCGCCCCTGTCAAAGATCTGACAGCAGAAAACGCAGCCAAGGTCTTCCAACAAGTTTCTGCAGACCACACGGATATCCAGAGCAGGTACTGACTGATCGAGGTCCTGCATTTGAAGCGGAATGTTTTCAGGAATTCTGTCGTTGTATGGATGTAAGAAGTCAGAACGACCCCGATCCACCCTCAGACCAATGGTCTTTGTGAAAAGATGAATCACATTTCATGGATTTACTGAAAACTGTACACTGGAAGAAAGAAAATCGGTGGCCAGACTTGTTACCTGACCTGGTTGACTTGTACAACCACATACCAGTAAGTTCCACAACTGCACTCCAGCCTACTTATGAGAGCAAGGCCAGAAGATTGCCAATGGACTTGGAACTGGGTGTGGTAGAACCAGAGGTGATGACAGTGCTGAAGATTGGGACACAACTCGACAGGAACAGTACAAGAGATACAAGCCTCGTAGAAGACAGTCTCAACAAAGTAAGAGAAAAACAAGAGAAGAACTATAATAAAAATGCCCCCGCTAAGCCTTTAATGCCTGGAGAAACTGTGCTAAAAAAGAAAAAGAAGAACGCACAAGTTGGATGATCAGTGGGAACAGGAGCCAATGTCGTGCAAAATTCCAATTTTTGATAACAGAAAGGTCTGTACCATCAGCAAGGATGGAGGAAGAACGACTGCAACTGTGTCCTAGAGATCATTTAAAGTTGTGTCCTGGCCCATAAGCTTCGTGAGGAAGAACTGTTGTCCTTCAGAAAGAGATGATGAAGCGGTCATACATACGGATTTGGGAGATTTACCTGCGGATTGGCCCAGATTGGGAGACGCTGTAATTATCCTGTGCTGCGTTTTATCAACCGCAAGAGGGTCTCTACATCCAGTCATACCAATTGTGCCAGTGGGCCAGTTCCAGAAGGACCTGTTCGGCAGACCCTCAAACCATTGGGATCCCAAGCAGCGGAACTCAAGAAGCAGCACCACAAGAAGTGGAGTCCCTGGTGAAGCTGGTGAAGCAGTACCCCCCCTCGTCCAGTCACTACATGCTTGCCAGGTCCCTAGAGAGGTGGAGTCGTGTCTATAGTTTGCCGTTACGCAAACAGAAAGGTTAGAGACTACTATACCTGACGCTACCCCACGTAGATCAGAACGTATCACTAAAGGAAAGCTACTATTCGCTATCAGGATAGTCCTAGTAAACTAGTTAGCAAGACCCAGACAGGGTTTATTGTCACTGACAAAATTGTATAAAGTTTTACAAGATTTGCACTTTAATAAGAGTTCCAGTATAATGTAATTATTTGAAATGTGTCTTTTCTCATGCATGGACTGCGTGGCTGTGGACTGTGCCAGCCCAAGAACTTGCTTTGTAAATAGTTGCACTACAGTGCCTTATCTTGGTTTTACACGAAACCATTACTATCACCTCTGAAGAAAAACCCGTATGGTGTGGCCTAGAGTGAGGTCTGCAGTCAGAAGTCCTGCAGCCCACCCAGGACCCACGTGGGAGGTTTTTGGTGCGGGTCCTCCACAAGAATATTATCTTGTATTTATTGAAAAATGTTTTGATACTTTGATACTTTTGTATTTTTCTAATGTACAAATTGTAACGTTAAAGAAGTCTTACCTCCCGGATGGGAAGAGTTAAAATGTTGATGTTAAATGCAAAACAAAAATGTTTTCTTTTTCTCTTTTACAGCCCGGGAGTGCTGTGTTTAACCAAGGGGGGATGTGTGGCCCAGCTATGTAAGGCACACATAAAATCCAGGAGAGTGCACAGGAAGGTAACCGTAAAAAGCTTGTTATCTATTCACGTCACTCACCCTTTCAGACACACCCACCAGGGGTATAGGAGGGGGTGACACGTAGCAGAGTGCGGTCTGTTTCCTGTCTGAGAAGAGCTCAGGTCAGTCAGTTCCTTGTCTTCAGACAGTGCAGTTCAGTGCCAGTGGAGTCTGGACTTGGAGGGAGAGGAGAGCGGACTGAATCCTCGCAGAGCTAGCGTAGCTCACCTGACAAAGAAGTGGAGGCTAGTACGGGTGAAGTGAATCATCCTAGCCTAGTCAGAGCTACCCTTAATCAGTACCTCAACAGAAGCTGAAACAAGGAGGATACTGAGAGCTGCTCAGCGAGCTCTTGAGAAAGCTGACATTACCATCGAAGCTACAAGTGTTTATGCTAAGAGCGAGAGCAGGGCGAAGGGCATAGTGGAGAAGACAGAGAGAAGTGCTTCAGGTATTGGATTGCCTGCACTAAATTGCCGGACACCGGAGTCCGAGGCGTTGCTAGTGTTTCAAGCATAGTAACAAGAAAACCGGAGGCATCTGGACTACAGGTCGCAGAGAGCAGCCCTATGTGTCGATACGTAATCGGAGTCAGGAGGGACAGGGACTTTTAGCAGGGCCCTGCATAGAAGGACTCTGTTCTCACCACTCAGAAGGCTCCACCACAACGTCGGCCGGGCTTGTCAGTTATTGAGAAAGCTGGAGATAACAGAGTTAACTTCGCTTCAGGCAAGTTGGACTCACATACATATTGAAGTAAAGGAGGCCTCTAACCTGGTCAGCGGTTACCCGAATGTGCATTCTCCACCCCGACCAGCTCCCCGGGATTTTGCTGAAACACCTTCAAGTAAAAGGTATGAAAAGAAGCTGCATTGTGTGTGACTGAATTCTTATCTACACCCTGCATCATCACCATAGAATTCCAGGGACCAGTCTCACCTGTGGGAGACTTACCACCCAGCTGCCCATAACATCCCCTGTGAAGATCCTTATAGCAGCGCTGGTACAATTGACCAGATACCACAGGTGGCGTCACGAACTACCTATCCTAATAATCCCCTGTAAATATCCCCCATCGCTTGACTGCCAGGGCCACGGACCGAGTCCCGCTGCCAGTGACATCTCCCATAGAAATCTATGGGCTCGGCTCCGAGTACCCCATAGCCCTGGTATCCACAATTGTGGTGCGAGTCACTGTCACACCAGCGATCGCTCTGGCATCGCTGCAGGCTTCTCAGTGCCTGCTCTCAGCAGGCACTGAGGAAGCCGCCTCCCTGCAGGACCCCGGCGCCATCTTGGATCCGGGGACCTGGAGGGAGGACGGACCCTCGGAACAGCGCGACACATCGCGCTGCTCTGAGGGTCTCAGGGGGGCGCGCAGGGAGCCCCACCTCGCGCGATCCTCCCCTGTGCCCCCAGTACACCGCGATCATGTTTGATCGCGGTGTGCTAGGGGTTAATGTGCCGGAGCAGTCCGTGACCGCTCCTGACACATAGTGCCGGGTGTCAGCTGTGATAATCAGCTGACACCCGGCCGCGATAGGCTGCGCTCCCCCCGGGAGCGCGTCCTATCGCTGGGACGTACTATCCCGTCCATGGTCATACGGGCCCAGGTACCATGGACGGGATAGTACGTCTGATGGCAGTAAGGGGTTAAAGTGCAACATTTCAACAAGACATCTCTGGTAACTTTCTACAGTACAGTAAACCCTGTCCGAGTCCTACTGGTCTTCATCAGATGAATCTTTGAACATGGAAGCATCTTCCATACCTGGGGCTGGAAGCACACTATGGGTCTTAAACCGCAACACCATTATATCGTGTCCTGCTACCGGGGTCTGGGTAGCCACAGCTCTCATTACAACTTTCTCCATATGATTTCCTGGAGGCCTAACAGGTGCCTCACTCAAACTTGATCTCTGCTGCGTGCGCAAGCATGACTCAACAGGGGGTGAGCAGGCAGCCACCGCACTCTGCAGCGCCTCAGAACGTGACGTAGGGCGCGAACTGGCACCGATGTGGCTGGGGCCTGGGACGCCGAGACACGGGGCGCATTGCCTGCTTCCGGGACTGGGGCGCTGACCCTGGATACATTCAGGGCATACCACCCCTTAAGCCCCCAATGCCGCGTGTAGGTGACAACATCCCCTATTAGCAGGTCCCTGTCCGGGTGTCCCTCAGGCAGGTGAGACTCCACATCCCTGCGGTTTACAAAAACTTCCTGGTAAAGCCCGGGCTCATGTATGAACCCCCAGCCTCCCTGGAGCTTGAACTCCCGTATTGCCCCCTGGCGCCGCGGTTCCCGGAGCGTACCTCTGTCTCGCCGTACATTCTCCTTACCGGCAAGATCTCTTTCCCGGTACCTCTGGCGAAGCTGCTGCGCCTCACGCTGCTCCCGTTGCTGCCGCTCCTCCTGTTCACGGCGTCTCCACTCGTTTTCTTTCTGGGCGGCGTACTCCACGTCGTCCAGGAGCTCCATTTCCTCCCAGTCCACTTCAACAGCTCCGGGCAGGATCTCTTCCATCGTCCATACCGGGGGACTGCATTCCTTCGTTTCCGGTACAGCATCTGGTTCCAGGCCTGGCTGGCATTCTGGTCCGGGCAAGGCCTCCGCAGCCTCCTCTCCTCCCGCCGCTTCCTCGGCGGGGTCAGGTACAGCTCTTCCGGTTTCGGCCTCCGGTTCCCTCTCAGCCGCTGGTTCCAGTGGTGGCGCGGGTGGCAGTCGCGCATCCAGGGGGGAGAGCAGTCGGTCCCACTGCAGCCGCAGCTTCAGGGCCCGCCAGCTCCGCTCCATCGCCTACATCTCTGCGCGGTGCCGGGCTAGATTCCGCAGCGCAGCATCCACCTCCTCCACACAATAGGGCTCGCCATCTCCTTCCCGACCTGGGATGGTTCGGGCACAGGCTGCGCCTCTTCAGGGGAACAGGGTCTGCACACCTCCAATCCCCCACACAGCGACTCCTGTCCTTCAGCCATCTCTCTCCAGGCCAGACTGTGTTTTCCATCCGGAACACTCTGGTCTTTTCCGTGGAGGCGGGACTTTCGCTTTCTTTTCCTTGCACTGAGGAGGATGAGGAGGCGGATCTCCTTTGCAGTGGGCATGACCTGATGTTGTAAAAGCACTTAGACAGGGCGGCCATATTTTTTGCGCCACGGGGGGTACGCCCACGAATGCACGCCCCCCTTCTTCACCAGCGCCTCAGGGCGCGAACATGGCGGTAAAATTGCGGCAAATGGCGGCAAAATCACAAAAATTGCAATAGTCTTTTTTGCACAAAACAGTCCAATTCAGGCACACAGGACTCGCATATAGCGAGCTTCAGAATCCTGTTCGTGACGCCAAAAAAGATGAGTCGCCCGCCAGGGCTGTGGGGTACTCGGCACCGAGCCCGTTCACTTCTATGGGGGATGTCACGGCGACACAGCTCAGTCCGTGGCCCTGAGCGCTCACTAAAAAGGGTTTTTTTTACAGGGGATTAAAGTGTTTGTAGAATGGTCGTGACGCCACCTGTGGTACCTGGTCAGGGTGACCGGCGCTGCTATGCAGATCTGCTGAAGGGTTGGTGTTGGGCAGCAAGGTGTTAAGCCTTCCACAGGCAAGGCTGGGATCCTTCAGGGAAAACGGGGTGTAGGGGTGCAGAATGGAGAAGGGGAGTTCAGCAGCAGGAGTAATAAGGTAGACACACACAAAAGTCTCTTTCTGTACCTTTACTGATGGAATTGCAGGCACGTCCCGGGGTGCTGGCAGGGTGCAGGATGCACGTCCAGTTCTTCCCACTGAGTAGGTGCAGGGCCTCCTTACTTCTATAATGTGAGTCTCTGACCTGTATGAAACGAGGCCTAACTCTGTCTTCAACTTTACACGCCCGGCTGACTTTGTGGTGGGGCCTTCTCTTGGATAGAACAGTGTCTCTAATGGCGGATCCTGCCCAGACTCCTGTCTTCCTGACCCCGGTTACGTATCAACACTTGTGGGCCCCTGCGACTTGAAGTCCCGCAGGGTCTCCGGTATCTCCTTCTAGTCGTGTAGATTCCAGCAAGCTCGAACCCGGGGTCCGGTTATTCAGAGTAGAGGTAAGCTATCAATGCTATTTCAACCTCTGGCACTCTCTTCTTCTCTTCCACTCGCCTTTCGTCCTACTCGACCCTCACATGAACACACTAGCAGTAGATGGCTGATTCTTCTCCTTTCTTCACCGCTCTCAAAGCGTCGGCACGCTTGCTCACTGAACTGCACTCAGTTGACTCAGTTCTGACTAGGCTGGAGTGGCTATCTTTCCACTTGTACTAGCCTCCACACGTTAAACTAAGCTTAGAGCTGCAATCTTCAGGTTCATTCAACAACTGCTGTTCTTTTTCCCTCTTTCTTTCTGAGCTCTGTCTGAAGCGGCTATCAGGATTCACCGTCTGACCTGCACCTGGCTTTGCAGACTCACTGATCTGTGCTCGCCCTAGAGCTAACTCTCCACTCTCCAAGAGAACTAACAACTTCTCACTTCTGTGTAGAATCACCAACTACACTGAACTCGTTCTGAACTAATCTGAGCTCTCTGCTGTGACTTCACCATCCTTATATACACTAAAAAGGCTCCCTCTGGTGGCTCTAGGGATTGGTGAAGGTGTTTGTATGCATATTGGGTCCTCTAGTGGTCATTACCTTCGGTGCATCCCTCTGGGAAATGAGATTCCAAGTGCAGCTGGGCTCTACATCACCAGGAGCACCAAAGAAGGAGAGAAGCAACAACATCATTGCTGGCATTTTGATGCTACTAGACAAATACAAGAAATGCATAAAATCCAGCTCATCCAGGTGTAGAAGAGAGGACCGAGCTGCAAGGGCCGCTGAAGCGCCGGGTCCGGAACTGCTTGGGTCGAACCTCCTGTTCCTGGAGGGAATGAAATTACAGACGGAGTGGACCGGTAACCTGGGTGAAAGGGACATGACCAAGGGAAGTAAGTTAAAAGGGGTTGCGTGGGAAGCAGGGGGTCTTTCCGCCGGAATGCTGAGCAGGTGCGGATCGCGGCAGCAGTGAGGGGAACGATAGGCCACAGAGTGCAGAGACAGGGCGGCTGCGTTAGAGACTCACAGGGTAATGCGCATCAGCAGAGCACCGCAGCATGGATGCTCTGGTATCGGCAGGCATACAGAGAAGCGCACGCCGAACAGAGCTTTTCAGGGCAGCCCTTAAAATGACGGCGGCTGTTCAAAGAGACACGGGCCACGGGGAACCTTGCGGAGAGCTCTACCCTTCCGTTCCGCAGTTAAATGGACTAGGGCTCAGCAGACAGAACAGGAGACCGCCCGCTGCCGCTAGAACCAGGACCGTGTGTTGGGCAAGAACGCCTGAAGACGTTGCACCGAACTCCGTATTACCCACTGAACCTTCAGAGAGTGACGGACTGCGGAGCCAAGATAAGTGAATTTGTTACCAAAAGACTGTTTAGTTAAGCAACCGTGTTATCGTTCAGTTTAACATCCTGTTTCCCCTGTTATCTCCCTGCGAGGAGTTAATAACTGTGGGACAATTAAATAACAGTTAACCCCTGCTCTGCAGCATTTGTGTTACTGCATCCAAGCACCTGCATATTACAAAAGCACAGTATGAAGAACACATGCGTCCATATATAATGAATGGTGCAGCTGAGCTGTCTCAGCACAATGGCACTTCAGTGCGCGGTGACTGACACTCGTACATGAGCGGATCATATATGTGTACCGAGGGGTCAGACTCTGTACAGCTTTCTTCTGCACAATAAAAACTTTGTTCTCCATCCAGCACACTTCTTCTATCTAAAGCAAAGCGCTATCTCTGAAGAATATATCAGGGAATTTCATAAATATTCAGCCCTAATTTACCAGTATTATTGGAACACAACTGTGGGACTATGAGGACAATAAGAGCTGTGGGGACAGGAAGTAAGTTTAACTCTGATTTTATATTTTATAGTTGTTGTCAGAGCTTTGCTTTTCTGATAATATGCCACCACTAGAGGGACTTGCTGCATACTAGTTATATATGGAATTTAAAGGGAATCTGTCAGCAGATTTTTGATATGTAATCAGACAGCTGCATGATGTAGGGACCGAGTTCCTGATTCCAGCAATGTCTCATTTAATTTACTGTATGCAGCAGTTGTGATAGAATCACAGTTTTCTCTGCTGCAGATCTTAGTTGTTTAGCTGTGCATAACAAAGGCCATACCACTGATTGGCTGCTTTCTGTGTTTCAGTGGTGGGGGTGTGACTGGACTAGGAGGCACGAGGGAGCTTGTCCTGTAGTGATAAACTCCTGCTGATAAAACACTGTTTGTATTGAAACTGCAAAACACAGACTAGTATTTTACACATAGCTGGAATCAGGGTCTCTGCCCCTACATCATAGTGCTCTCAGATTACATAGCAAAAAACTGGTGACAGATTCTCTCTAAATAGGTTATCCACCACTTAGACAACTGTGATGCAGTGACCCCTCTTACAGCTAGGGGGCTCTGTATGTGCTCCTCAAGATATGCATGGAGGCATAACTGTGATAGTAAAACAGTGCCCGGCATTGTTGTGAATGGCCGGTATGTGTCGCAGAAGTCCTCTGCACTATAAGCCAAGAAATGTGGTTCTGGGACTTGTAGTTCCACAAGAGTTTTTGTTAGTTTACTAGAGGGGCTTACAGGATTAGTCGGAGAGCTGGGTGGGACTGACTAGCCACACATACACCGCTCACTTGTGGTTGTGAGTTTGAGGACCTGCAGTGATGTCACGATCACATGATCAGTCCATATGATGTTACCTTACCTGTGGGTGTGGTTACAAGCTATGTAATGGAGGGTTTGTTTCGCACATGACAGGGAGTGTATGGTCCTGGAAGGCCTATGTAATGGAAGGTGTGCTACCTTCCTGCTGAAGAGCACATGGTCAGCCTTTGGATCTGGTGGCCTGTGTTGGACAGTTCCAAGTGGGGTCAGATGTCCTGAACAGCACACGGAGAGGCTGTGGTTGCAGAGTCAGTGAAGGAACTGCGTTTGGGGGAGTTACCGTCCGTCTTAGGATCTGGACTGTCGGGTGTGCACTGGGCACAAGGACGGTGATCCCAGTTCTGCAGCTTCCCTGGGAACCCGGACTGACAGGACGTCAGTCTGTAGAGCAGGAGCTCCAGGAAGATAACCTTGGAGAACCATGAGTGATACTGACCGGGGTCAGTGAGGGACTGTGTTTAGGCTATAAAGCCTGCGTGCTGGACATGGCCCAGCCGGTGTGCCCATAGGCCTGAGAGAGCGGAGCTCTACTATGGACAGTGAGGATTCGGCTGTCTGATCTAAGACTGTTTGCCTTTTGTTCATGTGTCGATGGTTTATGTCAGAAAATAAACCACATAGACTGTTTTTAAGTGAAAAAATTGTTCCTGTGTGCCTGAATATCGCAGCCAAGCGAGTGTTCCCCAAACACGTGCAGTGATCTCCACCTTACACAACACTATCTTAAATGCCTGAGTCCCTTCAGTAAAATAACAAAAGCTGATACTCCCCTCCCGCACCTGAATCGTTCAAGCGATCTAGTTGTCCTGGCATCACATGACATATTCGGGAGATATTGTTAAAGGGTGAGGGACATTATACCAGGAGGGGCCCAGGATGGGGATATTGTACCAGGATGGAGCCATGATGGGGGACATTATAACAGTAAGGGGCCCAGGACAGGGGACATTTTACCAAGAAAGGGGCCAGGATGGGGGATGTTATTACTGAAAGAGGTTCAGGATGGGTGGATATTATACCAGAAAGGGCTCAGGACGGGGGATATACCAGGAAGGGTCCTAGGACATTATTACAGAATGGGGGCCACGCTGAGGGAGATTATTATAGGAAACAGCCAGGACAGGGGACATTATTATATAGGGGGGCAAACACATATTCTATAATCTAGAACGCTACAGAGGCCCATAAATCTGACCAACATGCAGGTGGGAGCTCAGGTCCCAAATTTTGTACAGGGGGCCACAGGATTCTATTTACTCTACTGGCTACCAATACTCATTTTCCAGAGTATATAAGACACTATATTATCAGGTGCCAGAGGAGGAAGGAGATTTATTCTGTCCAGAGCCTGATCTCAGTGACACAGATTTTGAAGAAGGTACTGTATTTTTTAAGCTAGTAATACCGTAAAATAGCAGCCTTAAAGTATTGTGAAGATGATTCACGGAATAAATTTACTAAAATGTTTTCTGGGTTTTACAAAATTGGACTTAAGGCAAGGAATGTTATAAAATTATAAAATAAAAATGTCTTGCCTCTCTACTGGTTTCCACTGATACCAAAAGTGATGGATTTTCGTCCATCAGCACCTGACCACTGCAGCCCATCGATGTCCCAAGCCATGCTTTTCACAGTGTCTGTTCAGGAAGAAAGCAATCGGAGAGTGCAAAACGTGTCATTGAAACATTCCCAAACCCCTCTAAACCCCGGTTTTGCCTCTACGTGTCCATTTGGGTGCCACCAAAGCTTCCTTAGACCTGTTTTTTGGGAGTTTTTTTTGGAAACTTCAGTGATATGAGTCTGGGAGGTCTCTCTTTTCTCAGGGAGCCTCCAGAACTGATCGGGAGAGTTGACAAGTATCACCTAAAGTGACATTTTTAACATTCGTTAACTTAGGGCTCCATTTGTTTAATCCCAGAAAACCCCTTCAATGTAATATTAGGGAATTGCCTGTGTAGCTATTTCCTCCAATTTCACGGTTTCTGAAGTTACAAAGATAATAACACAGAGGAAGAATGCTGACACTGTGACTAGCCTTGCACTTGTGTCCATCACATGACCAGGATTTGACAGATTTTTTTTAGCAAAGATAATAACACAGAGGGAGAATGCTGACACTGTGACTAGCCTTGCACTTGTGTCCATCACATGACCAGGATTTGACAGATTTTTTTTAGCTTCTGGCAGGAAAACAATCAAGACTCCCATTCAATGAATACAAGCAGAAATGTAGAATCGCTGCCCAAAGTATATGGAGATGTAAAGAGATGGATAAGTGAGAAGACTCTCACCGTTAATGCCTAACAGAGTGGCTGCATGTGAACACCGCCATCTGCTGGTCAAAGACGATAGAGAAAGTGAGAGCAGAAATAATTACATTAGTAGGAACCTAAGAGTGAAGAGCATGTTCCCTCTGTGAAGAAATTGGAGAAGACACCAGGTCAGGTGATACCTGTGGTGCAGTTACAAATATAAAAGGCCTAGGAGGGTAGTGAATGGGAGGAATTGGTGCCCGAACCTGTAGCAGGACAAATGTGAGCTACAAAGAGCTGGCTTATTGCAGCCATTACAAGAGAGACCAAATCCGAATAAAGACCCGAGAGAGACCAGATCCGAGTGAAGACGTGAGAGAAACCAGATTCGAGTGAAGACCTGATAGAGACCAGATCCAAGTGAAGACTCGACAGAGACCAGATCTGAGTGAAGACCCAAGAGAGAGCAGACCCGAGAGAGACCCGAGTGAAGACTCGACAGACACCAAAGCCGGGAGAGTTGAGCAGACTCAGCAGAGACAGAGCCGAGAGAGAAATGACTAGGCTACGGTGGGGGGGATGTTCGTGTTAGCCATTGCTTCCAGCTGTATGGTTCAAAGTGTGGACTGGGGCCACGCTTCAGGGTACGAAGATGGTCAGTGTGACAAGTGGGCCGAGTAACTCACCATCCTGTGACTTGCGGGCTAGTGGGTAGTATCGTTAACTTCTGTTATTGCTTGTGTGACATTGTGCGTTACCTATAGAGTGACGATGGAGACAAGCTCTGTAGTGACAGTGACGCCCTTTTGGTAGAGGTATTAGGACCAAGACATCACTTTTGATAGCAGTTATGTACAGTCATGGCCAAAAGTTTTGAGAATGACACAAATATTATATTTTCACATGATCTGCTGCCCTCTGGTTTTTATGTGTGTTTGACAGATGTTTTTATCACAGACAGAAATATAATTGTAAACATATGAGTAACAAAAGCTTATATTGACAGTTAGAATGAGTTAATGCAGCAAGTCAATATTTGCAGTGTTGACCCTTCTTCTTCAGGACCTCTGCAATTCTCCCTGTCATGCTCTCAATCAACTTCTGGACCAAATCCTGACTGATAGCAGTCCATTCTTGCACAATCAATGCTTTCATTTTGTCAGAATTTTTAGGTTTTTGTTTGTCCACCCGTCTCTTGATGATTGACCACAAGTTCTCAATGGGATTAAGATCTGGGGAGTTTCCAGGCCATGGACCCAAAATCTCTATGTTTTGTTCCCTGAGCCATTTAGTTATCACCTTTGCTTTATGGCAAGGTGCTCCATCATGCTGGAAAAGGCATTGTTGATCGCCAAACTGCTCTTGGAGGGTTGGGAGAAGTTGCTCTTGGAGGACATTCTGGTACCATTCTTTATTCATGGCTGTGTTTTTAGGCAAGACTGTGAGAGAGCCGATACCCTTGACTGAGAAGCAACCCCACACATGAATGGTTTCAGGATGCTTAACAGTTGGCATGAGACAAGACTGGTGGTAGTGCTCACCTTGTCTTCTCCCAATGAGGCGTTTTCCTGATGTCCCAAACAATCGAAAAGGGGATTCATCAGAGAAAATAACTTTACCCCAGTCCTCAGCAGTCCACTGCCTGTACCTTTTGCAGAATATCAGTCTGTCCATGATGTTTTTTCTGGAGAGAAGTGGCTTCTTTGCTGCCCTCCTTGAGACCAGGCCTTGCTCCGAGAGACTCCGCCTCACAGTGCGTGCAGATGCACTCACACCTGCCTGCTGCCATACCTGAGCAAGCTCTGCACTGCTGGTAGCCCGATCCCGCAGCTGAAACACTTTTAAGAGACGGTCCTGGCGCTTGCTGGTCTTTCTTGGGCGCCCTGGAGCCTTTTGGCAACAATGGAACCTCTCTCCTTGAAGTTCTTGATGATGCGATAGATTGTTGACTGAGGTGCAATCTTTCTAGCTGCGATACTCTTCCCTGTTAGGCCATTTTTGTGCATTGCAATGATGACTGCACGTGTTTCTTTAGAGATAACCATGGTTAACAGAAGAGAAACAATGATGCCAAGCACCAGCCTCCTTTTAAAGTGTCCAGTGGTGTCATTCTTACTTAATCATGACAGATTGATCTCCAGCCATGTCCTTATCAACACCCACACCTCTGTTAATGGAGCAATCACTGAAAAGAGGTTAGCTGGTCCTTTTAAGGCAGGGCTGCAATGATGTTGAAATGTGTTTTGGGGGATAAAGTTCATTTTCTAGCCAAATATTGACTTTGCAAGTAATTGCTGTTAAGCTGATCACTCTTTATAACATTCTGGAGTATATGCAAATTGCCATTAGAAAAAGTGAAGCAGTAGACTTTGTAAAAATTAATATTTGTGTCATTCTCAAAACTTTTGGCCATGACTGTAGTAGTAGTAATAGAACAATAGTGTGTAAAAGGCATTATGTTTGTGTCACTATCCTATTCATCTGACGTACTGTATTCTTCTTGTAGCATAACTTGTTCCATTTTCACTTTTTGCGCTATCCCCTGATATTGTGCCGAAGGCCCCCTTCTTTTATCGTGTTAATCGAATAAATAGTTGATGGTTTAAGCACCACTATCTCATTGTCTGCGCCGTTGCATCTGCGTAACCTGTAAACAGAGACATCGCATAACTTGTCATTATACAGTAAATAAGCCATATTAGGGCAAACTGGATCATCCCTTTAAGGAATTGTCTATGGTGCCAACAATTAACAATAGGACATTCCTCCAGCACCAGATCATATAACCCTGAGCTTCGATCTCTTGGAATTAGAGTGTAAGCTCCTTATGACACAGATGGCGGGAGGTTCGGCGTTTCTACCATGCGGAGAAATCATAGAATAAAATGCACCTTGTTATGATGGGTGAGCGCTTTCTGGTTCTGTCACTGAGAGACGCTGTTTATCCTAATAGGTCTAGTGCTGATCTGCCCTGCGGGGAAAACTGACAGATTTGTGCCGGGGGGCGATGTGCGCTGACGGGATGAGCACAGTAACTGGTCACTGTCACCAGCCACGATATCTCTGCGCCCGGGGGCAGAGAATGATTACCCCTGTCCTCATTCTCTCTCTGCTTCGTCTCCCGCCCTTAGCTGCGTCTCCTGTAATTCCTATTCTTCTTCGCCAGCTCCAGCGCCAAACTTTCTGGCCTTGTCCTTTACCCCTATTGTTATGCCGCTCAGGCCCGGGGGAGCACTGCGGTGGGATGTTTGTGTGTGTGTGTCACCATGTGGGAGAAACATGTGCCCCTTTTACAATAAGTATTTTTTTTTTTTTTTAGCAAGCATTGCCCAACCTGGCAGACACAAAGGGAACAAATCTACTCCCCGCTAGGAGGAAATATGAACCTCTCCTCTGAAACATTGTTAAATCAGCTGAATAAATAGAAAATGTATGAGCAGTGCGTACAGTGATCTATATACACAGCGCGGGCCATGTTGGCACACTCTTGTGGGCACCCTCCAGGGCACTTCAGTGTCCTCAGACAGTAAAGAAACACAATGGCAGGTGAAAAGAATCGTCACAAGGAAGCACCGTCCAAAACGAGAATAATGAAGTAATTGATTAATGGCATATTAAAGGGGCCATCTAATTAGGATATGCCAACACTTTATGATCTATGAGGGTCAGACCGTGACGTCTGAGACCCTCATCAACCATTAGAACCTTTGTCCCATTCACAGAAACCCCAGGCCATCTGGTTGTGCCAGATCTGCATCATGGCACCATTTTAGGCCTCTTTCACACTTCAGTCGTTTGGCGTCAGTCCCAATCCGTCAAAGCGTGAATCAAACGGATCCGTTGCAGATTGTAAAAAACTGATGCAGTGGATCCGTTTTTTGAAGGATCAGTCAAGGGTGCCGAAGTGAAGTTTTGAACTCTGTATATGCAGAGAGAGAGATAGAATTTATACAACACAAAAAAACACCTAGTTGCCAGCACTTTGGTGTGAAATTTTTTTTAAAGTACAGTACGCATTTAAAGGGGTTGTCCAGGACTTGTATATTGATGGCCTATTCTTAGCATATTTAATCAACATCTGACTCCCATCGATCAGCTATTAGCCGGTCCTGAGGCAGACAGAATATATAGTGTACAGACCTGGGACAGCAAAGCCCCATACACTAAATATTGGCAGTTCTTGGGCACTGCAGCACACCTCTGTACAAAGTGAGTGATTAGAACTGCAGTACCTAAGAATGGCCACCAGACAGTGTAAGGAGCTGTGGAGCTCCGGCTCTGTACACTCTTCATTTCCGCCTGTCTAAAAAGCTGACCAGTGGGGGTGTCAGGAGTTGGACCCCCAGCCATCTGATTTTGATCATCTATCCTAACAATAGGCTATCAGTATAAGTCCTGGACAACCTCTAAGCAGAGTTGAGCAAAACGATTCTCAGGACCTTGGTCTAGTGGCCACTTCTGCAGTCATTAGCTACCAGAGCTATGAGAGCCTGTTTCTCCATGCTAGCATCCTAGGCGCTCCTTCTGATTCCTAGGTCTGGAACAAGAGCCTTAGAGAAGTTCTATAATGCCCGACTGTGGGGTATAATGGGGTGCTCCAGCTATGGATGGATGCCAATAATTCTCTTATAATAGGATAGGACACTGCTGTTTTCCTATATTTAGTGATGCTCACGTATAGTACTATAATTAGATTGTGACATTATTTTCCTGAAATTTGCACTATACAGCATGTGTACACGTAGATATACACGTGCGCTTAGTAGTAATAGCAGGTGGGTCATTTATACAACACCCTCCTGGGGCAGAGGCTGACATGGACAGCTTGGGGCCCCTGTAAAAGATACTGTATGAGCCCCCTTATTATCCAGCATCTCATCATATAACACCCCCTTATGTCTCTTACATTGACTAATCATTTTTAGCCATACAATGCATTTACATGCAGTTTTATAGATGCTTGTAAGATGAGAGGGCCCCTTACCTAGTGGGCCTTAATGAGGCTGCACAGGTTTCACCTATGGTATGTCCGCCCCGACCCCGGAGGGCATGTATGAACCTCTAGCAGAAAACGAGGTTCCTAGAAATGACTCTCTGATCACCAGACTAGACCAACTTCTAGGAAAATACTCATTTAGATCTTGAAATTACTCTCATATTTGCAGCTGTATGTAGGTATGCGCTCTGCAATGTGAAGGCTCTGATCTACCATGACGTAGGAAGTCGTATACAAGAGATCAAAGCCAACTGCTTGTACCATATATACTGTACAAGGAGGCAGAAAACATACAGTGTAGGGGAGCGTCACTGGCATGCACATAGCTATAGTCTCAAAACTATCTTTGCTAAAAGTCCCAAATTTATGGACCGTCCTGAAATCGGCCCTCAACAAAGGGTGCGGTTATGCTAAAGCAGTGAGGGGTAGCTGAAGTGGGACGCTGAACCCCTAAACACTTCCCTCGTGTCCACAATAATTGTCAATAACGGGAGGTTGCCACTTATGGAGATGGTATAGGACCCCACGGGGTGCTCCTGTAGAGGTGGTGTCAGGGTGCCGGTGTTGGAGTGCCTGTAACACAAGTATTCAGATGCAGTGACACAGAAGCACAGAGCATGTGTGTGGCCCAGCTGCGCTTGGTACACATGTTCCCAGGAGTATGCACAGAAAGGTAATTCACAAATATCTGATAAGCACACAACACTTGACATTTTTCCTGGTTCCACCAGAGGGAGCCCTTGAGACAGCAGTGAGATAAAGACAATCTAGCTAAAAGTTAGTAGTCGTTGGTGTTACCTCAGGAGGAGCAGACACGACATCTGAGTACGGAGTTACCTCAGGAGAAGCTGACATCTACTGCTGCCTGTGCTCATATTTAGGTGTGTGCAGGACGACAGGCGAGTGGACAAAGGGAAAGAGTGACCGAGGTGATATAGCAACCATAGCTGCCTCCACTCTATACAACCGGACACCGGGTCCGAAGCTTGCTAGAACCTTCACGGCTAGTGGGAGAAAACCGGAATCCCTGCTGGACTTCAGGTCGCAGAGGGCCCTTCAGTGCTGATACGTAACCGGGGTTAGGAAGACAGGGTCTGGCAGGTACCGCCATAGAGACACTGTTCTGTCCACAAAAAGACCTCATCACAAGATCAGCCGGGCGTAGAAAGGAGAAGGAGTTAAACTTAGCTTCATGCAGGTTGGAAACTCACACATTAAGAAGTAAGGAGGCCTTAACCTACTCAGTGATTACCTGGATGTGCATCCTCCACCCTGAGCAGCTTCCCGGGACATACCTGCAACCATCACCAGTAAAGGTATGGAAAGAGACTGATTTGTGTGTGACTGCCTTATTGCCTTGTACCCTGCACCGCCATTTATTCCTGAGGGATCTAGTCTCGCCTGTGGGAGACTTAACATCTTGCTGCCCAGTAACAACCCCTCAGAGAATCTACCCTGCAGCGCTGGTCATCCTGATCAGAAACCACAGGTGGCGTCACGA
The DNA here is from genome assembly GCA_033576555.1 of Oophaga sylvatica. Taxonomy (NCBI): domain Eukaryota; kingdom Metazoa; phylum Chordata; class Amphibia; order Anura; family Dendrobatidae; genus Oophaga; species Oophaga sylvatica. The sequence continues at coordinate 511,780,529 of JARQOD010000004.1, forward strand.
ACAATTACTACAATCCCCTGTAAATATCCCCCTTTGAATGAGCGCCCAGGGCAACGGACCGAGCTGTGCTACTTGTGACATTCCCATAGACTTCAACGGGCTCGGTGCCAAGTACCCCACAAGCCCTGGTACCGTGTACGACTCATCTTTGGCATCACGAACAGGATAAGAAGCTCGCTATATGTGAGTCCTGTGTGTCTAGATTGGACTGTTTTTGTGCTAGAGACTGTGTTGCTGTTTTGTGATTTTTGGCGCCAATTGTCCGCCATTGCCCGCCAAAGTACAGCGCTACAGCGCAAAGAGAAGGGGCGTACCTGCAGAAAGCGCGCGGAGTCCCGGACACGCCCCCAACGCTGACGCGCGGCAGGTCCTGTGGAGAGCTTCAGAGTGCCGGCGACGCAGGTCCTTCCCCATCGCTGTGCCTGGCAGAGCTGCAGCCTTCAGGAGAAGGTAGGCCACACTTAACTAGGGGGGCACAGACATGTCGCAGCCACAAGCTGACAGCGCGGCCCAGAGCGACCGCTCCGGTGACTTACCCACCGGCGCTGCAGCGCAGGATGGAATTGCTAGCCCCTCACCAGGTCCGGTGGCCCCGATAATACCGCTGACGCTCCCATACTTGCCTGGAGCAAAGTGGCTCCCTCAGTATAGCGGTAAGCCGGATACCCTGTCAGGGTTCAAGCGCAAAATATGCAGCATAATGGACATGTACCCTATGACAGAGAAGCAAAGAGCTGCAGTAGTATTAGGACAATTGACTGGGGCTGCAGAAAGGGAAGTAGAGACTTGGACAGCTGCAGACCAAGAATCAGTACCTTCAATTTTCTTAAAGCTACAGACTATTTTTGAGGACCACACATCGAGACCAGATAACAGTATTAGGGACTACGCCTGCCGACTACAGGGGGCCCTGCGAGCTCTCAAACAGGTTAACCCTATAAGTGCCATTAATGAAAGCAAAATGTTGAAGGAACAATTTGTACGGGGACTGAGGTCCCAAGCTTAAAGCAGGACTGTGCACTGGTGGTCTTTGGATCATCCTGACGCTACCTTTGATGCCCTAAAAGATATGGCTATAAAAGGACTGCGACCCCTGGAAAAGCCTGAGGTGGCAACCCAGTGTCACCCGGGTGAAGCCACTCTAAAGCCGGCAGCATCCATCTTTTCCCCGCTGGTGGCGGAAGCCAAAACGCAGGTGGTGCCCCCTACTGAGTTGGATTGTCTGCGCTCAGAAGTGCGCCAGCTGACTAAAAACCTGGCCGCTGTAATGAGTGCCCTGCAACTGCGGAAGGAAGAAGGAGGAAAGATCCTGCTAGCCGACTGCCCAGAGGATGTCCCTTGGATGAACCGGAGGAAAAGGAGGACGTCGCCACCCCCAGGAGCGACCCCTGATCAGCACCATCCTCGCCGAGAGATCATCTGCTACCGTTGCAACGGAAAAGGTCATCTAGCCCAACAGTGTCCTTTAAACGAGCAGATCCTGGGTCCGAGGGCCAACACCCAGGAATAGACTCATCAGGCCCCTCAGACTGGAACCGCAGGTTTGTGGGAGGAAGACCCTACCTGTCCATCATCCTGGACGGGATCGCAATCCCTGCCCTGCTGGACACTGGATCTCAGGTGACCATCATACCTGATGTCCTTTATAATAAGTTTTGGTCCATGGACAGTCTCCAGCCCCCGAGCCCTGACTTTGCTGTATATGCCTCTAACGGTCTCCCTGTTGATATACTAGGAGCCAAAAACGTGGACGTAAAGGTGGGCAGAGTGGAGCTGAAGGACCAGGGACTCTTAGTAGTAAAGACTGTAAATGAGGAAAATGGCTTAAATGTGGTTTTAGGTACAAACATTATTAGTAACTGTCTGGGAGAAGTTGTGTTTTTGCTCCAACAGCTCGCTGAAGTTGCCAAGCCAAAGCAAAAGGGAGTGATCCAGAGGGAGATCCGGGCCCTGATGTGCCAGCAGCAAGCAAAGCTGACAGATGGTGAAATTGGTAATGTACGGGTGACAGACCCGAACCCCATTGTGATACCCCCAATGAGTGAAATGCTTATATGGTGTAGAGCAGCAATAGGTCTGAGAGGACAGAACTACCAAGCAGTGGTAGAGCCCCATTGTTCAGAGCACAGACCTACACTCTTGACTGCTAGAGGGGTAGTAGAAGTGCGAAATGGGAGAGTACCAGTACGTCTTCTCAACTGGGGAGAAGATGAAGTAAATTTACCACGTTATGCCACTGTTGCTAAATTACATACCGTAGATAACAACTCCATTCTCACGACCGAGTCCTTAGCCTCCCACCAACCAGCGGAGGATAATGACCCAGCAACCCAGGTGGAGGATTGGTGTCAGCAGCTCCATGTCGGGACAGACACCACTCCAGCCCACCAGAAACAGGGAGTACTACGGGTGGTACAGGAGTACGCACAGGTATTTAGCAAATACCCACTTGACTTTGGGACCATTAAGGGAGTACAACATCACATCCCTACAGGCAGCCATCCTCCTATCAAAGAGCGGTACAGGCCTATACCTCCAGCACACTACCAGAAAGCTAAGGAAATGTTGCGTGACATGAAGGAAGCAGGGGTGATAAGGGATAGTTGTAGTCCCTGGGCAGCACCTCTAGTCCTAGTTAAGAAAAAGGATGGAAGCATGAGAATGTGTGTAGATTACAGACAGGTAAATCGCATTACACATAAAGATGCATACCCTTTACCACGCATTGAGGAATCCTTAGCTGCCTTAAAAACTGCTAACTACTTTTCCACCCTCGACCTCACTAGTGGGTACTGGCAAGTAGCTGTGGCTGAGGAGGATCGGGAGAAGACGGCTTTCACCACCCCGATGGGACTCTGTGAGTTTGACAGAATGCCGTTTGGACTCAGCAGTGCCCCGGGAACGTTCCAGAGAGTGATGGAGAGCTGCCTGGGACATCTCAACTTTGAAACCGTGTTGCTGTACCTGGACGACGTAATTGTGTACTCCAAGACGTATGAGGATCATCTGAAGCACCTGGCAGAGGTATTCGAGTCACTATCCAAGTACGGGATGAAACTGAAGCCTTCAAAGTGCCATCTGCTCAAACAAAAGGTACAGTACTTGGGACATATTGTCAGCTCAGAAGGAGTAGCGCCGGACCCCGAGAAGGTCACTGCCATCCAGAAATGGCCAGAACCAAGGAATCTCAAGGAGGTGCGTCAGTTCCTGGGACTGACAGGTTACTACCGGAGGTTTGTAAAGGACTACACCAAGAAAGCCGCGCCTCTGCAGGACCTCCTGGTAGGACAACCCCTCAAGAGCAGAAATCCTCCATTCCACTGGGGTAAAGAACAAGCTGAGGCATTCAAAGAGATGAAGGAGATCCTGACAGGCGATGAGATCTTAGCCTATCCTGACTATAGCCAGCCGTTCCTGCTGTACACTGATGCCAGCAACGAAGGATTGGGAGCTGTCCTCAGTCAAAAGCAAAATGGCCAAGAAAAAGTCATCGCATATGCAAGCAGGGAGCTCCGGCCGACCGAGAGAAACCCAGAGAACTATAGCAGCTTCAAGTTGGAGTTCCTGGCGCTGGTCTGGGCCATTACAGAAAGATTCAAGCATTACCTAGCCTCTAGCAAGTTCACTGCGTACACAGACAGTAACCCCTTGACACATCTTGAAACAGCCAAGCTGGGAGCCATGGAGCAACGTTGGCTGGCTCGGCTGTCAAATTATCAATTCACAATCAAGTACAGGGCAGGCCGTAAGAACGCCAATGCTGACGCCTTGTCCAGAATGCCGCATGAATCCGACACGGAAGAGGAATTGGATGATCTAGAAGAGATTGAGCTACCTGCATTCCACAGAAATGGGATGATCCACAAGCAACGAGCCTACAGGAGGCAGTGTGGTAAGACGTTAAACCCTTTACCTCACCACAGCTGGAAGGAGACCCAGAACAGTGACCCGGTTGTTAGCCACATCAAGGAACTGATAACTCAGGAAGGTTCCTCCTAGGAGAAGGATGCGTCTCAACAAGCAAAGCAGCTGTGGAACGAGAGAAGCCGGCTGTTTATCTACCGAGAGAAGCTGTGCCGAAGGTACGTCAACCCCAGAACCCATGAGATGGTATGGCAGATAGTAGTGCCAAGAACAGACATCCAGATGGTGTTGGAAGCCTACCACGATCGAGTGGGGCACTTTGGCTGGAAGAAGCTGGAAACCCTGCTGAAGTGTCGTTTCTACTGGGTGGGAATGCGAAGTTCCATCGAGAAATGGTGTAAAAACTGTGCGTCCTGTAGCCTCCGAAGAAAAGACTACAGTAGCCAGAAAGCACCTCTGCAGCCCATCAAGACGACTCGTCCCTTGGAGATCGTGGCATTGGACCATGTCAAGTTGTCACCCAGCCGGTCAGGATACTCGTATGCCCTGACGATGGTGGATCACTACTCCAGGTTCCTGGTGGTCGCCCCTGTCAAAGATCTGACAGCTGAAACAGCAGCAAAGACGTTTCAGGCAAATTTCTGCAGACCCCATGGATATCCAGAGCAAGTGCTAACTGATCAAGGTCCTGCATTTGAAGCCGAATTGTTTAAAGAATTCTGTCACTTGTACGGGTGTAAGAAGATAAGAACCACACCGTACCTCCCCCAAACCAATGGTCTCTGTGAGAAGATGAATCACATAGTCATTGATCTGCTGAAGACGGTACCACTTGAGGAGAGGAATCGGTGGCCAGACCTACTACCTGACCTGGTAGATCTGTACAATCACATACCGGTGAGTTCCACCAACTGCACTCCAGCCTACCTTATGCGAGCAAGACCAGGAAAGCTGCCCATGGATTTGGAACTTGGTGTTGTAGAACCAGAAGCTGATGTTACTACTGAAGATTGGGACACAAACAGACAGGAACAGTACAGGAGAGTACAAGCCTGCGTGGAAGATAGTCTCAATAAAGTAAGGGAAAAGCAAGAGGAGAACTACAACAAAAGTGCGCCAGCTAAACCTTTTATGCCTGGAGAAATTGTGCTAAAAAGAAAAAGAAGAATGCACAAATTGGATGATCAGTGGGAAGAAGAGCCATATGTCGTGCAAAATTCCAAATTTGACAACAGGAAAACCTGTACCATTAGCAAAGATGGAGGAAGGACGACCACCACTGTATCAAGAGACCACCTAAAACTGTGTCCAGACATGTTAAAACTTCACGAGGAAGAACTTGTTATGGAAAAAGAGAAATCAGGTGAAGTCATACACACGGACCTAGGAGATTTTCCTGCAGATTGGCCTTGTATCGGAGACGCTGTGATTATTCCAGTACTTCAATTTTACCAACCACAAGAAGCGCTTCAACGTCCAGTTGAGCCAGTTGCCGCAGCAGAAGAAATAGTTCAAGAAGAACCTGCTCCTGTAGCACCTCCAGAAGTAGTATCTCAAAGAATGGAATCTCAAAATGTGGAACCTTCAGATGTTGAGTCTCAGGTAGAAGAATCCCCTGGCGAAACAGAACCGCATCGCCCAGCCACAAGTATGCTTGCCAGATCCCTAGAGAGGTTAAGGCAGTATTACAGTTTGCCAGCACGCAGGACAGATAGGCCTGAAGCTACTATACCTGACACCACACCACGTAGGTCAGTACGTACAACAAAAGGAAGGTTACCTGTTAGGTACCAAGAGTAGTCCTAGCAAACTAGTCTAGTATGACCCAGACAGGTTTACTCAACTGTACAAAGTTATGAAGAAAATTGCATTTTATTGAGAATGTTATATGATGATAATGTTTACATGCTAAATGGTTATGATAGAAATGTGATTTTTCTAGAAATGTTCTTATGCCAAGGACTGCGTGGCTGAGGACTTTGCCAGCCCAAAAACTGTAATGTAAATAGTTGGCACTCAGTGCCCCATCTTGGTTTTACGTAAAGCCATTCTACCTCAGGAGAAAAACCCGTATGGTGTGGCCTTGAGAGAGGTCTGCAGCAATGAAGTCCTGCAGCCCACCCAGGACCCACGTGGGAGGTTTTTGGTGCGGGTCCTCCACAAGAATATTGTATTTATTGTGAAAAGTATTTTGATATTTTTCTATTTTGCAACTTGTCACATTGTAACGTTAAAGTGTCCTTACCTCCCGCAAGGGATGAGTTATTTGTTAATGTTATTATAAAAATTGTTTTTCCTTTTTCAGCCCGGGAGTGCTGACGATAACTAGGGGGGATGTGTGGCCCAGCTGCGCTTGGTACACATGTTCCCAGGAGTATGCACAGAAAGGTAATTCACAAATATCTGATAAGCACACAACACTTGACATTTTTCCTGGTTCCACCAGAGGGAGCCCTTGAGACAGCAGTGAGATAAAGACAATCTAGCTAAAAGTTAGTAGTCGTTGGTGTTACCTCAGGAGGAGCAGACACGACATCTGAGTACGGAGTTACCTCAGGAGAAGCTGACATCTACTGCTGCCTGTGCTCATATTTAGGTGTGTGCAGGACGACAGGCGAGTGGACAAAGGGAAAGAGTGACCGAGGTGATATAGCAACCATAGCTGCCTCCACTCTATACAACCGGACACCGGGTCCGAAGCTTGCTAGAACCTTCACGGCTAGTGGGAGAAAACCGGAATCCCTGCTGGACTTCAGGTCGCAGAGGGGCCCTTCAGTGCTGATACGTAACCGGGGTTAGGAAGACAGGGGTCTGGCAGGTACCGCCATAGAGACACTGTTCTGTCCACAAAAAGACCTCATCACAAGATCAGCCGGGCGTAGAAAGGAGAAGGAGTTAAACTTAGCTTCATGCAGGTTGGAAACTCACACATTAAGAAGTAAGGAGGCCTTAACCTACTCAGTGATTACCTGGATGTGCATCCTCCACCCTGAGCAGCTTCCCGGGACATACCTGCAACCATCACCAGTAAAGGTATGGAAAGAGACTGATTTGTGTGTGACTGCCTTATTGCCTTGTACCCTGCACTGCCATTTATTCCTGAGGGATCTAGTCTCGCCTGTGGGAGACTTAACATCTTGCTGCCCAGTAACAACCCCTCAGAGAATCTACCCTGCAGCGCTGGTCATCCTGATCAGAAACCACAGGTGGCGTCACGAACAATTACTACAATCCCCTGTAAATATCCCCCTTTGAATGAGCACCCAGGGCAACGGACCGAGCTGTGCTACTTGTGACATTCCCCATAGACTTCAACGGGCTCGGTGCCGAGTACCCCACAAGCCCTGGTACCGTGTGCGACTCACATGGGTTATCAATTCCTTTTTTTATCAATACAGGGGTAACCTCCTTGCAGGAAGCAGCAGGAAATAAACAGATAAAGGATGAGGTGTAAACAGTGAAAGAGTAATTCAAAATGGAAGTCTATATATTAATTACCCTTGGCGTGACTCGTTTGTCTGTCTCTTCTCCTGAGTCAGATTGTTGGTCGGCTGCCGGCTGAGGCTGGTGCTGAGTTCTTCCAGCTTCCCCATCTAACAAGTCGGCCTCAGTTCTGGTGGCATTGTGCGGTCACCGGTCTTACCCACTGAGCCGCTAGTCCGTTAGGCTGCAGCGCAGCAAAGTGGTGTTCACCGCAATCCTCCACTCGGCGTGCGTTCCTCTGCACGCCCACCAAAACTTGGAAGTCCTCGCTGTACCCGGCCGTGATCGCTGCTATGTGGCCTATCTCTCCCCACAGACGGTCCTCTCTGAGTCCTCTCTCTGGCGGGAAGCCCCCTTCTTTTCCTGCGCAAACACTTTTATACCGCCATGGCTCGCCACGCCCCTTCTACATAGGTTAAGGTTTGCTCCGTCTCCAATCTCCTTCCCCCTGCAACAGTAGGTTCGACCCCAGCAGTTCCGGACCCGGTGCCCTGTCAGCACCTACAGCCGGGTCTTCTCCTCTACATGCCCATGATGTTCCTGCAATTACAAGCAGCCCAGACACACAGGTGAACTTGTAAAAGTAACACTTTACTGAAGCAGAAAACAGGATACAGTCCCTCACTTAAAGGCAAAGTGGTGGTAGATTAAAGTATAGGACACACCGCATGTTGTGCATATGAAAGAAGGTGTCTTCTCCTTATGAGAAAAGCAGGTTTAGGGCCTCTCAGGGTGACTGGAGCACAGGTCTTCTCATTTGTTATTTTAGGAAATATTATGCACTGTCCTGATAATGCTACAGTGATGTAGGGACCTTCATGGGTGACACACTAGTGATGTGGAAGTACTCACAGTTTTGGCCCTACTGTTCTATATGGCAGCGGGTAATTCGGCAAAGTTCGTGGCATGTCAGACACAGAGGATCTGGTTTCCGTCTGGAAGCACATGGGGACAACCGGTATGCAGGAGAGTACTTGTCCAGTGTTATGTCTCCTGAATGTCTGAGGCTCTGTTGTCTTCAGGGCAGGAACTGGGTAAGACAGTCCACATCCCCACAGACGCACTGTGTGAATATATTATATGTGAAAGTCACGTGTGTCTAATGTAGTGTGATTTAATGCATACTGTGATGTACAGGATTCAAAGTGTAAGAGCATAATGTGAACATAGCATAAGGATAAGCTTAGGACAGCAGAGCATATAACACAGGTGAGCATGTGGATAGGAAATAGTTAGGTCAGGACTGTCATGATCCCATGCAGGTTGACCTGCACGCTAGGGTTTGTGCGACCGCCCCACAATTTGGTACCAGGGCAATGGGGTACTCAGAGCCGAGCCCGTAGAAGTCTATGGGGATTTTGTCACAGGTAGCTGTGGCTCGGTCTGTGGCCCGGCGGTCTGGCGTATGTTGGGGATATATTTACAGGGGATAGTTATATACAGTTCGTGACGCCACCTGTAGTGTTCTGGTAATTGTACCAGCGCTGCCGTAGATCTCTGAGGGGATGGTGATGCAGCTAGATGTCGGGTCCCCTACAGGTGGGACTGGTCCCTCAAAGTCTATGGGATTTGTGAAGTCGGGTGCAGGTAAATAACACAGTCTCACACGGTCAGCGTCTTTCCATACCTTTACTTGTAAGATGTTAGGCAGGTCCCAGGGAGGCTGATCCAAGGAGAGTGTATCTTGAGACAGCAGCTGGACAAGTTAGGGGCCTCCTTTATTTTCCAATACAACGAGTACAACCAGCCTGAAGCGTAGTTCCCTCAAAATCTCCAGCTAATCTATAGCTGTACCCCCAGTCAGCTTTGTGTTAGGGGCCTTCCTGTGAAGGAGCTGAATTCTTATTTTGTCCTGCAGAGACTCAAAGTCTTCCACTCCCCCTGACCCCAGTTACGTACTGACTATAAGGGCTGTCTGCCGCGACCTAGGGTCCGGTAGATTCTGGTTTTCTTATCACTATGCTTGAAACAGTAGTGATCCTTCGGTCCCCAGTGACCGGGAGCAATGTGCAGGACTTCTGCAATCCGTAAGCACATCCAATAAACCACTGTGCCTTTCGCCTTGTCCACGCTGGTAACATAAGCACTCACACTACCAAGGGTCGAGTAGTCACTTCTTTCTTTTCCTTTCTACGAAGTTAGTTACAGATGCTCAGTTATCAATAGGCAGGAGCACGTCTCTGAACCTGATACCGTCCTTTAGACAGGAGCTGAAGACTTTCTGCACTAAACTTCTTCTTTCCTTCCAGTGTATGCTGAAGAGGTACAGCTCTGACTAGGCTAAGGTGAATGAGACCACCTGTACTGCCTCCACGATCTGAACTGATGATAGAGCAGCTGGACTCCTTCCTCCCTCCAGACGTCTTCCTCTCTGAAGTCTAGACACTGACTACAAATCACTCTAACACATACCTTGACCACTCCTCAAGAGCAAACTCCACTACCCTAAGGTGTGTCTAGTAATGTTGAGTGAATGAATATTTAGCATTAAACTGCTGTCTCGCCATACACTCTCCAGGGTACTGCGTGTGCCTAACACCAGGGCTACACATTCCCCCATGGTAAAAGACAGCACTCCCGGGCTGTAAAATACAAAGAGACATTTTGTTTATGCAATAAACATTAAACATAACTTCTTCCCATCCGGGAGGTGAGAATATCTTGAACGTTGCAAACATTATAGAAAATACAAATATTAAATAGCATTTAATAAATATACAGTATACTTGTGAAGGACCCGCACCAAACCTTCAACGTGGGTCCTGGGTGGGCTGCAGGACATCTGATTGCAGACCTCACTCAGTGCCACACCACACGGGTTTTGTTTTCAGAGGTAGTTGTGCTGGTTTATGTAAAACCAAGAGAAAGCACCGAAGCGCAACTATTTACAAGTAAGTTCTGGGTTGGCACAGTCCTCAACCTCAAAGTCCAATGTAAAACAAAGACATATTATATCAAATCACAAATACGAAAGTGCAAAACCTTTCTGGTTACTATTATCCTTACCCAGCCGGGCATTCTACAGTAGAAAATATATATATTCCTATATAATTTTGTGCAAAACTTTATAAAACATTTCAAAACTTTTTTACTTTTGGTAGATCCGATAGGATCTCACCACTTTTTCCTCACTATCTATTCATTCTCGCAAATACACTTTCCACCCGGGGGCTGGAACAATGCAATGGGCCCTAGATCCCAGGACTAGCAAATCAGTGCTGCGATTAGGGTCTGGGTCGCCACAGTTCTGGTGCGAACCTCTAGGGGCGCAACGGGTACATTTTCTTCACGTGACACCGATTGCGTTTCATCACAGTTAACGATATGGACCGCGTCAGGATTGCGATTGAGACTGGTCGCATGTTGCGATGTAGAGTGGCTTAATTGCAATGAAATCTGGGTCGCTTGTTGCGAGAATTTGCAGGGGCGATGCTGGGGCACGGCCGGATGCTGCTTGAGCTGGAGACGGGGACGCTGCGGTAATGGTGACGGTTACCTGCGTCTGGGACGGGGTCACGGACGATGGTGACGTTAAGGGCATACCATCCCTTCATTCCCCAGTGCCGCGTATATTGACGATATCTCCATTTACTAAGTCCCTCCCGGGATGCCTTGCGGCAGGTGGGATTCTACGTCACGCCTGCTGACAAAGACCGCTGGGTAGAGGCCCGGTTCACGGATAAAGCCCCAGCCCTTCCGGAGCTGGAACTCAGTCACACACCCCTGCCGCCGCGGTTCCCTCAGGTACCTTTATCTCTCCGGACACTCTCTTTGTCCGCGATCAGCTCGGCGTATTGTCGCTGACGGTTCCTCTGAGTCTCCGCTCTTCCTCCTGCCGGCGTTCTTTTCTCCTCCGACTCTGCCATTCTTGTTCCCACTGGGCGGTATAAGCGACGTCATCCAGGCGCGCCATTTCGTCCCAGTCCACATCTGGTAGTGACGGACAGGACCCCTCCGGTGTCCCTGCCGGGGACCGATCATCTGCTGCGGCCTCTTGGCCGGGCGGGCGTTCCGGGATTGGCTGTACCTCCTCAACCTCCTTCGCTCCACCGCTTCACCGGTGGGATCGGGATCGGTACTTTCGGGGGCAGCCTCCGGTTGCTCCTCCGCCTTGGGCAGCAGACTCTTCGGTATCTGGAATCGTGGGGGTCGTGAGGGGAGAGGACGCTGTGTTCCACAGTCGCCACTGCATCAGGTTACATCGGCGTCTCTCAATCTCCTCCAGTCCAGTTTGGTGCTGGACCATCTTCTTTAGGCGTGCATTTTCTTCTCTTATCTCTAGCAACGCCTGTTGCAGATGCAGGATCACAGAAGACTCCTGTGATGGTGGCAGCTTGGCTGGGGCACGGGGCCTGCCTTCCTCCGCTTCCCCGCTCGGCTGCACACGTCCTGCCTCCATGATGTTCCAGAAGATCTTTCTTCTTCCTGCGGAGACATCCGGTCTCTTCCGTGGAGGTGGGGTTTGCGTCTCCTCCTCCTCGCAGGGAAGGTGAAGAGGAGGCGGACCTCCTTTGCTGTAGGGCAGGATCGCATGTTGTAATAGCACTTTGAGAAGGCCGGCATTTTCTTCGCGCCACAGGGGGGTAACGCCCACGAAGGTACGCCCACCTTCTTCTCCAGCGCCTGAGGGCGCGAATATGGCGACAAAATGGCGATTTTGGCGCCAAAAGTGCAAACAGTCCTTTTTCACCAAAACAATCCTTAGGCACACAGGGCTCGCAATTCTGCGAGTTTCGCATCCTGTTCGTGACGCCAAGTTTTGTGTCGACCCGCCACCACAATTGTGGGTTACCAGGGCAATGGGGTACTCAGAGCCGAGCCCGTAGAAGTCTATGGGGATTTTGTCACAGGTAGCTGTGGCTCGGTCTGTGGCCCGGCGGTCTGGCGTATGTTGGGGAATATTTACAGGGGATAGGTTTATTATACAGTTCGTGACGCCACCTGTAGTGTTCTGGTAATTAGTACCAGCGCTGCGTAGATCTCTGAGGGGATGGTGATGCAGCTAGATGTTCGGGTCCCCTACAGGTGGGACTGGTCCCTCAAAGTCAATGGATTTGTGAAGTCGGGTGCAGGTAAATAACACAGTCTCACACGTCAGCGTCTTTCCATACCTTTACTTGTAAGATGTTCAGGCAGGTCCCAGGGAGGCTGATCCAAGGAGATGTGTATCTTGAGACAGCAGCTGGACAAGTTAGGGGCCTCCTTTACTTCCAATACACGAGTACAACCAGCCTGAAGCGTAGTTCCCTCAAAATCTCCAGCTAATCTATAGCTGTACACCCAGTCAGCTTTGTGTTAGGGGCCTTCCTGTGAAGGAGCTGAATTCTTATTTTGTCCTGCAGAGACTCAAAGTCTTCACTCCCCCTGACCCCAGTTACGTACTGACTATAAGGGGCTGTCTGCCGTGACCTAGGGTCCGGTAGATTCCTGGTTTTCTTATCACTATGCTTGAAACAGTAGTGATCCTTCGGTCCCCAGTGACCGGAGCAATGTGCAGGACTTCTGCAATCCGTAAGCACTAATCCAATAACCACTGTGCCTTTCGCCTTGTCCACGCTGGTACATAAGCATCCACACTAGCCAAGGGTCGAGTAGTCATTCTTTCTTTTCCTTTCTACGAAGTTAGTTACAGATGCTCAGTTATCCCATAGGCAGGAGCACGTCTCTGAACCTGATACCGTCCTTAGACAGGATGCTGAAGATTTCTGCACTAAACTTCTCTTTCCTTCCAGTTGTATGCTGAAGAGGTACAGCTCTGACTAGGCTAGGTGAATGAGACCACCTGTACCAGCCTCCACGATCTGAACTGATGATAGAGCAGGCTGGACTCCTTCCTCCCTCCAGACGTCTTCTCTCTCTGAAGTCTAGACACTGACTACAAATCACTCTAACACATACCTTGACCACTCCTCAAGAGCAACTCCCTTCCCTAAGGGTTCTAGTATATGTTGAGTGAATGAATATTTAGCATTAAACGCTGTTCGCCATAACTCTCCAGGTACTGGTGTGCCTAACACCAGGCTACACAGTTAAGGTTTTGATCCCAGTGCAAGCTCTTACCTGCACACCTTGGGCTTATTATTGTGGCCTCTCCTTGGTTCGGGGAGAGCTTCTTATAGCCCTGGGAAGCTCCAATCCCTGTCAGTTATACTTTCGCCCTTGGCAGAGTGTGTTGACCCCTGAGTGTGTTTGTGCTGTGTTCTGGTTTGCCTGATACTTTGGTTTTGACTTGGTCAGTTCTCTGGATACTGCTTGTTGGATTCTGTTTCTGTACCTTCGATGTCTGTTTGGTTTTGACCTCTGCCTGGCCCCGACTATCCGTTCTGTCTCATCCTTTGTACTGTACTGTCTTCTCGTGCTTTGACCTTGGCTTGTTCAGATTTACGTCTCTGTCTGTGCCCCTGGGTAACTCTGTCCCGTAGTTACCTTTCTAGGAGTTTTCCCTCAGCTTCTAGCTCCCTGAGCTGAAGCCACGCCCTTAAAATGTCAGGTGATTCAGGCCCTGAAACCATCTCTCTGCCTTGCTCACCCTGCGTTCCTAGGAGCCTGAAGCTTTCTTCTGCACACGTCTTCTGGGAGATTGCACTGGTGAGTTCTCTTGCAATCCTTTCCATGATATTATAACTGACCACTAAGTTTTTTTTGTTTTTTTTTTTGCTTCACGGCTGTGTTTGGGGCGCAGGTTGTGCAGAGAGTTATGGATCCCATACAGTCGCTGTCCGAACAGATGAAAAATCTGAGTCAGATGTTTCAGGATTTATCTCTGTAACAGCAAGCGCTGTCGTGTTCACAGCGGCAGGTTTCTGAGACTGTGCAGGGGCTTTATCTGCTGGTTCTCTGAGGGCTATGGCGAGTGATGTTGCGCTGGTGTCCTCAGAACCACCTGTTAAACTGCCTGACTTCTTTTCTGGGAACAAAAAGGAGTTTAGGATCTTCATGGAGGGTTGCAAACTTTTTTTTAGTTTGAGACCACGGTCCTCTGGGGATGAAAGTCAGAGGGTAGGGGTCATCATGTCTTTATTAAGAGGGTCCCCACAAGCATGGGCATTTTCCCTTCCTCCCACTGCCCTGAGAGAGTGTCGGTGAATGCATTCTTTGAGGCCCTCGGGCACATATATGATGAGCCTGACCGAGTGCGATTGGCAGAGGACATGGTGATGAGCGTCTGTCAGGGGAAGCACTCGGCCGAGTGGTTTTGTACTGAGTTCCGCCGCTGGGCTGCAGAGATTTCTTGGGAGGACGCAGCCCTCCGAGGACTATTTCGCAGAGGCTTGTCCGAGCGGCTGCAGGATGCCTTGGCGTTACACCCCCCACCTAACGCTCTTGAGGACGCCATGACCCAGGCCGTCCGGATGGACCGCAGGTTGCGGGCCAGGGGGGTGATGCAGGTGGAGACTACATTGTTCCCCAGTGGAAAAGAGACTGTCTCTGATCCCATGGACGTAGGCGCTATCACTCTGAAGGAAAAGGAGAGAAAACGTTGTCGGGAAGAACAGTTGTGCTTTTACTGCGGTAAACCTGGACATTGGAAAAAGGAGTGTCCTGTCTGCCCGTCCTCAACCCGGTCGGCGGGAAACGACTAGGTCTGGGTAGTCAGCGAGGAGACTACTCAGACCCTCAGGTACACTTTTCCTCGTTCTCTAAGGTGTTGCTTCATGTGGAACTGTTAGTGGATGGTTGTTCTTTTTCCTCTACAGCCTTTGTGGACTGCGGGTCATCCATCAATCTGATTGACTCTCAATTGGTCACACACTGCAAGATAGGGACAGCTAGGCTTAAGACTCCGATCAAGGTGGTGGCCATTGACTCCTCCCCCCTCACAAAAGAGGGAATTCTCTTTATGTCTGACTTGTTTTCGCTCAGAGTGGGCGCTGCTCACGAGGAAAAATTAAGTTGTTTAGTTCTGGACAATCTACCAGCAGGGTTGGTGTTGGGCATGCCCTGGTTACAACGCCATAATCCAGTTATTAACTGGAAAACGGGGGAGATTGTTCAATGGGGATTTAATGATTCTAAGTTATGTTATGAATCTGCACTGCTGGTTAAACCTGTTAAATCTGTATCTGTGTCATCTGTCGAGCTGGAAGGTATTCCGGAGTACCTGAAAGACTTCGAAGATGTGTTCTCAGAAAACGAGGCCGAGACGTTGCCGCCACATAGACCCTTTGACTGCGCCATCGAGCTAGTCCCGGGGGCTAAACTACCTAAAGCCCGTCTGTTTAATTTGTCTGGACCTGAGCGCTTAGCTATGAAGGATTATATTGCAAAAACTCTTTGCAAGGGACACATACGTCCCTCAGTCTCACCTGTGGCGGCGGGGTTCTTTTTTGTGAAGAAAAAAGATGGCGGTCTACGTCCCTGTCTCGACTTTCGTGAACTAAATAGATTACTGTACGAAATACATATCCCTTTCCGTTGATTCCTGATTTATGTAACCAACTATCAGGGGCAAAATGGTTCTCTAAACTGGATCTTCGGGAGCATATAATTTGCTAAGGGTCAGGAAGGGGGATGAATGGAAAACTGCGTTCCTCACGTCCGAGGGACTTTTTGAAAATTTAGTCATGCCGTTTGGTCTTACCAATGCTCCCGCCATATTTCAGAATTTCATCAATGTAGTGTTTCTGATCTCATTGGTCGTTTTGTTGTTATCTACTTAGATGATATTCTGATATATTACCCCGACAGTCATTCTCATATGAATCATGTACGAACTGTTCTCCAAAGACTTAGGGAAAATCATCTGTTTGCTAAATTGGAGAAGTGTGTGTTTTTTGTTCAAGAATTATCTTTTTTGGGATTGATTGTGTCCTGTGAGGGTTTTCGTATGGACCCCAAGAAGTTGCAGGCCATTGCTGATTGGGTACAACCCGAGATCTTAAAGGGCTCCAGCGCTTCTTGGGGTTCGCCAATTACTACCGCAAATTTATTCGGGGGTTTTCGCAGGTGGTCAAACCACTCACAGATTTAACATGCAAAGGTGCGTATGTGAAAAATTGGTCCTCGCTCGCAAAAGAGGCCTTTGCTAGTCTGAAAAAATGCTTTATGACTGCTCCGGTGTTGGTACAGCCAGATCCGTCCAAACCATTTATTGTGGAAGTGGACGCCTCTGAGGTGGGGGTGGGTGCTGTGTTGTCCCAAGGTCCTGCCACTCTGACCAACCTCAGGCCATGTGCTTTTTTTTCCAGGAAATTCTCTGCTGCTGAGAGGAATTACGATGTTGGCAATAGAGAGCTTCTTGCGGTCAAGTTAGCGTTTGAAGAATGGAGGCACTTTTTGGAGGGGGCCAGTCACTCTGTTACTGTGATTACCGACCACAAAAATGTATCTTATATTGAGTCTGCTAAGAGACTAACGCCCAGACAGGCCCGTTGGTCACTTTTTTTTTTCCCGTTTTCAGTTTACTATTACGTTTCGTCCGGGGTCAAAGAATATCAAGGCTGATGCCTTATCTCGCAGTTTTCATCCGGTGTCTCCCCCTGAGCCACCTTTCTCCATTCTTCACCCTGGGGTTGTGTTGGCAGGGTCTCGTCTGAGTTGGAACAGGAGATTGAGGGGGCCCAGTCTCTGGCCCCTGCTGCCAAGCCAGGGGGTAAGTTGTTTGTCCAGAGCAGCTTCGGCTTAAACTCCTCCAGGAGTTCATGAATCCAAGCTCAGTGCTCACCCTGGTATATCTGCCACACGTCGGGCGGTGGCTAGGATCTTTTGGTGGCCTACTCTTAGTTCTGACATAAAAAAATTTGTTTCTGGTTGTGGGGTCTGCGCTCGTTCTAAAAACTCACATAGCCGGCCGGCTGGGGAACTGATGCCCTTGGCAGTTCCCGAAAGGCCATGGACTCACTTGTCCATGGATTTTATTACTAATCTTCCTCCGTCCAAGGGCAATACGGTGGTATGGGTAGTGGTGGACAGGTTTTCGAAGCAGGCTCATTTTGTACCCTTATCCGCACTACCCTCGGCTGAGACTTTGTCCAGATTGTTTGTACAGCATGTTATCCGGTTGCATGGGGTACCCCTGAATGTGGTGTCTGATCGTGGAGTGCAGTTTGTGGCAAAGTTTTGGCGTGCTTTCTGCAAGAAATTGGGGATGTCTCTGTCTTTTTCATCTGCATACCATCCTGAGAGCAATGGTCAGACGGAACGCACTAATCAGTCTCTGGAACAGATCCTCAGATGTCTGACTTCTGCAAGACAGAATGACTGGTGTGATGTACTGCCGTTGGTGGAGTTCGCCTTCAATAGTTGGGTGAGCCAATCTACTGGTATGTCTCCTTTCCTGATCAATTATGGTTTTAGTCCTCATTTTGGTGAGTTTTCTCGTTTGGATTCTGGGTGTCCAGGGGCAGAGGGGTCTGTTCAGCGATTAAAGAATACATGGGCAGAGGTCCAGCGGAATATATCCAGGTCTCAAGGCAGGTACAAGTTTTTCGCTGACAGGAAAAGAACACCAGGTCCTATGTTTCGGGTTGGAGAGAAAGTTTGGCTCTCCACGCGAAACATTAAGTTGAAGGTTCCATCAGCCAAGTTGGGCCCCAAGTTCATTGGCCCATACAAGATTGTGGAAAAGATCAATCCAGTGGCTTACAGGTTGTGTCTTCCAGTCTCATTCAAGATCCCTAATGTCTTCCATAAATCCCTACTGAAACCTTTTGAGGCAGTCCGGGGGAGTCCGAGTCCGCTGCTCCTCCTGTTTTGGTTGAGGGACACATGGAATATGAGATTGATCATATCGTTGACTCCAGGTTGGTGCAGCGGTCGGTACAGTACCTGGTTCATTGGAAGGGGTATGGACCGGAGGACAGATCCTGGGTGCCGGCCCGTTTGATGCATGCGGATCGCCTGGTTCGGGCTTTCCATGCCAGGTTTCCGGGAAAGCCTGGGGGTCCAGAGGCCCCCCGTTGAGAGGGGGGTACTGTCATGATCCCAGTGCAGGGTTGACCTGCACGCTAGGGGTTAAGGTTTTGATCCCAGTGCAAGCTTTTACCTGCACACCTGGGGCTTATTATTGTGGCCTCTCCTTGGTTCGGGGAGAGCTTCTTATAGCCCTGGGAAGCTCCAATCCCTGTCAGTTATACTTTCGCCCTTGGCAGAGTGTGTTGACCCCTGAGTGTGTTTGTGCTGTGTTCTGGTTTGCCTGATACTTTGGTTTTGACTCGTCTTGTTCTCTGGATACTGCTTGTTGGATTCTGTTTCTGTACCTTCGCTGTCTGTTTGGTTTTGACCTCTGCCTGGCCCCGACTATCCGTTCTGTCTCATCCTTTGTACTGTACTGTCTTCTCGTGCTTTGACCTTGGCTTGTTCAGATTTACGTCTCTGTCTGTGCCCCTGGGTAACTCTGTCCCGTAGTTACCTTTCTAGGAGTTTTCCCTCAGCTTCTAGCTCCCTGGAGCTGAAGCCACGCCCCTCAAATGTCAGGTGATTCAGGCCCTGAAACCATCTCTCTCCTGCCTTGCTCACCCTGCGTTCCTAGGAGCCTGAAGCTTTCTTCTGCACAAGTCTTCTGGGAGATTGCACTGGTGAGTTCTCTTGCAATCCTTTCCATGATAAGGACTAGTAGTAGTGCAGTGGGAGGGCACTAGTGCTGATAAGAAGGGGGGCACTTCCTAGTAGAGGGAGCTCAGTGTCAGCCACTGTAGAATGAGTTTAAGTTCAGGTAGGATGGTGGGTTGCTAGGGACAGCATGAGCCAAACGTTCAGGGCAGTGGGCGGCCAAATTGTAGATTCCTGTTGAGCATTCCAACAGTGTCTGGAGCCTAGGACTCTGGCCTGGTACTATAGCGAGGGTCTGGTCTTCTGACCTCATTAGGTTGGTGGACATGGAGCTATATAGGGGGCAGGTGGCCGGTCCCGGGTGTACTGCTGGATTGGACAATGAATCCTTGGTGCTGGTGAAGTCAGAGGGCTTGGGTGTAGTCCAGGATAAACGTGTGGCAGAACAGAAGAGAAGTTGTACAAAGGAAGACAGAAGTCTGAATTGCTGAGCCCTACCCCACCTGTAACCACCTGATGAACTTCATCATTTTCGGGGGCTTTTAAATCACTTTCTTTTTTATTTTGTGACATTAGTTGCCATTTCACAAAATTAAGCAATATGGCACACCCTATTCATGAATTTGTCACACAGTAAAAAACTCAGACAAGGTAAGATGGTCACAGAGGAGCGCCAGCCAAGCGTAGCTTTGGGTGATGTAATGCAGCTCCAGCCGGGTGCCTCAGATGAGGAAGAGAGGTGCAGAGTTGGATGAAACCCGGTCAGCAGGAGCGCAAAAACAGGGGCTAAATTAATAAACAATCTTCTTTTATTAAAACCACAACGTGTTTCAACAGGTCAACCTATTGAAACACGTTGTGGTTTTAATAAAAGAAGATTGTTTATTAATTTAGCCCCTGTTTTTGCGCTCCTGCTGACCGGGTTTCATCCAACTCTACACAGTAAAAAACGGCCCTTTTTTTTTGTCTTTAACTGTTTTTGAGAATTTCTTTTGTCAAAAGTCTCAAAAATTATGATCAAAATTGGCGTTCTCCAAAATACACCAGAGGGGGGACTGGTGTGAAGTTGCACCAAATTTTGCGACTCTTTAAAAAGTTGCAACTGATGAATCAGCCGAAAAATTGGGAATCTCTAAACTTTGCCCAGAAAGCAAAAAAAAAAAAAAGGGTGAGCAAAAAAAGGTGCAAATAGAATAATGAATTAGGCGCATAAAAAATGCACAACACTAGACAAACCGGCACAAAGGCAATGATCAATCGGTGCCTGTGGCTTCCGGAAGTAAACAACACAACGATTGAATGAAAAAAGTTTTGTGCAAAATTACTAAAACATGAACTAAAAATGTATTAAAACTTTATAAATGTATCACTGTAATTGTACGTACCTGTACAATAAAGGTAGCATGTACCTTATGATGACTGCCGTAAAGAGAAAGCCTGAAACACAAACCACAAAAAATTGCAGAATTGCTGTTTTTTTTCCATTCTCCAACAATAAAAAATATAGAACATGAATTGGTGGCAATAAAGAAATGCAATTTGTCTCACAGAAAACAACCCCTCATAAGAATACATGGAAAGGAAACAAGTTTTGACTTTCAGAATGCAGTGATAAAAAAACAAGAAAAAAAACAACCTCCCCTGTCCCCCATAACACTGTATTCTCTAGCTGCATCTCAAATGGGTTAATATCACTGATTTGGAGCGATGTGTTCAGCCATTACATATGGATGCCATATTCAGCTTTGTGCATATATTTATGCGTTGTCTGCTCCGTCACATGCGAGACCTCTGCTCCAACAGGGAATTATGGAACGTGCCATATTCAGGTAGTGATCGCCTCTAATTTCGCAGAGTAGCTGTCTCCTTTAAAAAGAAAACTAGTTTTATGCTAATGATGAGAGTGGTGATGCCGGCAGTGGTGGTGGGGGAGGGATAATTTGGTTGCGGTGGCAGCTTCCTGCGTGCTGGTGACGTTGGATTAGCTTGGCTCATTATCTGACTGATAGAGGACGGGAGCGACGGATACAATCCAACATCTGCACATACAAAGGAGATACTTCCGGCCAATCAGCATCTGCGGACACAAAGACCATGCATTGCTGATTGTCCTCCGCACACATTATATTTTCTCCCAGTCGCGCTCACGTACGGGTCCCAGCTCAGATATTCTCTGAGTGATATGCTACATCCTCAGAATACACTCAATTTCAAATTTATTACATCGGTTTCTTGGAAATTTGGGTAACCTCCAGCAAGACCACCATGACTTGCCATACCATGTGGGCATACAGGGGCATAGCTAGAAGACCCAGGGTCCCTTAGGAAACTTTTGAATGGAGCCAGCGCTTATCCCTATTAATCCCTCTTTCGGTGCCATTTCTGACAGTACCTACCACTGAGCAGGTGGCACTACCAGAGACGGAGACTACTGGTCATTACCAGAGACCAGACGGAGATGAGCACAGGGGGAAAGTAAGAGCGGGCAGCACCACAGGAAGGACCAGTTGGGATGTAGGCATTTGTCCTTAATACTTGCCTAGTGTCCTGGGACCGCCTGTGATTGCTGGCCCTGTAGTAGCCGCAGAGGCTATAGTTCCACTACTGTATGCTAGAGAGTAACAGCCATCTTTCCTGTATGCTTGGCACAGCTTGCCACCAAATTGCAAGAACTTATCCCAATCCACTTCTCGCCCCATTTAAATGGAGCAGCAGTCACAATTGCACAGTGCCTCTCAGTCCAAAGTCTATGGGACTGATGGAGATACTATACTTACCTATCCCTATCACTCCCATAAACTTTGACTGGAGCAGCGGGGCACATGGTTGACCATAACTCCCTTCAAACCATTTGGGAACCTCGTGACTAAAAGAAGTAAAAGATCCCAGAAAAGTCACTCCACCAGCAATCAGCAATCTGACATGTCTGGCTTAGTAAAAACATGTATTCCCAATAAAATAGCAGGTCTGGAACATATTTTCTTATGATTCTTCATTATATGATCAGTAGGTTGAGATCCTCATGCAATCCCATCCCTAAA
Organism: Oophaga sylvatica; assembly: GCA_033576555.1. Classification (NCBI taxonomy): domain Eukaryota; kingdom Metazoa; phylum Chordata; class Amphibia; order Anura; family Dendrobatidae; genus Oophaga; species Oophaga sylvatica. The sequence goes on from JARQOD010000004.1 coordinate 511,802,407, forward strand.
ACAGTAATTGGATAGCTTAAAGGGTATCTGTCAGAAGGTTCTTGCTACCACATTTGAAAGTAGCCTGATGTAGGCAAAGAGAAGCTGAATTCAGCGATGTATCGCTTACTTAACTGGGTGCAGCCGTTCTGACACAATCAGAACTTTTAAATTTAGCATGAAGCAGAGCTGAGAAAGCTAACCCCGCCCACACCATGCTCTGTATGTACAGTGTCTATATATAGTGAGGTGTCTATCACAGGAGGGGGCGTGTTAGACCAGGGCTCACACCACCAGCTAGTCACAGCAATGATAAACTTCTGGTGCTAAAACAATCATTGTAATCAAACAAAACCTCAGAGCTTGATAAGAGAGGCATCTCTGAAAGCTGTGCTTTAACCCCTACCTCATGCCATTTTCAGATTGCATAGCAAAAACCTGCTGACAGATTCCCTTTAAGGCACTCCCTATTGACAATTGGAATGGTAACCCCAAAGTATGAATTTATTCCTATATTTCCAGTAGAAATAACAGAATGTTATTCTCCACAGTGACAGCAGATCAGCTCTCCACCCTCCTATCTAGATCACACCTCGCCACTTGCATCCTTGACCCGCTCCCATCCCACCTCATCCCTAGCCTCGCCACAGTCTTCACCTCTACTCTAACACACCTCTTCAACCTCTCACTTACAAATGGTGTCTTCCCCTCATCCTTCAAACATGCCTCAATCACACCCATTCTCAAAAAGACCTCACTTGTCCCATCCCCTGTGTCTAGCTATCGCCCGATATCTCTTCTCTCCTACGCCTCAAAACTACTGGAACAGCATGTCCATCTTGAACTGTCCTCCCACCTTTCCTCTTGCTCCCTCTTTGACCACTTACAATCAGGCTTCCGACTGCATCACTCAACTGAAACTGCCCTAACTAAAGTCACCAACGACCTACTAACTGCCAAGAGCAAGCGACACTACTCTGTTCTCCTTCTCCAGACCTGTCTTCTGCCTTCGACACTGTGGACCTGAGTCGCCCGTAGCCAGGGCCTATGGGGTACTCAGCACCGAGCCCGTTCACTTCAATGAGGATGTCATGGGTAGCGCAGCTCGGTCCGTGGCCCTGGGGCTCACCTCAAATGTGGGATATTTACAGGGGATTAAAGGATGTATACAGTTTATTCGTGACGCCACCTGTGGTACCTGGTCAGGGTGACCAGCGCTGCAGGGTAGATCCTCTGAGGGGTTGTTACTGGGCAGCAAGGTGTTAAGTCTTCCACAGGCAAGACTGGATCCCTCAGGGTATATGGCAGTGTAGGGGTGCAGGAGCAATAAGGCAGACACACACAAGAAAGTCTCTTTCTGTACCTTTACTGATGGTAGATGCAGGCACGTCCCGGGAAGCTGGCAGGGTGGAGGATGCACGTCCAGTAATCCCACTGAGTAGGTGTAGGGCCTCCTTACTCCAGTTGTGTGAGTTTCTGACCTGTGTGAAACGAAGTCTAACTCTGTCTTCAGTTATACGCCCGGCTGACTTTGTAGTGAGGCCTTCTCTAGGATAGAACAGTGTCTCTGTATGCAGGGCCCTGCTAGACTCCGTCTTCCTGACCCCGATTACGTATCAGCTCTGATGAGCCCCTGCGACTTGAAGTCCCACAGGGTCTCCGGTATCTCCTACTAGTCGTGTAGATGCTAGCAAGCTCTGACCCGGTGTCCGGTGGTGCAGAGTAGAGGTAAGCGATCAATGCTGTTTCAACCTCTGTCACTCTCTTTTCCTTCCACTCACCTTTCATCCTTCTTCGACCTTCAGCATAAGCACACACTAGCAGTAGATGGCAGATTCTCCTTTCTCTTCACCACTCTCAAAGCGTCGGCATGCTTACTCACTGAAAATACCTCAGTTGACTCATTTTTGACCAGGCTAAGTGACAATCTTCCTCCACTACTACTGGACTCCACACAGTAAACTGAGTATACGCTGTAGTCTTCAGTCTTTCAGTAACTCTCTCTCAGCTTGTCTCTCACTGATCTGAGGTGACTAGACTGACTGTCTGAGGAGTTCTGCTCTAGTCTCTGGTAACTAGACGTTCTCAGATGTTCAGACTGTTCTGAGGTAACTACACTTCTGAGGTAACTCACGTGTCTACACTGCCTTTTATATACTGCGAAAGGGCTCCCTCTGGTGGATATAGGGAAAAGTGCAGATGTGTTGTGTGCAATAGGTCATTGTGGGTTTACCTTGGTTGCATCCTCCTGGGAACATGTGGCTCCAGACACAGCTGGGCTACACAGACCACTCCTCCTGCTCCAGATTCTCTCATCTCTGGGCATCACAGGCTTGGCCCTATCCTGGATCTCATCATATCTAACAAACCGAACATTCAGTGTCTCCCTCTCACATACCACCTCCTCACCTCACCCCCTGTCTGTCAGTGTTCCTCAAGGCTCAGTTCTAGGACCCCTACTCTTCTCCAACTACACCCTCGACCTGGGACAGCTCATAGAATCCCATGGTTTGCAGTATCATCTCTACGCCGATGACACGCAGATCTACCTATCTGGACCTGACCTCACCTCCTTACTGACCAAAATACCACAATGTCTGTCTGCTATTTCCGCTTTCTTCTCTGCTCGCTTTCTAAAACTGAACATGGACAAAACAGAATTCATCATCTTCCCCCCATCTCACTTTACCCCCCCCCACCAGACCTAACCATAAATGTCAATGGCTGCTCACTTTCCCCAGTCCCGCATGCTCGGTGCCTCGGGGTGATCCTCGACTCTGCCCTTTCTTTCAAGCCACATGTCCAAACCCTTGCCTCCTCCTGCCGTCTCAAACTCAAAAATAATTCCCGGATCTGTGCATTCCTTGATCATGAAATTACAAAAACACTAGTGCTCGCCCTCATCATCTCCCGCCTCGACTACTGCAACCTCCTACTCCCTGGCCTCCCCTCTAGCACTCTGGCACCACTCCAATCCATCCTGCACTCTGCTGCCCGACTAATCCACCTGTCTCCCCGTTATTCCCCAGCCTCTCCTCTCTGCCAAGCCCTTCATTGGCTTCCGATCGTCCAGAGGCTCCAGTTCAAAACCCTAACTATGACATACAAAGCCATCCACAACCTGTCTCCTCCATACATCTGTGACATGGTCTCCCGGTACATACCCACACGCAACCTTCGATCCTCTCAAGATCTCCTTCTCAACTCCCCCCTCAATCTCTTCTTCCCACAACAGCATACAAGACTTCTTCCGTGCCTCCCCATACTCTGGAACTCTCTACCCCAACACATCAGACTCGCGCCTACCATGGAAACCTTCCAAAAGAACTTGAAGACCCACCTCTTCCGACAAGCCTACAACCTGCAGTGATCCTCAGTCTACTGAACCGCCGCACGACCAGCTCTGCCCTCTCCTAGTGTATCCTCACCCATCCCCTGTAGACTGTGAGCACTCGCAGGCAGGGTCCTCTCTCCTTCTGTACTTGTGTGTGCCTTGTATTGCTCACGTTTATTGTACTTGTCTATATTTGCCCCTTTTCTCATGTAAAGCGCCATGGAATAAATGGCACTATACAAATGTATAATAATAATAATGTTAGAGTTGTGAGAAAGATGTTCCAGGGTTGTTATTTTACGCACAGTAAAAGCACTTACTGTTAGACCCTGTGGAGCCTAAGGGCTCAAAACGTCCCTTTGGCCTTTTTGAAAAGACCAATACTATGAAAGACTCACAATAATTGCGGACCCCGTAGGAGCTTTTTGGGCCCATGAGCTTCAAGTTACACCACTGGTTAGAAGAGCTTAAAGGGAGTCTGACACCCACAAAACTCGAATTAAACTACTAAGGGATTGCTGTGAATCAATGTAGCGAGCGGCCACCGTAGACTGGAGAGAGGGAAGCCCGCACTGACACTATGTGTGTGCGTGCTCACTGGGCTCCTGCAGTGTCGGTGTGCACACACAGGGAGCGCTCAAAAAAAACTACGATACAGGGATGATTTTTATAGGGGCTGCGTCCCTTACATTGCTGTATAAGTAGTTTAAAATGTTTTGACTCCCTTTAAGCATTCTGGCAAATGAAAGCGACAAACTATGTAGGAACTGGTCATATTAGTTGCCCCCTAGGGTTCCAATAAGCAAACCTAGTCCCTGAACAGCCTCACTGCGCCCATCCTGCAAAGGCCCTGTTGAAGGGCAGGTGGCAATACCCCAATAATCAACACTGACCAAGAAAGCGGTTCAAGTAGCCTGTAGTAATGAGCGATAAGGTGTTATCTCAGCATGCTCGGATGCTGAGTGTCTTCGGCGTGCTCGAATAATATTATGAGTCCCCGCGGCTGCATGTCTCGCGGCTGTAAGACAGCCACAACACATTGCAGGCAATCCCTGTTTGTTAGTCAATCTCTGCATGTGTTGCAGCTTTCTAACAACCACAAGACATGCAGCCGCGGGGACACGAACATATTTTTGAGCACGTCGAAGACAATTGGTTAGCACCCGAGGATGCTTGAATAACACAATATCCGAGCACACTCGCTCCTCACTAGTAGCCTGCTTTTCAATGGAGTTGCCCATGGACATATTCACATCACGAGCCACCGATCATATTGATTTTACTCGCTTATAAAGCGCCATTAATTCCTCAGCGCTTTACAGACATTATCATCACTGTCCCCACTGGGGCTCACAATCTAGATTCCATATCAGTATGTATTTGGGAGGTATGCAGCACGGTCAGTTTATTGTGGTGGTCCGAGATGTCAGACTGACACCAATCATTGATAGAGGATTCCAAAGGTAGGCCATATTGTTACCATCCCAACTCTTCACTCCTCAATCTTCAGCTTTTCTTTGATTCTATTTTATCACATACTACAGTTAAAGCTGAGAAATTTTTTAAAGGAAATCTATCTTAGATTCTATCTTAGAGCAGCATGATGTACCTACAGAGACCCTGATTCCAACGATATATCACTTGCAGGACTGCTTGCTCCAGTTTTGACAAAATCTGCTGCAGATCTGGCTGCAACAGGAGCCTCTCCCCATCTTCTTGCCTGCAGTAGGTCAAAGGATCAATATGTCCTGCCTCCTCTGCTGCAGGACCTGGCTTCAGTCAGCCTTCATCTAAAGATGGAATTAGAGATTAACCCCTGTGTTCTCTGCGGGATTTTTACAAGACTGGTTTAGGATGATGCAGAAAATTCTGTAAACTAGTAAAAATTGAGCACAACTATATTTCTTGTATGATTTTCACATTCATTTCCAGGCATTGTTTTCTTTTACAGTTAAAGAACCTCTTTAAGATCTGGCCTCACATTTGCATACATTTGCATATATTTATACAGTGATATGTTAGGAATTTCTTTATTTACGAGCAGAACGTACAGAGAACAGAGCAGAACAGCATGGGGAATTCACCCCTTTTGCTTGAATTTCATAGGGTCCAGTGGGTGTTATCCCTCATTATTACACTCGCCATAGGCAGCTGTCTAAAAGAATATCTGTCTTTTCAGCTCAAAAGAGACAAGATCTTTCATATGTTTGATACTGCTTAGTTCTGTATGTACTGACTCGCCTCATTTGCTAGAGGAGCAAAAGAGAAATGGAAACAAGTAAAACAAAATCATATGTCCTCATTATCACCGTTGCAAAGCAGCTAAGCAAACATTTACTGTTTTGCATTTCACATCCTGTTTCGATCCCAATAGTGGGTCAATACACTGGAGGAGACAGCAGCACCTACTGAAATGCCCATGGAGAAAGTGTTGGGAAAAAGTCCTATTGCAGTAATTAAAGGGGTTGTCCAGACTTGGAATTCAGTTCTGCAGGCACTCTATGTGTGAGGCAGGAAGAGAGCGGGCATATGGCTGCAAGTATGGGATTTGTATACATGCAGTTACATGCCGACTAGACGTGCCCAGCCTTTCTCAATGCATGTGTATGACAGTCTAGTCGGAGTGTGACTGGAAGGACCGCCCGCTCCAGGCACTGGAAAATCCTGACAGCACGTACAGTAATGTGTTAAAATGATAGTTACTCGTTAAACCCAAAAAAAGTCAATGTGATAAAATAACAATATTAACTATACTCGCTTCTTCACTTACCAGTAGACACTCCAGTTCTTTGCTTTAAAGCCTTTGGAAAGTGACCTCTGAAACCAATCAATGGCTACAAGTGCATGGAGAATTTAGAGATATGGCTGTCAATCTCAAGTGTATCGAAAATTTGGGTAAGATGGCTGTCACTCTAATGCGTAAGTCGAAAAAGATGGCTGTCATTCTCATGTGTATGGAGACGTTGGAGAGGTGGCTGTCATTCTCATGTGTATGGAAACGCTGGAGAGATGGCTGTCATTCTCATGTGTATGGAGACGTTAGAGAGGTGGCTGTCATTCTCATGTGTATGGAGACGTTAGAGAGGTGGCTGTCATTCTCATGTGTATGGAGACGTTAGAGAGGTGGCTGTCATTCTCATGTGTATGGAGACGTTGGAGAGATGGCTGTCATTCTCATGTGTATGGGGAAGTTGGAGAGATGGCTGTCATTCTCATGTGTATGAAGACGTTAGAGAGGTAGCTGTCATTCTCATGTGTATGGAGACATTTGAGAGATGGCTGTCATTCTCATGTGTATGGGGAAGTTGGAGAGATGGCTGTCATTCTCATGTGTATGAAGACGTTAGAGAGGTGGCTGTCATTCTCATGTGTATGGGAAGTTGAGAGATGGCTGTCATTCTCATGTGTATGAAGACGTTATAGAGGTGGTTGTCATTCTCATGTGTATGAAGAAGTTAGAGAGTGGTTGTCATTCTCATGTGTATGAAGACGTTAGAGAGGTGGTTGTCATTCTCATGTGTATGAAGACATTAGAGAGGTGGTTGTCATTCTCATGTGTATGGAGACGCTGGAGAGATGGCTGTCATTCTCATGTGTATGGAGACGTTAGAGAGGTGGCTGTCATTCTCATGTGTATGGAGACGTTAGAGAGGTGGCTGTCATTCTCATGTGTATGGAGATATTAGAGAGGTGGCTGTCATTCTCATGTGTATGGGGAAGTTGGAGAGATGGCTGTCATTCTCATGTGTATGAAGACGTTAGAGAGGTAGCTGTCTCATGTGTATGGAGACATTGGAGAGATGGCTGTCATTCTCATGTGTATGGGGAAGTTGGAGAGATAGCTGTCATTCTCATGTGTATGAAGACGTTATAGAGGTGGTTGTCATTCTCATGTGTATGAAGACGTTAGAGAGGTGGTTGTCATTCTCATGTGTATGAAGACGTTAGAGAGGTGGTTGTCATTCTCATGTGTATGAAGACGTTAGAGAGGTGGTTGTCATTCTCATGTGTATGGAGACATTGGAGAGATGGCTGTCATTCTCATGTGTATGGGGAAGTTGGAGAGATGGCTGTCATTCTCATGTGTATGGAGACGTTAGAGAGATGGCTGTCATTCTCATGTGTATGGAGACATTGGAGAGATGGCTGTCATTCTCATGTGTATGGAGACGTTGGAGAGATGGCTGTCATTCTCATGTGTATGGAGACGTTAGAGAGGTGGCTGTCATTCTCATGTGTATGGAGACGTTAGAGAGGTGGCTGTCATTCTCATGTGTATGGAGACGTTAGAGAGGTGGCTGTCATTCTCATGTGTATGGGGAAGTTAGAGAGATGGCTGTCATTCTCATGTGTATGAAGACGTTAGAGAGGTAGCTGTCATTCTCATGTGTATGGAGACATTGGAGAGATGGCTGTCATTCTCATGTGTATGGGGAAGTTGGAGAGATGGCTGTCATTCTCATGTGTATGAAGACGTTAGAGAGGTGGTTGTCATTCTCATGTGTATGGAGATGTTAGAGAAGTGGCTGTCATTCTCATGTGTATGAAGACGTTAGAGAGGTGGTTGTCATTCTCATGTGTATGGGGAAGTTAGAGAGATGGCTGTCATTCTCATGTGTATGAAGACGTTAGAGAGGTAGCTGTCATTCTCATGTGTATGGAGATGTTAGAGAGATGGCTGTCATTCTCATGTGTATGGAGACATTGGAGAGATGGCTGTCATTCTCATGTGTATGGAGATATTAGAGAGGTGGTTGTCATTCTCATGTGTATGGAGACGTTAGAGAGGTGGCTGTCATTCTCATGTGTATGGAGGCGTTGGAGAGATGGCTGTCATTCTCATGTGTGTAAGGAGGAGGACCGGTCTGCGGGTACCTGTACCCAGCCGGGTCCGGAACTGTTGAGGCTGCCTCCCCTGTTGCCTGGGGGAAGAAATGAGGGGCCGGACCAACCTCATGACCCGCGGAGGTGGGGTAACTTAAAAAGGAAAGAACGCGCAGCAGGCAGTTTGGCGCCAACCCATAGCAGCGCGCAGTCAGGTTAGCAGCTTGCTCCGTCCCTCGACTACTGGCGCCACGACAGACCACGTTGGTTGGTCCCCGCCGTCTGCAGTGGGACAGCTGCGCTGAGAGGTGACGTGCACTCAGTGACTGCTGGAGATAGAGGTGCCGTGTGCTCAGGGACTACCGGAGATAGATGTGCCGTGTGCTCCATGATTGTGAGTACTGCGCATGTGCAGAGGAGGGAAAGCCGAGTACCAGACGGACTCCTGCGGCCTTCCCTGTTACTTGCTCCACGTCAGTTCCCGTTGGACTTTAAAGGTGCTGCGGCTTTGTTTTTTCCGGCCGTACGTGTTTATGGACTAGGGGCTCAGCGGAAGGTACCGGAGACCAACTGCTGCCGCCAGAAGACGCACTACCGTTTGAGGGACCCCATCTGAGGACATCATCCCCAGGACTCCGCCGGAGCTACAACCCTGTGGGATCATCTTCCACAGAGAATCACACAGGACACAGGACACGATAAGTTTTCTTTCATTAGACTACCCTTGTTTTACATTTATAATTCCTACCATCCACCCTTTAACTATTTACCTCCCTGCGAGGAGTGAAAACTCTGTTCGGTTGAATTGCTGTATTTTGTTGGCCCATGCTCTGCCTCCTGCCTGTCACTGCATCCCGCAACCTGTTTACATGTAGAAACAACCCAGGATGTAGAAGGGAATACCGCAGTGACAGGGAAAGAAAAAAGAAGACCAGAAACACGATGCCAATAGTGAATTAATTGCCTTTATTTATCAAATGGCTCAAAATATAAAACCATTGTAGCCTTCCGGGGGGTTTAGCTCTAGGATCGCTGTCTGGGTAGACAGAATGGCACGGAAACAGTTCATTCAGACAGCAGTTTGGTGAAAACTGGCCGCAACCAGTTTTATTAAAGTCCACAGCACACAGATAAAAACAAAGCATAAACAAAAGACCTGGGCTTGTCTAGCCTCTAATTACACTTAGATAGATGGCCCTCTCTATCCGGGACCCAGACTCTACCAGTCTGTGCCCAAAACAACACATATGATATATGTTACCAGTATGGAGTTTCACAGACACTCCTCCTTGTGTCTGAAGGCACCTTTGAGAGAGATCCACTCCTATTCAGCCGCTATTCACACGGACCCGCACCGAGACCACTCCTGTGTCCGGGGTCCTTCCTGCACCCAGACTGAGATAGCTCACACTCCTCTGGAGACTGCTTCCTTGTGCCAGGACACCTCCCTGTGTCCGGGCTAAAGACAGCTCCCACACTCTTGGAGACACCTTCTGTGCCTGGACCCCTTGTCCAGACTGAATGAGCTCTCTGACTGTGCTCCCAAGCACCTACTTCTGGCTTCCTAATCAACACCTGAGTGGATTCAGGTCTGAGCTGCAAGCGTGTACTGAATGGCAGGTGTAGTGACCTTTCTTTACCACCAGGTTTACAAAGCCACACATTTCGCTCATACCAGTCAGCAAGGTACTTAGGTGAAATATACACCTCATTCACCACATATTCCTTCACTGTCTCACATATCCCCTCCCTCTTCTCCAGACCGGAGGGCTGGTCAACAATCCAACAGAGACAGTGAACTCTGGACCAGTCATGGCCCTCATCAGCTTTATCCTCACCACTGTCATAGCCAACATCAGTTTTCTCTTCATCTGAAGCATCCGCACTACCCTGTACCCTCCCAGGCCTATACTCTCTGCGGGCCTCGGGTATCCTGCACGGTTTCATCTTGACTTTAGTGCCAGCCTCAGTCTCGGTATAGTGGCTCACCAGATAAGTACGACCAGGCACGTCAGAACAGCTCTGCTGATTCTTCCTCAGAAACTTTCGTACCTCCTGTTTTTGGGGCACTGACCCTGTGTCACCAACTGTCACAGGAGGTATAGGGGTTTTCTCTAATTCCCCTGAACTTTCTTTAGCACATCTACTTTCTTAAATATCAGTTGATTCATAAATTCTACCTCACCGAACCCAAGCGCCTCTGTCATGGTCTCTGACCATTCCGAGCCACACTGTTCAAACGATTGGCATTGTAGAGGGAGCTGATCGTTTTTCTTGGTCGGTACACATAATTTATCCTCTTCTGGTACAGGCTCACTTTGCATAAGACTCAGAGCTCTTACTTCTTTCTCCAGGAGATCCTCATGGCTACGCATCTTCTCCTGTAGTTGTTGGACGTCCTTTACGTCTTCGGCCCTTTCTTCAGGCTCTTCTGGTAGGACATGCTCAGAAGCCCTACCATCAGTCTTCTTTTCCACCACGTTCTGCATCCCATCTGAGCTCCCGTGTATCTGCAGCGGCAACGGAGCGACACATCGCCCCTCCCACTCACTGGGACGTGGTTCAAGTGTAGACTCCATGAATATGCGCCTGAGCTCACCAAGGCCAACCCGAGGTCTCAAAATCTCATCTTGGGATTTATCCAGATCCTTTGGGTCGCTCGGGAACTCCGATGGCGCACCGGGCGCCGAACTTCCGGCCCGAGCTTCGCGAGTCGCAGCCACGGATCCGGACAGTACACCGTCCACGCCGCTGTCTCCAGCAGAAACATATTCCGGGGCAGAGTCATTCCCCACATCTTCAGTCTTGTTCCTCACAGCTTCACTTGAGACATCAGCCTCTGGTGAGGCACCTGGCCTGGTGTCCACCACTTCCATGGCTTTCTCCACCTCTGCAGCATCACCTTCCGAGTCCTTGGCCTGATGCAGATCCACACCATACATTGATAACTTCTCATTTTCAACAGCATCCACTTGTGCTGTGTTCAGTTTCAGAGTCCTGTCTTTCACCTTAGTCTTCGCCAGGGAACCGGCCAACGGTACAACATCTTCAGATACCATCCTCCGTCCGACTGCAAGGTCAGCCTCAGCCTTCCTCTCAGGACTCTCAATCTCCTCTGCTACCATGCCTTCCTCACTTGCACTGGTTGCTTTATTGTCATCAGATGACTCACTATCACCACCACTATCCCTGTCTGACCCCCTTTTCTCAGCCACATCTGGCTCACTTCCAGGGTTAGACACTTCATTTTCATTCACATCCGGCTCACTGTCAGGGTTATACAATTCATTCTCATTCACATCTTGATCTGGAACCTTAGTTAACATGTCATCCACAACATTAACTTCACCATCTGGTCCCTGGTTTCCCTCAGGTGGTCCCTCAAGTATGTGACTATGTGATAACCCCAGCACTATACTTCCATATAGCTCAGATACCAGGAGCTGACTTACGACCTCTCCCTGGACTTCAGTGTCCCTATACAATAGGTTATTGTTCATGGCAGCATGAGGAAACCTCTCCTCAGAGCCAGGCTCTTGGGGAACCTCATTCAGAACAATTACATTTTCCTGTGCCGTTTTAAGAGTGGGGTCTCGCACCGGCTCACTCCCAAAATTGTCACAGGAGCCAGGCAGGTCAGGGACACTCGGTTCCCGAGAACCACCATCCTCGTCTCCCAACATCACCTGCAAAGAAATGTCATCTTTATCACGGTCATCATCAGTATCATCACTATTATGATTAGCATTATCATCATTATCAATATCAGCATCCTCATCATGGTCATCATCATCATGATCATCATTATCATTATCAATATTATCATGGTCATCATCATTATCACATAAGTTTAACGGCCCACTAGCATTGTGTTCCGCCCCTCGGGACTGCGCACCCTCAGTAGGAGCTTCATCACACTGTCCATCAGAAACATTTTTCCCCCAGAGATCCTTAGACCGGGGAAAGTCACCACCCAATATAACGGGGTGCACCAGGGTCTTCACTACCCCCACTTCATATGAAACCTCCCCGAGTTTGGGGACCAAGTCCACGGCAGTCTCTGGGTAGACTTTGGTGTCTTCATGGATGTACACCACACTCAGGTGCTTATCAGGGATGAAGTCCCTATCACTCAGGCTGTCACATATGGAAGTCACTGGACTCTCTGAGTCCAAGAGGGCCTGTGCTGGGCAGTCATTTACAACCACCGGGGACCCCTGTGGTCCAGTCTCTTCGGCTGAGGTGGACACACACACAGGTTCTGCGCAGAGAGAGAGGGATCTGCCAACATCACAACACATAGGCTCCCCCTCTATTGGACAGTTGGCTGCAATTTCACGCCAGCTCCAACACTGTCCATCACACTCTCCCACCCACATGTCCCCTCGGGCCTGAACCCGCTTATCAGCATACCCCATGTCCCCAACAGCTGGAACGCTCTTACCGCGAGAGTTCAGCGTCCGGGAACTCCGAAGTGATGACCTCTCAGACGGCTGTACCTCAGGAGGACGTGCTTGGGTGTAGCGGTCCACTATCACCTTTTCAACTCCATAATCAGGCCTGCTGACTGCAGACTCCCAACTGTATCTCCAGTCACGAACTCCCCTGGCACGGGCTGTCACCGTAACACCCAGCCGGGTAAGAATCGCCGCTTTCAACTTGGCATAGTCTTCGCTGTCCTGCTTGCTCAGGTCAGCCCAGACTTTTTGGGGTTCCCCAATCAGATAGGGTACGACCGCCATGGCTCATTCAGATAGTGGCAGATTCTCCTTCTCTGCCAGTCTCTCAAACCTAGTAAGATATACCTCCACATCATCACGAGGTGTCATTTTTCTCAAGGACCGTCTTACCGCCTTCTTTATAGCGGACAACGCCGGTGCCTTCACAACATTACTTCGGGACGCGGCACCGAAATCCTTTTTTGGTGCTGTCATCTGCTCAACAAATAACCGGTTATTCTCCTGCTGCTGCAGGAATTGCTGCTGGGCCTGCTGCATGTGCTGCTGGTGCTGCAGGCGCTGCTGCTCCATGCTCTGCTGCATGCTTCGCTGGGCCTGCACCAGGTACTCAATGAGCTCCTCCATACTGCCGGACTCATCTGTCTCAATCACAGCAGTCTTATGTTGCACATTAACTTGCGCCATTTGTTCAAACAGCGCCTCCATGCTGTCATCCATGCTGTCAGACTTCTCTGTCTTCACAACTGTAGTCTTCACTCAAGACATACACACTACACAGCTTTTTTTTTTTTTTTTTTTTCCACAGAAAAATTCAGCCTTGCTGTGCAAACACTTTTTTTTTTTTTTTCCTTTGCAAAGTCTATTAGGGCTACTGTCTCTTTAAGACTGCTCCACAAACTTTTCTTTTGCTGCTGCACATTCCACAGTCATTTTCACAACAAGTTCAGCTTTGCTGTGCATACATTTTCTTTCTGCAGACCCTATCAGGGCCACTGTCTCTCCAAGACTGCTCCAAACAGACGTTTCTGCTGACACAACTTTTTTTTTTTTTTCTGTTGCTATTTCAATAGACTTCACCTTTAATGCTGTCTCTCGCCACTGTGCTGCATGCACACTCCAGCACTAACTGTATCAGGCACTGCGCTGCCCCAGCATTCTCCGCCAATTGTAGCCTTCCGGGGGGTTTAGCTCTAGGATCGCTGTCTGGGTAGACAGAATGGCACGGAAACAGTTCATTCAGACAGCAGTTTGGTGAAAACTGGCCGCAACCAGTTTTATTAAAGTCCACAGCACACAGATAAAAACAAAGCATAAACAAAAGACCTGGGCTTGTCTAGCCTCTAATTACACTTAGATAGATGGCCCTCTCTATCCGGGACCCAGACTCTACCAGTCTGTGCCCAAAACAACACATATGATATATGTTACCAGTATGGAGTTTCACAGACACTCCTCCTTGTGTCTGAAGGCACCTTTGAGAGAGATCCCTCCTATTCAGCCGCTATTCACACGGACCCGCACCGAGACCACTCCTGTGTCCGGGGTCCTTCCTGCACCCAGACTGAGATAGCTCACACTCCTCTGGAGACTGCTTCCTTGTGCCAGGACACCTCCCTGTGTCCGGCTAAAGACAGCTCCCACACTCTTGGAGACACCTTCTGTGCCTGACCCCTTGTCCAGACTGAATGAGCTCTCTGACTGTGCTCCAAGCACCTACTTCTGGCTTCCTAATCAACACCTGAGTGGATTCAGGTCTGAGCTGCAAGCGTGTACTGAATGGCAGGTGTAGTGACCTTTCTTTACCACCAGGTTTACAAAGCCACACATTTCGCTCATACCAGTCAGCAAGGTACTTAGGTGAATATACACCTCATTCACCACATATTCCTTCACTGTCTCACACCATGTATAATTAAAATATATATTATTAAAATAGAGACATACACAAAGCTGATACAGATATAATGCACACTCGCATGCATATCAATTTGACCATATACAGAAAGAGTTTAGAATATTATCCATATATATGCAGCGGGGAAGCAAGGCTCAAATAATAACCAGGAAAAAGGTCCACAAAAAATAATAAGACTAAATAATGCAGTATAACATGCCGTGTATATAAATTGGCAGCTAATAAATAAGGCCAAAAACGTTTACATGTGTACAGTATGGAGATATTGGAGAGATGGCTGTCATTCTATGTGTATGGAGACATTGGAAAGATGACTGTCATTCTCATGTGTATAGAGACATTGGAGAGATGGCTGTCACTTTCATGTGTATGGAGATGTTGGCGAGATGGATGTCACTCTCATTTGTATGGAGACTGGCGAGATGGCTGTCACTCTCATGTGTATGGAGACATTGGTGAGATGGCTGTCACTTTCATGTGTATGGAGATGTTGGCGAGATGGCTGTCACTTTCATGTGTATGGAGAAGTTGGAGAGATATCCGTCACTTTCATGTGTATGGAGATGTTGGCGAGATGGCTGTCACTCTCATGTGTATGGAGATGTTGGCGAGATGGCTGTCACTTTCATGTGTATGGAGATGTTGGCGAGATGGCTGTCACTCTCATGTGTATGGAGACGTTGGAGAGGTGGCTGTCACTCTCATGTGTATGGAGACGTTGGAGAGGTGGCTGTCACTCTCACGTGTATGGAGACATTGGAGAGATGGCTGTCATTCTCATGTGCATGGAGACATTGGAGAGATGGCTGTCACTCTCATGTGTATGGAGAAGTTGGAGAGATGGCTGTCATTCTCATGTGTATGCAGAAGTTGGAGAGATGGCTGTCACTCTCATGTGTATGGAGAAGTTGGAGAGATGGCTGTCACTCATGTGTATGGAGACGTTGGAGAGATGGCTGTCACTCTAATGTGTATGAAGATGTTGGAGAGATGGCTGTCACTCTCATGTGTATGGAGACATTGGAGAGATGGCTGTCATTCTCATGTGTATGGAGACGTTGGTGAGCTGGCTGTCACTCTCATGTGTATGGAGACGGAGAGATGGCTGTCATTCTCATGTGTATGGAGAAGTTGGAGAGATGGCTGTCACTCATGTGTATGGAGAAGTTGGAGAGATGGCTGTCATTCTCATGTGTATGGAGAAGTTGGAGAGATGGCTGTCACTCATGTGTATGGAGAAGTTGGAGAGATGGCTGTCATTCTCATGTGTATGCAGAAGTTGGAGAGATGGCTGTCACTCTCATGTGTATGGAGAAGTTGGAGAGATGGCTGTCACT
This sequence comes from Oophaga sylvatica, assembly GCA_033576555.1. Lineage (NCBI taxonomy): Eukaryota > Metazoa > Chordata > Amphibia > Anura > Dendrobatidae > Oophaga > Oophaga sylvatica. The sequence goes on from JARQOD010000004.1 coordinate 511,818,256, forward strand.
CATGTGTATGGAGAAGTTGGAGAGATGGCTGTCACTCTCATGTGTATGGAGACGTTGGAGAGATGGCTGTCACTCTCATGTGTATGGAGACATTGGAGAGATGGCTGTCATTCTCATGTGTATGGAGACGTTGGAGAGCTGGCTGTCACTCTCATGTGTATGGAGACGGAGAGATGGCTGTCATTCTCATGTGTATGGAGAAGTTGGAGAGATGGCTGTCACTCATGTGTATGGAGAAGTTGGAGAGATGGCTGTCATTCTCATGTGTATGGAGAAGTTGGAGAGATGGCTGTCACTCATGTGTATGGAGAAGTTGGAGAGATGGCTGTCATTCTCAAGTGTATGGAGACTTTGGAGAGATGGCTGTCATTCTCATGTGTATGGCGACGTTTGAGAGCTGGCTGTTACTCTCATGTGTATGGAGACGGAGAGATGGCTGTCATTCTCATGTGTATGGAGACGTTGGAGAGATGGCTGTCATTCTCATGTGTAAGGAGATGTTGGAGAGATGGCTGTCATTTTCATGTGTATGGAGACTTTGGAGAGATGGCTGTCATTCTCAAGTGTATGGAGACTTTGGAGAGATGGCTGTCATTCTCATGTGTATGGCGACGTTTGAGAGCTGGCTGTTACTCTCATGTGTATGGAGACGGAGAGATGGCTGTCATTCTCATGTGTATGGAGACGTTGGAGAGATGGCTGTCATTCTCATGTGTAAGGAGATGTTGGAGAGATGGCTGTCATTTTCATGTGTATGGAGACTTTGGAGAGATGGCTGTCATTCTCATGTGTAAGGAGAAGTTGGAGAGATGGTTGTCATTCTCATGTGTATGAGACTTTGGAGAGGTGGCGGTCATTCTCATGTGTAATCAGAAGTCAGAGATATGGCTGTCATTATTAAGTGTATGGAGGACTCGGGAGAGATGGCTGTCACTCTCATGTGTATGGAGATGTTGGAGAGATGGCTGTCACTCTCATGTGTATGGAGATGTTGGAGAGATGGCTGTCACTCTCATTGTAAGGTTCTTTGTCTCTGTTGACATGTTCCTTGAAACTCAGTTTTCCGTCGGCCATTTTGCTTTCTGTCTTTCTGCAGCTCTTGCCCTCAGTTAATATGGAGTTTCCAGTTTTCATGTTCCCGCCCTGATTCTTCCCTCTTGTTTCTTAAGCAGCCTCAGCTGAACAATCAGTGCTCCTGAATCAAGCCTCAGTCAGTCTGTGACCTGACTCCTGGAAGCCTTGGACTTGTACTCCAGCTATTCCCTACTGAGGAACTTTGGAACACTTTTGGACTCTGGAAACCTGCTGTTTGGTGAATCCATGTTTGCAGAGGAATTACGGTACAGAGAAGAGATCCTGAACCTGCTTTGGAGATTTACTGTAGTGCTTGAAGTTACTCTGGCCTGCTGTGTCTCCTGTCGCTGTTCCTGCAAACTGTGTGAACTTTTCAGCATGCTTGTATGAAGTAATACAAGTCATTTCATTTCAACCTATGTCTCCTGTGTTTTCCTCGCACCCAAGCACAAGACGCTATAGGAACTGTACACTATACATGACACTCATGTGTATGGAGACGTTGGAGAGGTGGCTGTCACTCTCATGTGTATGGAGAAGTTAGAGAGATGGCTGTCACTCTCATGTGTATGGAGACGTTGGAGAGGTGGCTGTCACTCTCATGTGTATGGAGAAGTTAGAAATATGGCTGTCATTCTCATGTGTATGGAGACGTTGGAGAGCTGGCTGTTACTCTCATGTGTATGGAGACGAAGAGATGGCTGTCATTCTCATGTGTATGGAGAAGTTGGAGAGATGGCTGTCATTCTCATGTGTATGGAGACTTTGGAGAGATGGCTGTCTTTCTCATGTGTATGGAGATGGAGAGATGGCTGTCATTCTCATGTGTAAGGAGAAGTTGGAGAGATGGCTGTTACTCTCATGTGTATGGAGACTGAGAGATGGCTGTCATTCTCATGTGTATGGAGACTTTGGAGAGGTGGTGGTCATTCTCATGTGTATGGAGAAGTAAGAGAGATGGCTGTCATTCTCATGTGTATGGAGACTTTGGAGAGGTGGCTGTCATTCTCATGTGTATGGAGACTTTGGAGAGATGGCTGTCATTCTCATGTGTAAGGAGAAGTTGGAGAGATGGCTGTCATTCTCATGTGTAAGGAGAAGTTGGAGAGATGGCTGTCATTCTCATGTGTATGGAGACTTTGGAGAGATGGCTGTCATTCTCATGTGTAAGGAGAAGTTGGAGAGATGGCTGTCATTCTCATGTGTAGGGAGAAGTTGGAGAGATGGCTGTCATTCTCATGTGTAAGGAGAAGTTGGAGAGATGGCTGTCATTCTCATGTGTAAGGAGAAGTTGGAGAGATGGCTGTCATTCTCATGTGTATGGAGACTTTGGAGAGATGGCTGTCATTCTCATGTGTAAGGAGAAGTTGGAGAGATGCTGTCATTTTCATGTGTATGGAGACTTTGGAGAGATGGCTGTCATTCTCATGTGTAAGGAGAAGTTGGAGAGATAGCTGTCATTCTCATGTGTATGGAGACTTTGGAGAGATGGCTGTCATTCTCATGTGTAAGGAGAAGTTGGAGAGATGGCTGCTACTCTCATGTGTATGGAGACGGAGAGATGACTGTCATTCTCATGTGTATGGAGACTTTGGAGAGGTGGCGATCATTCTCATGTGTATGGAGAAGTTGGAGAGATGGCTGTCATTCTCATGTGTAAGGAGAAGTTGGAGAGATGGTTGTTACTCTCATGTGTATGGAGACAGAGAGATGGCTGTCATTCTCATGTGTATGGAGACTTTGGAGAGGTGGCTGTCATTCTCATGTGTATGGAGACTTTGGAGAGATGGCTGTCATTCTCATGTGTAAGGAGAAGTTGGAGAGATGGCTGTCATTCTCATGTGTATGGAGACTTTGGAGAGATGGCTGTCATTCTCATGTGTAAGGAGAAGTTGGAGAGATGGCTGTCATTCTCATGTGTAAGGAGAAGTTGGAGAGATGGCTGTCATTCTCATGTGTAAGGAGAAGTTGGAGAGATGGCTGTCATTCTCATGTGTAAGGAGAAGTTGGAGAGATGGCTGTCATTCTCATGTGTAAGGAGAAGTTGGAGAGATGGCTGTCATTCTCATGTGTATGGAGACTTTGGAGAGATGGCTGTCATTCTCATGTGTAAGGAGAAGTTGGAGAGATGGCTGTCATTTTCATGTGTATGGAGACTTTGGAGAGATGGCTGTCATTCTCATGTGTAAGGAGAAGTTGGAGAGATAGCTGTCATTCTCATGTGTATGGAGACTTTGGAGAGATGGCTGTCATTCTCATGTGTATGGAGACTTTGGAGAGGTGGCTGTCATTCTCATGTGTATGGAGAAGTTAGAGAGATGGCTGTCATTCTCATGTGTATGGAGACTTTGGAGAGGTGGCGGTCATTCTCATGTGTAATCAGAAGTCGGAGATATGGCTGTCATTCTCATGTGTAAGGAGAAGTTGGAGAGATGGCTGTCATTCTCATGTGTATGGAGACTTTGTAGAGGTGGCGGTCATTCTCATGTGTAATGAGAAGTTGGAGAGATGGCTGTCATTCTCATGTGTATGGAGACTTTGGAGAGATGGCTGTCATTCTCATGTGTAAGGAGAAGTTGGAGAGATGGCTGTCATTTTCATTGTATGGAGACTTTGGAGAGATGGCTGTCATTCTCATGTGTAAGGAGAAGTTGGAGAGATAGCTGTCATTCTCATGTGTATGGAGACTTTGGGAGATGGCTGTATTCTCATGTGTATGGAGACTTTGGAGAGGTGGCTGTCATTCTCATGTGTATGGAGAAGTTAGAGAGATGGCTGTCATTCTCATGTGTATGGAGACTTTGGAGAGGTGGCGGTCATTCTCATGTGTAATCAGAAGTCGGAGAGATGGCTGTCATTCTCATGTGTAAGGAGAAGTTGGAGAGATGGCTGTCATTCTCATGTGTATGGAGACTTTGTAGAGGTGGCGGTCATTCTCATGTGTAATGAGAAGTCGGAGATATGGCTGTCATTCTTAAGTGTATGGAGGACTCGGGAGAGATGACTGTCACTCTATTTTGTAGGTCGGGAGAGATAACGGTCATTTTCAGCTGTATGGCCAGGTTTACACCCAGAGCAGCAATCTGTATACTAAAAGAGAAATGTTTGCTTTTTCATCTAGTTTCTTACAGTAACAAGATTTGTGATTATAATTTTGTTACCTGGAATACAATTTTGCAGAAAATTTCATTTAAAACTAATATTTTATGTCATGCAACATCATGTGATGATACTAAATTTAGCTATTGGAAAAGTTCAACTTTACTCCATTTATCTACATTCTGTACACAAAAATTTTTTTTTTCTAAAAAAAAATCTACCGTTCACAAATGGCACCCCTAAAGGTACTGCCACACTAAGCTATCCCGCTAGCGATCTCGTTAGCGTTGCATACTAATGAGATCGCTAGCGGGATTGTTTCTATATCGCTAAATGCAGTCACATTTAGCGATATAGTTAACGACGCTATCGCCGTTAGCGATCTTCTTAACGACTTTAGCGGTACAAAAGTACCGCTAAATCGCTAAGAAAAGGTGCCACACTCAGCGATTAGATACTTACCCAGCGGGAGCGCCGACGAGAAAAAGGGTCCGGAACGATTCCAGCGACGAGCGAGATCACAGCAGGAAGCTCGTCGCTGGCAGCATGCCGCACTGAACAATATCGCTAACGGGATCGCTAAATAGTGACGTTTTTTAGCGATCCCGTTAGCGATATTGTTTAGTGTGGCATACCCTTAAGTCTCCGAGTAACACCTTAAGCACACAGTGATATGACACAGACATAGTTACACATGCCAGAGGTCTGAGTCACAGGATCAAGGTCAAGACACTAAAGCCGAAAGTCACAGTCTAGTTCAGGGATCACTGGAAAATCCCTCAGAACAGGTGAAACCAAAGGTGATTTTACGTTAGCTGGCATTAAATAACCGCTGATCAGTAAATATTTACCCATCGACGGTCATTTAATAGCCTGATTATATAGGCAGATCACGCTTCAGATATCCACTGAACAATCAGTAACACATCATTCAGTGTGCTTAGACTGCCATTGTTCTCGGCAGCATGAATCCTGTTTACACAGAACGATGTGCTGCCGAGAACAATGATCATGTTCGCAAACCAAAAGATCATTTCACCTAACGAACGAGCAATTTCATGTTGGTCGAGTGATCAGTGTTAAGCCCCCGTCTCACATAGCGATCTCGCTAGCGAGATCGCTGCTGAGTCACTAGTTTTGTGACGCAGCAGCGATCTCCCCATCGATATCGCTGTGTGTGACATTCAGCGACGATCAGCCCCCCTGCTGGGTATCGCTGATCGTCGCTGAAAGGCCAGGACATTTTTTTGATCGTTGGTCTCCCGCTGACAGGCACGCATCGCTGCGTGTGACAGGCGGGAGACCAGCGATCCGCTGGTAACCAAGGTACACAGCGGGTTTCCAGGCGCGGGGCTGTGCCTAGAAACCCGCTGTGTACCTTGGATACCAGCTCCCTGAAGCAGGGAGCTGGTAACCAAGGTACACAGCGGGTTTCCAGGCACCGTGCAGCGCCTGGAAACCCGATGTGTACCTTGGTTACCAGCTCCCTGCATCAGGGCGCTGGTATCCAACGTACACTGCGGGTAACTAGCGATGTTTACCCGCAGTGTCCTTGTACTGATCGCTGCCTGTGCTGCCTGTTTGGCAGCTCAGCAGCGATAATGTAGCGACACACCAGCGATCCTGATCGTTGTCGGGATCGCTGGTGTATGCTATGTGAGACCCAGGCTTAAGGCTCACTGGGTGGGGTGGATCCTCTAAGCACCAGGTCAGGGTGGGCACATGGACCACGCTTTGTTGCAGGAAGGTTTTGGCAGTGAGGTCTTGGCACATTCAGGATTCTCAGGAGCAGCGAGACGTATGAAGTGGAATCTAGCAGGGATGGAAGAAAGTAAAGCAGAGAATGTACAGAAGGTGGAGCACACCAAACATAGATGTATAGAGTCTGGATCCCAAGATAGGTGTGTGTCTTTATGGGCTTTAAATAGGACTAGGGAGATTGTCATTGATCTACGGAGGGCAACTTGCAAAACCAGATGTGGAGCACAACAGAGGGCAGCAGACCTAGAGGAAGGAAATCGAGCTTGAGATACTTGGGACAGGTCTGTAACAATTGGCAGCCTGTTTAGACTGCAAGATTATTTAGAAATGAAGATTCCTAGTAACACCAATTTTACTCTGTAAATGTACTTTAAGAATAAATCTGCTTCTGGAGCTGGAAATCCACATCAAAATCAATAGCAGCAAAATCTTTCCAAAATCTTTTGGCTTTTGTTGCAGATTTATTATTGTTACAAATTCTACTTTTACATTGCACAGGGTGAAATTTTGCAGTATATGTTGCAGTCAGTTTATGCTGCAGATTTCTGATCTGCGGCACCAGTCGGCTTCCTTTCCAGTTTGCGGCAAGTACGATGCTGGTTCTGTAATATGCATCAGATTTTAAGCACAAGAACATCCCATGTATTTCCAACTAGTGCAGAACGTAACTTAAAGCTGGCTATGCACATTTCATGTATATAGGAAGAACCCGCAAATTTCAATGGGGTAATTCCATCCTTACCCGGTTCTTGTATGTCTAGGTCTGTGCTTTGCCACATATTCTTCACCTCATCAAGTCTCCTGAGTGCAGAAAAGTTGAGAAGTATTATCAGGATGTCAGTAATCAGAGACAATAATATATCTTCCGTGCAGGATCAGTTCATTCCTTGGTCTGATTCCCATTACTGTCAACTAAGAGAAATATTCAGTTTGACTTTTTACTGAGAATACAAGTCAAGAATTTTGTGCATGTTCCCTGTTGACATCTCCAGATGTGCCTATGTGAACCGAGCATCCCGGCTCATTTCTTCGATGTGCCGTTGCCCCCCTTGGCTCAGAGGGAAACAGCTGCAGAAACCATTGAAAGAGAGCAAAACTACCAGGGGCTGTGGCTTTCCAGGCTCACGGTATCAGAGTGCAATTGGGGTGAGCTGGAGTCCTGATACATTGACACTGGGGACAGGATATGGATCATCCATCTTCTCCTTTCTGCATGTACATATTTCCACCAGCTGCTCGAGAGCAGGAGATGGCTGGCATACAATTTCACTTTTTCAAGATTATCCATGCCGTAACACACCAAAAATACCCGTAGCCTTCATTATAAGCCTTCATTTCTTGTCTTTTAAACATTTTACCTTTATACAATGTTCTTAATCAAATTAATATACTATACTATATCCTATACAGGAGTCACGGTTTCATAACTGACTCTCGCCTAAGGACGCTGTGAGTGACTGAAAGTGGTCAATCCGGTGGTATTTAGATTGAAGCTTCCTCCATAACTCCACATCCCTAATGTCTTCCATAAATCCCTGTTGAAGGAATTTGTTCCCTCAGTGGGGTCACCCTCATCCCCGCCTCCTCTGGCAGCTGTTGATGACAGTCTAGAGTATGAGGTGCAATGGGTTGTGGATTCTCGGAGGGTCCGTAATTCCCTTCAATACTCATACTTTGGAAGGGATATGGACCCGGAGGAGAGATCCTGGGTTCCAGTCCGATCCATGAGGGCTGATCGACTGGTCAGAGCCTTTCATGCTATGTTTCCTTGGACGCCTAGGGGACCAGTGAATCCCCCTAGAAGAGGGGTACTGTCACGGTTTCATAACTGACTGTGGCCTAGGAACACCCAGGAGAAGAGAGCAGAGCCAGGGATACCTGTAATAGGTATATAACACTCATACTGATAACTCACCCTTTCATTTTAAGTAAGCTCTTGAGGCATATTCTCAAATAAACTTATGTCCATAGATCAGCGTTAGCTCCGATCAGAGACATTAAGGCCACCATACACATTAGATTGCTGATGGAAGAACAATGGTTCGGCTGATTGTTGGACCGGCAGCCATCTTGGCCGGCATTCCTATACATAGGAGCGCTGGTTCTGCCCATCCCTCCTGTGTTCTCTATGAGCTGAAATGTCCAGTAATGGCCTATCTCCAATGCTATGGGTTATGCAGCAGGACAATGATTCAAAGCACATCAAAAAGTCCACCTCTGTATGGCTTAAGAAAAACGAAATTAAGACTTTGGAATGGCCTAATCAAAATCCTAACCTTAATCCGATTGAGACGCTGTGGCAAACACTTTTTCACACAACTGAACAAGAAGTCTCTCAAACTTGCTTTGTAACATCATTTATTTCATTTTTGTTAGCTATTAAAAGGTCTCATAACTACAAGATTATCTTTGTTTTTTCCTCTGAGAGCAACCTTCTACACCAGAGATAATGGGACATACACCTTCCAAAACGTTCGACTTTTGTCTCTTCAGTCCACAGAGTATTCTTCCAAACGTCTTGGGGTCATCAAGATGTTTTCTGGCAAAACTGAGATGAGCCATTATGTTCTTATTGCTCAGCAGTGGTTTTAGTCTTGGAACTCTGCCATGCAGGTCATTTTTGCCCAGTTTCTTTCTTTTGGTGGAGTCATGAACACTGACCTTAACTGAGGCAAGCGAGGCCTGCAGTTCTTTGGATGTTATTGTGGGGTCATTTGTGACCTCTTGGATGAGTCGTCACTGCGCTCTTGGGGTATTTTTGGTCAGTCGGCCACTCCTGGGAAGGTTCACTACTGTTCCATGTTTTCGCCATTTGTGGATAATGGCTCTCACTGTGGTTCTCAGAGTCCCAAAACATTAGAAATGGCTTTATAACCTTTTCTAGACTGATAGATCTCAAATACTTTGTTTCTCATTTGTTCCAGAATTTCTCTGGATCGCAGCATGATGTATTGCTTTTGAGTATCTTTTGGTCTACTTCACTTTGTCAGGCAGGTCCCATTTAAGTGATTTCTTTTTAATTTATGTTTAAAGAGGGGGGCAATCACATTTTCACACAGGGCCCTGTGGGTTTGGATTTCTTTTTCCCTGGATAATAAAGACCTTCATTTAAAAATTGCATTTTGTGTTTACTTGTGTTATCTTTGTCTAATATTTACATTTGTTTGATGATCTGAAACATTTAAGTGTGAAAAACAAGCAAAATAATAGGAAATCAGGAAGGGGGCAAACACTTTTTCACATCACTGTAAGATGTAAGGTGTAATTTACAGGGAAGAATTTGGCACAAATTAATAGGCTAAAAACACCAAAAACTAGAAAACCAAAGGTGGAAATGAAATAATGAAAATACTGATGCAAAATGCTAATCAAAATACTGTCAGCGCTTTTCGGGCAGGTGCAGACGACCATTGTTTCTCCATCTGAGAAAATCAGTCCGATTATCCTACTCACGCTCTGATAGTTGAGATCCGATTTTCTAGGAGGTGGAGAGTAAAAAAAAAAGTTTCTCCACCTTCTCCGTTATGTCAGTCGGTGAAATTTATGTCATTCGAGTGCGGTTCAATTTTTTCCACAAGCCCATAGACATGAATGAGCAAGTGTCACACTGATTCTCAGAGGCAAATCGTGTTCGATGCAATTTTTTTGTGCATAGTCTCATAGAATAACATGGGTATAAGTGCTATTCATTAAAACCACGGCTAGCTCTCGTCCGATTAAAACGGTCGTCTGCACGAGCCATTTGGTGGATAATCCATTTGGGGTCCATGGACACCAGGCGTGTCATATTCAGACTACAGTGCCCCAAATGCCACAGTTTACAAAAGTGCTTAAAATATCTGACGCAATAAATAACCTTGATATGTCCATGTATTAGGTTCAATGTGAACTTGGGTACTGTGGTCGTTATATGACCATGTCCATGAGCCCTGAGGATGAAGATGTTTACATGGAGGGAATAGGCACGCTGTATTTTGGGTTTCCACTCGTTCCTCATGCACAATATGTTACCATGTGTGACTTGTACATAAGATTTGCTCTGGCCTTTTCCATAAATGATCTCTGTGTCAAAAGTCGCTCAGCAGGAACTATAACTTCTAGATCCTGAAGCCCATGAAACAAGCTGACATTATAGAGGGCCGAGACCTTCCTTCACCCCCTTACATGTACTGTAAATCAACCCTTGTGTCCCGCGGTCTTATGCCCCCTGTTGCGTGCTAATTTTACGCCAACATTGCTGTAACATTCCAGAATTTCAGAGTCACTTACAGACAAAGATGCTATATGAGCCAAGAGGATATTTTGGTAACGGATCTTGACATAACAGCCAAATAAACAGCAAAAAAAAAAGAAAATATATTCACTTTGTATAACACAGAGATCATTGATCTATATAGAATAGCAAAGCGGTCATGACCCTGGGCAGGGTTACTGTGCTAGATCCACTTGTTGTCACCCCAGAAGGACTTCTCGTTTCAGAACAAAATCTTTTAAGGTATCCCTTTAAAAAATTGGATTGCCCATGAAAAAATTCTGTTTTAAAAGGGCTTGTCTCACTTAATGGTGTTTTCCAGACAATGACATTTAATGTTGAAAGGACTCAGGCTGGTGTATAAAAAATTAAAGAAATTATTCTCATCTCCAACGATTCCTTGCAGGTCCTTTTTTGAAAAAAAAAAGCTTTGAAGACTTTGGTGGCTTACCAGTGTTTAACATGTGGGGATTTAGTTAAAGCCGTCGACTATAATGGGTCAACCATATAGACTCTAAAAAGAGCTGAGTCAAGCCAGTGGCACAATGCTTTCCTAGGGCTGTTGCCCCTTTTGTGTAGTGGTCCCTTGGCTGGTATCACACATTTGCACATGGAAACACAAGAAGTGCATGAATTGAAACTGAAAGGGAGAAGATACAGATTAGAGATTAGAAAAAACTTTTTGACAGTGAGGGTGATCAATGAGTGGAACAGGCTGCCATGAGAGGTGGTGAGTTCTCCTTCATTGGAAGTCTTCAAACAGAGGCTGGACAGACATCTGTCTGAGAAGGTTTAGTGAATCCTGCATTGAGCAGGGGGTTGGACACGATGACCCTTGAGGTCCTTTCCAACTCTAACAATCTATGATTCTATAATTTTATGACATTCAAGGTCTGAGTACAAACCACAATATCTGCGTCGGCCACCAGTCTGCTGACCAGAACTTAGCAGTCTTATAGGCATATGTGAGGCTGTAGGGTTCAGGGCAGAAGACCCACAGCTGTGCCTGACATTGTGGATCGAATTCAAATTGTGAATGTCAGGTCTTAAGACGAAAAGTAGGTTGGTGCTATTGACCCATGATTATTAGAGCCCAGATTTTACATTGGGGATGATTTTATATTTACACCTATAATCTGATATTAAAGGGTTTGTACCAAGATTACAAGCTATAAAAAGTCATCACCTTTCCGTTTACTCGTCACTGAGGATTGGAGCACCCCACCGATCATAAAAATGAAAGTGAACACTTTCCCAGTGGAGATAGCAGAGTACTGATGGAAATAGCAGAGCACAGTTCTCAGTCAACGCTATAGATTTTGAATGGGGCAGCCGTGCACATACTCCATCCCATCTTCATTTACGTTGAGGAGTCTTGACCCCTGTTCTAGTGATTGGAAAGAATAGAAAAGGCTCCCTATATGCTGAGAAACCTAAGTGCTCGGTGGATAGGCCATAAATAGAGATGAGTGAATTGCTTTGTGCGACACCGGTCCATTGTCCATTTCAATAGTATCTGGCTGTGGACAGGAGCTGCCTAAATTTTGCTACCCTCTGGGATCCCAGGCGTTGCTTATGATTAGCCAGGCTGGCGAAACGTAACGTTATTTTCTGCGTTGATGCCGCAAAGATGATGTCTGTGTGTGTCCCAGCTATGTAAGGCACACATAAAATCCAGGAGAATGCACAGGAAGGTAACCGCAACGCTTGATATCTATGCACTTCACTCACACTTTCAGACACACCCATTAGGGGTATAAGAGGGAGTGACACGTAGCAGAGTCAGATAGTTTCCTGTCTGAGAAGAGCTCAGGTTGTGTAGCCCTGGTGTGAAGGCACACGCAGTACCCTGGAGGATGTGTGGAGAGATAGCAGTTTAATGCTCTATAACCATTCACTCCAACACACACTTAGACACACCCTTAGGGTATTTAGTCACTCGTCAGGGAGTGGTCAGGAGTCATTCAGTGATTCTTTCAGTGAGTCTAGCCTGGACCTGGAGGGAGGAAGTAGTCCAGCCTGAGTCTGTCAGCAGTTCAGAAAGTGGAGGCCAGTAAAGGTGAGCCAGATCACCTCAGCCTGGTCAGAGCTGTGCCCCACTAGAAAACGGACTGAGACACCTAATGAGAAGGAAGAGTTAGTTACAGATACTTCAGTCTCCTGTCTCAAGGACAGTGAAGGTTCAGAGACGTGCTCCTGCCTAGTGGAATACTGAGATTCTGTCAGCAAGCTCTGGAGAGAAGTAAGAAAGGGATTGACCTATATAACCTGTGGAAGTGTGGAGTGCTTATGCTACAAGCGCGGACAAGGCGAAAGGCACAGTGGAAGGAATTTAGAAGTGCTTTAGGATTGGAGAAGTCCTGCACATTGTCACCGGTCACTGGGGACCGAAGCATCACTATAGCTTCACGCATAGTGGTAGAAAAACCAGAGGCTTACTGGACCTTAGGTAACAGAAAGCAGCCCTTGGAGTGTCGGTACGTAACTGGGGTCAGGGGGAGTGAGAACCTTGAGCCTGATCAGCAAGAATAGGAACTCAGCTCTCTCATAGGAAGGCTCCGACCACAAAACTGACCGGGCAGTACAGCTTTGAAATAGCTGGAGTTTATAGAGGGAACTACGCTTTATGCTGGTTGGACTCATCATTGTGAACGCAAAGGAGGCCCCTAACTTGTCCAGCTGCTACCTCAAAACACATTCTCCATTGGATCAGCCTCCCTGGGACCTGCCTTACCATCTTACAAGTAAAAGGTATGGAAAGACGCTGACGGTGTGAGACTGAGTTATTTAATTGCATGCCTGCACAATCCCACCATAACCATCGACCTGAGGGAAGAGTCCCACCTGTAGGGGACCCGACATCTAGCTGCCTCACCATCCCCTCAGAGATCTACAGCAGCGCTGGTACAAATTACCAGAGACTACAGGTGGCGTCACGAACTGTAAATATATCTATCCCCTGTAAATATTCCCCCAACATACGCCAGACCGCCAGGGCCACAGACCGAGCCACCGCTACCTGTGACAAACCCCATAGACTTCCATGGGCTTGGCTCTGAGTACCCCATTGCCCTGGTAACCCACAATTGTGGTGGCGGGTCGACACAAAAACTTTGGCGTCACGAACAGGATGCGAAACTTGCAAAATTGCGAGCCCTGTGTGCCTGTGGAGGTGTTTTTGTGGGAAAGGACTGTTTGCTATTTTTGGCGCTAAAATCCGCCATTTTGCCGCCAAATTCGCGCCCTCAGGCGCTGGAGAAGAAGGTGGGCGTGGATTCGTGGGCGTGTGCCCCCCCTGTGGCGCGAAGAGAATGCCTGCCCTCTCAAAGTGCTATTACAATATGCGATCCTGCCCTACAGCAAAGGAGGTCCGCCTCCTCTTCACCTTCCCTGCGAAGAGGAGGAGACGCAAACCCCGCCTCCACGGAAGAGACCGGACGGCTCTAAAAGAAGAGGAGAGACGGTTCTGGAACATCATGGAAGCAGGACGTGTGCAGCCGAGCAGGGAAGCGGTGGGAGGCAGGCCCCGCTCCCCAGCCAAGCTGCCACTGGAACCGGAACCATCCGTGGTCCTGCACCTGCAGCAAGTGTGTAGCCCTGGTGTGAAGGCACACGCAGTACCCTGGAGAATGTGTGGAGAGATAGCAGTTTAATGCTCTATACCCATTCACTCAATATACACTAGACACACCCTTAGGGTAGTGTAGTGACTCGTAGGGAGTGGTCAGTGTAGATTCGTTGAGTGATTTAGGAGTCAGTTTCCTGTCTTCGGACAGAGCAGACGTGTGGAGTCTAGCTGGGACTTGGAGGGAGGAAGCAGTCCAGCTTGGTTCTATCAGCAGTTCAGCAAGTGGAGGCCAGTAAGGGCGAGATATAGATCACCTCAGCCTGGTCAGAGCTGTACCTCACTGAAGATATTGATAAAGAAGGAAGAGTTTAGTACAGAAATACTTCAGTCTCCTGTCTCAAGGACAGTGAAGGTTCAGAGACGTGCTCCTGCCTAGAAGATTACTGAGAGTCTGGTAACTAACTCTGAAGGAAGGAAAAGAAGGGAGTGATTATATGACTTTTTGCAAGTGTGAGTGTTTATGCTACAAGCGCGGACAAGGCGAAAGGCACAGTGGAAGGAATATTTAAAAGTGCTTTTGGATTGGAGAAGTCCTGCAAATGTGTAGCCCTGGTACACAATACCAGGAGGATGAGTGGAGAGGTAACGGTTAATGGCTCTTCATGATATCATGTACACTTCGGACACACCCACCAGGGGTGTGGAGGGGAGTGCTAAGTAGTCTGAGTTCAGTTCAGTCAGTGACTCGAAGGAGTGAGGAAGTGCAGTCTTTGTGCAGTTCAGAAAGTGGAGGCCAGTACAGGTGAGCCAGTTCACCTCAGCCTGGTCAGAGCTGTGCCCCACTATTAGACGGACTGAGATATCTATTAAGAGTTGAGCATATCGAAGGGCATAGTGGAAGAGAACAGAGAAGTGCCATAGGTATAGGATACCTGCACATTGTTACCGGTCACTGGGGACCGAAGGATCACTAAAGCTTCACGCTTAGTGGTAAGAAAACCAGAGGCTTATCGGACCTTAGGTCGTGGCAAGCATCCCTGAAGAGTCAGTACGTATCTGGGGTCAGGGAGAGTGAGAACCTTGAGCCTGATCAGCAAGAATAGGAACTCAGCTCTCTCACAGGAAGGCTCCGACCACAAAAACTGACCGGGCAGAACAGCTTTGGAATAGCTGGAGTTATAGAGGGAACTACGCTTCAGGCTGGTTGGACTCATCAACATTGGACAGTAAAGGAGGCCCCTAACTTGCTTAGCCGTTGCCTCAAAGCTCATCCTCCATCAACCCCATCAGCCTCCCTGGGACCTGCCTTACCATCTTACAAGTAAAGGTATGGAAAGACGCTGACCGTGTGAGACTGAGTTATTTACTTGCATGCCTGCACAACCCTGCTTTAACTACCGACCTGAGGGAAGAGTCCCACCTGTAGGGGACCCGACATCTAGCTGCATCACCATCCCCTCAGAGATCTACAGCAGCGCTGGTACAAATTACCAGAGACTACAGGTGGCGTCACGAACTGTAAATATATCTATCCCCTGTAAATATTCCCCCAACATACGCCAGACCGCTAGGGCCACAGACCGAGCCACCGCTACCTGTGACAATCCCATAGACTTCTACGGGCTCGGCTCTGAGTACCCCATTGCCCTGGTAACCCACAATTGTGGTGGCGGGTCGACACACACATTGTTACCGGTCACTGGGGACCGAAGGATCACTATAGTTTCAAGCTTAGTGGTAAGAAAACCAGAGGCTTATCGGACCTTAGGTCGCGGCAAGCAGCCCCTAAATAGTCGGTACGTAACTGGGGTCAGGGGGAGTGAGGACCTTGAGTCTCTGCAGGACAAGATAGGAATTCAGCTCTCTCACAGGAAGGCTCTGACCACAAAACTGACTGGGCAGTACAGCTTTGGAATAGCTGGAGTTATAGAGGGAACTACGCTTCATGCTGGTTGTACTCATCGTTGTGAAAGTAAAGGAGGCCCCTAACTTGTCCAGCTGCTATCTCGAAATACATTCTCCTTGGATCAGCCTCCCTGGGACCTGCCTTACCATCTTACAAGTAAAGGTATGGAAAGACGCTGACCGTGTGAGACTGAGTTATTTACTTGCATTCCTGCACTACCCTATCATAACCATCGACCTGAGGGAAGAGTCCCACCTGTAGGGGACCTGACATCTAGCTGCCTCACCATCCCCTCAGAGCTCTACAGCAGCGCTGGTACAAATTACCAGAGACTACAGGTGGCGTCACGAACTATATATATATCCCCTGTAAATATACCCCCCAACATACGCCTGACCGCCAGGGCCACAGACCGAGCCACCGCTACCTGTGACAAACCCCATAGACTTCTACGGGCTCGGCTCTGAGTACCCCATTGCCCTGGTAACCCACAATTGTGGTGCGTGGTCGAGACAAATTGGCGTCACGAACAGGATGCGAAACTCGCAAAATTGCGAGCCCTGTGTGCCTATGGAGTTGTTTTTGTGAAAAGGACTGTTTGCACTTTTGGCGCCAAAAATCGCCATCTTTGTCGCCATATTCGCGCCCTCAGGCGCTGGAGAAGAAGGTGGGCGTACCTTCGTGGGCGTGTACCCCCCTGTGGCGCGAAGAAAATGCCTGCCCTCTCAAAGTGCTATTACAATATGCGATCCTGCCCTACAGCAAAGGAGGTCCGCCTCCTCTTCACCTTTCCTGCAAAGAGGAGGAGACGCAAACCCCGCCTCCACGGAAGAGACCGGACGTCTCTGGAGGAAGATGAAAGAACGCTCTGGAACATCATGGAAGCAGGACGTGTGCAGCCGAGCAGGGAAGCGGAGGAAGGCAGGCCCCGTGCCCCAGCCAAGCTGCCACCAGCACCGGAATCATCCGTGGTCCTGCACCTGCAGCAAGCATTGCTGGAAATCAAAGAAGAAAATGCACGACTGAAAAGATGATTTTGCCACAACCTGGATTTGAAGAGATAGAGAGACGCCGGCGTACCCTGGAGCAGCGGCGGCTGTGGGACGCGGTGATCTCTCCCTTCGATGATTCCCTACGTCTGGAGTTACCAAAACTTCTGCTGCCCAAGGCAAAGGAGCAACCGGAGGCTGCCCCCGAAAGTACCAATCCTGATCCCACCGGTGAAGCGGTGGAGGCGAAGGAGGTTGAGGATGTACCGCCAGTTCCGGAACGCCCGCCCGGCCAGGAGGCCGCAGCAGATGATCGATCCCCGACACCGGAGGGGTCCTGTCCGTCATTACCAGACGTGGACTGGGACGAGATGGCGCGCCTGGATGACGTCGCCTATACCGCCCAGTGGGAATGTGAGTGGCAGCGTCGTGAGGAGAAACATCAACGCCAGCAGGAGGAAGAGCGGGAAGCTCAGCGCAACCGACAGCGACAACATGCAGAGCTGATCGCGGACAAGGAGAGTGTCCGGAGAGAGAAAGGTACCCTGAGGGAACCGCGGCGGCAGGGGTGTGTGACAGAGTTCCAGCTCCGAAAGGGCTGGGGCTTCATCAGGGAATCGGGCCTCTACCCAGGGGTCTTTGTCAGTAGACGCGACGTAGAATCCCACCTACCGCAAGGTCATCCCGGGAGGGACCTAATTAATGGAGACATTGTCACATATACACGACACTGGGGAATGAAGGGATGGTATGCCCTTAACGTCACCATCGTCCGTGACCCCGTTCCCGACGCAGGTAACGTCACCACTACCGCAGCGTCCCCGTCTCCAGCTCAAACAGCATCCGGCCGTGCCCCAGCATCGCCCCCTGCAGGCTCCTCGCAAATGGAAGCAATGTCTACATACTCTTCGTCATCTAGTCATCCTTCTGCATCGCAACTTGCGACCCAGTTTCCATCGCAATCTATGACACGATCGATTTCGCTAACTGTAACGCAAATTGAAACGCAATCGGTGTCTTGCAAGGAGAAAGTACCCGTTGCGCCCCTAGAGGTTCGCACGAGAACTGTGGCGACCCAGACCCTAATAGCAGCACACGACTTGTTAGTAATGGGATCTAGGGACCATCGCATTGTTCCAGCCCCCGGGGTGGAAAATGTCATTGAAGTCAAGAGAATGTGAAGAACGGTAGGACCCAGACAGGGTTTACCGCAACTAAGAAGATGTACATAAGTTTTATAAAAGTGAAAATGTTTTGCACAAGTTAAATGAGTATATAGTGTATATATATATTGCCAAAAGTAGAATGCCCGGCTGGGTAATCAGATAAAAAAAGTTTTTGCACTTTATTGTGATGTGATTTGATATAATGTGTCTTTTTCTTATTATGGACTCAGAGGCTGAGGACTGTGCCAGCCCAGAACTTATCTGTATATAGTTGCACCTTGTGCCTTATCTTGGTTTTACATAAAACCACCACAATTACCTCTGAATACAAAACCCGTGTGGTGTGGCACTGAGTGAGGTCTGCATTCGGATGTCCTGCAGCCCACCCAGGACCCACGTTGAAGGTTTGGTGCGGGTCCTTCACAAGCATATTGTCTATTTATATGAAAATGATATTTAATATTTGTACATTTCTATATATAATGTTTTGTTTGCAACGTTCAAGACATCCTTACCTCCCGGATGGGACGAATTAATGTTTAATGTTGATGTTTAATGCATAAACAAAATTGTCTCTTTGTATTTTACAGCCCGGGAGTGCTGTCTTTTACCATGGGGAATGTGTAGCCCTGGTGTGAAGGCACACGCAGTACCCTGGAGAATGTGTGGAGAGATAGCAGTTTAATGCTCTATACCCATTCACTCAATATACACTAGACACACCCTTAGGGTAGTGTAGTGACTCGTAGGGAGTGGTCAGTGTAGATTCGTTGAGTGATTTAGGAGTCAGTTTCCTGTCTTCGGACAGAGCAGACGTGTGGAGTCTAGCTGGGACTTGGAGGGAGGAAGCAGTCCAGCTTGGTTCTATCAGCAGTTCAGCAAGTGGAGGCCAGTAAGGGCGAGATATAGATCACCTCAGCCTGGTCAGAGCTGTACCTCACTGAAGACATTGATAAAGAAGGAAGAGTTTAGTACAGAAATACTTCAGTCTCCTGTCTCAAGGACAGTGAAGGTTCAGAGACGTGCTCCTGCCTAGAAGATTACTGAGAGTCTGGTAACTAACTCTGAAGGAAGGAAAAGAAGGAGTGATTATATGACTTTTTGCAAGTGTGAGTGTTTATGCTACAAGCGCGGACAAGGCGAAAGGCACAGTGGAAGGAATATTTAAAAGTGCTTTTGGATTGGAGAAGTCCTGCACATTGTTACCGGTCACTGGGGACCGAAGGATCACTATAGTTTCAAGCTTAGTGGTAAGAAAACCAGAGGCTTATCGGACCTTAGGTCGCGGCAAGCAGCCCCTAAATAGTCGGTACGTAACTGGGGTCAGGGGGAGTGAGGACCTTGAGTCTCTGCAGGACAAGATAGGAATTCAGCTCTCTCACAGGAAGGCTCCAACCACAAAACTGACTGGGCAGTACAGCTTTGGAATAGCTGGAGTTATAGAGGGAACTACGCTTCATGCTGGTTGTACTCATCGTTGTGAAAGTAAAGGAGGCCCCTAACTTGTCCAGCTGCTATCTCGAAATACATTCTCCTTGGATCAGCCTCCCTGGGACCTGCCTTACCATCTTACAAGTAAAGGTATGGAAAGACGCTGACCGTGTGAGACTGAGTTATTTACTTGCATTCCTGCACTACCCTATCATAACCATCGACCTGAGGGAAGAGTCCCACCTGTAGGGGACCTGACATCTAGCTGCCTCACCATCCCCTCAGAGCTCTACAGCAGCGCTGGTACAAATTACCAGAGACTACAGGTGGCGTCACGAACTATATATATATCCCCTGTAAATATACCCCCCAACATACGCCTGACCGCCAGGGCCACAGACCGAGCCACCGCTACCTGTGACAAACCCCATAGACTTCTACGGGCTCGGCTCTGAGTACCCCATTGCCCTGGTAACCCACAATTGTGGTGCGTGGTCGAGACACAAGCATTGCTGGAAATTAAAGAAGAGAATGCCAGACTGAAAAAGATGATTTTGCCACAACCTGGCATGGAGGAGATCGAGAGACGCCGGCGTACCTTGATGCAGCGGCGGCTGTGGGACGCGGTGTTCTCTCCTCTCGACGACCCCTCACGACTGGAACTTCCAAAATTTCTGCTGCCCAAGGCTAAGGAGCAACCGGAGGCTGCCCCCGAAAGTACCGACCCTGATCCCACCGGTGAAGCGGTGGAGGCAAAGGAGGTTGAGAGGTGCCGCCAGTTCCGGAACGCCCGCCCGGCCAGGAGGCCGCAGCAGATGATCGATCCCCGATAGGGACACCGGAGGGGTCCTGTCCGTCATTACCAGACGTTGACTGGGATGAGATGGCGCGCCTGGATGACGTCGCCTACACCGCCCAGTGGGAACGTGAGTGGCAGCGTCGCGAAGAGAAACAGCAACGCCAGCAGGAAGAAGAGCGGGAAGCTCAGCGCAACCGACAGCGGCAGCATGCAGAGCTGATCGCGGACAAGGAAAGTGTCCGTCGAGAAAAAGGTACTCTGAGGGAACCGCGGCGGCAGGGGTGTGTGACAGAGTTCCAGCTCCGAAAGGGCTGGGGCTTCATCAGAGAACCGGGCCTCTACCCAGGGGTCTTTGTCAGCAGACGCGACGTAGAATCCCACCTACCGGAAGGCAATCCCGGGAGGGACCTAATTAATGGAGACATTGTCACCTATACACGACACTGGGGTATGAAGGGATGGTATGCCCTTAATGTCACAATCGTCCGTGACCCCGTCCCCGACTCAGGTAACGTCACCACTACCGCAGCGTCCCCGTCTCCAGCTCAAAGAGCACCAGGCTGTGCCCCAGCATCGCCCCCTGCAGGCTCCTCGCAAATGGAAGCAACATCTGCATACTCTTCATTATCTTGTCCTGCTGCATCGCAACCTGCGACCCAGACCACATCTCAATCAGCAGTTTACACGACGACGCGCACGGCGACTATTTCTGCATCACGAGAGCAAGTGGCCATTACAGTAACGCAAACAGCGTCTCATAAAGCGAAAGCACCCGTTGCGCCCCTAGAGGTTCGTACGAGAACTGTGGCGACCCAGACTCTGATAGCAGGTCACGACTTGTTAGTCATGGGATCTAGGGACCATCGCATTGTTCCAGCCCCCGGGGTGGAGAATGTAGTTGAAGTAATTAAACAGTAAAAACCGGTAAGATCCAGACAGGGGTCTACCATATGTAACGTTGTAGAAAGTTTGAGAATTTTTGCCAGTTTTGCACTTTATTACCAAATGTATCTATGTTTTATGTAAAATGAGTAGAATGCCCGGCTGGGTACTAGAATGAAGATTTGAAAAAGTTAATTGCAGATTCTTGCATATAGAATTTGATATAAGGTGAATTTAAAGTTAAAATAAGTATATATATAGATATATAATGTAGATATTAAAGTGAGAAAGATATATATGTGCTCTTTTATTATGACATGGACTGAGAGGCTGAGGACTGTGCCAGCCCAGAACTTATCCTGTAAATAGTTGCGCTTCGGTGCACAATATTGGTTTTACATAAAACCACCACAACTACCTCTGAATAATAAAACCCGTGTGGTGTGGCACTGAGTGAGGTCTGCATCCAGATGTCCTGCAGCCCACCCAGGACCCACGTTGAAGGTTTGGTGCGGGTCCTTCACAAGAATATTGTCGTCTATGTATATGAAAATGTATATTTAATATTTTGTATTTTTCTATATTTAATGTTTTGTTTGCAACGTTCAAGAAATCCTTACCTCCCGGATGGGAAGAGTTAATGTTAATGTTTAATGCATAAACAAAATTGTCTCTTTGTATTTCACAGCCCGGGAGTGCTGTCTTTTGCCATGGGGGAATGTGTAGCCCTGGTGTGAAGGCACACGCAGTACCCTGGAGGATGTGTGGAGAGATAGCAGTTTAATGCTCTATAACCATTCACTCCAACACACACTTAGACACACCCTTAGGGTATTTAGTCACTCGTCAGGGAGTGGTCAGGAGTCATTCAGTGATTCTTTCAGTGAGTCTAGCCTGGACCTGGAGGGAGGAAGTAGTCCAGCCTGAGTCTGTCAGCAGTTCAGAAAGTGGAGGCCAGTAAAGGTGAGCCAGATCACCTCAGCCTGGTCAGAGCTGTGCCCCACTAGAAAACGACTGAGACACCTAATGAGAAGGAAGAGTTAGTTACAGATACTTCAGTCTCCTGTCTCAAGGACAGTGAAGGTTCAGAGACGTGCTCCTGCCTAGTGGAATACTGAGATTCTGTCAGCAAGCTCTGGAGAAAGTAAGAAAGGGATTGACCTATATAACCTGTGGAAGTGTGGAGTGCTTATGCTACAAGCGCGGACAAGACGAAAGGCACAGTGGAAGGAATTTAGAAGTGCTTTAGGATTGGAGAAGTCCTGCACATTGTCACCGGTCACTGGGACCGAAGCATCACTATAGCTTCACGCATAGTGGTAGAAAAACCAGAGGCTTACTGGACCTTAGGTAACAGAAAGCAGCCCTTGGAGTGTCGGTACGTAACTGGGGTCAGGGGGAGTGAGAACCTTGAGCCTGATCAGCAAGAATAGGAACTCAGCTCTCTCATAGGAAGGCTCCGACCACAAAACTGACCGGGCAGTACAGCTTTGAAATAGCTGGAGTTTATAGAGGGAACTACGCTTTATGCTGGTTGGACTCATCATTGTGAACGCAAAGGAGGCCCCTAACTTGTCCAGCTGCTACCTCAAAACACATTCTCCATTGGATCAGCCTCCCTGGGACCTGCCTTACCATCTTACAAGTAAAAGGTATGGAAAGACGCTGACGGTGTGAGACTGAGTTATTTACTTGCATTCCTGCACTACCCTATCATAACCATCGACCTGAGGGAAGAGTCCCACCTGTAGGGGACCCGACATCTAGCTGCCTCACCATCCCCTCAGAGATCTACAGCAGCGCTGGTACAAATTACCAGAGACTACAGGTGGCGTCACGAACTGTAAATATATCTATCCCCTGTAAATATTCCCCCAACATACGCCAGACCGCCAGGGCCACAGACCGAGCCACCGCTACCTGTGACAAACCCCATAGACTTCCATGGGCTTGGCTCTGAGTACCCCATTGCCCTGGTAACCCACAATTGTGGTGGCGGGTCGACACAAGGTCAGTCAAGCTCCGGGTGGCTCAGGAGTGAGTCATTCCCCCAGTCAAGCTTCCTGTCTTAGGACAGTAGAGATTAGTCTAGAGGAGTTCGTTCAGTCTGTTTCCTGTCTGAGGACAGTGCAGTTCAGTTTCAGTCCAGTCTGGACTTGGAGGATACTGAGAGCTGATCAGCGAGCTCTGGAGAAAGCTGACATTACCATCAAAAGCTACCAGTGCTTATGCTAAGAGCGAGAGCAGGGCGAAGGGCGCAGAGGAGAAGGACAGAGAAGTGCTTCAGGTACCAGATTACCTGCACCAATTTACCGTACACCGGAGTCCGAGGAATTGCTAGAGCTTCATGCTTAGTGATAAGAAAACCGGAGGCTTACTGGACTACAGGTCGCAGAAGGCAGCTCAATGTGTCGATACGTAACTGGAGTCAGGAGAACAGGAGTCTAGCGGGACGCTGCAGAAATAGACTTAGTTCTACCACTGAAAAGGCTCTACCACTATGTCGGCCGGGCATTACAGCTATTGAGAAAGCTGGAGATTACAGAGTTAACTTCGCTTCACGCAAGTTTGGACTCAGATACATATTGAAGTTAAGGAGGCCTCTAACCTGCTCAGCGGTTACCCGAATGTGCATTCTCCACCCGACCAGCTCCCCGGGATCTACCTGAAACACCTCCAAGTAAAGGTATGAAAAGAAGCTGCATTGTGTGTGACTGAATTCTTACTACACCCTGCATCATCACCATAGACTTCCAGGGACCCGTCTCACCTGTGGGAGACTTACCACCCAGCTGCCCCATAACATCCCCTGTGAAGGTCCTTATAGCAGTGCTGGTCCAATTGATCAGATACCACAGGTGGCGTCACGAACTACCTACAAATCCCCTGTAAATATCCCCCATTACAAGATCGCCCAGGGCCACGGACCGAGCCCCGCTGCCAGTGACAACTCCCATAGACTTCTATGGGCTCGGTGCCGAGTACCCAATAGCCCTGGTACCACCTCAGTGTGGTGCGCGTCATCTGCTAGCCCAGCTAATCATAAGCCAAGCCTGGGATCCAAAAAGAAAATAAAATTTGTGCAGCTCATGGCCAGAGACTAATCAACTGGACCAATGACCAGGGTCGATCATCTCTAGTCATGACTATTCACCCTAATACACCCCATTTAATTGAATTAAATCTTTTTACTATCATACTGATTTCAGAGTGATCCCACTAAAATATCTGTGTAGCTTTATATATTTTTCGGGGGACACTTCTGTATTTTGGATGCACCTTCAAACAGACAAATAGGAATAAACTATTTTTGTGGTTAAGTTTCAATAATAAAATAGGAGCAGATCAATAAAATATAGATAAGAACAGTGTCCTCTTTAATGCTTCACTATAAATTATACATGAATAGGCCCTTAAAAGTCATTGAGTGTGCGGAAATGTCAGTCTACCACTGCGGGGTCACCACTTGCCCTAGGCCCTCGAATAATATAAAAACTAGGAGTCATCTCTGGTGGTCAGAGACATTCAGTCACTGAAGCACCAGTCTTGCCTGGAGTCACACTGTAACTGAGACTGAAATATAATGATTGGTGTGGGGCCGTTCTTCTCTTTTGATGAATGTACCTGAGTTTATAGGACACAAATTTAAAGGGTACTACAAGATTTCCTCATTCCTGTCCTGCCCCATGTTTTAATCCAAAGCATGAAACATTCTATATACGGTACATCCGTTTTATTCTCATCCTTTTTGTCCTTCCAATCTCAAGAACGGATCTAAATCGCACATGCTGTGATTTTTTTTCCTCAGACCACTCAGTGCTTTTTACCACGGCCTCGTTGAATAACATGGAGATGAGTGCATGATTGACAATACCTGTCTTGCGGTCATGTACACCATCCCTAAGGCCTCTTTCACACATCCGTTTTGCGCCTGACGGCGCCCTCCGGCATTTTTTTGTCCAACAGCATGCGGCGTAATGTAATGGCGGATGCGGTTTTTTTTCCATTGACTAACATTAGTGCCGGATGGCGCCGCATGTACCTGCGGCGCGTCCGGTTTGTGCCGGATGCGGTGTCTGGTCGCCGTCCTGCGTCTGGAAAAATCGTTGCATGACACGTTTTTTGTCTGCGGCGAAAAATCCGGAAGCGCCGACTGCGGCGCTTCCGGCTTTTTTTACAATGAAAGTCTATGGACGCCGCAATGCACCGCATCCGGCAAGAGCCGCATCCGGTAGCCGCATCCAGTTTTTTAATTGAGATACCAGCCCACAGCAAACAGATACCAGACAGATACCACCCCTCAGCAAACATATAAAAAAAGTATGCAGTGGGACATCAGACACATGCACAAGAGCCCACAAGAGCCACCTGAGACGCAGCCAGGATCGATCTGCATCATGGAGCGGCAGCAAAACAGACGATAAATATGAGACCCCCAACCCAAAATTTACAATGCATATGTCACCAATGCTGTGTGAGCTACTGCATTTTTTTGGCACCCTGGTACATTTTCCAATTCATTTTTTTTTCTGTGATGGTGTTGGTTTCCCTGGTACTGTACGAAATTAAATTTCTGATGATGGGGTGGGTCCCCCTGGTAGTGTTTAAAATACGTATGTTTGGTAACTTATATTGTGTATCCCCTGCTACTGTTGTGAATGGGTTTAATTAATAATGTGGAGCTACTGGTACTGTTTTAGCAGTGATGTGCTTGGTCTCCCTGCGACAAAATGAAATGTGGATGTATTTGTGTATCATAATGTTGATTAAATTTTTATAATTTTTTTTGTGCCTGTGATGTGGTTGCTTGTCCTGCTACTATCTGAAATGTGCATGTTGTTCATAATGTTGATCTAGTGTTTCATTGTTTGTAAATTGTTTTTTTGTGGCCTGTGTATTTTTTTCTCATCATGCTGCTATGTGAAATGTTGTTTTTGGTTGTTATCATAATGCTGTTTTTTTTTTTTTCAAACTTTTTTTTGGCCCTGTGACTGTTTATCTATTATGCTGCTATGTGCAATCTGTATTTTTTGGTTATCCTAATTTTTTTTTTTTTTTTTTTTTTTTAATTTTTTTTGGGCCCTGTGACTGTTTATCTATTATGCTGCTATGTGCAATCTGTATTTTTTGGTTATCCTAATTTTTTTTTATTTTGTTTTTTTTTTTAACCCCTCTCTGACATTAGACGTACTATCCCGTCCATAAAACCCGTGCCATTCTGCCCATGGACGGGATAGTACGTCATAGGCGATCAGCTGCGCTCCTGAGGGGAGCGCAGCTAATCGCCGCCGGGTGTCAGCTGATTATCACAGCTGACACCCGTGACTGTGTGTCAGGAGCGGTCACGGACCGCTCCCGGCACATTAACCCCTAGCACACCGCGATCAAACATGATCGCGATGTACTGGGGGCACAGGGGAGGATCGCGCAGGGTGGGGCTCCCTGCGCGCCCACCTGAGACCCTCAGACCAGCGCGATGTGATCGCGCTGTTCTGAGGGCTTCCTCCCTCCCAGGACCCGGATCCAAGATGGCGCCGGGGTCCTGGAGGGAGGCGGCTACCTCAGTGCCTGCCGAGAGCAGGCACTGAGAAGCCTGCATCTATGCCTGTGCGATCGCTGGTGTGACAGAGTGCTGTGCACACTGTCACACCAGCGATCTGATAAAATACTGTGATGTCCCATCCTGGGACAAAGTAAAAAAGTTAAAAAAGTAAAAATAAACATGTGTAAAAAAAAAATCCAAAATAAATAAAAAAAAAAAAAAATATTCCCCAATAAATTCATTTCTTCCTGTAAATAAAAAAAACAAAACAATAAAAGTACACATATTTGGTATCACCGCGTCCGTAACGACCCCCCCTATAAAACTGTCCCACTAGTTAACCCCTTTAGTGAACCCCTTAAAAAAAAAAAAAAAAAAACTAAGCAAAAAATCAATGCTTTATCATCATACCACCGAACAAAAAGTGGAATAACGCGCGATCAAAAAGACCGATATAAATAAACATGGTACCGCTGAAAACGTCATCTTGTCCCGCAAAAAACGAGCCACCATACAGCATCATCAGCGAAAAAATAAAAAAGTTATAGCTCGCAGAATAAAGCGATGCAAAAATAATTATTTTTTATATAAAATTGTTTTTATTCTATAAAAGCGCCAAAACATAAAAAAATGATATAAATGAGGTATCGCCATAATCGTACTGACCCGAAGAATAAAACTGCTTTATCAATTTTACCACACGCGGAACAATAAAAACGCCTCCCCCAAAAGAAATTCATGAATTGCTGATTTTTGTTTATTCTAACCTCCCAAAAATCGAAATAAAAAGCGATCAAAAAATGTCACCTGCTCAAAAATGGTACCAATAAAAACGACACCTCGTACCGCAAAAAATAAGATCTCACATGACTCTGTGGGCCAAAATATGCAAAAATTATAGCTCTCAAAATGTGGCGATGCAAAAAACTATTTTTGCAATAAAAAGCGTCTTTTAGCGTGACAGCTGCCAATCATAAAAACCTGCTATAAATAGTAAATCAAACCCCCCTTTATCACCCCCTTAGTTAGGGAAAAATAATAAAATTAAAAAAATGTATTTATTTCCATTTTCCCATTAGGGTTAGGGTTAGGGTTGCGGCTAAAGTTAGGGTTAGGGTTGGCGCTAAAGTTAGGATTAGGGTTAGGGTTGGGATTAGGGGTGTGTTAGGGTTAGATTTGTGGTTAGGGTTGGGACTAGGGTTAGGGGTGTGTTGGGGTTAGGGTTGGAGTTAGAATTGGGGGGTTTCAGCTGTTTAGGCACATCAGGGGCTCTCCAAATGTGACATGGCGTCTGATCTCAATTCCAGCCAATTCTGCGTTGAAAAAGTCAAACGGTGCTCCTTCACTTCTGAGCTCTGCCATGCGTCCAAACAGTAGTTTATCCCCACATATGGGGTATCAGCGTACTCTGGACCCCAAGAGTTATTGTGCAATTTGTCCTATTTCTTCTGTTACCCTTGGGAAAATAAAAAACTGGGGGCGAAAATATCATTTTTGTACAAAAAAAAATATTTTTTTGTTTTTACGGCTGTACATTATAA
Organism: Oophaga sylvatica; assembly: GCA_033576555.1. Lineage (NCBI taxonomy): Eukaryota > Metazoa > Chordata > Amphibia > Anura > Dendrobatidae > Oophaga > Oophaga sylvatica. Next base: position 511,846,266 of record JARQOD010000004.1, read on the forward strand.
ACTTCTGTGAAGCACTTGGGGCTTCATAGCGCTCACCACACACCTAGATAAGTTCCTTGTGGGGTCTATTTTCCAAAATGGGGTCACTTGTTGGGGATTTCCACTGTTTAGGCGCATCAGGGGCTCTCCAAATGCGACATGACGCCCCAGACCATTCCATCAAAGTCTGCAATCCAAAACGTCACTACTTCCCTTCCGAGCCCCAACGTGTACCCATACAGTAGTTTTCTCCCACATATTGGGTATCAGCGTACTCAGGACAATTTGGGCAACAACTTTTGGGGTCCAATTTCTCCTGTTACCCTTGTAAAAATAAAATATTGGGGCGAAAAAATCATTTTTGCAAAAAAAAAAAAGATTTTTTATTTTTACGGCTGTGCGTTATAAACTTCTGTGAAGCACTTCGGGGTTCAAAGTGCTCACCACACATCTAGATAAGTTCCTTGTGGGGTCTATTTTCCAAAATGGGGTCACTTTGGGGGGTTTCCACTGTTTAGGTGCATCAGGGGCTCTCCAAATGCGACATGACGCACCCAGACCATTCCATCAAAGTCTGCAATCCAAAACGTCACTACTTCCCTTCCAAGCCCTGACGTGCGCCCATACAGTAGTTTTCTCCCACATATTGGGTATCAGCGTACTCAGGACAAATTGGACAACAACTTTTGGGTCCAATTTCTCCTGTTACCCTTGTGAAAATAAAATATTGGGGGCGAAAAAATCATTTTTGTAAAAAAAAAGGATTTTTTATTTTTACGGCTGTGCGTTATAAAATTCTGTGAAGCACTTCGGGGTTCAAAGTGCTCACCACACATCTAGATAAGTTCCTTGTGGGGTCTATTTGCCAAAATGGGGTCATTTTGGGGGGGTTTCCACTGTTTAGGTGCATCAGGGGCTCTCCAAATGTGACATGACGCCCCCAGACCATTCCATCAAAGTCTGCAATCCAAAACGTCACTACTTCCCTTCCGAGCCCCGACGTGTGCCCATACAGTAGTTTTCGCCCACATATTGGGTATCAGTGTACTCAGGACAAATTGGACAACAACTTTTGCATTCCAATTTCTTCTGTTACCCTTGTGAAAATAAAATATTGGGGGCGAAAAAATCATTTTTGTAAAAAAAAAAAAGATTTTTTATTTTACGGCTGTACGTTATAAACTTTAGTGAAACACCTGGGGTTCAAAGTTCTCACCACACATCTAGATAAGTTCCTTGAGGGGTCTAGTTTCCAAAATGGTGTCATTTATGGGGGTTTCCACTGTTTAGGCAGATCAGGAGATCTCCAAACACGACATGGCGTCCAGCCAATTCTGCGTTGAAAAAGTCAGACGGCGCTCTTTCCTTCCAAACTCTGCCATGCACCCAAACAGTGGTTTACCCCCACATATGGGGTATCAGCGCACTCAGGACAAATTGCACAATAACTTTTGGAGTCTTGTTACCCTTGGAAAAATAAAAATTGGGTGAAAAGATCATTTTTGTGGAAAAAATATGATTTTTAAATTTTACGGCTCTACGTTATAAACTTGTGTGAAGCACTTGGGGGTTCAAATTGCTCATCAAAATCTAGATAAGTTCCTTAGGGGGTCTAGTTTCCCAAATGGGGTCATTTGTGTGGGGGTTTCCACTGTTTAGGCACATCAGGGGCTCTCCAAATGCAACATGGCATCCAAACTCAATTCCAGCCAATTTTGGTTGGAAAAAGTCAAATGGTGCTCCTTCCATTCCGAGCTCTGCTGTGCGCCCAAACAGTGGTTCCCCCCCACATATGGAGTATCAGCGTACTCAGGACAAATTGTACAACAACTTATGTGGTCCAATTTCTCCTGTTACCCTTGGGAAAATAAAAAATTAGTGACTAAAAGATAATTTTTGTGGGAAAAAAATAGGATTTTTTATTTTCATGCCCGGGCATTATAAACTTGTGTGAAGCACTTGGGGGTTCAAAGTGCTCACCAAAGATCTAGATAAGTTCCTTAGGGGTCTAGTTTCCAAAATGGGGTCACTTGTGGGGGGTTTCCACTGTTTAGGCTCATCTGGGGCACTGCAAACGGAACATGACCCCCATCAACGTCTGCATTCCAAAACGTTACTACTTCCTTTCCAAGCCCTGCCGTGCGCCCAAACAGTTTCCCCCCCCCACATATGGGGTATCAGCATACTCAGGACAAATTGGACAACAACTTTTGGGGTCCAATTTCCTTGGGAAAATTCAAAAATTTGGGACTAAAAAATCATTTTTGTGGAAAATTGATTTTTTTTTTCACACCCAGGCTTTATAAACTTTTGTGAAACACTTGAGGGTTCAAAGTGCTCACAACAGATCTAGATAAGTACCTTAGGGGGTCTAGTTTCCAAAATGGTGTCACTTGTGGGGGGTTTCCACTGTTTAGGCGCATCAGGGGCTCTCCAAACACGACATGGCATCCAATCTAAATTCCAGCCAATTTTAGTTTGAAAAAGTCAAACGTCGCTCCTTCCCTTACGAGCTCTGCCGTGTGCCCAAACAGTGGTTTTTCCCCACATATGGGGTATTGGCGTACTCAGGAGAAATTGCATAACAACTTTATCTGTCCATTTTCTCCTTTTACCCTTGTGAAAATAAAAAAAAAGTTTGTAAAAGATCATTTTTGTGGCTAAAAAGTAAAATATTCATTTTTTCCTTCCACGTTGCTTTAGTTACTGTGAAGCACCTGAAGGGTTAATAAACTTCTTGAATGTGGTTTTGAGTACCTTGAGGGGTGCAGTTTTTAGAATGGTGTCACTTTTGGGTATTTTCTGCCATATAGACCCCTCAAAGTGACTTCAAATGTGAGGTGGTCCCTAAAAAAAATGGCTTTGTAAATTTTGTTGTAAAAATGAGAAATCACTGGTCAACTTTTAACCCTTATAACTTCCTAACAAAAAAAAAATTTGGTTCCAAAATTGTGCTGATGTAAAGTAGACATGTGGGAAATGTTATTTCTTAACTATTTTGTGTGATATATTTCTCTGTTTTAAGGGAATAAAAATTCAAAGTTTGAAAATTGCAAAATTTTCAAAATTTTTGCCATATTTGCATTTTTTTAAAAAATAAACGCAAGTTATATCGAAGAAATTTTACCACTAACATGAAGTACAATATGTCACGAGAAAACAGTCTCTGAATCGCGAAGATCCGTTGAAGCGTTCCAGAGTTATAACCTCATAAAGAGACAGTGGTCAGAATTGTAAAAATTGGCCCGGTCACCTTGGGGGTGAAGGGGTTAAATTTTTTTTGGGCCCTGTGACTGTTTATCTATTATGCTGCTATGTGCAATCTGTATTTTTTGGTTATCCTAATTTTTTTTTATTTTGTTTTTTTTTTTAAATTTTTTTGGGCCCTGTGACTGTTTATCTATTATGCTGATATGTGCAATCTGTATTTTTGGGTTATCCTAATTTTTTTTTTTTTTTTAATTTTTGGACCCTGAGACTGTTTATCTATTATGCTGCTATGTGCAATCTGTATTTTTTGGTTATCCTAATTTTTTTTTATTTTGTTTTTTTTTTTAATTTTTTTTGGGCCCTGTGACTGTTTATCTATTATGCTGCTATGTGCAATCTGTATTTTTTAGGTATCCTAATCTTTTTTTGGGTTATTTTTTATTGTTTTTTTGGGCCCTGTGACTGTTTATCTACTAATGCTGCTATGTGAAATGTGTATTTTTTTGGTCTCCTAATCATGTATTTTTTTTTTTTTTGCCTGTGACGGTTTTTCTGCTCATGCTACTATCTGAAATGTGCATGTTTTTAGTATCAGAATGTTGATGTACTGTTTTGTTTTTTTTTTTGGTGGATCGGGTGTTTCCCCCTGGTACTGTGTTTTGGTTTTTTTTGGCCAGGGATAGGGTTTCCCCCTGGTACTGTTTGTCTACAATTAATGACTGCATTTTGTGTTTGGTAAAACATTAAGCTCAATAATGTCCATGTTTTAATCTTATATTTTAAAACAGGGACAATCAATAATTATAGACACAATTCCTTTTTGTCTGTTAATTCCACAGCAGAAGAATTGATGCTGAAGATCAAAGGGCGCAGGAGATCCTGGATGCAAGGAGGCAAGTCAGTAGAAAGTAAATATGACGTCCTCCATTTACCTAAAAATTACATGTTTGTTTTTCTCTTTCAGCCAGGGCAAAGGAATAGACATATATTCACTGTCCCTTTTTGTGTCCTTATTCAACAGCAGAAGACTTCAACGAGAGGCGGCGGCGGCTGAAGCCCAAGTGGAGCAGAGGGGAGGAGAGGAGCTCCAAGCTAGGAGGATAGCAAGCAGAAAGTAACTATTACATCCCCCATTTTGCTCTAAATTACATGTTTGTTTTTCTCTTTCAGCCAGGGCAAAGGAGTAGACATATATTCACTGTCCCTTTTTGTGTCCTTATTCAACAGCAGAAGACTTCAACGAGAGGCGGCGGCGGCTGAAGCCCAAGTGGAGCAGAGGGGAGGAGAGGACCTCCAAGCTAGGAGGATAGCAAGCAGAAAGTAACTATTACATCCCCCATTTTGCTCTAAATTATATGTTTGTTTTTCTTTCAGCCATGGACAAGGAATAGTAAATTTACAGTCCCTTTTTACTCAACAGCAGAAGACGTCAACAAGAGGCGGAGGCGGCGGCTGTAGAGAGACGAGAGGAGGAGAGGCGGGCAAGGAGGGAAGCCAGAAGAAAGTAAATATTACATCCCCCATTTCACTAAAAAATTACATGTTTGTTTTTCTCTTTCAGCCAGGGACAAGGAATATAGAAATATATTCACTGTCCCTTTTTGTTTCTTCCACAGCAGAGAACGTCAAACAGCTGCTGCAGCTGCCGCAATGGCGGTGTTGGCGGAGGAGGCAGCGGCTGAAGCAGCAGCAGCGGCGGCGGCATTGACGCGCACACAGTACCAGGGCTATGGGGTACTCGGCACCGAGCCCATGGAAGTCTATGGGGGATGTCACTGGCAGCAGAGCTCGGTCCGTGGCCCTGGGCGGTCATACAAAGGGGAATATTTACAGGGAAATTGTAGAAGTAGTTCGTGACGCCACCTGTGGTTTCTGATCAGATTGACCAGCGCTGCAAGATGGATCTTCTGAGGGGATGTTATGGGGCAGCTGGATGTTAAGTCCCCCACAGGTGGGACTGTTCCCTCAAAGTCTATGGTGGTGCAGGGTGCAGGCAAATAAGCAGTCACACACAGTTCAGTCTCTTTCCATACCTTTACTGGTAGATGTTGCAGGTATGTCCCGGGAAGCTGGTCAGGTTGGAGAATGCACATTCAGGGAATTGCTGAGCAGGTTTAAGGCCTCCTGTTTCCCTTGAAATGTATGTGAGTCCAAACTTGCATAAAGTCAAGTTTAACTCTTACTATAGCAGCTACGCCCGGCTGACATTGTGGTAGAGTCTTTTCTGTCTCTGATGCTCAGATGTTGGCAAGAACGAAGTCCTTCTAAGCTTGGCCTTGCTAAAAGTCCTTGTTCTCCCTGACTCCAGTTACGTATCAACACTTAGGGCTACCCTCTGCGACTTGAAGTCCATCAGGGCCTCCGGATTTTCTATCACTAGCCGTGAAGTACTAGCAATGCTTCGGACCCGGTGTCCGGTCAATTTAGTGAAGGTGATCTGTCACCTAAGTCACTTGTCCTTCTTTCACCACTCGCCTGTCGCCCTGCTCTTACCCTTAACATAAGCACGGGTAGCAGTAGGTGTAGTTGTCAGCTTTCCTTCCAATGCTCACTGACCTGCTCTCAGTTGACTCGATGTTATAACTGCTGTAGTCCCCTTCCTTCTTTCCTTTCTAAACTCTGTCCAGAGCAGCTCACAGGACGTTCCGTCAGACTGTATACACGCTGTAGCTCCGAGAGTCACTTTCCACGTTCTTAGGGAACACAGGCAGCTTGTTCTGAGATAACGGCTTCAGATGTAGCTCTGACTAGGCTAGAGTAATTCCTTCTACTCGTACTAGCCTCCACTTCGGCTCAAGATGAACTACCTGAGCTCTGTCAGGAATCAGTCTTCTCTCCTCTCCCTCCAAGACTGAACACTCGACTTAAGATGGATGGGATGACTCACTCCTGAGCCACCCTAAGCTTGAATGCTGAACTGATCTAAAACCCCCAACACTGCTACGTCTCTCTAACCTTATATATCCTAAGGTTCCCTCTAGTGGTAATGTTGGGAAGTGTGAGATGTGAATGAATATCAGGTTTTCACAATTACCTTCCTGTGCACTCTCCAGGAAACATGTGTACCAAGCGCAGCTGGGCCACACATCCCCCCTGGTTAAACTCAGCACTCCCGGGCTGTAATAGAAGAGAAAAACATTTTTGTTTTGCATATAACATAAACATTTTAACTCATCCCTTGCGGGAGGTAAGGACTCTTTAGCGTTATAATGTATACAATGGACATTAGAAAAATACCAAAATATTTTTCACATAAATATATATAAGACAAGATTCTTGTGGAGGACCCGCACCAAAAACCTCCCACGTGGGTCCTGGGTGGGCTGCAGGACTTCATTGCTGCAGACCTCACTCTAGGCCACACCATACGGGTTTTTCTTCAGAGGTAAATATGGCTTTGTGTAAAACCAAGATGGGGCACCGAAGTGCGAACTATTTACAATAAAAGTTTTTGGGCTGGCACAGTCCTCAGCCACGCAGTCCTTGCATAGAAACATTTCTCAGAAAATCACATTTCTAATTAACTCTTCACATTACCCAACTGGGGTATTCTACTTACAAATTATGCATACTATGCAAACATTTATCACAATATTAATAAAAGACAATAAAGTGCAAATTCTTCTTTAAACGTTTCTTCAACTTTATACAGGTGCAGTAAACCCTGTCTGGGTCCTACTGGTCTTCTTCTTTACAGATTGTAGCGACATCTTCCACTCCTGGGGCTGGAAGTATGCGATGTCCTCTGGAGCTCATTACCAGAAGGTCATGGCCTGCGATTTGCGTTTGAGTGGCTACAGTCCTTGTCGCATTTGAGCGATCTTCTTGGGACCCCACGGGTGCCTCATGCAGGTACAAATCTTCCATTGAAGACGCAGGCTTGTGCTGCGATCTAACTGAGAACGCACCATCCGGTTGCGTTGCAGAATAGGACGCACAATCCTGATGCACTGCAGAGTAGGATGCAGGTGTGCGCAGTGGCGCAGTTGAGGTCGCACATTGTTGCTGTGATGCAGAGGAGGGCACGGTATGCGATGCAAGTGCGCGGCCTGGCGCTATTGGAGCTGGGACTCGGGACGCTGTGGCATGATGTAGATTACCGGCGTCGGGGACGGGGTCACTGACACGGGTGACGTTCAGAGCATACCACCCTTTTAGACCCCAGTGACGCGTATAGCTGACGATGTCCCCGTTTATGAGATCCTGTCACGCTGTATCACAGATACACATATGATGTCAGTAATCAATACTAAGAGGGACAACATGCAATATAACACATAAATAGGAAATCTCAACATGTACATAAAGTATAGTATTACCTGACATAATATCCGTTGTACTGTGGGTGAATCCTGAAGACGTATAATGCTGTACTCAGGCTGCAGGTGGACCGGGGTCTATGCTGACCCTAGACTGGGGACCTGACTAGTCCCTCAACCTGGAGGTACTGTTAATGGTACAGAGGTCCAGGCCGCCAACGTAACCTGTCTCCTATAAGTCCCTGACAACTGTAATCTAGTCCTCAGAAGGACCCTGATTACCACACAGGGAATAGGCAGGTTACTGCTTAACAAACAGTACAGACAAACGAGACAGACAGGGAACAGAGCAAACACTGTCTTGCATACAACACTTAAACACAGAGGGAACACAAAAGGTCTAGGAGATAAACTATAATCGAGGAGAGGAGAAACCACAAAGGAACGCTTAACTTAAGTCTTCTCATGACCTGATCCAAACTGCTGGTCTGCATGTAAGCTTTCACCGGCATCTAACAAGCAGACTGGCAGGTATATAAAGGAAGCTAATTAGTGCATAATCAAAATCAGCCGGGCGAGGCTGGACCTAGTCTTAGCAAAGAGCTAGGTAAAATTAACTCCCTCACTACCAAACACAAAGAAACAGCAACTCAGCTGCGAGAAGTCAGAATGTGCAATCGCGACGATCTTCGTGGCAATACACCCATGACAGTACCCCCCTTCTACGAGGGGCCTCCGGACCCTCAGGGCCAGGTCTGCCCGGGTAAGTTGTGTGGAAGGTCCGAACCAATCGATCTGCGTTAACATCAGACGCAGGGACCCACGTCCTCTCCTCAGGACCATACCCCTTCCAATGAACCAAGTACTGAAGGGACCGGCGATTCAGACGTGAGTCAATGATCTTCGACACTTGAAATTCTAAGTTACCATTGACCACCACTGGAGGAGGAGGTAGAGGTGACGGTATAACTGGCGCCACGTACCTCTTAAGCAACGATTTGTGGAACACATTGTGGATTTTAAACGTAGGAGGGAGGTCCAGACGAAATGCCACAGGATTAATTATAGAACTGATCCTGTATGGACCGATGAACCTGGGACCCAGTTTCCAGGAGGGAACCTTGAGTTTTATATTCTTGGTAGACAACCATACCAGATCGTTCACACAAAGGTCCGGACCAGACACTCTCCTCCTATCAGCCCTCCGTTTGTAACGGTTCCCCATAGCACTCAGATTATTCAGTACTCCTCTCCAAACTGAAGCAAGTGACGACGAGAATCGTTCCTCCTCAGGAACCCCAGAAGGGCCCCCCCCATTGAAAGTACAAAACTGGGGGTGAAAACCATATGCCCCAAAAAATGGGGACTTACCAGTGGACTCGCTCCGCCTATTGTTAAGAGCGAACTCTGCCAGAGGCAAGAAAGAAGACCAGTCCTCCTGGTTCTCTGAGACAAAACACCGAAGATATGTCTCTAGGCTCTGATTCAGACGCTCTGTCTGACCATTGGTCTGCGGATGAAAAGCCGAGGAAAATGACAATTGCATCCCCCGACGTGAACAAAATGCCCTCCAGAATTTGGACACAAACTGAGACCCCCTATCTGACACCACATCAGAAGGCAACCCGTGAAGTCTCACAATCTCCCCAATGAACACCTGCGCCAGAGTTTTAGCATTAGGAAGAGCAGGAAGAGCAATGAAATGTGCCATCTTACTGAACCTGTCAACTACAACTAGAATGACAGTCTTCCCTGACGACGGAGGGAGGTCCGTAATGAAGTCCATAGACAGATGAGTCCATGGACGCTCCGGAATTTTCAAAGGCAAGAGGGTCCCAGACGGACGGGTATGAGGGGTCTTAGAGCGAGCACAAACTCCACAGGACGCGACAAAAGTTATTACCTCTTTATTTAAGTTAGGCCACCAAAACCGGCGAGAAAGGAGATCCACAGTTGCTTTACTCCCTGGGTGTCCTGCTAAAGCAGAATTATGATGTGCCTCGATAACTTTTTGTCTCAACTGAATAGGAACAAACAGTTTACCTGGAGGTCCTACAGGGGCGTCCCCCTGAGCCTCCAATACCTCCTCCTCAAGCTCCGAGCATACAGCCGACACTACCACTCCCTCCTGAAGGATAGGAACCGGGTCATCCGTTTTCCCGGCCCCTGGGAAACTACGAGATAAGGCATCAGCCTTAACATTTTTTGACCCAGGACGATAAGTGACGACAAAATTAAACCTGGTAAAAAACAACGACCATCTAGCTTGTCTAGAATTCAGACGCTTTGCAGATTCTAAATACAGCAGGTTCTTGTGATCAGTAATAACGGTGACCGGGTGGACTGCCCCCTCCAAAAAGTGACGCCACTCCTCAAAAGCCAACTTAATGGCCAAGAGTTCCCTATTGCCGACATCATAATTCCTCTCGGCGGGCGACAATTTCTTGGAGAAGAAAGCGCACGGACGCCATTTACCAGGGGACGGACCTTGGGATAATACTGCACCCACCCCTACGTCAGACGCGTCTACCTCCACAATGAACGGTTGTGATGCATCTGGTTGAATGAGTATGGGGGCCGAAGCAAAACATTTTTTCAAGGATGAAAATGCTTGACAAGCTTTGTCAGACCACCTAGAAAAATCCGTCCCTTTTTTAGTCATGTCAGTGAGAGGTTTGACAACAGATGAGAAATTACGAATAAATTTCCGGTAGTAGTTAGCAAACCCCAGGAAACGCTGCAGTGCCTTAAGATCCTCTGGCCGATCCCATTCAAGCACTGCTCTCACTTTCTCAGGGTCCATACGGAAACCGGAAGCTGACACCAGGAAACCCAAAAATTGAAGTTCCTGTACGGTGAATACACACTTTTCCCATTTGGCGAACAACTTATTATCTCGCAAGATCTGCAACACCTGTCTCACATGCTCCTGATGAGACACAAGATCTGGCGAGTAAATTAAGATGTCATCTAAATAAACGACCACAAACTGCCCCACAAGGTGGCGAAAGATGTCATTAACAAAATGTTGAAACACCGCCGGGGCAGTAGTCAGACCAAAAGGCATGACAAGGTTCTCATAATGTCCTTCCGGAGTGTTAAACGCCGTCTTCCACTCATCCCCCTCCTTTATCCTAATCAGATTATACGCCCCCCTGAGATCCAACTTAGAGAACCATTTGGCGCCCACAATCTGATTGAAGAGATCAGGAATAAGTGGGAGCGGATACGGATCTCGGACCGTAATCCGATTAAGCTCACGGAAATCCAAGCAAGGGCGTAGGCCTCCATCTTTTTTCTTCACAAAGAAGAACCCCGCGGCCACTGGGGAAGATGAAGGTCTAATATGCCCCTTGGCCAGACTTTCCGAAATATAATCCTTCATAGCTGCCTCTCAGGACCAGAAAGGTTTATATAACCTAGATTTAGGTAATTTAGCATCAGGAAGCAATTTAATTGAGCAGTCATACGCACGATGAGGAGGTAACTCTTGACACCCCTCCTCTGAGAACACATCCTCAAAGTCCTCCAGAAAAGGAGGCAAGGTTCTAGGCACGACCGCACTGATGACCGTTTTCATGCAGTTATTCTTGCAAAATTCACCCCACTGGCTTATCTCTCTGGATTGCCAATTAATCACTGGGTTATGTTTAGCCAACCAAGGAAGTCCCAACACAATAGGAGTAGGAAGACCCTCCAACACATAACAAGACAATTGTTCTTTATGTATTGCCCCTACTCGAAGGTCTATGTTATGAACAGCTTGTACAAAGCTACCTTGACCGAGAGGTCTGGCGTCAATAGAGAATATAGGGATCGGTTTGGCCAATACACTCAGTTGCATACCTTGCACCTGGGCAAACCGAGCGTCCACCAGATTAGCCCCAGACCCACTATCAAGAAGAACAGAAATCCTCTCAACTCTCGTACCAACCACCACCTCCGCAGGTACGAGAAATTGAGACGGACTTAGGGACGAAATACATACTCCCAGGTTGTCGTCCACCACACAACCTGGGATTAACAGTTTTCCGGCGACTTTTTTGCTCAATGAGGCACGGGATGGACACCCCTCAACAAAATGTCCCTCTTTCCCACAGAAGAAACACCTTCTAGTCTTGCGGCGCACCGCCGATCCCCTCATACGAAATGATGTCCCTCCCAACTGCATAGGCTCCTCAGAACAGACCAGGGGAACCTCAATATAAGGGACTTTAGTAGTAGGTGGAGTCACAACAGGGGGCGGAGTTACCTCGCACCTCTCCCGAAGCCGTCTATCAATACGAATAGCAAGGGCCATAGCAGCCTCCAGTGACGGAGGAGAATCATACTGAGCCAAAACATCTTTTAATTTGTCAGATAACCCTTGACAAAACAGGCTCCTAAGAGCTGGGTCATTCCACTGAGTATCTGTGGCCCATCTACGGAACTCAGAAGAAAATTCCTCCGCTGGACGATCTCCCTGCTGTATCTTACGTAACTTCATTTCAGCAAGGGAGACCCGATCCGGGTCATCATATACCAGACCCAGGGCAGTAAAAAAATCGATCTACTGACTGGAGGGCCGGGGAGCCCGGAGGAAGAGAGAACGCCCAGGATTGAGGGTCCCCTTGTAAGAGCGAGATGACAATTCCCACCCTCTGCTCTTCACTCCCCGATGACTGAGGCCGAAGCCGAAAATATAATTTACATGCCTCCCGGAAGGTAAAAAATTTGTCCCGCCCACCAGTGAACCTGTCCGGGAGAGCAACTTTAGGTTCAGACCTGGTTTGCTCCGGGAGAGACAAAACCCTGGACTTAATGTCCGTCAGCTTCATGGATAAACTCTGCAACTGCAGGGCAAACTGGGCAACTGGATCCATGGTAGCTGGGGAGAATCTTTTAGGGCCGGTGAAAATGTCACGCTGTATCACAGATACACATATGATGTCAGTAATCAATACTAAGAGGGACAACATGCAATATAACACATAAATAGGAAATCTCAACATGTACATAAAGTATAGTATTACCTGACATAATATCCGTTGTACTGTGGGTGAATCCTGAAGACGTATAATGCTGTACTCAGGCTGCAGGTGGACCGGGGTCTATGCTGACCCTAGACTGGGGACCTGACTAGTCCCTCAACCTGGAGGTACTGTTAATGGTACAGAGGTCCAGGCCGCCAACGTAACCCTGTCTCCTATAAGTCCCTGACAACTGTAATCTAGTCCTCAGAAGGACCCTGATTACCACACAGGGAATAGGCAGGTTACTGCTTAACAAACAGTACAGACAAACGAGACTGACAGGGAACAGAGCAAACACTGTCTTGCATACAACACTTAAACACAGAGGGAACACAAAAGGTCTAGGAGATAAACTATAATCGAGGAGAGGAGAAACCACAAAGGAACTCTTAACTTAAGTCTTCTCATGACCTGATCCAAACTGCTGGTCTGCATGTAAGCTTTCACCGGCATCTAACAAGCAGACTGGCAGGTATATAAAGGAAGCTAATTAGTGCATAATCAAAATCAGCCGGGCGAGGCTGGACCTAGTCTTAGCAAAGAGCTAGGTAAAATTAACTCCCTCACTACCAAACACAAAGAAACAGCAACTCAGCTACGAGAAGTCAGAATGTGCAATCGCGACGATCTTCATGGCGATACACCCATGACAGATCCCTTCCCGGGTGGCCAATGGGCAGATGAGACTCCACATCTCTGCGACTGACAAATACCCCTTGGTACAGGCCTGGCTCATGGATGAACCCCCAGCCTTTGCGGAGTTTAAAATCACTAACGCACCCCTGGCGCCGCGGTTCCCGGAGCGTACCTTTATCCCTCCGGACATTCTCCTTGTCGGCGAGGAACTCTTCCTGGTACCGCTGACGGAACTGCTGCACCTCTCTCTGCTCCTGCTGTCGTCGCTGCTCTTGTTCGCGGCGTCGCATTTCGTTCTCTACCTGGGCGGCGTATTCCACGTCGTCCAGGTACTCCATTTCCTCCCAGTCGACCTCCAACACGGATGGCTGGGTCCCCTCCGGTGTCCCTACCGGGGATCGGCATTCCGCTGCGGCCTCCAGGCCTGGCTGGCACTCCGGAATGGGCAGGGCCTCCTCAGCCTCCGTCCCTCCGACCGCTTCATCGGTGGAGTCGGGATCAGCTCTTTCGGGGCCAGCCTCCGGTTTCTCTTCAGCCGCTGGCTGTGGTGGCACAGGGAGCACAGGTAATGGCTTCGTTCCTGGGGGAGAGAGTATTGCGTCCCACAGCAGCCGCTGTTTCCGGGCACGCCAGCTTCTCTCCGTCTCGTCCATCTCTTCACGGCGCTGGATCATGTCCCTGAGCACCGCATTCACCTCCTCTAATTCCAGCATGATTTAGTCGGTGTCCCGACCTGGGAACGGCTCAGGCACAGGCAGTAGCTCTTCAGGGGAACGGGGTCTGCGCCCCACCGCTCCTCCACACAGCGTCTCCTGTCCTTCCGCCATCTCTCTCCAGGCCAGACTGTGCTTTCCATCTGGAACAATCTGGTCTTCTCCGTGGAGGCGGGATTTGCGCTTCCTCTTTTTAGCATAGAGGATGAAGAGGAGGCGTATTTCTCTTGCAGTGGGGCAGGCTCTTGTATTGTTATAACATTTAGAGGGGGCGCCCATTGCTTTCGCGCCACAGAGGGGGGTACGCCCACGAAGGCACACCCTTCTTCATCAGCGCCTCAGGGCGCGAATATGGCGGCAAAATGGCGGAAAATGGCGCCAAAAATCACAAAAGCTGCTCACAGTCTTTTTCACAAAAACAGTCCAAATAGGCACACAGGACTCACATCCAGTAAGCTTCGTATCCTGTTCGTGACGCCAAAGATGACGCACACACAGTACCAGGGCTATGGGGTACTCGGCACCGAGCCCATGGAAGTCTATGGGGGATGTCACTGGCAGCAGAGCTCGGTCCGTGGCCCTGGGCGGTCATACAAAGGGGAATATTTACAGGGAAATTGTAGAAGTAGTTCGTGACGCCACCTGTGGTTTCTGATCAGATTGACCAGCGCTGCAAGATGGATCTTCTGAGGGGATGTTATGGGGCAGCTGGATGTTAAGTCCCCCACAGGTGGGACTGTTCCCTCAAAGTCTATGGTGGTGCAGGGTGCAGGCAAATAAGCAGTCACACACAGTTCAGTCTCTTTCCATACCTTTACTGGTAGATGTTGCAGGTATGTCCCGGGAAGCTGGTCAGGTTGGAGAATGCACATTCAGGGAATTGCTGAGCAGGTTTAAGGCCTCCTGTTTCCCTTGAAATGTATGTGAGTCCAAACTTGCATAAAGTCAAGTTTAACTCTTACTATAGCAGCTACGCCCGGCTGACATTGTGGTAGAGTTGTGTAGCCCTGGTGTTAGGCACACGCAGTACCCTGGAGAGTGTGTGGCGAGACAGCAGTTTAATGCTAAATACCCATTCACTCAACATACACTAGACACACCCTTAGGGTAGTGTAGTTTACTATTGAGGGAGTGGTCAAGGTGCATGTGTGTTGAGTGATTTTTAGAGAGTTCAGTTCCTGTCTTCGGACGGAGCAGACGTCTGGAGTTTAGCTGGAGGGAGGAAGCAGTCCAGCCTGCTCATCATCAGTTCAGAACGTGGAGGCTGGTACAGGTGGTCTAATTCACCTTAGCCTAGTCAGAGCTGTACCTCATCAGAATACATCGGAAGAAAGAAGAAGTTTAGTGCAGAAAGACTTCAGTCACCTGTCTAAAGGACAGTGAAAGGTTCAGAGACGTGCTCCTGCCTAGTGATAACTGAGCATCTGTAACTAACTTTGAAGGAAGTGAATGAAAGAAGTGACTACTCGACTCTTGGCTAGTGTGAGTGCTTATGCTACCAGCGAGGACAAGGCGAAAGGCACAGTGGAAAGTTTATTGGAATAGTGCTTACGGATTGAAGAAGTCCTGCACATTGCAACCGGTCACTGGGGACCGAAGGATCACTATTAGCTTCAAGCATAGTGGTAAGAAAACCAGGAATTTACCGGACCTTAGGTCGCGGCAAACAAGCCCCTTATAGTCAGTACGTAACTGGGGTCAGGGGGAGTGAAGACTTTGAGTCAGGCGCAGACAAAATAGGAATTCAGCTCTCTCGCAGGAAGGCCTCTACCACAAAACTGACTGGGCGGTACAGCTATGGATTAGCTGGAGTTATTGAGGGAACTACGCTTCAGGCTGGTTGTACTCATTGTGTTGAAAGTAAAGGAGGCCCCTAACTTGTCCAGCTGCTGTCTCAAGATACACTCTCCTTGGATCAGCCTCCCTGGGACCTGCCTGAACATCTTACAAGTAAAGGTATGGAAAGACGCTGACCGTGTGAGACTGAGTTATTTATTGCATGCCTGCACAATCCCTACCTAACTACCGACCTGAGGGAAGAGTCCCACCTGTAGGGGACCCGACATCTAGCTGCCTCACCATCCCCTCAGAGATCTACAGCAGCGCTGGTACTAATTACCAGAAGACTACAGGTGGCGTCACGAACTGTATATAAACCTATCCCCTGTAAATATTCCCCCCAACATACGCCAGACCGCCCGGGCCACAGACCGAGCCACAGCTACCTGTGACAATCCCCATAGACTTCTACGGGCTCGGCTCTGAGTACCCCATTGCCCTGGTAACCCACAATTGTGGTGGCGGGTCGACACAAATTGGCGTCACGAACAGGATGCGAAACTCGCAAAATTGCGAGCCCTGTGTGCCTAAGGAATTGTTTTTGTGAGAAAGGACTGTTTGCACTTTTGGCACCAAAATCGCCATTTTTGTCGCCATATTCGCGCCCTCAGGCGCTGGAGAAGAAGGTGGGCGTACCTTCGTGGGCGTCTACCCCCCTGTGGCGCGAAGAAAATGCCTGCCCTCTCAAAGTGCTATTACAACATGCGATCCTGCCCTACAGCAAAGGAGGTCCGCCTCCTCTTCACCTTCCCTGCGAGGAGGAGGAGACGCAAACCCCGCCTCCACGGAAGAGACCGGATGTCTCTGGAGGAAGAAGAAAGAATCTTCTGGAACATCATGGAAGCAGGACGTGTGCAGCCGAGCAGGGAAGCGGAGGAAGGCAGGCCCCGTGCCCCAGCCAAGCTGCCACCAGCACCGGAGTTATCCGTGCTCCTGCACCTGCAGCAGGCGTTGCTAGAAACAAAAGAAGAAAATGCACGCCTGAAGAAGATGGTCCAGCACCAACCTGGATTTGAAGAGATCGAGAGACGCCGGCGTACCCTGGAACAGCGGAGGCTGTGGGACACGGTGATCTCTCCCCTCAACGACCCCCCACGATTCCAGTTACCGAAGATTCTGCTGCCCAAGGCGAAGGAGCAACCGGAGGCTGCCCCGAAAGTACCAATCCTGATCCCACCGGTGAAGCGGTGGAGGCGAAGGAGGTTGAGGAGGTACCGCCAGTTCCGGAACGCCCGCCCGGCCAGGAGGCCGCAGCAGATGATCGGTCCCCGGCAGGGACACCGGAGGGGTCCTGTCCGTCACTACCAGACGTGGACTGGGACGAGATGGCGCGCCTGGATGACGTCGCTTACACCGCCCAGTGGGAGTATGAGTGGCAGCGTCGTGAGGAGAAGCAGAAACGCCAGCAGGAGGAAGAGCGGGAAGCTCAGCGGAACCGTCAGCGACAACATGCAGAGCTGATCGCGGACAAGGAGAGTGTCCGGAGAGAGAAAGGTACCCTGAGGGAACCGCGGCGGCAGGGGTGTGTGACTGAGTTCCAGCTCCGGAAGGGCTGGGGCTTCATCCGTGAACCGGGCCTCTACCCAGGGGTCTTTGTTAGCAGGCGTGACGTAGAATCCCACCTACCGCAAGGCCATCCCGGGAGGGACTTAGTTAATGGAGACATTGTCACGTACACACGGCATTGGGGAATGAAGGGATGGTATGCCCTTAACGTCACCATCGTCCGTGACCCCGTCCCCGACGCAGGTAACGTCACCACTACCGCAGCGTCCCCGTCTCCAGCTCAAGCAGTATTCGGCCGTGCTCCAGCATCGCCCCTTGCAAGTTCATCGCAAATTAAAGCAATTTCTACATCGCAACAAGCGACCCAGTCTCAATCGCAATCCATGACACGGTCCATATCGTTAACTGTGATTGAAACGCAATCGGTGTCACGTGAGGAGAATGTACCCGTTGCGCCCCTAGAGGTTCGCACGAGAACTGTGGCGACCCAGACCCTAATCGCAGCGCATGATTTGCTAGTCCTGGGATCTAGGGACCATTGCATTGTTCCAGCCCCCGGGGTGGAAAGTGTATTTGAAAATGAGTAAATAAATAGTAAAGAAGAATTGGTGAGATCCCTATAGGGTCTACCATAAGTAATATTGTAGAAAGTTTGAGAATGTTTTATAAAATTTTGCATAAGTTGAAGAGTATAATGCATATATATTTTGCTAACTGTAGAATGCCCGGCTGGGTAACCAGAAAAAGTTTTGCACTTTAGTATAATAATGTGATATTATATCTATGTCTTTGGTTTTACAATGGACTTTGAGGTTGAGGACTGTGCCAACCCAGAACTTATTTGTACATAGTTGCGCTTCGGTGCCTTATCTTGGTTTTACATAAACCAGCACAACTACCTCTGAATACAAAAACCCGTGTGGTGTGGCACTGAGTGAGGTCTGCATTTGGATGTCCTGCAGCCCACCCAGGACCTACGTTGAAGGTTTGGTGCGGGTCCTTCACAAGTATACTGTATATTTATTGAATGCTATTTAATATTTGTATTTTTTCTATAATGTTATTGTTCGCAACGTTCAAGATATCCTCACCTCCCGGATGGGACGAACCAATGTTTATTGTTTAATGTTTTCATGCATAAACAAAATGTCTCTTTTGTATTTTACAGCCCGGGAGTGCTGTCTTTTACCATAGGGGAATGTGTAGCCCTGGTGTTAGGCACACGCAGTACCCTGGAGAGTGTGTGGCGAGACAGCAGTTTAATGCTAAATACCCATTCACTCAACATACACTAGACACACCCTTAGGGTAGTGTAGTTTACTATTGAGGGAGTGGTCAAGGTGCATGTGTGTTGAGTGATTTTTAGAGAGTTCAGTTCCTGTCTTCGGACGGAGCAGACGTCTGGAGTTTAGCTGGAGGGAGGAAGCAGTCCAGCCTGCTCATCATCAGTTCAGAACGTGGAGGCTGGTACAGGTGGTCTAATTCACCTTAGCCTAGTCAGAGCTGTACCTCATCAGAATACATCGGAAGAAAGAAGAAGTTTAGTGCAGAAAGACTTCAGTCACCTGTCTAAAGGACAGTGAAAGGTTCAGAGACGTGCTCCTGCCTAGTGATAACTGAGCATCTGTAACTAACTTTGAAGGAAGTGAATGAAAGAAGTGACTACTCGACTCTTGGCTAGTGTGAGTGCTTATGCTACCAGCGAGGACAAGGCGAAAGGCACAGTGGAAAGTTTATTGGAATAGTGCTTACGGATTGAAGAAGTCCTGCACATTGCAACCGGTCACTGGGGACCGAAGGATCACTATTAGCTTCAAGCATAGTGGTAAGAAAACCAGGAATTTACCGGACCTTAGGTCGCGGCAAACAAGCCCCTTATAGTCAGTACGTAACTGGGGTCAGGGGGAGTGAAGACTTTGAGTCAGGCGCAGACAAAATAGGAATTCAGCTCTCTCGCAGGAAGGCCTCTACCACAAAACTGACTGGGCGGTACAGCTATGGATTAGCTGGAGTTATTGAGGGAACTACGCTTCAGGCTGGTTGTACTCATTGTGTTGAAAGTAAAGGAGGCCCCTAACTTGTCCAGCTGCTGTCTCAAGATACACTCTCCTTGGATCAGCCTCCCTGGGACCTGCCTGAACATCTTACAAGTAAAGGTATGGAAAGACGCTGACCGTGTGAGACTGAGTTATTTATTGCATGCCTGCACAATCCCTACCTAACTACCGACCTGAGGGAAGAGTCCCACCTGTAGGGGACCCGACATCTAGCTGCCTCACCATCCCCTCAGAGATCTACAGCAGCGCTGGTACTAATTACCAGAAGACTACAGGTGGCGTCACGAACTGTATATAAACCTATCCCCTGTAAATATTCCCCCCAACATACGCCAGACCGCCCGGGCCACAGACCGAGCCACAGCTACCTGTGACAATCCCCATAGACTTCTACGGGCTCGGCTCTGAGTACCCCATTGCCCTGGTAACCCACAATTGTGGTGGCGGGTCGACACAGAGTCTTTTCTGTCTCTGATGCTCAGATGTTGGCAAGAACGAAGTCCTTCTAAGCTTGGCCTTGCTAAAAGTCCTTGTTCTCCCTGACTCCAGTTACGTATCAACACTTAGGGCTACCCTCTGCGACTTGAAGTCCAGCAGGGCCTCCGGATTTTCTATCACTAGCCGTGAAGTACTAGCAATGCTTCGGACCCGGTGTCCGGTCAATTTAGTGAAGGTGATCTGTCACCTAAGTCACTTGTCCTTCTTTCACCACTCGCCTGTCGCCCTGCTCTTACCCTTAACATAAGCACGGGTAGCAGTAGGTTTAGTTGTCAGCTTTCCTTCCAATGCTCACTGACCTGATCTCAGTTGACTCGATGTTATAACTGCTGTAGTCCCCTTCCTTCTTTCCTTTCTAAACTCTGTCCAGAGCAGCTCACAGGACGTTCCGTCAAACTGTATACACGCTGTAGCTCCGAGAGTCACTTTCCACGTTCTTAGGGAACACAGGCAGCTTGTTCTGAGATAACGGCTTCAGATGTAGCTCTGACTAGGCTAGAGTAATTCCTTCTACTCGTACTAGCCTCCACTTCGGCTCAAGATGAACTACCTGAGCTCTGTCAGGAATCAGTCTTCTCTCCTCTCCCTCCAAGACTGAACACTCGACTTAAGATGGATGGGATGACTCACTCCTGAGCCACCCTAAGCTTGAATGCTGAACTGATCTAAAACCCCCAACACTGCTACGTCTCTCTAACCTTATATATCCTAAGGTTCCCTCTAGTGCTAATGTTGGGAAGTGTGAGATGTGAATGAATATCAGGTTTTCACAATTACCTTCCTGTGCACTCTCCAGGAAACATGTGTACCAAGCGCAGCTGGGCCACACAGCATCACCAGCAGCATCGCCATCTCCTCCCTCCCAGCCAGAGCCAGAGCCGCCACAGCATGACACGTCTTCTTCTGGGAGCCCTCCTAGCCATCGTCAGCAATTGGCGGTAAAAATATCTATTTTTTTTTTCTATCCACAATCCATCTGTGGGCTATATGTCTTGATTGTGTTTTTTTAATAACAGGAATCGCAAGATTACGAGGAGCTCCCAGAGGAAGAAGGACGGGGTGGAGAGATACCCGGAGTGGGCTCACAATTCGTAAGTATCCTGCATCAATCGCAGAAACACAACATCACACTACACACAACACATAGAAAACCATTTAGTACATACTTCACACAGCGGCCAACACCTGCCAATATCCTAATTTTTATTTTCATTTTTAGTCTATCGGATCTGGGAGCCAGAGGGTTCCTCCCAGCGCCTCCCAGAGTCGTCGTGAGACTGTCCGGCGGTTCTCAACGTGTAAGTTTTATTTTTTTATTTTTTTTTAAGTTTATTTCATATTTTTTATTTTTTAAACGTAAATTTTTTGGGGAGGGTTTTCTTAAATTTTTTTTTTTTTTTTTTAACCCCTTCATGACCCAGCCTATTTTGACCTTAAAGACCTTGCCATTTTTTGCAATTCTGACCAGTGTCCTTTTATGAGGTAATAACTCAGGAACGCTTCAACGGATCCTAGCGATTCTGAGATTGTTTTTTCGTGACATATTGGGCTTCATGTTAGTGGTAAATTTAGGTCGATAATTTTTGCGTTTATTTGTGAAAAAAATGGAACTTTGGCCAAAATTTTGAAAATTTCGCAATTTTCAAATTTTGAATTTTTATTCTGTTAAACCAGAGAGTTATGTGACACAAAATAGTTAATAAATAACATTTCCCACATGTCTACTTTACATCAGCACAATTTTGGGAACAACATTTTTTTTTGTTAGGAAGTTATAAGGGTTAAAAGTTGACCAGTGATTTCTCATTTTTACAGCAAAATTTACAAAACCATTTTTTTTAGGGACCACCTCACATTTGAAGTCACTTTGAGGGGTCTATATGGCAGAAAATACCAAAAAGTGACACCATTATAAAAACTCACCCCTCAAGCTACTCAAAACTACATTCAAGAAGATTATTAACCCTTCAGGTGCTTCACAGGAACTAAAGCAACGTGGAAGGAAAAAATGGACATTTTAATTTTTCCAACAAAATTTTTCTTTTAGCATCAATTTTTTCATTTTTGCATGGGCATCAGGATAAAATGGACCCTAAAATTTGTTGGGCAATTTCTCCTGAGTATACAGATACCTCATATGTGGTCATAAACCACTGTTTGGGCGCACGGCAGGGCTCAGAAGGGAAGGAGCGCCATTTGACTTTTTGAATGGAAAATATGCTGGAATATTTAGCGGTTGCCATGTCGCATTTGGAGAGTCCCTGTGTGCCTAAACATTGGAGCTCCCCCACAAGTGACCCCATTTTGGAAACTAGACCCCCCAAGGAACTTATCTAGATGCAGAGTGAGCACTTTGAACCCCCAGGTGCTTCACAAATTGATCCGTAAAAAAAAGAAAGTACTTTTTTTTTCACAAAAATTTTCTTTTAGCCTCAGTTTTTTCATTTTCACATGGGCAACAGGATAAAATGGATCCTAAAATTTGTTGGGCAATTTCTCCTGAGTACACCGATACCTCATATGTGGTCATAAACCACTGTTTGGGCACACGGCAGGGCTCAGAAGGGAAGGAGCGCCATTTGACTTTTTGAATGGAAAATATGCTGGAATATTTAGCGGTTGCCATGTCGCATTTGGAGAGTCCCTGTGTGCCTAAACATTGGAGCTCCCCCACAAGTGACCCCATTTTGGAAACTAGACCCCCCAAGGAACTTATCTAGATGCAGAGTGAGCACTTTAAACCCCAGGTGCTTCACAAATTGATCCGTAAAAAAAGAAAGTACTTTTTTTTCACAAAAATTTTCTTTTAGCCTCAGTTTTTTCATTTTCACATGGGCAACAGTATAAATTGGATCCTAAAATTTGTTGGGCAATTTCTCCTGAGTACACCGATACCTCATATGTGGTCATAAACCACTGTTTGGGCGCACGGCAGGGCTCAGAAGGGAAGGAGCGCCATTTGACTTTTTGAATGGAAAATATGCTGGAATATTTAGCGGATGCCATGTCGCATTTGGAGAGTCCCTGTGTGCCTAAACATTGGAGCTCCCCCACAAGTGACCCCATTTTGGAAACTAGACCCCCCAAGGAACTTATCTAGATGCAGAGTGAGCACTTTGAACCCCCAAGTGCTTCACAAATTGATCCGTAAAAAAAGAAAGTACTTTTTTTTTCACAAAAATTTTCTTTTAGCCTCAGTTTTTTCATTTTTACATGGGCAACAGTATAAATTGGATCCTAAAATTTGTTGGGCAATTTCTCCTGAGTACACAGATACCTCATATGTGGTCATAAACCACTGTTTGGGCGCACGGCAGGGCTCAGAAGGGAAGGAGCGCCATTTGACTTTTTGAATGGAAAATTAGCTCGTCGTTAGCGGTTGCCATGTCGCATTTGGAGAGCCCCTGTATGCCTAAACTTTGGAGCTCCCCCACAAATGACCCCATTTTGGAAACTAGACCCCCTAAGAAACTTATGCAGATGCACAGTGAGCACTTTGAACCCCCAGGTGCTTCACAAAACTTTATAACGCAGAGCCGTGAAAATAAAAAATAATCTTTTTTTCTCAAAAAATTATTATTTAGCCCCATATTTTTTATTTTCACAATGGTTACAGGAGAAATTGGACCCCAAAAGTTGTTGTCTAATTTGTCCTAAGTACGCTAGTACCTCACATGTGGGGGAGAACCACTGTTTGGGCACACGTCAGGGCTTGGAAGGGATGTAGTGACGCTTTGAAATGCCGACTTGATGGAATGGTCTGCGGGCGGGCAGAGCCCCTGATGTGCCTAAACAGTAGAAACCCCCACAAGTGACCACATTTTGTAAACTAGACCCCTTAAGGAACTTAACTAGATGTGTGGTGAGCACCTTGAACCCCCACGTGCTTCACAGAAGTTTGTAATGCAGAGCCGTGAAAATAAAAAATCATTTTTTTCCTCAAAAACTGATTTTTTTAACCCGCAATATTTTATTTTCACAAGGGTAACAGGAGAAATTGGACCACAAAAGTTGTTGTACAGTTTGTCCTGAGTACACTGGTACCCATATGTGGGGGGGAACCACTGTTTTGGCGCATGGGAGAGCACAGAAGGGAAGGAGCGCCATTTTGGAAAGCAGACTTGATGGAATGTTCTGTGGGCGTCATGTTGCCTTTGCAGAGCCCCTGATGTGCCTAAACAGTAGAAACCCCCACAAGTGACCCCATTTTGGAAACTAGACCCCCCAAGGAGCTTATCTAGATGTGTAGTGAGCACTTTGAACCCCCAAGGGCTACACAGAAGTTTATAACGCCGGGCCATGAAAATAAAAAAATCATATTTTTTCCACAAACATGATCTTTTAGTCCCCAATTTTTTTATTTTCCCAAGGGTAACAGGAGAAATTAGACCTCAAAAGTTGTTGTCCAATTTGTCCTGAGTACGCTGATATCCCATATGTGGGAGAAAACTACTGTATGGGCACACTTCGGGGCCCGGAAGGGAAGTAGTGACGTTTTGAATTGCCGACTTGATGGAATGGTCTGCGGGCGTCATGTTACGTTTGCAGAGTCCCTGATGTGCCTAAACAGTATAAACTCCCCACAAGTGACCCCATTTTGGAAACTAGACCCCGCAAGGAACTTATTTAGATGTGTGGTGAGCACTTTGAACCCCCAAGTTCTTCACAGAAGTTTATAACGCAGAGCCGTGAAAATAAAAAATCATTTTTTTTCCACAAAAATAACTTTTTTAGTCCCCAATTTTTTTTCCCAACAATAACAGGAGAAATTAGACCCCCAAAGTTGTTGTGAAATTTTTCCCGAGTACTCTGATACCCAATATGTGGGGGTAAACCACTGTTTGGGCACACGTCGGGGCTTGGAATAAAGGGAGCACTGTTTGACGTTTTGAACGCAAAATTTGCAGGAATCAATGGTGGCGCCATGTCGCGTATGGAGATCCCCTGATGTACCTAAATAGTGGAAACTTCTCAATTCTAACTCCAACCCTAACCCCAACACACCCCTAACCCCAACCCTAACCCCTACACACCCCTAACCCTAATACAAACCCTAACCATAACCCTAACCCCAACACACCCCTAACCCTAATCCCAACTCTAACCATAAACCTAACCACAAGCCTAACCCTAATCCCAACCCTAACCCCAAAACACCCCTAACGCTTATCCCAACCCTAACCCTAATCCCAACCTTAACCCTAATTCCAACCCTAACCCTAATTCCAACCCTAACCCTAGTTCTAACCCTTACCCTAGTTCTAACCCTTACCCTAGTTCTAACCCTAACCCTAGTTCTAACCCTAAGGCTGAGTTCATATTGCGTTTTACCAGCCCGTTCAACACGTAGCGTTGACGGGCTGGTAACGGTATAGCATAACGCGATCGCGTTATGCTATACCCGCTAGTGCAGAGGAATCAGCGATGATTCATCTGTGCTAGCGGTGATGGAGCCCAGACGCTGCAGCCTGCGTCCAAGGCTCCGTCACTGAATGACGACACGTCGCGAACGCATGCCGCTTCATGGCATGCGTTGCGATGCGCACACAAATGGGGTGAATGGCAGCGTTAACGGACTGCGTTACACCGCGTTATACCGCGGTGAAACGCAGTCCATCTAACGGACTGCCATAATGCAATATGAACCCAGCCTGACCCTAAGGCCCCGTGCACACGTTGCGGATTCACTTGCGGATTTTTCTAAAATCCGCAGGGTAAAATGACCTGCCTTTTACCTGCGTATTTAGCGCGGATTTGCTGCGGTTTTTCTCTGCGGTTTTACACCTATAATGGAATAGGTGTAAAATCGCTGCGGAATCCGCACAAAGAATTGACATGCTGCGGATTTAAAACCGCAGCAAATCCGCGCTGAAAAATCTGCAGCATGTGCACAGTGTTTTTTTTTACCATTTATTTGCATTGTACTGTACATGGTTTCTGGATCTGCTGTGGATCCGCAGCGCCAAATCCGCTGCGGATCCGCAGCAAAATCCGCTGCTGATCCGCAGCAAAATCCACTGCGGATTAGCAGCGAAATCCGCTGCGGATCAGCAGCGAAATCAGCTGCGGATCAGCAGCGAAATCAGCTGGGATTAGCAGCGAAATCCGCTGCGGATCAGCAGCGAAATCAGCTGCGGATCAGCAGCGAAATCAGCTGCGGATCAGCAGCGAAATCCGCTGCTGATCTGCAGCTGATTTCGCTGCTGATCCGCAGCTGATTTCGCTGCTGATTGCGCTGCTGATCCGCAGCGAAATCAGCAGCGGATCAGCAGCGAAATCAGCTGAGGATCAGCAGCGAAATCAGCTGCGGATCAGCAGCGAAATCAGCTGCGGATCTGCAGCGAAATCCGCTGCGGATCAGCAGCGAAATCCGCTGCGGATCAGCGCGAATCCCTGCGGATCAGCAGCGAATCATGCGGATCCAAGAATCAGCTGCGGATCAGCAGAGAAATCAGCTGCGGATCCGCAGCAAAATCCGCAACGTGTGCACAGGGCCTAATAGGAAAAAAAAAAAAATTCTTTATTATTTTTCCCTACCTATGACAGGGGGGGGTTCACTTACTTTTTTTTATTTTGATCACTGTGACAGTTTATCACAGTGATCAAAATAATTTTTTTGACTAGGCAGGGCGCACTGCGCATGCGCCGGCCGGCGGGCGCACTGCGCATGCGCCCGCCATTTTCCAAGATGGCGGCGCCCATGAAGAGGCCCGGGCGGACGCCGGGACCAATCCAGGAACATCGGTGGATCGGGAGAGGTGAGTAGGGTGGTCGGAAGGTTAGGGGGGGGGATCGGAAGGTGGGGGCACCGGAGCAAAGGAGGAGGGGAGCTGTTAGTGACGGCGGTGATCGATCGCTGCCATCTTTCGGTGGCGGCGGCCGATCGCCGCCGTGAATCCGTGTGGGGGGGTCAGGGCTCGGTGTCCAGCCATGGCAGATGCTATTGCAGCATCGGCCATGGCTGGATTGTAATATTTCACCAATTATATTGGTGAAATATTACAGATTGCTCTGATTGGCTGTTTCACTTTTAACAGCCAATCAGAGCGATCGTGGCCACGGGGGGGTTAAGCCAACCCCACTGTGGTGAAGCACAAAGGGTCCTGTGCCGGCGGGTCGGGTGAGCTTTCAGTGACCCCGGTCACCCGACCCGCAGGGACGCGATCCTTTCATGACGCCACATAGGCGTCATGGGTCGATTGGCACAGGTTTTCATGACGCCTACGTGGCGTCATGGGTCGGGAAGGGGTTAACTATCTACCATTTTTGGTAGCATTTTCTATAATTTTTCATTTTTACAAAACGTGTTATCTCAAAAATTTTTTTTTCAAGTTTAACATCTATAATTTTGACTTTTTAAAACAATGTGTATGATAATTTTCTTTTTTTTCTTTTTTAATTTCACAGGCTTCACAGCGTGCTCCCGACTCGGACACGGAGGAGGGCCTGGACGTGGAATTAATGATTGATCTGGTCCGAGAAAGGGAGCCGCTGTGGAACATGGGGGACCGCCGGCATTCCGATCAAATTGTGACCCGACGGCTCTGGGAGGAAGTGGCAGCGGGAATGGTGCACGCTGGGAGGACCTCAATCCTAGGTCCCAGACTAAATTCCGTAAGTATAGTTCATGTTGCTGACTGTAAAGGTGTGTTTACAAAACTTCTGTCCTCGTGTCACCCACGCTTCATGTTTTCATGATTTCCTTTTGTGAAACACTATGGAAATAATGAAAACATGAACTCTGGGGGACACGAGGACTGAAGTGTGGTAAACCCTGATGTTGTACAGTATAGTAACCAATGTGTGCTTTCTCGTTTCAGGGGAGAGAATTGTGAAGCGGTGGCGGTCTGTGAGGGATCGCTTTAAGAAGGAATTCAACAAGGAGATGCGGGCCCCGAGTGGTTCTTCAGGACGCCAGAGCAAGTACAAGTACGCACGAGCTCTGGCGTTCCTGCGTGAAACCATGGTCACCAGAAGGTAAATATTAACATCAAATGTTACCCTTTTTTTTTGCAGCCAGGGCCATTCCACATCTGTATATTAATTTTATGTTTTTCTTTCTTCCACAGCACGGTGAGCAGCACTCGGGCGCCCGCAGAGTTGGCGCCTTCTAGAGCGATCCCTCAGGAGACCGACACCGAGGGACACTTCGACCAACCCTCCACATCTGCCCCTTCCCAGCCTTCCCACACACTTGATCCCGCTGTCCCCTCCATCAGCGCTGGAGCAGCGTGGCCGCCTGCAATGCATGAATCTGCTGGTCAGGATATAGCATTCCCTTTACCCCACCCTTCTGACCCTGCCACCTCTAGTACAGCTGCGGGTACTGGGCGGCAGCGTCAGAGGGGTCAGGAAAAGAACTATGCGCCCGAGTTCTTACATATGAATGCATCTTTCCAGAACTGTCTTAAGGTATTATCTGAACAAGTTGCCGCAGGCCTTCGTCAGATAACCACACTAGTTGGTGAGGTCAAGACACTTCTGGAAACTGTGCGTTCAGAGGTAAGAGCACCCCGAACCACAGCTTTTTTTAGGTCGGTTGCGGAGCGCATAGATCCGCTATCTTATGACCAGCAGATGTATGTGATGCACACGTGCCACGCTGCTCTAGTGCAGGTTCTCTCCCATCCTCAATCCACCCCAGTCATTCCTCCACCTCCCCCCCCTACAGCCGCCATCCATCTCCCCCCCCCTCCACCTGCCATACCTCCTCCCCCTCCTATTCAATACCAACCACCTCCCCAGGTCCATCAACCTCCCCAATTCCAACCACCTCCCCAACTGCAGTCACCTCCCCAGTACCACAACCTACCCACTACCAGCCACCTACCCCGTACCACACTTCTACCTCTTACCAATCTCCTTCCCCTTCCAATTGACTATTATGTCACCTGCTCCTCCTGCCCAACCCTCCACTCCACCACCACCCACCTGTTCTGCCTTGTCTTCCTTTATTCTTTCCACCCCTTCACCTCTTCCTGTTCCTTCCCCACCACCATCCCGTTCGTCCCTCCACACTCCCACGGTCGAAGTGTCCCGCAGCCCCTCCAGTATTTCCACCCCACACTACACTGACCTGTAGTGTCTGTAAATATTTTGTTATATTTCTTGTAAAAAATAAAGTTTAAAAAAAAAAAAAAAGTTACAAAATGAAAAAGTTGATTAAAAAATAAAGTTTACAGAAATAATAAAGTTTAATAAAAAATAAAGTTTATTTAAAAGTGAAAAATTGGACCAAAAGGCCTACTTTGATAAATATTATATTAAAAAACATTTTCTTCCATAAATTGTTCATAGTTTTAACCTTGTTGTCTGTCTTTTATTTATAGGATGTTAAGTTTTAAATTTGTTATACAGGTACACCTAACTTTGGCTAAAAGGTTCATAAATGCAACCTTTTTGCCAAAGTTATGTCCCGGGTTGTGTAGTATGCAAAGTGTATTCTCTTTTTACAAAATTGTGTACTTTTTTAGATTATCCCCTACCCCAGGTTTCCCCTACTCCAGTCCTCAAGGCCCACCAAAAAACATATCATGTTTTCAGGATTTCCTTTGTATTGCACAGGTGAGGCAATTATCACCTGAACAATACAAAGGAAATCCTGAAAACAATACCTGTTGGTGGGCCTTGATGACTGGATTTGGGGAACCATGGCCTACAATGTACACTTTTTTTGGAGAAAATGTGAAATACTTTTGTCAAACAGCCATGGACACAACAATGGCAAAAAGGTTACAGTAGAAAACACACAAGAAGGTAGACAAGTAAACTATTAAAGGTTTGTGTGACCCGCACCACAATTGTGGGTTTCCAGGGATAGGGGGTACTCGAAGCCGAGCCCGTAGATCTCTATGGGGGATGTCACCGGTAGCGTGGCTCGGTCCGTGTCCCTGGCGGTCAGGCGTTAAAGGGGGATTATTTACAGGGGATTTGTATATAACAGTTCGTGACGCCACCTGTAGTTTTCTAGTCACTAAGACCAGCGCTGCTATAAGTCTCTGAGGGGATGTTGCGGCAGCTAGATGACGGGTCCCCCACAGGTGGGACTGGTCCCTCAAAGTCTATGGGATTAATGATGTCGGGTGCAGATAAATGAATCAGTCTCACACCATCCAGTGTCTTTCCATACCTTTTACTTGTCAGATGATAAGGCAGGTCCCAGGGAGGCTGGTCGGGTGGAGGATGTGCTTCGAGATAACAGCTGAACAGGTTAGGGGCCTCCTTTACTTTCCATATGATGAGTCCAACTAGCATAGAGCTAAGTTCACTCCGAATACTCCAGCTAACTCCATAGCTGTACTGCCCGGTCAGTTTTGTGGTCGGAGTCTTCCTTTGAGAGAGCTGGGTTCCTACTGTTGTCCTGCAGTGACTCAAGGTTCCACTCTCCCTGACCCCAGTTACCTACCGACACTCCAAGGGCTGCTTTCTGTGACCTAAGGTCCAGTAAGACTCTGGTTTTTCTACCACTACGCCTGAAGCTGTAGTGACACTTCGGTCTCCAGTGACCGGTGAAATTGTGCAGGATAGTCCAATCCTTAAGGCACTGCTATAACTTCTTCCACTGCGCCCTTCGCCCTGTTCGCGCTTGTAGCATAAGCACTCCACACTTCCTAAGGTAATGCAAGTCAATCCATTCTTGCTTCTTTCTTGGAGCTTGCTAACAGATGCTCAGTATTCTTCTAGTTCAGGAGCACGTCGACTGAACTTCACTGTCCTTGGGACAGGCGACTGAAGTTTCTGTTACTCACTCTTCTTTCTTCCTTAATGGTCTCAATCTCCTGATGAGGCACAGCTCTGACTAGGCTAAGGTGAACTGGCTCACCCTTACTAGCCTCCACTTTAAGAACTGCTGACAGGATCTCCTCTCCCTCCTCTGTCCGAAGACAGGAAACTGAACTGAACTCCCTGACTACGTATGTCACTAGCTTAAATACCCTATGGGTGTGTCCAAGTGTGTGGTGGAGTGAATGGTTATTGAGCATTAAACTGTTACCTCTCCGCACATCCTCCAGGGTACTGTGTGTGCCTTCACACCAGGGCTACACATTCCCCCATGGTAAAATACAGCACTCCCGGGCTGTGAAATACAAGAAGACATTTTGTTTTGTATTAACAATAAACATTAAACTCTTCCCATCCGGGAGGTAAGAATTTCTTAAACGTTGCATTCAAACATTAGACATAGAAAAATACAAAACATACTTTCCATAAATATATCATATCAACAATATTCTTGTGAAGGACCCGCACCAAACCTTCAACGTGGGTCCTGGGTGGGCTGCAGGACTTCTGGCTGCAGACCTCGCTCAGTGCCACACCACACGGGTTTTATATTCAGAGGTAATAATTGTGCTGTGGTTTCATGTAAAACCAATATTGTGCACCGAAGCGCAACTATGTACAAAGATAAGTTCTGGGCTGGCACAGTCCTCAGCCTCAAAGTCCATGACATAATAAAAGGACACATATATATTCTTTTCACTTCAATATTTACATTATATATCTATATATATACTTGTTTTAACTTTAAATTCACTTTACCCAACCAGGGTATTTGATGCAAAACTATGCACTCAACTTTTTCAAATTTTCACTCTGGTACCCAGCCGGGCATTCTACTCATTATATATAAAACTATGTAAACCCTATACATAGCAATAAAGTGCAAAACAGCAATTATTTCTTTTATCAAAACTTTTTACATCTTCTTAGCTGCGGCAAACCCTGTCTGGGTCCTACCGTTCTTCACATTTTCTTGCTAACTTCAGTTACACTTTCCATCCCGGGGGCTGGAACAATGCGATGCTCTTTAGAGCACATGACAAATAGGTCGTGACCTGCTATCCAAGTCTGAGTAGCGACTGTTTTCATCCTCACTACGGTCCCATCGGGTGACTCCATCATGTAGGACGCAAGCGGTATCTCCGAAGGTGTCGCTGTTGGTGCCGCTATATCCGGCGGTGCAAATTGCGATTTGGAATGAGTCGTAGCTTGTGTCTTGGTACGAGGCACTGGCAGAGTAGAATATGCAGGGGGCGCTTCCAACTGTGACGTACGTTCATGGGGCGATGCCGGGGCACGGCCTGGTGCAGCGGGAGCTCGGGACTGTGACGCGCTGGCAATGGTGACGTTACCTGCGTCGGGGACGGGGTCTCTGACGACTGCGACATTTAAGGCATACCATCCTTTCATACCCCAGGCCGTGTATAGGTTACTATGTCCCCATTGATTAGGTCCCTCCCGGGATGGCCGATGGGCAGGTGGGATTCTACGTCCCTGCGACTGACAAAGACCCCTGGGTAGAGGCCCGGTTCTCTAATGAAGCCCCAGCCCTTCCGGAGCTGGAACTCTGTCACACACCCCTGCCGCCGCGGTTCCCTTAGAGTACCTTTTTCCCGGCGGACACTTTCCTTATCCGCAATCAGCTGCTCGTACTGCCGCTGCCGGTTCCGCTGCACTTCCCGCTCTTCCTCCTGCCGGCGTCGCTGTTCCTCTTCGCGACGCTGCCACTCACGTTCCCACTGGGCGGCGTAGGCGACGTCATCCAGGCGCGCCATCTCATCCCAGTCGACGTCTGGTAATGATGGACAGGACCCCTCCGGTGTCCCTACCGGGGATCGATCATCTGCTGCGGCCTCCTGGCCGGGCGGGCGTTCCGGAACTGGCGGTACCTCCTCAACCTCCTTCGCTTCCACCGCTCCATCGGTAGGATCAGGGTCGGTACTTTTGGGGGTAGCCTCCGGTTGCTCCTTAGCCTTGGGCAGCAGAAGTTTTGGTAATTCAAATCGTGGAGGGTCGTCGAGGGGAGTTGTCTTGACCCGCACCACAATTGTGGTTTACCAGAGCAATGGGGTACTCAGAGCCGAGCCCATGGAAGTCTATGGGGTTGTCACAGGTAGCGCTGGCTCGGTCTGTGGCCCTGGCGGTCAGGCGTATGTTGGGGGGAATATTTACAGGGGATAGGTATATATACAGTTCGTGACGCCACCTGTAGTTCTCTGATCACTAAGACCAGCGCTGCTGTAGATCTCTGAGGGGATGGTGAGGCAGCTAGATGTCGGGTCCCCTACAGGTGGGACTCTTCCCTCAGGTCGATAGTTATGGTGGGGTTGTGCAGGGGTGCAATCAAATAACTCAGTCTCAACATAGAAGCTTCTTTCCATACCTTTTACTTCAAGTTGTTCAGGCAGGTCCCAGGGAGGCTGTTCGGGGTGGATGAATGCACGTAGCGGTAACAGTTGAGCAGGTTACAGGCCTCCTTCTCTTTCCAAATGATGAGTGAGTCCAAGCTTGCCTGTAGCTAAGTTAACTCTATAGTTTTCAGCTTCTCCCACTAGCTGTACTGCCCGGTCAGTTTTGTGATAGAGCCTTATAAGTGGTGAACTAAGTACTTTCTTTTGCCGCGCGCCGGACTCAGAAGTCTTGTTCTCCTGACTCGGTTACGTACTGGCACTCTAAGGGCGGCTTTCTGCAACCTAAGGTCCAGTAAGACTCTGGCTTTTCTATCACTATGCCTGGAGCTATAGTGACGCTTCGGTCCCCAGTGACCGGTGACAATGTGCAGGATAATCCGATCCTTAAGGCACTTCTGAATCCTTCCCACTATGCCCTTCGCCCTGCTTCTGCTTTCAATGTAGCACTGAAGCGTGAAGATAGAAAGTCAGTTTTCTTCCTTGGTCTCACTGAGTAACTCTCAGTTTCCTCAAAGTTCAGACTGAGTAAAAGGTAACTCTGACTAGACTCGGGATGATAACTAGTCATCCGTTACTAGACTCCACTTCGTTGAATTGGCAGGAACTAATCTTCTGCTCACACAGAGCTCTGACAGGAATCCTCGCTGTCTGAGAAGAACTAGCCCTGACTGCTCTGTACGATGACAGGAAGCTAGACTGACTCTCTCCTGTGCTACACGTCACTCCCCTATACACCCCTGTGGGTGTGTCTGAAGTGTAAGTGAGTGTCAAGCTTTAACTGTTACCTTACTGTGCATTCTCCAGATCCTGTGTGCCTTACATACCAGGGCTACACATTCCCCCTTGGTAAAATACAGCACTCCCGGGCTGTGAAATATAAGAAGAAAGACATTTTGTTTTCCATTTAAACAAGTAACATTTTAAACTCTTCCCATCAGGGAGGTACGGATTTCTTGAACGTTGCATTATAACAATAGGCATAGAAAAATACAAAATACTAAATAGACATTTTCATATAAATAGATGACAATATTCTTGTGAAGGACCCGCACCAAACCTTCAACGTGGGTCCTGGGTGGGCTGCAGGACATCTGAATGCAGACCTCACTCAGTGCCTCACCATACGGGTTTTATGTTCAGAGGTAGGTGTGCTGGTAGAGAATGCACAAAGTGCAACTATATACAAGATCAGTTCTTGGGCTGGCTCAGTCCTCAGCCTCAGAGTCCATCATGAAACATTTTCAAGTAATTTACATATCATAACAATACTTTATACAATTATCCATACTTAGTAAACTAGTTTGCTAGGACTACTTTTGATAACGAATAGGTATCTTCCCTTTCGTTGTACGTTCTGATCTACGTGGAGTAGCTTCAGGTATATTAATCTCTAACCCAACTGTTCTACGTAACGGCAAACTATAGAACTGCCTCAATCTTTCTATGGATCTGGCAAGCGTACTGATGGCTGGGCGGTGTGAGTCAGCTTCACCAGGGGTTCCCATAGCATGGGGCGCTGCTTCCGATGATTCTTCCTCTTGAGGTTCCGCAGGTTGGGGTGCTGCTGGAGTAGGTAACTCCTGAACTGGCTCAACTGGCACCATGGGCACAACTGGAGGTAGAACTTCCTCTTGTGGCTGATAAAATTGCAACACCGGAATTATTACAGCATCTCCCAGTCTCGGCCAATCTGCAGGGAAATCTCCCAGATCCGTGTGTATGACCTCTTCTTTTCTTTCTTCTTGATTGATGACAGAGTTCTCTTCACGAAACTTTAAGGGTTCTGGACACAATTTCAAATGGTCTCTGGACACAGTGGATATTGTTCTTCCTCCGTCCTTACTGATGATACAAACTTTTCTATTGTCATATTTGGAATCTTGTACGACGTAGGGTTCTTGCTCCCACTGGTTATCCAATTTGTGCATTTTCCTTTTCCTTTTCAATACCACTTCTCCAGGCATCAAAGGCTTGGCAGGAGCATTCCTGTTGTAAATATCTTCCTGTTTTTCCCGTACCTTATTGAGACTTTCTTCTACACAGACTTGCACTCTTCTGTATTGCTCTTGCCGATTGATGTCCCAGTTTTCAATAGCGTCATCTGCCTCTGGTTCTACCACTCCAAGTTCTAAATCCATTGGTAGTCTTCCGGGCCTTGCTCTCATAAGATAGGCTGGAGTGCAGTTAGTGGAACTTACAGGTATATGGTTATACAAATCAACCAAATCAGGTAGTAAGTCCGGCCATCGATTTCTGTCTTCCAACGGTATGGATTTCAACAAATCAAGGACAATGTGGTTCATTTTCTCGCAAAGACCGTTGGTTTGAGGATGGTATGGTGTTGTTCTAATTTTCTTACACCCATACATGTGACAGAATTCCTTGAATAGATCAGCTTCGAAAGCAGGTCCTTGATCGGTTAATACTTGCTCCGGATACCCATGCGGTCTGCAGAAGCTTGCTTGAAAGGTTTTTGCTGCCGTCACTGCTGTCTGATCCTTAACTGGTACAACCACCAGAAATCTAGAGTAATGGTCCACCATGGTCAAGGCGTATGAGTATCCAGATCTACTTGGCGACAGTTTGACGTGGTCCAGGGCCACAATCTCCAAGGGACGAGTCGTCCGGATAGGCTGCAGGGGTGCCCTCTGACTACCGTAGTCCTTTCTTCTGAGACCACAGGGTCCACAGTTCCGACACCACCTCTCAATGGAGCTGCGCATCCCTACCCAGTAGAACCGGCACCTCAACAGGGTCTCCAGCTTTCTCCAGCCAAAGTGTCCTGCTTGATCATGGTATGCTTCCAACACCATTTGGACGTCTGCCTTGGGGACCACTATTTGCCAGACCATCTCGTGGGTCCTGGGATTGACGTATCTCCTGCACAACTTCTCACGGTATAGGAATAACCTGCTTCTCTCGTTCCACAGGAGCTTTGCTGACATAGGTGCATCTTTTTCCAAGGAGGAACCTTCCTGTCTTAACAACTCCTTGATACGGCTGACCACTGGATCGCTGTCCTGAGTCTCTTTCCAGCTGTGATGGGGTAAAGGATTTAACGTTGCACCATACTGCTTTCTGTAGACTCGATGCTCGTGGACTACCCCATTTCGATGGAACGCAGGTAGCTCAATTTCTTCCAGGTCGTCCGATTCTTCCTCCGTGTCAGAGTCATGCGGCATTCGGGACAATGCGTCAGCATTAGCATTCTTTCGGCCTGCCCGGTACTTGATAGTAAACTGGTAATTAGACAACCGAGCCATCCAACGCTGCTCCATGGCGCCCAACTTGGCCGTTTCCAGGTGCGTTAGCGGGTTGTTGTCTGTGTACGCCGTGAACTTGTTGGAGGCCAGGTAGTGCTTAAATCTTTCAGTAATGGCCCAGACCAGCGCCAGAAACTCCAGCTTCAAGCTGCTATAATTTTCCGGATTCCTCTCAGTTGGCCTGAGTTTTCTGCTGGCATAAGCGATGACTTTTTCTTGGCCATTCTGCTTCTGACTGAGAACTGCTCCTAAACCTTCATTACTAGCATCGGTGTACAGCAGGAACGGTTGGCTGTAATCAGGATACGTCAAGATCTCATCGCCTGTAAGGATCTCTTTCATCTTTTGGAATGCTTCAGCCTGTTCCTTACCCCAATTGAAGGGAGGATTTCTGCTCTTTAGGGATTGGCCTACTAGGAGGTCCTGTAGAGGCGCTGCCTTCTTCGTGTAATCTTTCACGAACCTTCTGTAGTAACCCGTTAGTCCCAGGAACTGTCGCACTTCCTTGAGGTTCTTCGGCTCCGGCCACTTCTGGATGGCAGTGACTTTCTCTGGGTCCGGCGCTACTCCTTCCGAACTGACGATGTGCCCCAAATATTGTACCTTCTGTTTGAGTAGATGGCATTTTGAGGGTTTCAACTTCATCCCGTACCTGGACAGGGACTCAAATACTTCTGCCAGATGCTTCAGATGGTCCTCATATGTCTTGGAGTACACGATGACGTCGTCTAAGTATAGCAGCACGGTTTCAAAATTGAGATGTCCCAGGCAGTTCTCCATCACTCTCTGAAATGTTCCTGGGCACTGCTGAGCCCAAACGGCATTCTGTCGAACTCACAGAGCCCCATTGGGGTGGTGAAAGCCGTTTTCTCACGATCCTCCTCAGCCACAGCCACTTGCCAGTATCCACTAGTCAGATCAAGGGTAGAAAAGTAGTTAGCCATTTTCAGAGCAGCTAATGACTCCTCTATACGTGGTAACGGGTATGCATCCTTGTGTGTTATGCGGTTCACCTGCCTGTAATCCACACACATTCTCAAGCTACCATCTTTCTTTCTAACCAGGACTAGAGGTGCTGCCAGGGACTACAACTATCCCTGATTACTCCGGCTTCTTTCATATCTCGCAACATTTCCTTAGCCTTCTGATAATGGGCTGGGGGTATAGGCCTATACCGCTCTTTGATGGGAGGATGACTGCCTGTAGGGATATGATGTTGTACTCCCTTAATTATCCCAAAATCAAGTGGATTCTTGCTAAATACTTGGGCGTACTCTTGCACCACCCGTAATACCCCTTGCTTCTGGTGAGCGGGAGTGGTGTCCGTCCCAACATGGAGTTGCTGACACCATTCCGCCACCTGGGTTGCCGGGTCATTGTCCTCCGCTATTTGGCGGGAGTCTAAGGACTCAGCCGGGAGAATAGAATTATTGTCAACAGCATGTAGTTTAGCAATGGTTGCATAACGGGGTAAGTTTACCTCATCATCTCCCCAGTTGAGAAGCCGTACCGGTACTCTTCCATTCACCACTTCCACTACTCCCCTAGCAGTCATAAGTGTAGGTCTATGTTCTGAATGGTGGGGTTCTACTACAGCTTGGTAATTCTGTCCTCTCAGACCTATGGCTGCCCTGCACCAGATTATCATTTCACTCATTGGGGGTATCACAATGGGATTCGAGTCAGTGACCCGTACATTACCAATTTCGCCGTCTGTAAGCTTCGCTTGCTGCTGACACACCAGGGCCCGGATCTCTCTTTGGATTACTCCTTTCTGCCTTGGTCGGGCAATCTCAGCGAGCTGTTGGAGTAAGAACACAACTTCTCCCAAACAATTACTGATAATGTTAGTACCCAAAATTATATTTAAACCGTTCTCCTCATTTACAGTCTTTACTACCAGAAGCCCCTGGTCTTTCAACTCCTCTCTGCCCACTTTCACAGTTACACATTTTGTCCCGAGTACTTCTACAGGAAGACCATTAGAAGCATACACGGTAAAGTCAGGGCTCGGGGGTTTAAGACTGTCCATTGACCAGAACTTAGTATATAGGGCATCAGGTATTAGGGTCACCTGAGACCCAGTGTCTAACAATGCCGGAACAGCAATACCATCTAGAATGATAGACAGGTAGGGTCGTCCACCCACATACCTGCGGTTCCAGTCTAGGGGGCCTGACGGGTCTCCTCCTGGGTGTTGGCCCTCGGACCCAGGTTCTGCCCGTTTAAAGGACACTGTGGAGACATATGACCTTTCCGGTTGCATCGGTAACAGGTGATCTCCCGACGAGGAGGGTGTTGATCAGAGGTCGCTCCTGGGGGTGGCGTTGTCCTCCTCCGGGGGGGCGACGTCTTCCTTCTTCTCCGGTTCATCCACGGGACGTCTTCTGGGCAATCAGCTAATAAGATCTTCCCTTCTTCCTCTTTCCGCAGCTGCAGGGCACTCATCACAGCAGCCAGATTTTTAGTCAGCTGGCGCACCTCTGAGCGCAGACAGTCCAATTCACTAGGGGGTGTTACCTGCGTTTTGGTTTCGGCCACTAGCGAGGAAAAGGGGGTTGCCGCCGGCTCCAGAGTGACTTCACCCTGACGATGTTGGGTTGCCACCTCAGGTTTACCCAGGGGCCGCAGCCCTTTTATTGCCATGTCCTTTAGGGCATCAAAGGTGGCATCAGGGTGATCTAAAGACCACCAATTCACAGTTCTGCGTTCCGCTTGGGACCTCAGTCCCTGCACAAATTGTTCTTTCAGCATCTTATTTTCATCAATGACACTTATGGTATTAACCTGCTTGAGGGCTCTCAGGGCCCCTTGTAGTCGGCAGGCATAGTCCCTTATGCTGTCACTTGGTTGCTGTGAACAGTTATAGAATGCCATCCGGAGATCTGTTTCGGTGCGATCTTCAAAAATGGCCTGTAACTTTAAGAGGATTGCAGGCACCAACTCCTGGTCCGTGGTAGCCCAAGTCTCCACTTCTCTCTCAGCAGCGCCAGTTAGCTGCCCTATTAATACTGCAGTTTTTTGCCTCTCAGACATAGAGTACATTTCCAGGACACTGCATATCTTCCGTTTGAATCCTGCTAAAGTGCCTGGCTCGCCGCTGTACTGGGGAAGCCATTTCGCCCCAGGCATATATGGAAGCGTTAGTGGCATGAGCGGGACTACCGGACTGAGTGCTGGGCCTGCGCCCCCATCTGGCGCTACAACGCCACGCGGTGCGGAGTCGGGTCCTCCGGCTGGGGCCGCACTGTCGGCCGGTTGTTGCAACATATTAGCGCCCCCTTGGTTAAACGGAGCCTACCGGTTTCAGAAGCTGCTATTTCCCAGGCACAGCAGTAGGAACAGGACCTTCGTCGCAGGCGCTCTGATGTCAGAGCGTCCACTTCCTGTCGTAGGACCTGCCGCTGAGACAGAGCCGGGGGCGTGTCCAAGACTTTGCGCGCTCCTTCAGGTACGCCCACCTTCTTCTCCAGCGTCTCAGGGCGCGAATATGGCGGCAAATATGGCGGTATTTGGCGCCAAACAATAGCAACAGTCTTTTTCACCAAAACACTCCACAGGCACACAGGGCTCGCAATTCTGCAAGTTTCGGATCCTGTTCGTGACGCCAAGTTGTCTTGACCCGCACCACAATTGTGGTTTACCAGAGCAATGGGGTACTCAGAGCCGAGCCCATGGAAGTCTATGGGTTGTCACAGGTAGCGCTGGCTCGGTCTGTGGCCCTGGCGGTCAGGCGTATGTTGGGGGGAATATTTACAGGGGATAGGTATATATACAGTTCGTGACGCCACCTGTAGTTCTCTGATCACTAAGACCAGCGCTGCTGTAGATCTCTGAGGGGATGGTGAGGCAGCTAGATGTCGGGTCCCCTACAGGTGGGACTCTTCCCTCAGGTCGATAGTTATGGTGGGGTTGTGCAGGGGTGCAATCAAATAACTCAGTCTCACACATAGAAGCTTCTTTCCATACCTTTTACTTCAAGTTGTTCAGGCAGGTCCCAGGGGGCTGTTCGGGGTGGATGAATGCACGTAGCGGTAAGTTGAGCAGGTTACAGGCCTCCTTCTCTTTCCAAATGATGAGTGAGTCCAAGCTTGCCTGTAGCTAAGTTAACTCTATAGTTTTCAGCTTCTCCCACTAGCTGTACTGCCCGGTCAGTTTTGTGATAGAGCCTTATAAGTGGTGAACTAAGTACTTTCTTTTGCCGCGCGCCGGACTCAGAAGTCTTGTTCTCCTGACTCGGTTACGTACTGGCACTCTAAGGGCGGCTTTCTGCAACCTAAGGTCCAGTAAGACTCTGGCTTTTCTATCACTATGCCTGGAGCTATAGTGACGCTTCAGTCCCCAGTGACCGGTGACAATGTGCAGGATAATCCGATCCTTAAGGCACTTCTGAATCCTTCCCACTA
The DNA here is from genome assembly GCA_033576555.1 of Oophaga sylvatica. Classification (NCBI taxonomy): domain Eukaryota; kingdom Metazoa; phylum Chordata; class Amphibia; order Anura; family Dendrobatidae; genus Oophaga; species Oophaga sylvatica. The sequence continues at coordinate 511,886,838 of JARQOD010000004.1, forward strand.
TGCCCTTCGCCCTGCTTCTGATTTCAATGTAGCACTGAAGCGTGAAGATAGAAAGTCAGTTTTCTTCCTTGGTCTCACTGAGTAACTCTCAGTTTCCTCAAAGTTCAGACTGAGTAAAAGGTAACTCTGACTAGACTCGGGATGATAACTAGTCATCCGTTACTAGACTCCACTTCGTTGAATTGGCAGGAACTAATCTTCTGCTCACACAGAGCTCTGACAGGAATCCTCGCTGTCTGAGAAGAACTAGCCCTGACTGCTCTGTACGATGACAGGAAGCTAGACTGACTCTCTCCTGTGCTACACGTCACTCCCCTATACACCCCTGTGGGTGTGTCTGAAGTGTAAGTGAGTGTCAAGCTTTAACTGTTACCTTACTGTGCATTCTCCAGATCCTGTGTGCCTTACATACCAGGGCTACACAGAGAGAACACCGCGTCCCACAGCCGCCGCTGCATCTGGTTACGCCGGCGTCTCTTGATCTCCTCCATGCCAGGTTGTTGCAAGACCATTTTCTTTAACCTTGCATTTTCCTCTCCAATCTCCAGCAAGGCTTGCTGCAGGTGCAGGACCACAGATGGTTCTGGTTCTAGTGGCAGCTTGGCTGGGGAACGGGGCCTGCCTTCCACCGCTTCCCTGCTCGGCTGCACACATCCTGCCTCCATCATGTTCCAGAACACTCTCTCTTCTTCTACCAGAGCCGTCCGGTCTCTTCCGTGGAGGCGGGGTTTGCGTCTCCTCCTCTTCGCAGGGAAGGTGAAGAGGAGGCGGACCTCCTTTGCTGTAGGGCAGGATCGCATATTGTAATAGCACTTTGAGAGGGCAGGCATTCTCTTCGCGCCACAGGGGGGCACACGCCCACGAATCCACGCCCACCTTCTTCTCCAGCGCCTAGGGCGCGAATTTGGCGGCAAAAGGCGGATTTTAGCGCCAAAAATAGCAAACAGTCCCTTTTCACAAAAACACCTCCACAGGCACACAGGGCTCGCAATTTTGCGAGTTTCGCATCCTGTTCGTGACGCCAAGTTGTGTGACCCGCACCACAATTGTGGGTTTCCAGGGATAGGGGGTACTCGAAGCCGAGCCCGTAGATCTCTATGGGGGATGTCACCGGTAGCGTGGCTCGGTCCGTGTCCCTGGCGGTCAGGCGTTAAAGGGGGATTATTTACAGGGGATTTGTATATAACAGTTCGTGACGCCACCTGTAGTTTTCTAGTCACTAAGACCAGCGCTGCTATAAGTCTCTGAGGGGATGTTGCGGCAGCTAGATGACGGGTCCCCCACAGGTGGGACTGGTCCCTCAAAGTCTATGGGATTAATGATGTCGGGTGCAGATAAATGAATCAGTCTCACACCATCCAGTGTCTTTCCATACCTTTTACTTGTCAGATGATAAGGCAGGTCCCAGGGAGGCTGGTCGGGTGGAGGATGTGCTTCGAGATAACAGCTGAACAGGTTAGGGGCCTCCTTTACTTTCCATATGATGAGTCCAACTAGCATAGAGCTAAGTTCACTCCGAATACTCCAGCTAACTCCTTAGCTGTACTGCCCGGTCAGTTTTGTGGTCGGAGTCTTCCTTTGAGAGAGCTGGGTTCCTACTGTTGTCCTGCAGTGACTCAAGGTTCCACTCTCCCTGACCCCAGTTACGTACCGACACTCCAAGGGCTGCTTTCTGTGACCTAAGGTCCAGTAAGACTCTGGTTTTTCTACCACTACGCCTGAAGCTGTAGTGACACTTCGGTCTCCAGTGACCGGTGAAATTGTGCAGGATAGTCCAATCCTTAAGGCACTGCTATAACTTCTTCCACTGCGCCCTTCGCCCTGTTCGCGCTTGTAGCATAAGCACTCCACACTTCCTAAGGTAATGCAAGTCAATCCCTTCTTGCTTCTTTCTTGGAGCTTGCTAACAGATGCTCAGTATTCTTCTAGTTCAGGAGCACGTCGACTGAACTTCACTGTCCTTGGGACAGGCGACTGAAGTTTCTGTTACTCACTCTTCTTTCTTCCTTAATGGTCTCAATCTCCTGATGAGGCACAGCTCTGACTAGGCTAAGGTGAACTGGCTCACCCTTACTAGCCTCCACTTTAAGAACTGCTGACAGGATCTCCTCTCCCTCCTCTGTCCGAAGACAGGAAACTGAACTGAACTCCCTGACTACGTATGTCACTAGCTTAAATACCCTATGGGTGTGTCCAAGTGTGTGGTGGAGTGAATGGTTATTGAGCATTAAACTGTTACCTCTCCGCACATCCTCCAGGGTACTGTGTGTGCCTTCACACCAGGGCTACACAGGTTTATTGTGGGTAAAGAAAATTTTGAAAAGAAACAATACATTTATCACACTCTGTCATCCTGCCAGTCAACACTACCTTCCGGTGACACAAAGTATTGAGCAAACTGGTCCCTCATTCTAGAAACCGCGACTGTACTGCGAGTGGTAATGTTGCTGTAGTCGTGCAAAGTTGTTTCTTGATTGTGGTCCTCCATAGAAATTGGTTCCTTGGTTAGGACAAAATTATGTAGGACCACGCACGCTTTCACTACATCATCAACAGTCTCGGTCTTCAAGTTAATTGCAGTCAAAAGGACACGCCATTTTGCTGTCATAATGCCAAAGGCACACTCCACCATCCGTCTGGCTCTTGTGAGGCGGTAGTTAAATATCCGCTTTCTATGTGTCAATTCTCTGCTGGCGTACGGCTTCAATAGGTGTTCGGACAGCTGGAATACCTCATCACCTACACACACGAATGGCATCGGTGGGCCTGAGGTTTGAGGCAGTGGCCTAGGGGGGGGAAACTGAAAACTGTTTCCATACAGTTTACGGCCCATGGCAGATAGTTTAAAGACTTGGGAGTCATTTGACCGTCCATAAGACCCAATGTCCACCGCGATAAACTTGTAGTGCGCATCTGCAATAGCCATCAGGATGACAGAGAAATATTTTTTATAGTTAAAGAATTCAGATCCAGTTCCTTTTGGCTTTTGAATGCGGATGTGCTTTCCATCAACGGCCCCCAGGCAATTGGGGAACTGGCAGATGAGTAGAAACTGGTCCGCTATTTCAAGCCACCGCTCTGTTGTTGGCTCTGGAATAAATTCTTCAACCAAACTATCCCACAGAGCACGACAAGTGTACTTTATTATCCCGGATAGTGTGGAGATTCCCAGGCGGTATTGAAAATGGAGCATGACAGAGTTTCGCCAGTTGCCAGAAATCTGAAAACAAATTAGAAAATACAAATTATTTCAGAAACACAGCATTACATACCAGAACTCAGCTACAACTAATGGAGAACCAAAAATAAGAACATCAATGAGAAACACTGTTTTATAAATAAATTTTGGACTACTGATATAGTTTCCTAGTTGCCCTGTGATGTTAAATTAATTATAAAATTGCAAGTGTGCTGAAGAAAACAGATCCAATACATATAGCTTACCTTATAGTGACCATGAGACGCTCCGCCGGAGATATCGAGAACCGACAGTAGGTGTCCGATTTTTTAATTTGGTCGCCAACACGCTCCAGCAAATCATCAAAGTTTTCTTTGTTCATCCGCAGATAGGCAAAAAACTTGTCTGGATTTTGTCGCAGCTCCATGTTCAGTGTGGAATAGACACCACGAGTTAATCTCTGTGCCGTCATGGGGTGGATCCACATACGTCGTCGTCTTCGCAGGCGCTGACGCCTAATGCGCTGCTCCTCAAACTTTAGCTCCTTCTCCAGAACTATAAACCTCAATCGATTCATCTCCGCAGTAAAATCAACAAGATTCCTGAAGATATTGCCGATAATGACATCCATGTTCGCCAATCACTTGCTACTTGCTCTTCTCTCCAACCTGCACTTGCTCCTCTACAACCTGTCAAAGATGGGCTGTAGGAGCAGTGTATATATAGGATTACAGTAGCCAATCATATTTGGAACCCCAAAAAGGGCGTTCTTAAAAACCGGATCCGGCGCATTACGGCGTCAACGGATGCCAAACCGGATACACCGGATGAGACGGATGCGGTTTTTGACCGCATTCGTGAACCGGATCCGGCGAAAAAACAGATGCGGCGCATCCGGTTTTCATACTGGATGCCGGATGCGGCGCGGCGGCAAAATGCCGGGGCGCCGTCAGGCGCACAACGGATGTGTGAAAGAGGCCTAACTCTTATTCCTGGCTGATCCTGACTCCTCATTAGTGCCCAAGCCACAAAATATGGGAAAGTCAAAAAAAGCAAAAAAGGTATTGATCAATGCTGCTTTTTAACAGATTTCTGTAAGACTGCACGCAGGTAGTCCTGGATATGTCCAGTATCCCTAAATACAAAGAAATGTCTGGCAGGGCCTTCAGCAGGGCTGGTTCTGGCACGTGGGGAACCCAGACAAGTACCAGGACCAGTGGCACCAGGGGGCACACTGTGCTGTTTGTGACGTGCATTGCCCTCTCAGATGCAAGACTCAATCCAGCCGACTACGCGATGTGTAGCGCGGGGTGGCAGCCGTGGGCCAGGCACACGTCTCCTTTTACGCCCTGACATGCTACATGAAAGTGTGGGTCCTGGCTGGGTGTATAAATTTGTACCGTGAGGGCATCACCCCCACGAAGGCCACATGTAGCCAGAGGTGTGGGCTGGCCAGGACCAGCTGTTTCACAGTTCAATGAGGGAGACTTCTGTTTCAACACAAACTATTTATCATGTGATAACTTGGTAAGGGTTGTATACAATGGATAGCGGTACAAAGTCTTATGGACATTTCCTTTACAGTGTAAAGCATTTTTCACTTCCAATCTCCTTCCTCCATAGTTTGCTCCAGGGCTAGTGAGGCACGCTGTTTTGTCCTACTCCACCACAACCAAGCTTTAGTGCTACAGTCCAGATCAGCAAGTCTCCTTACTTGCACTTCGGTTTTGCATCCCATTTCTTCCACTACTGGTGCCCTGGAGCCCTCATACTTGGGACCCCCACTAGTCCTTTGCACTCAGTCCTGCTTAGGTTCGTTATCTTCTGCGTTACAAGCTCCGGGGTTCGTGACTTGGCGTCCTATCCAAGGACACCTGTGCCTCTGGCCACTCTGTCTCCTCTGTCACTTATCTTCAGTATCACACTATCCCTCGTCCTTAGTTTCCTTTCACTTAGTGTCACCCTTCTATGCAGCTTTGCTCTCTTTACTCTCCAAACCCTATCTAACAAGAACACCATCACTTTCCCTAGCACTAACACCCCACTATGGGCTAGTCCCAAACATTATCTCTAACTTACCCTAATGTCACTATCTAAACTACTGTCAGCTATCTATATCCCTATGCTACCTATCTTTAACTCTATGCTTTACTCTGTACATTCTATACTATACAACATTAGTTATACATTACACAATACAATCACAAAAGTTTAACTAAATAGATGTCACTATCAATTTCAACAGTGGCATTTCAAAAGTTGGTAATGGATGAAGTTGTCCCTTCCAACAAATATTGCCCTTACTCTGTAAGAGTATGACTGGGACAGTCATGAGCTTCTCCCTTAATAAGAAAACCGTTATAATTTGTGTATAGGAAAATGTGTTTTATTATGCATAGAACCTTATAGAGGCATCAAGGTGCATGGTTAATGTATTGTGCTATAATAGATACAATATATACAATTTTATAGAGTTTTATAAGTGCTTAGTGATGTGGATCTCTCAACTGTGTATTAATGAAGATATAATGTACTGTTGTATTACAAACAGAGATAAGGATTAAGTTTAGGACATAGAATATGGGTTTAGCTTTAGATATAAGATAGGACTGGGAACAGTGCAGTTGTGGGCACAGTAGATTCAGTTAGTAGATATGCACAGGTTTAGGTACAGTTAAGAAGTTGAGACCAGCCCAGCCTGAGGGAAGGGGCAAGTTCATAATAAGGGGAGCATTTCCTGATTAAGATGAGATAGAATTGGATATAAGATTAGATTATAGAAGTGATAGCAGGAGTTTAAAGCCAGAGGGCTGGAGGGCACAAACGGTTACTGACTGACAGGCAATATGAGAATGGCCATGACAAACACCAGAGGATCTTCCTGAAACGTGTGGGGCCTATGGCCGGAATTAGGCATGGAGAAGCTTGCCTTAATCTCTTTTTGCAAGAGAAAGCCAGATGGGGAGTCGCTTACGGAAGTCGGGACGGGACTTGGGTGAGCTGCAAAGCCGGATGGAGTATTCCAGAGAAGCCGGAGAGAATCGGAGTGTCTCAGGCTGAAGAAACCGTAACTTTGACAACATTGTGCTGTAACTGCATTTGAACTCAAGATGCAAAGTTAAAGTGTTGGAAAAGAACAAAATGTCCCCTGTTGAATGTGCGACTGTTCCTGGATCCGGAATCAAGGAGACAGGAGCGAGTGTCATACAGTACACCCACAGCACAAGGGACCCTATTTACTTGTGGGGTGCCAGGGTGTGGGGACACAGCAGTCCCTCGCCCATGACTACCTCCCTGGGCACCTTACACCTCCACACCCTCTTCCTCCTGTAATATGATTGTGGGGTGACAATGGTATTGTCATGGCAGCCAGGAGACCTCTTTCTACATCTATGAAACCCATTCTGAGCTAATCTGGACAGGGGGGACAGGTAAATTTCCAATATACTGCAATACTACATTATTCTGAGCTAATAAAATATTGTAACATATATTCCATATGGTGAACGCAGACCCAATTAAAAAAAAAAAAATGGCAGAATTGCTGCTTTTTTGTCAAAGCCTCTGAAAAAATGGTAGAAAAAAGATTGTGATAATGGTAATGATAATAATTACAGCTTGTGAAGCAAAATACAAGCTCTGATTCAACTCTATCGACCAAAAAATCAAAAAAAAAGTTAAAGCTCTTGGAAGGCAAAGAGGGAAAATCGAAAGGTAAGAGGAAACACCTAGGACACTGGTGTCCAAATGCTTCATAAACCTGGATCCGGCCCTGGTCTTCAGTCACCCATAGACTTTAGCCTACCAGTAGGATCTGCCAATAATGAAAAAGTAATTATAATGGCCAGTTCTTGCCCTGCTTCTTGCCCCAGTGTCACATTAATCTGCCCTGGCCTGGCTGTCTCCTTGTCATCCTCCCACCATTTGCTGTGCTCTCCTACTCCATCCCGCTCAAGGTTTCCCTCGCTGATATAAATACTGTCCTTGGGGTCTGCCCAGCACCAATAATAATATGAGGGGTATGAGGAGAATGAGCATAAAAGCATCTAAGGACAGAGATTGGCACAGAATCCTTGTATGTGTCAGATAAGCCTGGTACATGTCCCTCGGTCACCGTGACCTCAAAGCTTTCTGAGAGGCATTATGCTCTGTTTTGACACAAGACTAGAAAATAATATTAACCTCTTCAATGGTAGAGTTGAATAACCTCATTTTACCTTCTGCTTTCTTCCAGCATTACCATCATTAGGTAGCCACTTTAACCCATTATCATCCAGATTGATTTTAAAATAAATGTGAATAGTAGAGAATTTAAAGGGATTGTCCACTGTTTTTTTTTTTTTAGAAATAAGCTGATCAAAGGGTGCCGACCTACTACCAGGACCGTCACCGCAAGTGTTTAGCTGTGATCTGTAGGAGGAACATGCCAGAACACATTTATTTTCCCTAGAGCACCACCCTAGGGGACATTAAGTATTACACATTTCCCAATTAATTCAACAGGTTTTAGTTGTAAAGCATGAACAGGACGTGTCCTTCATAAAGATAGATGCTGTCTGCAGTCACTGTCTGCCTCTGCTAAAATATAGAAGTCCTGTGTAAGGGTGGTTCACAATGACTGTCACTTTCCTACCCCTGAAGGTACCAATCGTATTATGTGTGTTATGTTCTGTATCTTTGTATATATTTCATCATGTGAATTGTGTTGTAATGTATTGTGACATGGTTATGCATAGTGTATAAGATAGGTAATGTAGGGACGTATAGTTTAGGACTTATTAAATAAGGTAGGTAGCATAAGATAATAGTTGACTGCAGTTTAGATAGTGACATTAGGGTAAGATATGATACAGTTAATATTTTGGACTAGCCCATAGTGGGAGCGGCTTAGTGTTAGGGAAAGAGACTACTTCCGGTAGATAGTTATCTAGGGTATGTAGAGTGAAGAAAGCAGTGCTGCTGTTGGGGTGATCCACAAAAGGAAAGAGAGTTGAGGACAGGGATAGCGAGATCCTGAAGTAACCTACGAGACAGAGTGGCCTTTTGGAAAGGCGTCCTCGAACAGGACGACAAATCACAAGAGACCCTGAGCTTGAAAAACACCAAAGGTAACGGACTTAAACAGGACTGAGTTCATGGGACTAGTGGGGGATCCGAGCGATAGATCCAGGGAGACAGTAGTGGAAAAAATAGGATGTGGAACCGCTGAGCGAGTAGAGGGACTTGCTGATCAGGACTGTGGCGACAAGCTGGGTTGTGACAATGTAGGGCGAAGCAGTGTGCTTCACTGGCAGTGGAGTAGACTACAGAGGAGGGATACTGTGCAGTGAAAATGCTTTGTACTGCAAAGTAAACGTCTTTAAGACTTTTGTCCCGCTATCCCTTGTACATAACCCTTACCAAGTTACCGTACAGTAAAGACTGTGTTTTTGAACCAAAATCTCTTTTATTGAAATTTGGAACCAACACCGCCGGCTACAGGCAGCCTACAAGGTTGCAAAGCCCTCACAACACTAATATAAACACCCACCCAGGACCCACACTTTCATGTATTGCGCTGGTGGAGTAAAAGGAGAAGACGAGTGCCCCGTCCGCGACTACCATCCCCCGTTACACTTGGCGAGACGGACCTGCTCATTGTAGGTGTCACAGAGAAGAAAAGGCGCAAAGCGGAGCCCAAACATTCATCAGGCACACCTACCGAGGGGAATACCACAACTAAAAGCGCCAGCACACAAAGGGGAGTGATCGCTGTCGCAAAGTAAGGTGAAAGGAGAAGACCTGCCTAGTGAAGTGTTGCCAGATGAAACAGGCAGGGACATTTGAGAAATGGGATGATGAGTCAGGGCTGCCAGTGAAAGGCGGGGACCATGACGGGGCTCAGGAAGTGGAAGATACAACGCCATTCGTGGGTAGTATGTCAGCGAACAGCATCGAACTAGGATGGCGGATCAGAGAACATGGATGGAGCTCACTGGGCCCTGGTACAGCATACATTATAGAAGGGGTCTGGGACGTAGTGAGTGGCAGAGGCTTATGGCCTTAGTGGGGCAAGAGGTGAAGCTGGGTGGCTTTGCAGAGCAGGTCACATGATCATTAGGCTTTGAAATGCAGGCTTGGGCCTAAACCCCGGTTCAGCCTGTGGCCCACGGACGGTTGAACGCCTCAAAGTCTTGTTAGCCCAGTGTCCTTTAAATCCCCCACCCAGGCCGGAGGTTCCTTCCCCAACCCTGGAAGTCTCCCTTTCAATAGTATATGTGTCTTCCCCAAGCTCGGGGGTAGCCCTCAGTCCTGAGAATATACCCCTCAGCTCCCGAAATCAATGGATATCAGGGGTGATCTAGGCTAAGAAGAAGAGAGAGCAGTAGGTCCGGGCACAACTGAATACTCCTGATGGAGAGGAGCTTGTCCGACAGATGACCCAGGGCATAGTAAGGCACTATGACCGTGGACGGAGCTTTGGCTTTGTCATGTAGGAAGGTACTGGGTACAAGATCTATGTCAATGCCGGTTCCCTCTCAAAAGGGCCAAGACTATAAGAAGGAGAACGCGTCACCTCCTATTTCACCAAACTGTGGTGAGAGCTTCTCTCAATCCCAGCACATCCACCAGGGCTGCCACCTAGTGCATTTAAGAGCCAATCTAGTTCGTTTCTCTCTTGAAAGAGGAATATTACAGGAGGGAAAAGAAACATAATGACCACCATACTCACAATACTGTTTAGCAGGGAACTCATAAGGGAACCAAATTCCAAGACATCCAGTGACATGTAACCACCCTTTAAGTTGTCTCCGTGGGCAGTCAGAAACGTGAAAAAGTGGAAATCCATTGCCAATTAAGGTAAATTACACAGGTGTTCACAATGTAATAGTGACCGGACCTTTCACCAAGAAATGAAAACTTCACCTTCCTAGCCCGAAGACCCGTTTGCGCACCTAGATGTGTGTGCTTAAAGACTGAAACAGAAGTGGGTACAAATGTACCATCAGGAGGGGTTGAGGCACCCCATGGCCACCACCCCTGGAGCAATTTTGCACTTTGAGATCTCAAACTACACCTGGCCTGATTGCCTTACTGAAAGCACAACTAGTAAAGGAAATGAACTTACGTCTTCCTGGGGACCATTTGCTTTCAGTCATAAGGGGCATGCAGGCAGCTGTTACAATAGAAGTCACTTTGACAGCCTGGCTCTGCACAGATGCTCTGTAGAGTGAGCTGTCAATGAAAGGGCTGGGTAGTCATCACAGCTGAGTGGTGACTAACAACTCCCTGCACACCCCCATGACTGAAAGCAGGCGGCTACCGAGAGAATATAAGTTAATTTCCTTGCTGTAGTCATAGCCATAGCCGTACTTTCAGTAAGGTGACCAGGCATAAATTTAACGCTAATCACCTACAGATTAATCCCTATATCCGATTATTGGATCGCGCTCGGCCATGCCATTGAGTTAGTCCATGGAAAACACTCGGATGACATCTGAGGGCAGTCCAGTTTTCATGGATTGACAAAATGGAGAAGATGGAGAATTTTTTTGTCCATCTCCTCATCCGAGAGAATCACAGCACACTATAATCATACTCTGATCAAATATTAGTATAATTGCCCCGATTCTCTCAGATGAGAGAATATACACTGATGTGACTCTAACTTTACACAAAGATCTCCACAGTTCTGCACCAACCTACATCTCCTTGCTCATCTTTGTCTACCTGTTCTCTTCGGACCTAGGACTAATATCCTCTATAATCTGAACCTCTCATTCTCGTCTGCAGAACTTCTCTCATGATGCACCAGTATTCTGGAATGCACTATCCAGTTAACTCCAAGTATCCACAGTTTCAAGCGAGCCCTAAAAACACATTTCTTTAGATTGTCCTATCATCTCATCTCACTAATCTAGCTAACTATCTAGTGTTCTCTCTTCCATGTGTGTGGCCCAGCTGCGCTTGGTACACATGTTCCCTGGAGAATGCACAGAAAGGTAATGCACAAACACCTGATATTCATTCACACTTCACATTTCCCAGGAGCCACCAGAGGGAGCCCTTTAGATTCAGGAATATAGGGGTGTGGAGAGACGCAGCAGTAGGCATTCTAGCCAGACAGTCATGCTAGTTGTTGGTTGTACCTCAGACAGATCAGATCTCCTCAGGACATCAGAGTGAGAGGATTCCTGTCAGAGCTCAGACATTCTAGTTCAGTCTGTCTTTGCTAATCTAGCTTGATTCGTTCAGTGCTAGTCAGAGCTTTGTCTGAGCCAGTGAGAGTTCAGACGTGTGGAGATTTCCTGTCAGATGAGACAGAGGAAAGATTGCAAACTGTTATCTCAGAGCATCCTGACTGTTAGTACCCTATGAATGTGGAAAGTGACTCTCGGAGTGAGCGTGTATTCAGTCTGATGGAAGGTCCTGAGAGCTGCTCTGGACAGAGTCTATGAAGGAAAAGAAGGAAAGGGACTACAGTTATTATAACAATGAGCCAACTGAGAAACGGTCAGTGAGCTGTGGAAGGAAGGAAGCTGACGACTACACCTACTGCTACCCGTGCTTATGTTAAGGGTGAGGTAGGGCGACGGGCGAGTGGTGACCAAAGGAGAGAGTGACCGAGGCGTTATAGCAACAATTGCTGCCTCCACTCTGCTTAACCGGACGCCGGGTCCGAAGCCTTGCTAGTTCCTTCACGGCTAGTAGGAGAAAACCGGAATCCCTGCTGGACTTCAGGCCGCAGAGGGGCCCTATAGTGCTGATACGTAACCGGGGTCAGGGAGAACAGGAGTCAGGCCTGATCAGCCATAGACTTAGTTCTTGCCAAAAGAAGGCTCCACCACAATGTCGGCCGGGCGTAGCTGTTCTATACAGAGTTGAACTTCGCTTCATGCAGGTTGGAAACTCACACATTAAGAAGTAAAGAGGCCTTAAACCTACTCGGTGATTACCTGGATGTGCATCCTCCACCCTGAGCAGCTTCCCGGGTCATATCTGCAAATACCACCAGTAAAGGTATGGAAAGAGACTGACTTGTGTGTGTCTGCCTTATTGCCTGCACCCTGCACCGCCATATACCTTGAGGGATCCAGTCTCGCCTGTGGGAGACTTAACACCTTGCTGCCCAATAACAACCCCTCAGAGGATTCACCCTGCAGCGCTGGTCACCCTGATCAGAAACCACAGGTGGCGTCACGAACAATTACTATTATCCCCTGTAAATATCCCCCCTTTGTATGAGCGCCCAGGGCAACGGACCGAGCTGTGCTACCTGTGACCTATCCCCCATTGAAGTTAACGGGCTCGGTGCCGAGTACCCCATAACCCTGGTTGTGTGCGACTCACATGCACTCGGTAGAACTTTTTACCTATATTTGTACAGATACTGGCTGCTGATTGGTTCATGCAGCATTATTTGACCTTCTTAATTTATATATGTGGAGCCCAGCTGCGACTGAATCCACATCTCCAGAAGGGTGCACTGACAGAGGACCCCACTAGAGGTCAATATGCACACACACATTCCAGCTTACCTTAGGAGACCATTAGAGGGAGCTGGTTGCAGGCACATATAAACTCAGTTTTAGTTTCACTTTGCCTCAGAATCGCCGGAGAATTGCCAGAGCAGCTCACGGAGAAGCTCAGATAAGATCAGAGGAGAGGAGAGAAGAGAAGTTTAGCTCAGTTCTGAGCCCCAGCTCTGTCAGAAAGAGAGCTGCTTAGAGCCTATACATGGAGGCTGGTACGGGTGTGTACTGAAACCACCCTAGTCTGGTCAGAGCTAAATCTGAAGCAAATCTGACTAAGAAGCGTGCCGACGCTTAGAGAGCGGCGAAGAGGCAGCTTGCCTGCTGCCAATGTGTGTTGTGAGCAGGACCCGGGTAGGGTCGAAGGCAAGTGGAAGCAGAGGGAAAAAAGGAGCATTAATAGCTCTCCCTAACAAGTCACCGGACATCGGGGTCCGAGCCTTTAAGGATTTCTACAACCTTTAGGAGAACACCGGAGTTCCTGTAGGACTACAAGTCCCAGGGTACCACAGAGCTGTTAAGCAACAGGACCAGGAGGACGGAGTCGGCTCGCTCAGCCTGAAAAGACTTGTTCTACCAAATAGAAGGTCCAATCACCAATTCAGCCAGGTACAGAACAGAGACAGAGTCAGACTTAGCTACATGTAGGTCAGGACTGGATCACACAGTGCAAAGGACAGGAGGCTATATACCTACCCGTGGGGGAGTCTGAATGTGCATCCTTCGCCTCCCAGTGCTCCGGGGAGAACCTGCCTGAAACATCTGCAAGTAAAGGTATGGAAAGAGATTGCCTTGTGTGAGACTGTTTCATTTACTACACCCTGCATCATCACCATAGACTTCCAGGGACCAGTCTCGCCTGTGGGAGACTTACCATCCAGCTGCCCCATAACATCCCCTAGGAAGATCCATATAGCAGCGCTGGTCTAATTGATCAGAAACCACAGGTGGCGTCACGAACTATCTATTATTCAATCCCCTGTAATATATCCCCCATTGTATGAGCGCCCAGGGCCACGGACCGAGTCCTGCTGCCAGTGACAAATCCCATAGACTTTCATGGGCTCGGTGCCGAGTACCCCATAGCCCTGGTACTAAGTGCGACTCATCTCTGGCGTCACGAACAGGATCGAAGCTTGCAAAATTGTGAGTCCTGTGTTGCCTATATTGACTGTTTTATGCAAGAAAAGACTGTGCTGCTGTTGTGTGAATTTGGCGCCATTTCCCGCCATTGTACCGCTATATTCGCGCCCTGCTGGTGAAGAAGGTGGGCGTACCTGTAAAAGAGCGCAGAGACCTGGACACGCCCCCAACGCTGACGCGGCGGCAGGTCCTGCGAAAAGTTCCAGTGAACGCTCTGACGTCAGAGCACCAGCGACACAGGTCCTGTCCCCACCGCTGTGCCTGCAGAGCTGCAGCCTTCAGAGAAGGTAGGCTCCGATTAACTAAGGGGGTGCCGACATGTTTCAGCAACAAGCCGACAGCGTGGCCCCGGCCGGCGGCCCCAATATCGTACCACCTGACGATGCAGCGCAGGACGGAAATGTGGGAGATGTTGCCCCCTTACCCGGTCCTGTAGCCCCAATAGTACCGCTAACGCTACCATATATGCCGGGAGCGAAGTGGCTCCCTCAGTACAGTGGCAAGCCAGACACTCTGTCGGGGTTCAAGAGAAAAATATGCAGCATAATGGACATGTACCCCATGACAGAGAAGCAGAGAGCTGCAGTGGTAATAGGGCAATTAACTGATGCTGCAGAGAGAGAGATAGAGAATTGGACAGCTGCAGATCAAGAGTCAGTGCTTGCAATTTTTTCAAAGTTACAGACTATCTTTGAGGACCGCACTGAAACAGATCTCAGGATGAGGTTTTACAACTGCTCCCAGAAACCAGATGATAGCATAAGGGACTATGCCTGCCGATTACAAGGGGCCCTGAGAGCACTCAAGCAAGTTAACCCCATGAGTGACTCTAACGAAAATAAAATGTTAAAAGAACAATTTGTACGGGGACTGAGGTCTCAAACTGAAGGCAGGACTGTGCACTGGTGGTCCTTGGATCATCCTGATGCTACCTTTGATGCTCTTAAGGATATGGCTATAAAAGGACTGCGACCTCTGGAAACACCCGAGATGGCAACCCAGTGTCACCCGAGTGAAGCCACCTCACATCCATCACCATTCCCCTTTTTCCCGCTGGCTGCAGAAGCTAAAACGCAGGTGGCGCCCCCTACTGAGCTGGATTGTCTGCGCTCAGAAGTGCGTCAGTTGACCAAAAACCTGGCCACTGTAATGAGTGCCCTGCAACTGCCGACGAAGGAAGAAGGAAAGATTCTGCTAGCTGACTGCCCGGAGGATGTTCCTTGGATGCGCTGGAGGAAAGGGAGGACGTCGCCCCATCGGAGGAGGACAACGCCACCCCCGGGGAGGACCCGCGACCAGCATCATCCTCGCCGAGAGATCGTCTGCTTCCGCTGCCACCGAGAAGGTCACCCAGCACGTCTGTGTACTTTAAACGAGCAAAACCTGGGTCCAAGGGCCAACACCCAGGAATAGACTTTGCAGGCCCCTCAGACTGGAACCGCAGGTTTGTGGGAGGAAGACCCTACCTGTCCATCATACTGGACGGGATCGCAATTCCTGCCCTGCTGGACACTGGATCTCAGGTAACCATCATACCTGATGTTCTCTACAACAAGTACTGGTCCAGTGATAGTCTCCAACCCCCAAACCCTGACTTTGCAGTATACGCCTCTAATGGCCTCCCGCTTGAGTTACGGGGTGCTAAAGATGTAGACGTGAAAGTGGGGAGAGTTGAGCTAAAGAATCAGGGACTTCTTGTAGTAAAAACTGTTAATGAAGAAAATGGGTTGAATGTGGTCTTAGGCACTAACATTATTAGTAACTGTTTGGAGGAGGTTGTGTTTTTGCTCCAACAGCTTGCCGAAATCGCCAGACCAAAGCAAAAGGGAGAGATCCAGAAGGAAATCCGAACCCTGATGTGCCAGCAGCAAGTGAAACTGACCGGTGGTGAGATTGGTAATGTACGGGTAACGGACCCGAATCCCATTGTGATACCCCCAATGAGTGAAATGCTTATTTGGTGTAGAGCAGCGATAGGTCTGAGAGGTCGAGACTACCAAGCAGTAGTAGAGCCCCATTGTTCAGAACACAGACCTACACTCTTAACTGCCAGAGGGGTAGTGGATGTACGTAATGGGAGGGTGCCAGTGCGTCTCCTCAACTGGGGAGAGGATGAAGTCAAATTACCACGTTATGCCACTGTTGCTAAGTTACATGCTGTGGATAACAACTCCATTCACCCAGCGGAGCCCTTAACCTCCCCACAACCAGTGGAGGATAACGGTCCGACCACTCAGGTGGAGGATTGGTGTCAGCAGCTCCATGTTGGGGCAGACACCACTCCAACCCACCAGAAACAAGGAGTATACCGAGTAGTTCAGGAGTACGCTCAGGTATTCAGCAAACACCCACTCGACTTTGGGACAATAAAAGGGGTTCAACATCACATCCCCACAGGCAATCATCCTCCCATCAAAGAACGGTACAGGCCTATACCACCAGCACACTACCAGAAGGCCAAGGAGATGTTGCGTGATATGAAAGAAGCAGGGGTAATAAGGGATAGTTGCAGTCCTTGGGCAGCACCTTTAGTTTTGGTCAGGAAAAAGGATGGAAGCATGCGAATGTGTGTAGATTACAGACAAGTAAATCGCATTACACATAAAGATGCATACCCTTTGCCACGCATTGAAGAATCCTTAGCTGCACTAAAAACTGCTAACTATTTCTCCACCCTCGACCTCACTAGTGGGTACTGGCAAGTAGCTGTGGCTGAAGAGGATTGGGAGAAGACGGCTTTCACCACCCCGATGGGACTCTGTGAGTTCGACAGGATGCCGTTTGGACTCAGTAGTGCCCCTGGGACATTCCAGAGAGTGATGGAGAGCTGCCTGGGACATCTCAACTTCGAGACTGTGTTGCTGTACTTGGACGATGTCATCGTGTACTCCAAAACGTATGAAGATCACTTGAAGCACCTGGCAGAGGTATTTGAGTCACTGTCCAAGTATGGGATGAAACTTAAGCCTTCTAAGTGCCATCTGCTCAAACAAAAAGTACAGTATCTGGGACATATCGTCAGCTCGGAAGGAGTAGCGCCAGATCCTGAGAAGATCACCGCCATCCAGAAATGGCCGGAGCCGAAAAATCTCAAGGAGGTGCGACAATTCCTAGGTCTGACAGGATACTACCGGAGGTTCGTAAAAGATTACACTAAGAAAGCAGCCCCTCTGCAAGACCTCCTGGTGGGGCAGTCCCACAAAAGCAGAAATTCTCAATTCCACTGGGGTAAAGAACAGGCAGAAGCATTCAAGGAAATGAAGGAGATCCTGACAGGTGATGAGATCCTAGCCTATCCTGACTACAGCCAGCCGTTCCTGCTGTATACTGATGCCAGCAACGAAGGATTGGGAGCAGTCCTCAGTCAGAAACAAAATGGCCTGGAGAAAGTCATCGCCTATGCAAGCAGGAAGCTCCGTCCGACCGAAAGGAACCCAGAGAACTATAGAAGCTTCAAGTTGGAGTTCCTAGCACTGGTCTGGGCCATCACAGAGAGGTTCAAACACTACTTGGCCTCCAACAAGTTCACTGCCTACACTGACAACAACCCCTTGACGCATCTTGAAACAGCCAAGCTGGGAGCTATGGAACAGCGATGGATGGCTCGACTGTCAAATTATCAATTCACAGTTAAGTACCGGGCGGGCCGCAAGAATGCCAATGCTGATGCCCTGTCCAGGATGCCTCATGACTCAGACACTGAAGAAGAAGTGGATGATCTGGAAGAGGTTGAACTACCTGCCTTTCACCGAAATGGGGTGATCTATGAACAACAAGCCAGCGGAAGACCACGTGATAAGATGATAAATCCCTTACCTCACCACAGTTGGAGGGAGACTCAGAACAGCGATCCCGTTGTCAGCAGTATCAAGAAGCTGATAACTCAGGAAGGTTCCTCATTGGAAAAGGATGCGCCTGAACAAGCTAAGCAGCTGTGGAATGAGCGGAGTCGGTTGTTCATTTACCGTGAGAAGCTGTGCAGGAGATATGTCAACCCAAGGACCCATGAAATGGTTTGGCAGATAGTAGTTCCCAGAGCAGACATCCAGATGGTGTTAGAAGCTTACCACGATCAAGCAGGCCACTTTGGCTGGAAAAAGCTGGAGACCTTGTTGAAATGCCGTTTCTATTGGGTAGGAATGCGCAGCTCCATCGAGAAGTGGTGCCGGAAGTGTGGACCCTGTGGCCTCAGACAGAAAGACTACAGTAGTCAGAGGGCACCCCTGCAGCCCATCCAGACGACTCGTCCTTTGGAAATCGTGGCTTTGGATCATGTTAAATTGTCATTCAGCCAGAAATAATAATAATAATCTTTATTTATATAGCGCCAACATATTCCGCAGCGCTTTACAGTTTAACAGTTTCAAAACACAAGTCATAAGTAACAACGTTAACAATACAGTAATTAAAGCAAAATAAGACGGCCCTGCTCGTGAGAGCTTACAATCTACAATGAGGTGGGGGAGATACAAAGTACAGGTGTGTATATACAATGGTGCATTTACAATGATGGTCCAGCCATCTTGAGGGAGTGAGGCATGGATGGAGATAGTGAATGGGCTACACATACACACTTAAACATAGAACGACTTTGGTTAGTGAATGTGATAGGCCACTCTGAACAAATGTGTTTTGAGGGAGCTCCTGAAACCATGCAAATTGTGGATAGTCCTAATTTCTTGGGGTAGAGCATTCCAGAGGATTGGCGCAGCGCGGGAGAAGTCTTGGAGTTGGGAGTGGGAGGTACGGATTAGTGCAGAGGTTAGTCGAAAGTCGTTTGCAGAGCGCAGCAGTCGGTTAGGCCGATAGATAGAAATGAGGGAGGAGATGTAGGGGGGTGCTGCACTGTGGAGAGCTTTGTGGGTGAGAACCAGTACTTTGAATTGGATCCTATAATGAATGGGCAGCCAGTGTAAGGACTGGCGAAGAGTGGACGCGTCCGAGTACCGATTAGCCAGATGGATGACCCTGGCTGCTGCATTAAGGATGGACTGGAGAGGGGATAGTCGAGTAATGGGGAGGCCAAGTAATAGAGCGTTGCAGTAGTCCAGGCGGGAGTGGATCAATGCTACAGTGAGGGATTTTGTTGTTTCCATGGTGAGAAAAGGGCGGATTCTAGAGATGTTCTTTAGGTGTAGACGGCAAGAGCGGGCAAGAGATTGTATATGGGAGGTGAAGGAGAGATTGGTGTCAAACATAACACCAAGACAGCGAGCCTGCTGCCGGGGTGTTATTATGGTGCCGCCCACAGAGAGGGAAATGTCAGATTTAGGGAGGTTAGTAGACGGCGGGAGCAGAAGGAGTTCAGTCTTGGAGAGGTTAAGTTTCAGATAGAGAGCGGACATGATGTTGGAGACTGCGGACAGACAGTCGGTGGTGTTCTGTAGAACAGCGGGGGTAAGGTCGGGGGATGACGTGTATAGTTGTGTGTCATCGGCATAAAGATGGTACTGAAAGCCAAATCTGCTGATGGTCTGTCCAATTGGGGCCGTGTAGAGAGAGAAGAGAAGGGGGCCAAGGACTGAGCCCTGGGGTACACCGACAGTGAGAGGAAGAGGAGATGACGTGGAGCCAGAGAACGAAACACTGAAGGAGCGGTCAGAAAGATAGGAGGAGAACCAGGAGAGAACAGTGTCCTTAATACCTAGTGACTGGAGCCTAGAGAGTAGGAGACGGTGGTCAACCGTGTCGAAAGCTGCAGAAAGGTCGAGAAGAATGAGCAGAGAGTGGTCGCCGTTACGTTTTGCTGTAAGAAGGTCATTGGTCACTTTGATGAGTGCAGTTTCAGTCGAAAGGATATTCCTATGCCTTGACTATGGTGGATCACTACTCCAGGTTCCTGGTGGTCGCCCCTGTCAAAGATATGACGGCAGAGACAGCAGCAAAAACGTTCCAAGCGTATTTCTGCAGACCACACGGATATCCTGAGCAGGTGCTCACTGATCGAGGTCCAGCCTTTGAAGCTGAATTATTCAAAGAGTTCTGTCACTTGTACGGGTGTAAGAAGATAAGAACTACACCGTACCATCCCCAAACTAACGGACTCTGTGAGAAGATGAATCACATCGTTATTGACCTGTTGAAGACTATCCCACTCGAAAAGAGGAATCGGTGGCCGGACCTGCTACCAGACCTGGTAGATCTGTATAACCATATACCGGTGAGTTCCACCAACTGCACCCCAGCCTATCTCATGCGGGCAAGACCAGGGAAACTGCCCATGGATTTAGAGTTTGGAGTTGTGGAACCAGAAGCAGATATGATTACTGAGGACTGGGACCCCAACAGAAAGGAACAGTATAGAAGAGTACAGGCCTGCGTTGAGGAAAGTCTCAATCGAGTACGAGAGAAGCAAGCAGACCGCTACAATAAGAGTGCGCCAGCTGAACCATTCGCACCAGGTGAAATCGTACTGAAAAGAAAGAGGAGGTTCCACAAACTCGATGATCAGTGGGAAAGAGAGCCCTATATCATACAGAGTTCTAGATTTGATAACAGGAAAACATGCATCATAAGCAAGGATGGAGGAAGAACGACTGCAACTGTGTCCAGAGATCACTTGAAGCTGTGTCCGGACCCATTAAAGCTTTGTGAAGAAGAACCTGTTGTTAATCAAGAAAAGCATGAAGAGACAGTCATACATACGGACTTGGGAGATTTACCTGCAGACTGGCCCAGATTTGGAGAAGCTGTGATAATTCCTGTGCTCCAATTCTACCAACCACCAGAAGAACATCCACGTCCAGTTGCACCAATTGCACCAACAGAGTCAGTTGCGGAGGAACCTGTTCAAGCAGAACCTGTTCAAGCAGAACCTGTTCAAGCAGAGCCTCAACAAGTAGAACCTCCACCAGCAGAACCTCAAATAGAAGGATCCCCTGCGGAAGTCGAACCAGCACGCCCTGCCCGCAGTATACTTGTCAGATCCATGGAGAGGTTAAGGCAATACTATAGCTTACCTGCACGCAGGAATAGTAGAGTAACTGATACATCACCTACTACTACACCACGTAGGTCAGTAAGGATGACAAGAGGGCAATTACCTGTTAGGTACAGGGAATAGGGCCTAACACACGTACATAGTTATTTATCATTTTTGTACACAAATGTATATAGTATAATAATTTATATAGTATATAATGTCATTGCCTTCAATATTGCTTTTATGAACTGGTGGCTATGGACACTTTTAGCCCAAAAACTGTCCTTGTATATAGTTAGCACTTCTGTGCCTCATTTTGGTTCCACTTAATTACCTCAGAAGTTAAAACCCGTTTGGTGTGGCCGAAGGTGAGGACTGCTGGAAAAGTCAGAAATGTCTTGCAGCCCACCCAAGACCACCGTTGGAGGTTTGGAGCGGGTCCTCCACAAGTATATGTTTACTTGGACTGTGAAGTAAATATTAACAGTGTTTTCTTGCAACGTTTAGTTAAAGTGCCTTACCTCCTGTAAAGGAAGAATCGTTTTGAAATGTTAATTATTCTGTTAACTGTTTTGTTTTTGTATTTCAGCCCCAGAGTGCTGAGTTCTACTAAGGGGGAATGTGGAGCCCAGCTGCGACTGAATCCACATCTCCAGAAGGGTGCACTGACAGAGGACCCCACTAGAGGTCAATATGCACACACACATTCCAGCTTACCTTAGGAGACCATTAGAGGGAGCTGGTTGCAGGCACATATAAACTCAGTTTTAGTTTCACTTTGCCTCAGAATCGCCGGAGAATTGCCAGAGCAGCTCACGGAGCAGCTCAGATAAGATCAGAGGAGAGGAGAGAAGTTTAGCTCAGTTCTGAGCCCCAGCTCTGTCAGAAAGAGAGCTGCTTAGAGCCTATACATGGAGGCTGGTACGGGTGTGTACTGAAACCACCCTAGTCTGGTCAGAGCTAAATCTGAAGCAAATCTGACTAAGAAGCGTGCCGACGCTTAGAGAGCGGCGAAGAGGCAGCTTGCCTGCTGCCAATGTGTGTTGTGAGCAGGACCCGGGTAGGGTCGAAGGCAAGTGGAAGCAGAGGGAAAAAAGGAGCATTAATAGCTCTCCCTAACAAGTCACCGGACATCGGGGTCCGAGCCTTTAAGGATTTCTACAACCTTTAGGAGAACACCGGAGTTCCTGTAGGACTACAAGTCCCAGGGTACCACAGAGCTGTTAAGCAACAGGACCAGGAGGACGGAGTCGGCTCGATCAGCCTGAAAAGACTTGTTCTACCAAATAGAAGGTCCAATCACCAATTCAGCCAGGTACAGAACAGAGACAGAGTCAGACTTAGCTACATGTAGGTCAGGACTGGATCACACAGTGCAAAGGACAGGAGGCCATATACCTACCCGTGGGGGAGTCTGAATGTGCATCCTTCGCCTCCCAGTGCTCCGGGGAGAACCTGCCTGAAACATCTGCAAGTAAAGGTATGGAAAGAGATTGCCTTGTGTGAGACTGTTTCATTTACTAACACCCTGCATCATCACCATAGACTTCCAGGGACCAGTCTCGCCTGTGGGAGACTTACCATCCAGCTGCCCCATAACATCCCCTAGGAAGATCCATATAGCAGCGCTGGTCTAATTGATCAGAAACCACAGGTGGCGTCACGAACTATCTATTATTCAATCCCCTGTAAATATATCCCCCATTGTATGAGCGCCCAGGGCCACGGACCGAGTCCTGCTGCCAGTGACAAATCCCATAGACTTTCATGGGCTCGGTGCCGAGTACCCCATAGCCCTGTTACTAAGTGCGACTCATCTCCAGATGGGTGGACCATACACAACAAACACCTCAATTTTACCTTTTACTTTTCGTGTCTCCCCTATTTCCTCATGGATTGTAAGCTTGCGAGCAGGGCCCTCGCTCCTTTTGGTATGCGTTGTTCTACGTTTTACTCTGTAAAGTCTTATTTTCTTTGTACAAGTACCCACTAAATTGTAAAATGCTGTAAAAAATGCTAGAAAAAAAAGATTATTATATGGCTTTTCTTCTTATAATCATTTTTATGAGGGTACGGATGTATGGACCCAAATGTTGGGATCTTCCGGGATGCGATTGTGTCCAAAGATATAAATTTTCTCATAATATCCTGGTATCTTTCTTCATCCCTAGCAAACATCATAACCTTGAATGTCTGCTGATAACATCAGTGTCCTCTAGATATTCCAATCCTGCATTTACAGATACCGTCTACTGGGAAAATCTCTGCGGTAGATCCTTGTGTCACCCAAGGGTTAATGTGTGTGATCAGTGCATGATGAGTGTGCGTGGGGGGCGCATCTACTGTGTGTTGTGACCGGTCACCTGAAGGGGCTGACCCCTGCAGTGACACATCATTAGCGCATGTAACATCTGTAGCTGCAGTGTGAATTAATTCCAGTCTTTGTGGTGGGGCCAAAATATTATTCTAATGACCTTGTGCCAGGGGCTGGGGAGGAGCCGGAACGCAGGGTGGGGGGCACTGGATCACACTAATGAGATCCACCGGGAACCCAACTCTGTCAATCAGAGCCAATTCCTGACAGCAAGACTGGCATGAAACGCTGTCTGACAGTGAGCTGAGAGAAAGGATGAGAGAGATAGGGGCAAGGCGCAAAGAAAAAACAGGCAAGACGGCGGAAGGGTGTAAGGAAAAGAGACAAAGGTGGGGGGGTAAAAAAAATAGGAGACAAATTGGAATAAAGGGAAAAGTGTCACACAAGAGATGAGCTGCAAGAAAAAAAGAAAAATGGATGAAGCAGACACAGCACCTTCACTGCGGCCATAAATCCTTGTGTACCTGTCGGGTGGAGGTTTACATAGTGAGCAGATTCCAGGAACACCTGGAGAGCCACGGGCTATCTATGGCCGATGGCTGGTAATGACATGGCGCTTATTCAGTGGTTTATAGGAATTTCGATTTCCTAGCATATCAATGGGACATTACGAAAGTATTTATTCCCAGGGTTAGTACCGCACCACAACAGTCCTAAGAACGGGTGCTCCATGTGCTGTATATTAAAATATAGATTTACCAGGTGGAATTGTGCATTATGATGAGTTATTGGATGGCAAAGGGCCCATATATTGTTCCGGCACGGGGGCTCTCTCCTGTCCCACCAGTGGGATTTTTTGATAGTAATAAATAGGAAAATAATTGTCTCCTTTAGACTAGGGTCACATCCGAGAAAATCAGTCCGATTATGCTAATCACACTCTGATCAGAGTTTGGTCACAGTGAGATCCTATTTTCTCAGGTGTGGAGAAGATGAAAAAAAAATAGTACATCTTCTCCATTGTGTCAGTCCGTGAAAATCGGACTGCACTCAGATGTCATCCAAGTGCTGTCCAGTGTTTTCCATGGACTCATTGACTTGCACGGTCGAGTGCGATCCGATTTATGGGTTCATGCTGCGATGTTTTCCTCAGACAGATTTGGTCTGAAGAAAACATAAGACATGAACACAACCCCATAGCCCTTACTCTCACACACAGATTTTGTTTTTATCTGCTTTATTATGTTTTCCATTGTATTTTTGCCTTTATTTTTGTTGGCTTTTTTACATACATTACATTTTTAACCCCTTAGTGACAGAGCCATTTTGCAGCTTAATGACCGGGCCAATTTTTACAATTCTGACCACTGTCACTTTATGAGGTTATGGAACGCTTTAACGAATCCCGCTGATTCTGAGAATGTTTTTTCATGACATATTGTACTTCACGTTATTGGTAAAAAAAAAATTATATGACTTGCGTTTATTTATGAAAAAACGGAAATATGGCGAAAACTTAGAAAATTTAGCAATTTTCAAACTTTAACTTTTCATGCCCTTAAATCAGAGAGATATGTCACACAAATTTCTTAATAAATAACATTTCCCACATGTCTACTTTACATCAGCACAATTTTGGAAACAAATTTTTTTTGTTACGAAGTTATAAGGGTTAAAAGTTGACCAGCGATTTCTCAGTTTTACAACACCATTTTTTTTAGGGACCACATCACATTTGAAGTCACTTTGAGGGATCTATATAATAGAAAATACCCAAAGGTGACACCATTCTAAAAACTGCACCCCTCAAGGTGCTGAAAACCACATTCAAGAAGTTTATTAACCCTTTACGTGCTTCACAGGAACTGAAGCAATGTGGAAGGAAAAAAGTAGCATTTAACTTTAATTCAGAACCAATTTTTTTTTATTTTCACAAATGTTAAAAGAGAAAATTAACCACAAAATTTGTTGTGCAATTTCTCCTGAATACGCCGATACCCCATATGTGGGGATAAACCACTTTTTGGGCGCATGGCAGAGGTCGCAAGGGATGGAGCGCCTTTTGACTTTTTCAACGCAGAATTGGCTGGACGCCATGTCGCGTTTAGAGAGCCCCTGATGTGCCTAAACAGTGGAAACCCCCAACAAGTGACCCCATTTTGGAAACTAGACCCCTTAAGGAACTTATCTAGATGTGTGGTGAGCACTTTGAACCTCCAAGTGCTTCACAAAAGTTTATAACGTAGAGCCGTGAAAATAAAAAATCATTTTTTCCTCAAAAATGATTTTTTAGCCCGCTATTTTTTTATTTTCTCAAGGGTAACAGGAGAAATTGGACCCCAAAAGTTGTGCAATTTTTCCTGAGTACACTGATACCCCATATGTTGAGGTAAACTACTGTTTGGGCTCGGAAGGGAGGGAGCACCATTTAACTTTTTGAACGCCACGTCGTGTTTGGAGAGCCCCTGATGTGCCTAAATAGTGGAAACCCCTCAATTCTAGCTCCAACCCTAACCCCAACACACTCCTAATCCTAATCCCAACCCTAACCCTAATCCTAACCTTAATTCCAACCCTAATTGTATCCCTAACCCTAATTGTATACCTAACCCTAGTTGTATCCCTAACCCTCATTGTAACCCTAACCCTAGCCCTAACTCTAATGGAAAAATGAAAATAAATACAATTTCTTTATTTTATTATATGTCCCTAACTAAGGGGGTGATAAAAGGGGGGGTTTATGTACTATTTTTTTTATTTTGATCACTGTGATGCTGTAAGCGCACCCCGGCCCTGACTGACAGCCGGCAGCAATGTAGAGCCAGCGTCAGTCAGGGCCGGGGGCGCGTGTATCGACCCGCCACCACAATTGTGGATTACCAGGGCAATGGGGTACTCAGAGCCGAGCCCATGGAAGTCTATGGGATTTGTCACAGGTAGCTGTGGCTCGGTCTGTGGCCCGGGCGGTCTGGCGTATGTTGGGGATATATTTACAGGGGATTGATTTATGTACAGTTCGTGACGCCACCTGTAGTCTTCTGGTAATTAGTACCAGCGCTGCTGTAGATCTCTGAGGGGATGGTGAGGCAGCTAGATGTCGGGTCCCCTACAGGTGGGACTGGTCCCTCAAAGTCCATGAAGTCAGTGAAGTCGGGTGCAGGTAAATAACACAGTCTCACACGGTCAGCGTCTTTCCATACCTTTACTTGTAAGATGTTCAGGCAGGTCCCAGGGAGGCTGATCCAAGGAGAGTGTATCTTGAGACAGCAGCTGGACAAGTTAGGGGCCTCCTTTACTTCCAATACAATGAGTACAACCAGCCTGAAGCGTAGTTCCCTCAATAACTCCAGCTAATCTATAGCTGTACTGCCCAGTCAGCTTTGTGTTAGGAGCCTTCCTGCGAGGGAGCTGAATTCTTATCTTATCGTGCACTGACTCAAAGTCTTCACTCCCCTGACCCTAGTTACGTACTGACTATATGGGGCTTGTTTGCCGCGACCTAAGGTCCGGTAAATTCCTGGTTTTCTTACCACTATGCTTGTAACAATAGTGATCCTTCGGTCCCCAGTGACCGGTTGCAATGTGCAGGACTTCTTCAATCCGTAAGCACTATTCCAATAAACCACTGTGCCTTTCGCCTTGTCCTCGCTGGTAACATAAGCACTCACACTAGCCAAGGGTCGAGCAGTCACTTCTTTCTTTTCCTTCACTTCAAAGTTAGTTACAGATGCTCAGTTTTCAATAGGCAGGAGCACGTCTCTGAACCTTACACCGTCCTTTAGACAGGATACTGAAGACTTTCTGCACTAAACTTCTTCTTTCCTTCCAGTGTATGCTGATGAGATACAGCTCTGACTAGGCTGAGGTGAATTAAACCACCTGTACTAGACTCCACTTTCCGAACTGATGATAGAGCAATCTGGACTGCTTCCTCCCTCCAGACGTCTTCTCTCTCTGAAGTCCAGAACTGAACTGACTAGAAATCACTCAACACACACACCTTGACCACTCCCTCAAGAGTAAACTACACTACCCTAAGGGTGTGTCTAGTATATGTTGAGTGAATGGATATTTAGCATTAAACTGCTGTCTCGCCACACACTCTCCAGGGTACTGCGTGTGCCTAACACCAGGGCTACACATTCCCCCATGGTAAAAGACAGCACTCCCGGGCTGTAAAATACAAAAGAGACATTTTGTTTATGCATGAAAACATTAAACAATTAACATTGGTTCGTCCCATCCGGGAGGTGAGGATATCTTGAACGTTGCAAACATTATAGAAATACAAAAGTATTAAATAGCATTCAATAAATATACAATATACTTGTGAAGGACCCGCACCAAACCTTCAACGTAGGTCCTGGGTGGGCTGCAGGACATCCAAATGCAGACCTCACTCAGTGCCACACCACACGGGTTTTTGTATTCAGAGGTAGTTGTGCTGGTTTATGTAAAACCAAAATAAGGCACCGAAGCGCAACTATGTACAAATAAGTTCTGGGTTGGCACAGTCCTCAACCTCAAAGTCCATTGTAAAACCAAAGACATGAATATAATATCACATTATTATACTAAAGTGCAAAACTTTTTCTGGTTACCCAGCCGGGCATTCTACAGTTAGAAACATATATATATACATTATATACGCTATACTTCTTCAACTTGTGCAAAACTCTATAAAACATTCTCAAACTTTTTACTTATGGTAGACCCGATATGGATCTCACCGTTTCTTCTTTACTATTTATTCATTTTCAAATACACTTTCCAAGACACTTTCCACCCCGGGGGCTGGAACAATGCAATGGGCCCTAGATCCCAGGACTAACAAATCATGCGCTGCGATTAGGGTCTGGGTCGCCACAGTTCTCGTGCGAACCTCTAGGGGCGCAACGGGTACATTCTCTTCACGTGACACCGATTGCGTTTCAATCACAGTTAACGATATGGACCGTGTCATGGATTGCGATTGAGACTGGGTCGCATGTTGCGATGTAGAGGTGGCTTTCCTTTGCGATGAAATCTGGGTCGCTAGTTGCGATGAATTTGCAGGGGGCGATGCTGGGGCACGGCCGGATACTGCTTGAGCTGGAGACGGGGACGCTGCGGTAGTGGTGACGTTACCTGCGTCGGGGACGGGGTCACGGACGATGGTGACGTTAAGGGCATACCATCCCTTCATTCCCCAATGCCGTGTGTACGTGACAATGTCTCCATTTACTAAGTCCCTCCCGGGATGGCCTTGCGGTAGGTGGGATTCTACGTCACGCCTGCTGACAAAGACCCCTGGGTAGAGGCCCGGTTCACGGATGAAGCCCCAGCCCTTCCGGAGCTGGAACTCAGTCACACACCCCTGCCGCCGCGGTTCCCTCAGGGTACCTTTCTCTCTCCGGACACTCTCTTTGTCCGCGATCAGCTCTGCATGTTGTCGCTGACGATTCCGCTGAGCTTCCCGCTCTTCCTCCTGCTGGCGTTTCTGCTTCTCCTCACGACGCTGCCACTCATATTCCCACTGGCGGTGTAGGCGACGTCATCCAGGCGCGCCATTTCGTCCCAGTCCACGTCTGGTAGTGACGGACAGGACCCCTCCGGTGTCCCTGCCGGGGACCGATCATCTGCTGCGGCCTCCTGGCCGGGCGGGCGTTCCGGAACTGGCGATACCTCCTCAACCTCCTTCGCTTCCACCGCTTCACCGGTGGGATCAGGATCGGTAATTTCGGGGCAGCCTCCGGATGCTCCTTCGCCTTGGGCAGCAGACTCTTCGGTATCTGGAATCGTGGGGGGTCGTTGAGGGGAGAGATCACCGTGTCCCACAGCCTCCGCTGTTCCAGGGTACGCCGGCGTCTCTCGATCTCTTCAAAGCCAGGTTGGTACTGGACCATCTTCTTCAGGCGTGCATTTTCTTCTTGAATCTCTAGCAACGCCTGCTGCAGGTGCAGGACCACGGATAACTCCGGTGCTGGTGGCAGCTTGGCTGGGGCACGGGGCCTGCCTTCCTCCGCTTCCCTGCTCGGCTGCACACGTCCTGCTTCCATGATGTTCCAGAAGATTCCCTCTTCTTCCTGCGGAGACATCCGGTCTCTTCCGTGGAGGTGGGGTTTGCGTCTCCTCCTCCTCGCAGGGAAGGTGAAGAGGAGGCGGACCTCCTTTGCTGTAGGGCAGGATCGCATATTGTAATAGCACTTTGAGAGGGCAGGCATTTTCTTCGCGCCACAGGGGGGTAGACGCCCACGAAGGTACGCCCACCTTCTTCTCCAGCGCCTGAGGGCGCGAATATGGCGACAAAAATGGCGATTTTGGCGCCAAAAGTGCAAACAGTCCTTTTTCACAAAAACAATTCCTTAGGCACACAGGGCTCGCAATTCTGCGAGTTTCGCATCCTGTTCGTGACGCCAAGTTGTATCGACCCGCCACCACAATTGTGGATTACCAGGGCAATGGGGTACTCAGAGCCGAGCCCATGGAAGTCTATGGGATTTGTCACAGGTAGCTGTGGCTCGGTCTGTGGCCCGGGCGGTCTGGCGTATGTTGGGGATATATTTACAGGGGATTGATTTATGTACAGTTCGTGACGCCACCTGTAGTCTTCTGGTAATTAGTACCAGCGCTGCTGTAGATCTCTGAGGGGATGGTGAGGCAGCTAGATGTCGGGTCCCCTACAGGTGGGACTGGTCCCTCAAAGTCCATGAAGTCAGTGAAGTCGGGTGCAGGTAAATAACACAGTCTCACACGGTCAGCGTCTTTCCATACCTTTACTTGTAAGATGTTCAGGCAGGTCCCAGGGAGGCTGATCCAAGGAGAGTGTATCTTGAGACAGCAGCTGGACAAGTTAGGGGCCTCCTTTACTTCCAATACAATGAGTACAACCAGCCTGAAGCGTAGTTCCCTCAATAACTCCAGCTAATCTATAGCTGTACTGCCCAGTCAGCTTTGTGTTAGGAGCCTTCCTGCGAGGGAGCTGAATTCTTATCTTATCGTGCACTGACTCAAAGTCTTCACTCCCCCTGACCCCAGTTACGTACTGACTATATGGGGCTTGTTTGCCGTGACCTAAGGTCCGGTAAATTCCTGGTTTTCTTACCACTATGCTTGTAACAATAGTGATCCTTCGGTCCCCAGTGACCGGTTGCAATGTGCAGGACTTCTTCAATCCGTAAGCACTATTCCAATAAACCACTGTGCCTTTCGCCTTGTCCTCGCTGGTAACATAAGCACTCACACTAGCCAAGGGTCGAGCAGTCACTTCTTTCTTTTCCTTCACTTCAAAGTTAGTTACAGATGCTCAGTTTTCAATAGGCAGGAGCACGTCTCTGAACCTTACACCGTCCTTTAGACAGGATACTGAAGACTTTCTGCACTAAACTTCTTCTTTCCTTCCAGTGTATGCTGATGAGATACAGCTCTGACTAGGCTGAGGTGAATTAAACCACCTGTACTAGACTCCACTTTCCGAACTGATGATAGAGCAATCTGGACTGCTTCCTCCCTCCAGACGTCTTCTCTCTCTGAAGTCCAGAACTGAACTGACTAGAAATCACTCAACACACACACCTTGACCACTCCCTCAAGAGTAAACTACACTACCCTAAGGGTGTGTCTAGTATATGTTGAGTGAATGGATATTTAGCATTAAACTGCTGTCTCGCCACACACTCTCCAGGGTACTGCGTGTGCCTAACACCAGGGCTACACACGCGCTTATAGCACCGCTCTGTCTACTCA
Organism: Oophaga sylvatica; assembly: GCA_033576555.1. Lineage (NCBI taxonomy): Eukaryota > Metazoa > Chordata > Amphibia > Anura > Dendrobatidae > Oophaga > Oophaga sylvatica. The sequence goes on from JARQOD010000004.1 coordinate 511,917,632, forward strand.
GAGCAATGACTGAACCAGTGCTGTCCCCGCCTCCATGACTGAATACCTAATGCTGGCGGGGAGAATAAAGATCATTTTCTCTCTGCTTCATTTGTTCCCGGAATTGTAGCTTAGCCCCATCACTTGAGTTGCTCCACTAGACACAGGTCATAAAGAAGAGCAAAGCTGTTTCTTAAAAACAATGCACACTTTTTATTTGTAATCTCAGTCAATGCTAAGAAAATCCTGCCAGGCCTTTGCCTTTCTCAGCCTTTGTTCGGTGACAATTCTACCTTAAGCTGGAGACTTGGGTAACCTGAGTGAAACTGGTTACTAGGAATCTGTTGTCAACACTTCTAAAGACTGCAGTTGTTAAGCAGTGTGTCCCTAGCAACCAGAGTGTCAGGGTGGCCTGTGGAACATTAAATTGGTGTTGTGCTAACGATGGTAGCAGTCGGCAGAGAAATTTTGCATATTGTGTTGTGGCATCCCTGAGGGTCCAGTCACCACAGAGGTACAGCACCCAGAGGTGTGGTATCCCACTCTCACGTAAGGAGGGAGCACTACCCAGGACTCTAACACTCGCACCCAACACACACTAGTTCAGTCAGGGCACCTGGGCTTACCCCAAAGGAGGAGGGCCTCATCTCCGGCTGGGTAGGAGAGGGTTTTGGGGTGTGGGTGGAGAAGGCAAAAGGAGGGAGTGATCAGGGAGAGTTAGGGAGAACGTGAGGGGAGCTCAAGCTGTCAGGAGCTTGTCCCCAGAGGAGTGGAGAGAATTGAGAGGAGAGCCCGAAGGAAGCTCCCGTGAGGCCAGAAGGGGTCCTAGGGGCACGGATAGTGAGAGATCCATCCATGGGTCCAGATCCAGTATTGGAGTGACCAGATTGCAGTAGAGGAATCGGCCCTCAAGACTAGTGGAGGACTTCAAGACTCAGCTAGCAAGCCGGAGGCTGAGGTATCTGTACATGCCTCAGCCACATGTACAATTATTTGCTGAAAAGGCAGCCATATAGTAGCAAGGGGACTCAGAGGACGTCGTCCGACAAGGTCCGTGGCTGCTGGCTTGGGACAATCATGGTGTAGGTGCTGGACTGGAGGGAGGAAGCCAGTGCAGTGAGACGGCCGGGAGAGGAACATACTGAAGGGAGTCCTGGAAAGGTGTATCCTGATCTACCTGGGAGTTTGCTGGGCCCCTCACCTGGAGGACACGGCACCAAGCGGGCATCTGCGCACAAGTGAACTGTGAGTAAAACGTTGGAAACTGCACCCTGCTGTGTCCTCTGAGTCATTCACGCGTCACCTGCCCTGCACCACACTCACCACCGTCACCTATAATATCCTAACGGCCGTGGGACACAGCTCTACCCGTGGAGAGCTTAACCATCTTTGCTGCCCTATCATCATCCCAGAGGATCTGCATTGCAGCGTTGGTCCCCTGACCGAATACCACGGGTGGCGTCACGAACACCTTTATTACAAACTTTATTTTCCCCTTTCATCATCCCTCTTTTTATTGGGCGCTCAGGGCCACAGACCGGGTCACTGTTGCCGTGACACTGCCCCTTTAAGAAGCGGCCCGGTACCGGGTTCCCCACTGCCCTGGCGGGCGCTCCAACTTAGCATCATGAACAGGATGAACCAACCCATGGATGTTTCTCTTCATTTCACCCAACCAAGCCAATCACAGATTGCAACGGCTATACTTCAGATTGGAGCAGATATTGATTTTGGAGAGGGGGAGCTGCTGGCACAGGATCCATGGGAAAGAGGTTATCATGATGTTGATGATACACATTAGGTTATAGTTCGAGGAATTGTCCAGCTACTGTCACGCTCTACCAAGGAGGCAGATGGAGCACAGCGAGACGGATGGAAAGGAGAGCATTGCCACTAGGGAAAGATTAGAGGGACACCCCTGAATCTTGCCCTGCGCAACCCTGAGCTCCCTGACATCCCTAGACCACTGAAATAGATTAGACCACTCTGTGTCGCAGCTTCCCGTGACAGCTACCTGACATGTAAGGAAGGCAGTCCAGCAGATTTTGTAGGGCAGAAAAAAAGGATCAGTCATGCTGGATTTCAACATGCCCAATCCTTTGTTCTCCCAGGAGATATACTGTGACCAGAAGTGTCAGAAGTGGTGAAATAAACTTCTGTGTTTTAATGGAAGAAGGAGCGATAACCATCAGTCAAAAGAGCTGACACTTATCTAATGCATAAGGTCAGCCTTCCTACATCACCCTGAAAGCTCCTAAGATAAGCAATTTGGGTTTTGTGTAAATAATAGAGGATTGCTTGCATTGGTGGTCTCCGACCTTAGGGTGCTTTCACATTGCATTTAGGCACCCGTTCAGTAGCTCACATCGAGACTTAGTATACTTCATCTGGGTGTCTGTCTCCAGTAGGCATATACGCCCAAAAACGATGCACGGCAGAGCGCATGTTTGCTCTGTCGGCACCATTAAAGTCTATGACCCCGCCGACGCATACAGTGAGTACGAAAAGTGTTCAGTCCCCTTTAAATTTTTCATTGCAGCCATTTGGTAAATTCAAAAAAGTTCATTTTTTTTCTCATTAATGTACACTCTGCACCCCTTCTTGATGGAAAAAAACAGAAATGTAGAAATTTTTGCAAATTTATTAAAAAGAAAAACTGAACTATCACATGGTCATAAGTATTCAGACCCTTTGCTCAGACACTCATATTTAAGTCACATGCTGTCCATTTCCTTGTGATCCTCCTTGAGATGGTTCTACTCCTTCACTGGAGTCCAGCTGTGTTTAATTAAACTGATAGGACTTGATTTGTAAAGGCCACACACCTGTCTGTTATGTATTGGTAGCTGAGGAGGGCAGGAGCAAAAAACTGCGTAGGCAGCCAAACACCAGAGAGGTTGGAAACTAATAGGTTGCAGACCCCTAAACTAACCGCACAACTAGAAGCAGCCGTGGGACGTTACTACGGTGCCCTAGACGCCTCATCACAGCCGGAGAGATTAGCTATCCCTGAAGATGGAAAGAGGAAAGCTAACTGCCCTGGAGTAGAGCCCCAAAAGAATAGGAAGCCCCCAAACATATAATGGCGGTTAGACAAGATGAAAACACGAACACAGGTAGAAAATAGATTGAGCAAACGCTGCGGCCCAAAACTGTCTAGATAGGACAGCACAGGAGAGAATACTGTCTGCAACCCAGAAAAACCCTAGGAAAAACTCCAACACTTCTGAATCCAAAAATACTGAGACCACACGTCTCGACCACCTATATCAGATCTCTGGTGTGAACACGTAGCAACCCAGCAGTAAAATATCACAAGAGCTGAGCAAATGAACAAATACAAAAAGAGATCAGAGACCAGCACAAGTCCCCAAAGGGGACCCGGTTGAACTCAAAAGCAAGGCAGCAAAAACAAGGAAAATCAAACCACAGAAAAAAAACAAAAAGTAACTTATCTGAATGATAGAAAGAGACAGCAGAAAAGCAAGCTGAATGCCAACCTAGACCAGGAAGAACAATTGATGACCGGCAAGGATCATGGGAGGTCAGCTCACTTATATCAGGCCAGTCCGTCCCACCTGATAACCATTCATCCATTGCAGGTGGTGGACTTTTGCTGTTCAACATAGGTTCAATACCCTCAGCAACCACCAGAGGGAGCTTCAGCTCCGAAGTCATCTCTTACACGTTCACAACACCTGTCTATATAAGACCTCACAGCTCACAGTGCATGTCAGACCAAATGAGAATCATGAGGTCAAAAGGAACTGGCCAAGGAGCTCAGAGACAGAATTGTGGCAAGGCACAAATCTGGACAAGGTTACAAAAGAATTTCTGCAGTACTCAGGGTTCCTAAGAGCACAGTGGCCTCCATAATCCTTAAATGGAAGAAGTTTGGGACCACCAGAAGTCTTCCTAGACCTGGCCGTCCAGCCAAATTGAGCAATCGTGGGAGAAGAGCCTTGGTGAGAGAGGTAAAGAAGAACCCCAAGATCACTGCGGCTGAGCTCCACAGATGCAGTAGGGAGATGGGAGAAAGTTCCAAAAAGTCAACTATCACTGCAGCCCTCCACCAGTCGGGCTTTTATGGCAGAGTGGCCTGACGGAAGCCTCTCCTCAGTGCAAGACATATGAAAGCCCGCATAGAGTTTGCTAAAAAACACATGAAGGACTCCCAGACTATGAGAAATAAGATTCTCTAGTCTGATGAGACGAAGATAGAACTTTTTGGTGATAATTCTATGCGGTGTGTGTGGAGAAAACCAGGCACTGCTTATCACCTGCCCAATACAATCCCAACAGTGAAACATGGTGGTGGCAGCATCATGCTATGGGGGTGTTTTTCAGCTGCAGGGACAGGACGACTGGTTGCAATTGAAGGAAACATGAATGCGGCCAAGTACAGAGAAATCCTGGATGAAAACCTCTTCCAGAGTGCTCTGAACCTCAGACTTGGCCAAAGGTTCACCTTCCAACAAGACAATGACCCCAAGCACACAACTAAAATAACAAAGGAGTGGCTGCAGAACAACTCTGTGACCATTCTTGACTGGCCCAGCCAGAGCCCTGACCTAAACCCAATTGAGCATCTCTGGAGAGACCTGAAAATCACAATCCAACCTGACGGAACCGGAGAGGATCTGCAAGGAAGAATGGCAGAGGATCCCCAAATCCAGGTGTGAAAAACTTATTGCATCATTCCCAAGAAGACTCAAGGCTGTACTAGCTCAAACGGGTGCTTCTATTCAATACTGAGCAAAGGGTCTGAATTAGTGTTGAGCGATACTGCTCGATATCTAAAAATATCGGATCGGAATGGTATCGCCGATATCACTAAATATCGTCGATATCCGATTCCGATACCGGAAGTCCCATGTAAGTCTATGGGAACCAAATATCGACATTAAAAAAACCCATTCTTGCCTTGTTGGTTAATTGTACATGAAGGAAAACAACAAAGACTAATGTAGAATGTATTGGGGGAGGTTGAGGAGACAATAAAGGCACACATGTTTAACCCAATGCATTGGAATAGCATTAATATATATTTTTTTTTAAATACGTTTGGATTGACTAACAAATTGACAATGTTGTTAACCATTTTTCTATTTTGGCAAATATGTATGTTTCACAACTTCCATGCTCTTCACCTTTTTAACTTTTGCCAGTGCCACACTTTCTCCTTCATAATCTTCAGCAGCATCATCTTTCTCATCAAATTATTCTTCATCTTCACCTTCTTAATCTTCTTCTTAAACTTCTTGCTATTCATGTTTTTGTTTACATTACTCATATTGTTATTATTAAACTAATTAATCTTCTTCATATTCAAATTCTTCATCTTCTTCCTCTTCATCTTCTTCATCATATTCTTATTTGTGACAGAGATTCCTGTACTTGTAATCTGTAAAAGTATGAATTGTTCATCCTTCCGTTCTTGCTGTCACAAAAGATTTAAATTACAACAGTATTTGTCCGTGTTCAGTTTAGCCTGCAGCAGCAGGCATTTTCCAGGGGCACCACGAGGAGGAACGGACTCACCCCCATACACTGCTTAGTCTTCTTCTGCTTAGAATTTAGAGCATATATTTTGCTCTTCATTTTGGTCTTATACTTCATGTTCTTCTGCTTTTTGATCTTCTGCTTATTGTTCTTCTGTCTCTTGTTCTGTATCTTGTAGTTTGTCTTAACCTTCTTTGTCCTGTTGGTGATCTTCTTCTGGGTAATCTTTTATTTTTTCTTTGTGATGGTGTTCAGGCTGGTTGGCTTCATGCTCGTCGTCCTTGTTGTCGTCATCTTCTTCTGGGTGGTCTTTAAGGTCGTCTAATTTCCGAGAACCAGCTGACGTTACTGGAACCCTGACGGGTATCAGATGGAGCAAGAGACAATGGAAGTAACGAGGACCAGCTGACTGTGCTGGAACCCGGAGGGGCAGCAGAAGGAAAAGAGGCAATGTCACAACCGAGTACCAGCTGACGTTACTGTGACACGGTTACTAAGCAGGAGGTACCTGTGCTCCAAAGCACTACCAAGGACCAGCAGACGTTGGTGGAACTCGGATACGGAGATGGAGGCACCTAGGCCAAAGGCACTGGGGAGAACCAGTTGACGGTACTGGACCCCGGACGGGTAGCAGAAGGAAAAGAGGCAATGTCACAACCGAGTACCAGCTGACGTTACTGTGACACGGTTACTAAGCAGGAGGTACCTGTGCTCCAAAGCACTACCAAGGACCAGCAGACGTTGGTGGAACTCGGATACGGAGATGGAGGCACCTAGGCCAAAGGCACTGGGGAGAACCAGTTGACGGTACTGGACCCCGGACGGGTAGCAGAAGGAAAAGAGGCAATGTCACAACCGAGTACCAGCTGACGTTACTGTGACACGGTTACTAAGCAGGAGGTACCTGTGCTCCAAAGCACTACCAAGGACCAGCAGACGTTGGTGGAACTCGGATACGGAGATGGAGGCACCTAGGCCAAAGGCACTGGGGAGAACCAGTTGACGGTACTGGACCCCGGACGGGTAGCAGAACGCACCCATGAAAATGTAAGTTGACAGGACGCAAGCCGTCCGCAGTTACCGAATCACACAGTCCTACAGTGGGTGCTTGTCCTATTGTCACAATGGAAACAGCCTTTATTTACATATCCCACAGCACACATAGGAATCACCTAAACTGCAGGCACCATAGAGTCGGCTAACCCGAATGCAACACGACAGCACAACTTATTGGAGGATAATTGACGTTCACACTGCCAGGAAACAGCTGTCGTGCTGTAACCAGGCTGGCCAGGAGTTAGTACCCCTGCCAATTACTTACGAGCAACAAATGGCGGTGTTGTAGCCCAGGGAGTAGAGTTCAGGTGGTAGAAAGATGAACATAACAGGAGACATGGAAAACGTTGCCAAACAGTTATTTAATCTGAAAACGGACAGGCAAATTCAGGTGAGATCCATGCCTTGTTCATTTTCAGAAAAGTAAGCCGGTCTACATTCTCTGAGGATAGTCGCATGCGACGGTCTGTTACTACACCACCTGCAGCACTAAAGACGCGCTCAGATAATACACTGGCAGCAGGGCAAGCCAGCACCTCCAATGCATACTGGCTAAGCTCTGGCCATGTATCCAACTTAGAGACCCAAAATTTGAAAGGGGAAGAGGCATCTGGGAGTACACTTAGAGGGAAAGCCAAGTAGTCTGTCACCATCTTACGGAAACGTTTCTTCCTGGTGACTGGAGCCGTCTCGGATGGTGTAGACCTTGCTGGCGCTGTCACAAAACTTCGCCACATTTGTAACATACAGCTCTTGCCCTGTGCAGAGGCGCTGCTTCTGCTCCCTCTTGTTGTAGAGGTGTTACACTGCCTCGACGCACAGAGCTGCTTTGTAAAGCAGTAGCAGCAGCAGCAGCTCTCTCGGCTGGAATGTACAACAGTATGGATTGCACCAGTGTGTCTTGGTACTCCTGCATTTTACGGTCCCGGTTCACCGGTGTGATGAGGGTTTGTAAGTTTCCCGGTAGCGAGGGTCTAGGAGGGTGTACACCCAATAATCTGACGTGGTGAGAATGTGGGCGATGCGGCGGTCGTTTCTCAGGCACTGAAGCATGAAATCAACCATGTGCTGCAGACTCCCAACTGGCCAACAAAGGCTGTCCTCTGGAAGAGGCGTCATCTCTGCCTCCTCTGCATCACCCCACCCTCGCTCCACATACTGACTAGAGCGTTGTGTACCTCCCTCTGTAGGGATTTCTTCCTCCTCCATTGACTCCTCCTCCTCATCCTCCTAACAAAGTGAGCCCTGCCCAGCCCTTTGTGAGGAACCACGTTGCGCTGACTGTCCTGAAGGTAATTGAATTTGTGACTCCTCATCCTCCACCTCTTCCAAAACCTCTTCCTTTAGTGCTTTCAGTGATTTCTGAAGCAGGCAGATAAGGGGGACAGTCATGCTGACTAGTGCATCATCTGCACTCGCCATCCGCGTTGAGACATCAAACGCACACAAAACGTCGCAGATGTCCTTCATAGAGGCCCACTCAGTAGTGGTGAAGTGTGAACGGCGCAAATTGCGAGTTGATTGCGCCTGTTTGCAGCTGATACTCCATTACTGCTGGCTGCTGCTCACACAACCGCTCCAACATATGTAACGTGGAATTCCACCTGGTGGGTACGTCACATATGATGCGATGTTCAGGAAGGCGAAATCTGACTTGCAGAGCTGCAATGCGCGATCTGGCCAAGCTGGAACGTCGCAAGTGAGCGCACTCTAGGCGGACCTTGTGCAGCAGTGCATCAAGATCCGGATAGTCCCTCAAAAAACTCTACACGACCAAGTTGAGCACATGTGCCAGACATGGTATGTGAGTGAGGTTGCCAAGGCCCAGAGCTGCCACCAGATTTCGGCCATTGTCACACACTACCAAGCCTGGCTGGAGATTAGCTGACAAAAACCACACGTCGCTCTCCTGCTTGATGGCATCCCAGAGCTCCTGCGCTGTGTGGCTTCGATTCCCCATGGAAATTAATTTCAGGACGGCCTGTTGACGTTTGGCCACGGCTGTGCTCATATCGGTCGCAACAGGTAAGCGTTCACGGGTCCATGTGGAGGTATACCGTGACGGCTCGTGCAGCGATGATTCTGAGGAACTGGAGTAGGAGGAGGAATCAATGTGTACAGACTGGATTCCTGCAATCCTTGGAGTTGGCAGAACACGTACAGCGCCACTGGCAAGATCTGTACCCGGCTCCACAACATTGACCCAATGGGCAGTGAGGGAAAGGTATCGTCCCTGGCCATGGGTACTGGTCCACGCATCAGTGGTCAGGTGGACCCTGCTACTGACGGCGTTTAGTAGCGCATGCTTAATGTTTCCCTCGACATGTTTTTGCAGAGCAGGGACGGCTTGCCTGCTGAAATAAAATCGGCTTGGCACATTATATTGTGGGACTGCCAATGCCATAAAGTTCCTGAAACTGTCAGTCTCCACCAGCCTGAATGACAGCATTTCAAGGGACAGGAGTTTTGCAATGCCAGCATTCAGAGCCTGTGCTCGTGGATGGTTTGCCGAGTATGGCCGTCTTTTATCCCATGCCTGTGGTACCGATGGCTGTTTTGTGGTCTGGGAGTGTGACGATGACTGTGAACTTGCTGCCGTGGGTGGAATAACAGTTTGTCTATGGACAACAGTGACCGAGGTTCTTCCATGGAGATCCTGTGAGGAAGCCGAACCAGGTGTGTGTGAGCTGGAGGCAGAGGCTCCAACACGACCTGAAATGTAGGTGCTGCTGTAGGTTGGCCTACATCTCCAGTGTGTCTTTGTAACTCAGCTACGTGCTTTGTCCGTACATGTTTCCACATATTTGTGGTATTCAGGTTACTGATATTTTTACCTCTTTTAACTTTTTGCTTACACAGCTTGCATTGAACATAGCAAATATCATCTACAAGTCTGTCAAAAAAGGACCACGCAGTGCAAGTCATGGGAGCGCCAATTTTGACATTTCTAAGAGAACTGCTCCCAACAGGTGCCAAACTGGAGGCTACAGGCAAGCGAGTCTGCAGCCTACCTCTCCCTCCTCTTTGTACCGTTGGGACAATCTCTTCCTCAGAGCTGCTCCCACCACCTTCCTGTTGCTCACGCCATGTTGGGTCTCGGACTTCATCATCTCCACTACCCTCTTCCAACAACTGCTGCTGTTGGATGGTCTGGGCAGCACCATGCTCCACAAAACCTGGCACCTGAGTCTCATCATCATCATAAGATGCGTTCTGCGGTGTGCTGTCCATCGGCACTGGCTCACCCGCCTCTTCAGATTGAGAGAGACACAGCTGTTGCGCATCACTGCATACTCCCTCTTCTTCAAATTGCAGAATGCTGCTTGCCTGTGCCCGTGTTTGCGAGCCAACAGATTCTGAGAACAGAAGCAGAGACTCAGCTGGCTCCTGTACAGAACTCTCTGACTGCCTGGGCAATTTGACAGGCGGTGAACAGACAGATGGTTGCTCAACAGTGTTGTGTTCCTGAGAGGAGGTGGAAGGAATTGAAGTCGATGCATTGGCTGCCATCCAACCAACAACGGCTTCAATTTGTTCTTCCCGCAGCAGGGGGGCACGCCGAGCTCCTACCAAACTGCGCATAAAGGAACGCTCATGGGTAAAACTGGTGGATGCTGTGTCACTGAGGGCGGCAGCAGCCACAGAATCCCCACGTCCTCTCCCTGCTGAAACTCCACGGCCACGACCACGTGCCTTACTCCCTGCCTTCTTCATCTTGGTAGATTGATAAAGAAAGTCAGAAAAGTTATAAGGCCTAAGTGTGGTTATTACGCAGAGACTGAAGTGAACACTGAAACACAACTGTTCACAATCTGTGAAAGGCTACTCCTTTGTCTACTTCTATAGTGTTTGCAACCAATGTATTGGATACGGATGGAAGCGCGTCACACTAATAGATTATATTTATTTTAAATGGAACGGAGCAGAACCAATTGGAGAGAAATGAAAAGGATGAGGCACTGAGACACGCTCAGCAGAGTACAAGCAGCAGTGCTTGAACAAGTAACTGGAGCGTGATGTGCACTCAAAAAATAAAAAACACAGACTGAAGTGAACACTGAAACACAACTGTTCACAATCTGTGAAAGGCTACTCCTTTGTCTACTTCTGTAGTGTTTGCAACCAATGTATTGTATACGGATGGAAGTGTTTCGACACGCACCACAATTGTGGATACCAAGGCTATGGGGTACTCGGAGCCGAGCCCATGGAAATCTATGGGAGTTGTCACTGGTAGCGGTGGCTCGGTCCGTGGCCCTGGCGGTCGTGCAATAGGGGATATTTACAGGGGATTATTAGGATAGTTCGTGACGCCACCTGTGGTTTCTGGTAAATTGTACCAGCGCTGCTGTAAGGGTCTTCACAGGGGATGTTATGGGGGCAGCTGGGTGGTAAGTCTCCCACAGGTGAGACTTGTCCCTGGAAGTCTATGGTGGTGATGATGCAGGGTGTAGTAATAATTCAGTCACACACATTGCAGTTTCTTTTCATACCTTTTACTGGTAGATGTTCAAGCAGGTCCCGGGGAGCTGGTCGGGGTGGAGAGTGCACATTCAGGTAACCGCTGAGCAGGTTAGAGGCCTCCTTTACTTCAAAATGTATGTGAGTCCAACTTGCCTGAAGCAAAGTTAACTCTGAACTCTCCAGCTTTCTCAATAGCTGTAATGCCCTGCCAACATTGTGGTGGAGCCTTCTAAGTGGTGAGAACTAAGTCCTTACTTTTGTCTGCGCTTGACTCAAAGTCCCCGTTCTCCCTGACTCCGGTTACGTATTGACGCTTTGGGCTGCACTCTGCGACCTGTAGTCCAGATGCCTCCGGTTTTCTTGTTACTATGCTTGAAACAGTAGCAACACTTTGGACCCGGTGTCCGGCAATTTAGTGCAGGCAATCCAATACCTGAAGCACTTCTCTATCTTCTCCACTGTGCCCTTCGCCCTGCTTCCCGCTCTTAACATAAGCACCTGTAGCTTCAATGTGAAAAGTCAGCTTTCTCCTAGAGCTCCCTGAGTAGCTCGCTGCATCCTCCAAGTCCAGACTGGACTAAGACTGAACTGCACTGTCCTCTGACAGGAAACAGACTCCTCTCTCTCTCTTCTCCCTCTAGACTAATCACTCCCTGCTACGTGTCACTCCCCCTTATATCTCAGATGGGTGTGTCTGAAAGAGTGAGTGGCAGTGAATGCATATCAAGCGTTGCTGTTACCTTCCTGTGCACTCTCCTGGATTTTATGTGTGCCTGCGTAGCTGGGCCACACATCAGCGCGTCACACTAATAGTTAAATTGCATGGAGCAGCAAGAATTACACTGAAGAAAAAAAAAGAGTCTGTGAGTGACACGTGCAGATGCCTACAGACAGCGTTGCATGCAGAGCAAACTGCAGCGTCACCTGCACTCACACACACACTTGCAGAGCTGTTAAAACAACACTGCAGGCAAAAGGAAGCTTTACACAGCGGTTGGTGCTAGCCTGCCTACAGCACAGTACACTAAATCGCAATATCTAACTGTCCCTCAGAGTCAGCACAGCAGCGTTCTGTCCCTTACTGAATTCACAGCACAGTGACGCTAAAATGGCGGCGGCGCCTTTTATAGTGCATTCTGACATCATTTCAGCATCCAATCACAGCCATGCCATTAGTTAACATGACCGCAGCAGTACAGGATGTGCCCACACTTCATAGGATTCCTCATTGGCTGACTAAAATCACATTGCCTCTCAAAGAATTATGGGAACTTCCGATTCCGGTATACGATATATGGAAAATATCGGAACTAAGTATCGAAAGGCCGAAACAGCGAATATCGGCCGATACCCGATACTTGCGGTATCGTATCGCTCAACACTAGTCTGAATACTTCTGACCATGTGATAGTTCAGTTTTTGTTTTTTAATATATTTTCAAAAATTTCTACATTTCTGTTTTTTTTCAGTCAAGATGGAGCAGAGTGTACATTAATAAGAAAAAATTGAACTTTTTTGAAGTTACCAAATGGCTGCAATGAAACAGAGTGAAAAATTTAAAGGGGTCTGAATACTTTCCATACCCACTGTACGTCCAAATTTTAAGTTTATTTTGTCAGATTCCATGAAATCCAATATAAATAAATATATCTTATGTTCCATCACATAGTATATTACAGATTTATTCTCTCCAAGAGACTTTGCTTCTCGGAAACCATTGCTCTCTAATATACTGGCGCACAGCCGCACCTTAATCCTAAGTCTCTGGGGCCCTCACAGGTCTAATAGTAATAGTAATGACCTCCATTTATTTATGGTCTCTGAGTCAGATGGGGTCACCAACCTTCTACTGGTCCATAATGGCACAGCATTGATCAGTGTATAGGCCCCATACACATCAGATTATTACTGGCTGACTGATCATTATGCCAAAATATGCATTTTAGTCCATACTGCTCATTATCATCACTCACCATGGCCATATATGTTCAGTGACACCCACCGGGCAACGAATGAATAATTTTTCTGGAAACATTTTTTAAAGATCGTTCACGGACAAAAAAATTTTTCTTTGAACAAAAGATTTTGGCCCGAGTTTCAGCTGGAAAAATCAAACATGGCCGAATTCTTTTCAAACAATGGCGATATGATCGGTTCACTAAAACGATCATTCATCAGTAAGATTTTTCCTGATAAACGATCATTTAGGTTCAGATTTTCAATAGCTTAAATCTGTAGCGTTTTTTCAGACTTTTTGAGAAAGGTTCACCCTTCAGGACAGAAACGTTGACATTATAGGCTAATAAATCACCTTTTTTTGCCATGACTTTTTGGATTGTTGCTGCCTCTAGTTGTTGCTTTTTTGTCTGGGTGGTTTGGTCCTTGCCTGGGAGGCTTAGCACCCATGTTTCTCTGGTGCTGCTCCTGCTTTTCTTTTTGTACAGAGTTTTGCGGTGTTTTAGGCAACTATTTTAGGTGAAAATGCTGAGGCCCTCGCGGCCCAATGTCACTTTGAATTATTGAAAAGTCCACATAGATGGCGTTTTTGTTTGTGTTATTTTGGTACCATTTTGCAGATTTCAGGAATAGAGTGCTTTACTTACTGGCATTTTTCCCATCCTCCACAATACAGGAATTAAAGGTAGAAAAAAACCCTCATGTTACAAATTTAACAAAATGAAAAATGTCACCAAAAATGGGAAAATGCTTAAAATCCATATTTTAAAAAACTTGACAGAAAATTATGCCTAAAGAGTTCATGTCCAAGCAACCAAGTGTTGCCATATAGGATTGATAGGATGCAATATTTACTAAGAAATTCACCCTAGAAAAAACTGACAGCCAGCTCAGCATTAGTGCCGGCTGTCAGTCAGTGTAGGGGGCTCACTATGGACTGAACGGTGACTGAAGCCGTGCCGGCCCACAACTTTGACTAAAAGCCTGAAGCTGCCAGGTTAATAGGGTTTTTTTATATGACAGTTTCCCTTTACATTTAATAATGTGTCTTTATTAGTGATGACGAACGTACTGGGATAAGGTGTTATCCAGTCATGTTTGGGTGCTAACCGAGTGTCTTCAGCGTGCTTGAAAAATATGTTCTAGTCCCCATGGCCATGTCCCCATGTCTCGTGGCTGTTCAACAGTTGCAACACATGTAGGGATTGCCTAACAAACAGGTAATGTAACAGGTCCCTGTATGTGTTGTGGCTGTCGAACAGCCATCACTAGTCCTAATCCTTTTCTCCATATAGTGTATATTCACATGCGGCAAATTTGATGCAGAAATTTCTGCAACTGTCACAATTCTTCTCATTAGGGGTTCCTGAAATGTAAGCACATGACGTTACACAATCCTATTCAGATGGATGGATGGATTTTCATCTGCATTACATGCCATGAATATCCCTTTATGACTTCGGACACAAACAGCATTTCCTGAATGCGCAATGTCAGTCGTTTCGGCTATTCCAATCAGGCAGCTCAGCATGAACAGACCCAATGCTCCGACCTACGGCAAGACATAAAACAAACAGGAATAAGCAAAACTAATGCTTTAGGGTAAAACACAATTATCGGACGCAAGCCGTGCTGCATTTTCCCATGCAGTCTATGGGGGCCTGCGCCTGGATGCATTTTTTTTATATGCTTGGTTATATTGATTTTTCCCCGAGACCTGACTACGTGCCGCATTGAAGTCCGGTGTTGGCGGGGTCTGCTGGGATCTGTGGTTTGTAGTTTGTAGGCCGAGTCGTTCCTGACATGAGATATTGATGACTATACGGAGATAATGGCCCGGAGATATGTTCTTTTAGTGGCCCGTCTCCTCAGAGTGAATCTCTCAGTTTGGATTTTTTACTTTATAGAGGAAGGTAAGGCTATACATGAGCAGGATTCCCACCGCCCCGGCTCAGCGGGTGCCAGTTCTGACTAATGAGTTCAAGATGTGTCTAGAGGTGTTAGGATTAGGCCGTGACAGAGCGCAGCCTGCCCTCTGGGTGTATTTTCTGCGTCTCCATGTCCTGTTCACCTCTTCTGTGATAATAGGGGGGTCGGGTAATTTATAAATGTATATTTATGTGATTATGCAAATGTCGGACGCTCCCCAGAGATCTATCCCGGCCTGTTACATGCCATTACCATTCTACTGATTATTCCACTAATTGTGCTAACGATCTCTTTGCGGCGCGGGAGAGAGTTAATTCTCAGATTCTGTATGATGAATGGATCCTTTCCATTAACCATTCCGGTGCCACGGTTGTCATGTCGCGCACGGCGGAGGAATCAGAAGGCAGAGCACATTCTCCGGCTCTTGGACCAGTTCAATCGGAATATTTCATGTGGCCTGTGGGACCCTGTGATGCTCGGCTCCCCAATCCTTCCATCTGCCTGACGCTTTAATGATAAATTCATGAGTGTGTGAGCCACTGTGACACGGTGTATCGTAGGGATGGGGGGTGGTGTTTGAAGCCCTCGCCATTATTTACCCTTTTTTTTTTGCTGTCTCTGTACCTGGAATCTCAAACTCCTGCTTTTATCTCCATCTTTATTATCCCAAACCACATATTTCGAAATACAAAACAGAATATGTAACCCCGGATCTTCGGAACAGGTATATGCTCGTAATCCGTACCTAAAGGGGTCTTTCAGGAACAACAAATTGGTTCCTATGGTTATAAAATAATAAAATGGTAAACTTTATACTGTCATGCTGTTTCTGTACGATTCCCACGTCGCAGGTCCGCTCACTCGACAGCCATGTCTACAATCCCTACATGATGACAAGACGTTTATGGTGACAAAACGCAAGATAACCGCGACTGCCAGTCACCACCTGCCGCAGTCATCGCGGTGCCGACAGTGACTGGCCCTGGTAGTCACATTCTAGCTGTACAATTCTTTATGACCATTTAATCGGTCACCAACCACCTAGCCTGATTGACAGCTCCTCAGTGTCCCTCCTCCCTCCTAGATATGTCCTATACTTTCCCTGCTCCGGAGGTGAGTGTACCAGAGTGACCTTGCAGCACCCACACATTAGCATCAGTTGCTCTCACACTTTGCGTTAGTTACAACACAATCTATACATTTCACATGCCATCATAAAACGCAATAAAATCGCAGGTCAATATTCACATTACGCAATTTGTTGTTTTCAGAGGCAGGTACATGGCAGTCCCTTACATGAGTTGGTGCTCCATGTTGGTTCCTGCTGTAAAAAAAAACACAAAAATTGAGCTTAACTTGAGTTGGTACACATGCAGCAAATAGAAGCATGTTCACATTGGCCACAATACACCTACACAATACACAAGACACCTCCCTGTCTTGCGGTGGATACCGCGACTTAGGATACTTGGCACATACCTAGTCTGGGACACAGCATACCTGATTGCAGGTCACTGACCACCTATGCTCTGGGCTACACTCTTTAGCTGATCTTTGGCTACTATTTGTGTTCTACTCACACTAGCATCTAAAAATGAACCCTAGTACACTGATGAAGGTCTATTACGACCGAAACGTTTGTAACTAGTGGCTACTGTATGTATAAAATTTTGATTTTTGCACCAAAAATCCCTGAGTGTGCCCGGTATTTGATACTTCACATTGGCCACAAGACACACAAACCTAACTATAGGCACCCTGTCTGCTCTTTGTAAACCCCTATTTACAATCTTGATTGATTTTATGGCCATGTATCTACAATTTCCACATTGTCACCTCTGTGTTTGCCTCAGATTATGAGAATGTGATTTGCAATTGAGACATCCTTATTAAGAGGCGTCCCGTTGTGTCCAGCAGGTGGTTAATAATGTTTGTAACCTGTTCATGGTGATAAAAGGTTTACAATAGGCTGCTGAGCCGCACAAACTGTGTGATTATTGATTGTGAAGAACTGCGTTCAGGATGGTCTCCCTCCTGTGATCATGGCGAGATTACACCAGAGGGCTTTTCTGGTGGCACCTCATTACCACATTGTAATGTGGTTAGGATGTGCTACTACTCAAGTGAGCAATATGTCAGGTCTATTAACCGTAGCAGATAAATAACCTTCAGCGGTTCTTCTGCTTGGTGGTGATAGGACAATAAATGGATGCCCACCCACCTTTGCTGTGCTTTTGTAGGTTGGTTTCGCCAAAGGCAAAATTCATCTGCTGTCCTCCTGAAGAATGCTCACATGTGCTCAAGCACTACGAACCCCATCGTTCTAGTTACCTCCCCACTCAAGAACCCCAGGAATTTGGGAAACCCATATCACAAACCCTCGTAACAGTTGTAATGTGGCTTTGTTGGTTCTTACCTAATTTTCTGAAAACAGATATAAAGATATAAGTACAAGCTGCTGATGTGTTTATAAAGTTGACAGAAGAGGGCAAAATAAGAAAGCACAGGTATTATAAAAGTTACATGGGTCCGTGTTATGTTTCGGTAGCTGAGGAGTGCAGGCAAAAAAGGCAATACACCAGAGCAGTTGGAATCTATGAGATTGCAGTACCCTGACTAACCACAACAACTAGAGGCAGCCGTGGAGCGTTCCTACGTTGGTCCTAGACGCCTCGTCACAGCCTGAGAAACTAACTACACCTAAAGATAGATATAGGAAAGCTATCTGCCCGGAGCAGAACCCCAAAGATAATAGAAAGCCCCCAAACATGTAATGGCGGTTAGACAAGAAGAAATACTGACACAGAAGGAAAATAGTATGAGCAAACGTTGGGGCCCAAACTAACTAAATAGAAAAGGATAGGAAGGGTACTTACTGCAATCCCAGAAAACCCTGAAAAGCACCAACTCTACTAATTTCAAAAACACCTGAGATCACACGACCTCTACCACCTAAATTAGTTCTCTGGTGTA
The DNA here is from genome assembly GCA_033576555.1 of Oophaga sylvatica. Classification (NCBI taxonomy): domain Eukaryota; kingdom Metazoa; phylum Chordata; class Amphibia; order Anura; family Dendrobatidae; genus Oophaga; species Oophaga sylvatica. The sequence continues at coordinate 511,935,491 of JARQOD010000004.1, forward strand.
ACAAAATCAAAACAGCAGCCACTGAAAAAACTGGAAAAAGCAAAAGTACAAACATCAGTGGCTGAACTAAACTGAGAGGGCAAAAGCCCCCGGAGGGGACCCTGAAGGCCCCCACAGAAGCGCAGGACAAAATGCAAAAATCAAGCACAAAAACAAAAAGAAGAAAATGTCTTATCTGTTAGCAGGAGATGCAGACACGACACAGCAGGCTACAAGGGAAACAGGAATCAAAGATAGAGACCTGTTGTGAATGGGTTTGAGATGAGTTCTGAGCAGAGGCTCCCTCTGGTGGTTACAAGCGGTACTAGTGAGGATTGGGAATCAGGTGTTACTGATTGGTCTTATTTAAGGGAATCATTTTCCCATCAGGGTTGCCGGTGATCAATTGTTCTGGTCTGAATCCTTCTTTCCAGTTTCCCTTGTAGCCTGCTGTGTCGTGTCTGCATCTCCTGCTGTCAGATAAGACAATTTCTTATTTTGTGTTTTTGCTATATTTTTGCATTTTGTCCTGCACTTCTGTGGGGGCCTTCTGGGTCCCCTCGGGGCTTTTGCCCTCTCAGTTTAGTCCAGCCACTGTGTTTTGTACTTTTGCTTTTTGCAGTTTTTTCAGTGGCTGCTGTTTTTGTTACACCAGAGAAC
>JARQOD010000004.1:511936229-511971400 GCA_033576555.1 Oophaga sylvatica
TTTCCGGAACAACAGCTTTCCCTGAATCCCGCAATTCAGTCGTGGGGCTATTCCAATCGGGCGCTAGCATGAACAACCCTGCCCCGACCTCCCCAAGCATAAAACAAACAGAAATAAGCAAAACTAATTTTTAGGGTAAAACAAAATTAGGGACCAACCCGTGCTGCATTTTCCCATCCCGTCTAGGGGGTGCCCCTGGATGCTTTTTTTTTTATATGCGGGGTTATATGATTTTTCCCCGGCCCGACTGTCCCGCATTAAATCCGGTTTTGGCGGGGTCTGCTGGGATTTGGTTGTAGTTTTTTGGCCAGTCGTTCCTACATGAGATATTGATGACTTACGGAGATAATGGCCCGGGGATATGTTTTTTTTAGTGGCCCGCTCCTCGAGTGATCTCTCTTTTGGGTTTTTACTTTAAGGGGAAAGGGTAAGGCTATACAGAGCAGGATTCCCCCCGCCCCGCTCAGCGGTGCCAGTTCTGCTAATGAGTTAAAGATGTTCTAAGGTGTTGGGGATTAGGCCGTGACGAGGCACCGCCTTGGGGGTGTATTTTCTGCGTCTCCATTTTTGTCACCTTTTCGGATAATGGGGGGGTGGGGTAATTTATAAATGTATATTTATGTGATTAAAATGTGGGACGCTCCCCAAGTCTATCCCCCCTGTTACATCCTTACCATTCTATGTTTTTCCCAAAAATTGTGCTAACGATCTCTTTGGGGGCGCGGGGAGAGAAATTTCTCAGATTCTGTATGATGAAAGGAAACTTTTCCCTAACCCTTCCCCTGCCACTGTTGCCCCTGTGGCACGGCGGGGGAATCAGAAGGCGAGCACATTCTCCGGGTCTTGGAAACCGTTCAATCGGATTTTCTGTGCCTTGGGGCCCGTGATGTCGGCTCCCCAAAACCTTCCATCTGCCTACGCTTTAATGAAAATTCATGAGTGTGTGAGCCACTGTGACACGTGTATCAGGGGGGGGGGTGTTTTAACCCTCGCCATTATTTACCCTTTTTTTTTTGCTGTCTCTGTCCTAATCTCAAATCCTGCTTTTTTCTCCTTTTTATTATCCCAAACCACATATTTCGAAAAACAAAACGAAAAAGAACCCCGGGTCTTCGGAAAAGGTTATGCTCGTAATCCGTACCTAAAGGGTCTTTCAGGAACAACAAATTGGTTCCTATGGTTATAAAATAATAAAATGGTAAACTTTATACTGTCATGCTGTTTCTGTACGATTCCCACGTCGCAGGTCCGCTCACTCGACAGCCATGTCTACAATCCCTACATGATGACAAGACGTTTATGGTGACAAAACGCAAGATAACCGCGACTGCCAGTCACCACCTGCCGCAGTCATCGCGGTGCCGACAGTGACTGGCCCTGGTAGTCACATTCTAGCTGTACAATTCTTTATGACCATTTAATCGGTCACCAACCACCTAGCCTGATTGACAGCTCCTCAGTGTCCCTCCTCCCTCCTAGATATGTCCTATACTTTCCCTGCTCCGGAGGTGAGTGTACCAGAGTGACCTTGCAGCACCCACACATTAGCATCAGTTGCTCTCACACTTTGCGTTAGTTACAACACAATCTATACATTTCACATGCCATCATAAAACGCAATAAAATCGCAGGTCAATATTCACATTACGCAATTTGTTGTTTTCAGAGGCAGGTACATGGCAGTCCCTTACATGAGTTGGTGCTCCATGTTGGTTCCTGCTGTAAAAAAAAACACAAAAATTGAGCTTAACTTGAGTTGGTACACATGCAGCAAATAGAAGCATGTTCACATTGGCCACAATACACCTACACAATACACAAGACACCTCCCTGTCTTGCGGTGGATACCGCGACTTAGGATACTTGGCACATACCTAGTCTGGGTCACAGCATACCTGATTGCAGGTCACTGACCACCTATGCTCTGGGCTACACTCTTTAGCTGATCTTTGGCTACTATTTGTGTTCTACTCACACTAGCATCTAAAAATGAACCCTAGTACACTGATGAAGGTCTATTACGACCGAAACGTTTGTAACTAGTGGCTACTGTATGTATAAAATTTTGATTTTTGCACCAAAAATCCCTGAGTGTGCCCGGTATTTGATACTTCACATTGGCCACAAGACACACAAACCTAACTATAGGCACCCTGTCTGCTCTTTGTAAACCCCTATTTACAATCTTGATTGATTTTATGGCCATGTATCTACAATTTCCACATTGTCACCTCTGTGTTTGCCTCAGATTATGAGAATGTGATTTGCAATTGAGACATCCTTATTAAGAGGCGTCCCGTTGTGTCCAGCAGGTGGTTAATAATGTTTGTAACCTGTTCATGGTGAAAAAGGTTTACAATAGGCTGCTGAGCCGCACAAACTGTGTGATTATTGATTGTGAAGAACTGCGTTCAGGATGGTCTCCCTCCTGTGATCATGGCGAGATTACACCAGAGGGCTTTTCTGGTGGCACCTCATTACCACATTGTAATGTGGTTAGGATGTGCTACTACTCAAGTGAGCAATATGTCAGGTCTATTAACCGTAGCAGATAAATAACCTTCAGCGGTTCTTCTGCTTGGTGGTGATAGGACAATAAATGGATGCCCACCCACCTTTGCTGTGCTTTTGTAGGTTGGTTTCGCCAAAGGCAAAATTCATCTGCTGTCCTCCTGAAGAATGCTCACATGTGCTCAAGCACTACGAACCCCATCGTTCTAGTTACCTCCCCACTCAAGAACCCCAGGAATTTGGGAAACCCATATCACAAACCCTCGTAACAGTTGTAATGTGGCTTTGTTGGTTCTTACCTAATTTTCTGAAAACAGATATAAAGATATAAGTACAAGCTGCTGATGTGTTTATAAAGTTGACAGAAGAGGGCAAAATAAGAAAGCACAGGTATTATAAAAGTTACATGGGTCCGTGTTATGTTTCGGTAGCTGAGGAGTGCAGGCAAAAAAGGCAATACACCAGAGCAGTTGGAATCTATGAGATTGCAGTACCCTGACTAACCACCACAACTAGAGGCAGCTGTGGAGCGTTCCTACGTTGGTCCTAGACGCCTCGTCACAGCCTGAGAAACTAACTACACCTAAAGATAGAAATAGGAAAGCTATCTGCCCCGGAGCAGAACCCCAAAGATAATAGAAAGCCCCCAAACATGTAATGGCGGTTAGACAAGAAGAAATACTGACACAGAAGGAAAATAGTATGAGCAAACGTTGGGGCCCAAACTAACTAAATAGAAAAGGATAGGAAGGGTACTTACTGCAATCCCAGAAAACCCTGAAAAGCACCAACTCTACTAATTTCAAAAACACCTGAGATCACACGACCTCTACCACCTAAATTAGTTCTCTGGTGTAACAAAATCAAAACAGCAGCCACTGAAAAAACTGGAAAAAGCAAAAGTACAAACATCAGTGGCTGAACTAAACTGAGAGGGCAAAAGCCCCCGGAGGGGACCCTGAAGGCCCCCACAGAAGTGCAGGACAAAATGCAAAAATCAAGCACAAAAACAAAAAGAAGAAAATGTCTTACTGTTAGCAGGAGATGCAGACACGACACAGCAGGCTACAAGGGAAACAGGAATCAAAGATAGAGACCAGAACAATTGATCACCGGCAACCCTGATGGGAAGGTGACTCCCTTATATAAGACCAGTCAGTAACACCTGATTCCCAATCCTCACAATCTTCACAATCTTCACTGGACAGACCAGCACCGCTTGTAACCACCAGAGGGAGCCTCTGCTCAGAACTCATCCCAAGCCCACTCACAACAGGTCCGCAGTTCTAGATTTTGATTGGTCTCCTATATAATTGATGAGTGCTTGTTATGGGCAGTTCATACTACTGTGAAAAGGACGCTTGAACCCACACTTGACAACTCTCCTCAAATATTTGTGAAGCCACTTTTTGGATGAGATGGCCAATTTCCCAGTTGCTTCCTCAACCTCCCGGAAAGTTGCGCTTCCAAAAAGTCACATAGACAAACTCTGGCATCCAAACATTTGGGCTGGGTGGGGGATGGAATAAGTGTAGATCGAACGTGGCCTGACAAAATTCATAACATGATGCAATCGATGAACTTTCTAGAAAGTCATCATACAAAGTAGGTATAGTTGAACAATATATCACCAGGCTGGAACATTGTTATGCCCATTATGCTCTTGCTCTATGGGATTGCCAGAGCACTGCACTTGGCTTTCTCCAACAGCCCCATGGGGAATAAATGCAGCCACCCTGATCTGTGGGTAGGTGATAATTTGTTCAAACTGATCAACTCCTGTGGTCAGTTGTCTACTGCTTCCATACAGCCATGATACAAGATACACTGTATATGGGAAGGAGATGTAAATCAATTTTGCCAAAAAAATAAAAATACCATTTCTTTCTCAACACAGAAACAACAAAGGACCTGGTATTAATGGTATCCCTGCAGATCTGCTAAAACTAGTCCAAAGAGCTGCACTAACAGCAAAATGCCAGAAGATCTGGAGGACCTGCACATGGGTAAAGGACCGGAGAATATCAGTATTCATCCCAGCACAAAAAAAGGCAACACCAGGAACTGTGCCAACTATAGAACAATCGCAATGATTCCCAATATCAGCAAAGTGTCTCTAAAGATCATTCAAAAGCACTTGGACAAATTCCTTGATGGAGAACTGATGCCCAAACTGGATTCCGTAAGAGCAGAAGGACCAGTGATCACATCACAAACCTGAGATGAATCATAGAAACGATGAGGGAGTAACAGAAGAAGCTCTACTGGACTTCATTGGTTACGCTAAGGAGGAAGAACCATCAGCAATCTGTATAAAATTTTCAGATGATTCAACCTTTATGGCAGGGAATGAGAAGGACTTGAAAAAGCTGATCTTGAAGATGAAAGAACAAAGCGAGAAGATGGGACTTTACCTTCACATCAACAAGACCAAAATCATGACTAAACCAATGAGTAAGTCCATATAAAGGCCAATATTTAAAAAATAGAAGTTATCGACAGCATCATTTTTCTTAGGTCCCTCGTTAATCATAGTGGTAGTACGACAGCATAGATCCAGCGCAGGGCATGTGTCCATGGTGAGCATGGACTAAATATGTAAGGGCAAGGACTGCCTAATCACAATCAAAGACTAGTCACTGCAATAGTGTTCCCAATTTTGACATATGGTGTGAGATGTGAACACACATGAATAAGAAAGAAGAAAAATTGATGCTTTTGATTTGTGGTGCTGGAGAAGACTTCTTCAGATCCCATGGACAGCTAGGATCACCATCAAAGATGTTCTTGATTGTGTAAACCTGGAGATGTCTCTTAAAGGCAAAATTGCCAGACAAAAAATGACCAATTTTGGACATGTGATGAGGACAAATTGTTTAGAAAGAGAGATGCTACTTGGAATGGTCCGTATTGAAAGGAAACAGGAGCCCGAAGGCTTGTTGGATGGACACCATCAAGAATGACAAGAGAATATACATCAAGCAATGGAAATAAGCTATTGCAAAACAAGGAAAAATGCCGAGAAACAACTTATAAAGTATCCAAAGTCCAGACACGACTGAACGGTTAGGAATCAGAATAATTTCTTTTTCAATATGGATTCATTTCACAGCTCCTATTTTCTTTCTGGCAAGAATCCATACCAAGTGCATATCAAGGATAAAGACATTGAGATGTGTCACCAATCTTTTGTGTTGGCTGTGATGCATGATCATGCTGAGGGTGATATGGATAATATAAGGTGTACACACTGGTGTAAAGAAAATCATGAGCATCTAATGATTCAATACCAAATTTCTCATATTATGCACAGCAACAATGTTCTGCACTCCAAGCTGAGCTTCTACTGGGACAAGGGTTGCAAACCGTCCGGAATTTCCTTGACACCCCGTAAAAATAGGGCACTTTTTTACCCTTGCCCATAAAAAAAAAATTTGATGTGTCTGTGATTTTTTTTCAGCTGGAAAAACTTGTACAGGTTATTGCTCCTGTAATTATCATCATTTTATGGTTCACAGTGAATGTGCGCCTCAAGTAGTCATGGGCTGGAGCTGTAAGAGGCAGATGACACTGATACTGCGATTTTCCAAGTCTAAGCACTAACACGAGCAGCAGGATCATTTCACTGTCTATTTAAAGGCTCGTCCTGGGATTAGTGCCTATCATGAAATATGACACAGTAGGACGTAATCAGCGGTCAACAACACGCATATGGCATTCCGGTGCCTTGATATTAAATATAACTTAAAGTTAAAGGGGTCGTCCAGACTGACACGATGAATGCATCTAGCTCGTAACAGGTCGCACTGGAATGCTCTAAAGCAGTGGTGAACCAGAAAAAGTCGATCTTATCGTTTGGGGAGGCGGATCGGGATCAACTGATTTTTCATTTTTGTTGCTTTTGTATTTTCTTCCCCTTCTTTCAAGAGCCATAACTTTTTTTTTTTCTGTCGACATATACATACAAGGGCTTGTATTTTGCCGGGCTAGTCGTAGTTTTGAATGACACCATTACATTGTACAGTATGATGTGTACTCAAGAACGGAAAAAAATATCCTAGTGGGGTGTTAATGTAAAAATAAAATGCAACTACGTCATTGTTTTTTCGGGTTTTGCTTTTACGAAGATGCAATAAAAATGATTTGGCACCATGATTCTTCAGGTCACTATATAGCTATGAGCTGAGCTTGAGAGGAGTACCAAAATGGCGACGACGGAGTCCTGCAGCTGACCCTTGGCTGTATGGTAACCCATCACATCGGCGATCGCATTAGTGATTCGTTAGTGATTGACAGCAGTATTTAAATAAACAGCAGCAATCATGGTTATCGCCAATAAATGCTGCTACTGGCAGGTGCCGACTTTGTATTACAGCCGGCATCTGCCCTGTATTTAGCAGGCACAGCTGCTGAGCCTGCTCCACATGGGCACCCTTGCTGTGATGTACATGTACGAAGGGTGGGCGAGGGGGTTAATGGTTGGGCACCACCCAGCCTACTGAAGTGCCAATACTTGACCACTATCCTGGAGATGGTACCCAAACCAAAACAATTCCTTAAACTGTGGTTCGAGACCAGACATTAGCACGTGAAGAAAGCTTGAGTCCTCTGACGACCAATTAGCATGACTTTGGAGCCATCCATAAATTCTTGTTAGACTAGGGCTAAAATATCTTAGAACGCAAGTTGGATCAAAGACAAAATGATGCATGTAAGGCCATGTCTTGTCTAGGGAGCTAGGTCAATCATATAGGGTTCACTAAGTATTGGTTGGATCAGGGCGGACATATCACTGGTGCAACCTGTGCAGTGGACAGGGGCCCAAGAGGTTAGGGGGCCCATTTCTACCTCCAAAGCCGGTGCAATTTTGCATTTTTAAGAGCTCTTGGGCTGTAATGGGCCCATGTATAATTCTTGCACAGGGGCCCTTTTCTCTCTGTGTCCGCCAGTGGGTTGGATCTATCCTCTTTGCTACTTGGTGGTGAAGATCTTAAATAAAAATTCAAAAGGAAATGGCAATGGTACCAACTGAGGTATTGTGCCAAATCATGAGTCTTCTCTGCCATAGATGTCACAACCAGGCTCTCTAATAGTTGACCATTTTGATCTTTTTGTAGGACCCGCTCTTCTATGCACTGAGAAGCCGGATCTGCTGGATCTATCTGTTGGAGACAGTCACTCTCTCTCGCACATTTATGAGAGGAATCAATGTGGAAAAATAGACTGTTCTTCTACTTTCGAGCCAAAAGAAAGGTCTGGCTTGTACAGAACAAGCTTCATTTTTGCTCTTTGCCACCATTTAAAAACTATCTCCGCACAAAGCCAAAAACAATGGATTGGGATAAAAATTAGTTAACATAGGGTCCAAAGGTTCCTTTATACAGCCCGATAAGCGGCCAAATGAGCCGTAAGAACTTTTATTCCAGGCTTGTGTAAACGATCTAATTAGCCGACAAGCAAAATGTATAATTTATGCGAGCCTAAAATTATGTACATGAGTTGTACCTCTCCCCTTGCAAACGTGTTGCTGACAATATGCAAACTGTATGGGGACCGAATTAATGTTCTTTCAGTCCCCATATAGTTTGCATCGGCTTGTTTATCCTCTTTGTGCATATAAGCGTAACTGTACATCTGTACTGGGATGACCACATGTGGAAGGGGCTCAGGAGCTGAACTCCTTCCATGTGTCACAGATGACTGCTGTATTACAGAGCCGCCATCTGTCTATAACAGTCGCGCCAATAGCTGAGTTATGGCTGCTGCTATAAACCATTTACATGCTGCTGTCCAGGTGCAGGAGTAGCAATTGCACCCAAGCCCTTGAGTCTAGGGGTCCCAAAAGATCCCTGTGGCCCATATGAAAAGACCATTGCTCTAAAGACTTGCAATAGTTGGTGGCCCCATTGGATCTTTTGCATCGGGGCTCACATCCATCAAGTTACGTCACTGCTACTATCAGTCTCCAACACCAGCATTTAAATGATGTTACAGCCCCATGATGGAGCCACGGGGCGCCAATGGATTACTATTACAGCTAGGATCCTGCTGAAAGCTGCCCTCATCTTGGTCCACCTCTGTAGCTTAGTTATATGATGAGCTTCAAAGGCGACAGAGATTTTCACTATATACTGTAATACTGCTGTATCGCAGTATATAGAATAATATATAAGCAATCGAACAGTCGCAGGTTCTCGTCGCCTAAGAGGAATTACAACAAAAGTAAAGAAGAAGTTTTTAGAATTTTTTTTTAAATTTATTAAAAAAATTAAAATCACCATCAATTTTTCCCATTAAAAATAAGGAAATTAAAACAAATATAAGTCCTATCTTTAAAAATATAACATTTATTATCCTGATCGATAAACACAGTAACAAGAAAGTAAATCAAAAACGCCAGAATCTCACACCACATATCTAGAAAAAATATAATAAAAACTTATCAGTGTTCAGTGACCCCAGGTTGTAGCTATGGCCGAGCTGCTGCTCCATAGTGCAGCTGAGAATTGTGTCCTAGTCCCAATGTGCTGTGTGGGGTGGATCACATTCACTTGTAGGCTGCAGGCCTCGGCCTTCTCTGGGTCTCCATCTTCCGTAGCTGCCACGCATAACTGAGGGATATGTTTGTCTCAACAAGCAGAAGTTTATTGGACAGTTCAGGTTCATCAGATTGTAACATGCTGTATTGAGCACAACACTCCTTATTCATTGTTTCCTCTGTACAGCGTGAACCCAGCATCGCTATCCCTTCCTCCTGGACTATCCCCACGCTCACTGGCTCCCTCAGCCCCTGGGATTTCCAATCCTGCTGTCCACCTGGAATCCTTTACCTTCTTTTCTCACAGTTCCATCATCCTCTGTATGCCAGAGAATAAGGCACTCTCCAAAGTACCCATACTGAGCCCAGAGCTCCGGACATTACAGGAATGTCTGCAAGGGATTCTAGTAAGTCCTCCCTCTTCCATGAATGATAGCTGTTCACCTACTGCAACTTGACCTTTGCTACTGTACTGCCCTAGCTAAGGCTAGGTTCACATTAGCGTTTCACAGACGTGCGTCGGTCTGCGCAAGGCCGCCGCCATGCTCCGCCCCCGGCCGCGCCTTCTCCCGTCCGCTCCGCCTATGGGCGCTTGACGCTGCATGTGTGTCGACCCGCCACCACAATTGTGGGTTACCAGGGCAATGGGGTACTCAGAGCCGAGCCCATGGAAGTCTATGGGGTTTGTCACAGGTAGCTGTGGCTCGGTCTGTGGCCCTGGCGGTCTGGCGTATGTTGGGGATATATTTACAGGGGATTGATCTATATACAGTTCGTGACGCCACCTGTAGTCTTCTGGTAATTTATACCAGCGCTGCTATAGATCTCTGAGGGGATGGTGAGGCAGCTAGATGTCGGGTCCCCTACAGGTGGGACTCTTCCCTCAGGTCGGTAGTTAGGTAGGGATTGTGCAGGCATGCAATAATAACTCAGTCTCACACCGTCAGCGTCTTTCCATACCTTTACTTGCAAGATGATAAGGCAGGTCCCAGGGAGGCTGATGGGGTTGAGGGAGGATGAGCTTTGAGGCAACAGCTAAGCAAGTTAGGGGCCTCCTTTACTGTCCAATAATGAAGATGAGTACGACCAGCCTGAAGCGTAGTCCCCTCTATGATTCCAGCTTATCCAAAGCTGTGCTTCCCAGTCAATTTAGTGTTAGGAGCCTTTCTATGAGGGAGCTGAATCCTTATTTTGTCCTGCAGAGACTCAAAGTCTTCACTTCCCCTGACCCCAGTTACGTACTGACTATAAGGGGGTGTTTGCCGCGACCTAGGGTCCGGTAAATCTCTGGTTTTCTCTTCACTATGCTTGTAACAATAGTGATCCTTCGGTCCCCAGTAACCGGTAGCAATGTGCAGGACTCTTCCAAGCCAAACGCACTTTTCCAATAATCTTCCTTCCACTTTGCCCTTCGATTTGCTCAACTCTTAATAGCTAGTTCAGTCTTTCTTCCAGTGGGGCACAGCTCTGACTAGACTAAGGTGAATTAGACCACCTGTACCAGCCTCCACGTTCTGAACTGCTGACAGACTTAAACTGGACACGTCTACTCTGTCCAAGGACAGGAAACTGACTGACTAGAAATCCACTCCCTTCCACACCCCTGCTGGGTGTGTCAGAAGTGTACATGATGTCATGAAGAGACCTTAACTGTTACCTCTCCACTCATCCTCCTGGTATTGTGTACCAGGGCTACACATTCCCCCATGGTAAACGACAGCACTCCCGGGCTGTAAAATATAAAGAGACATTTTGTTTATGCATGAAAACATTAACAATAACAGTAATTCGTCCCATCCGGGAGGTGAGGATATCTTGAACGTTGCAAACAATAACTTTATATATAGAAATACAAAAGTATTAAATAGCATTCAATAAATATACAGTATACTTGTGAAGGACCCGCACCAAACCTTCAACGTGGGTCCTGGGTGGGCTGCAGGACATCCAAATGCAGACCTCACTCAGTGCCACACCACACGGGTTTTTGGTTCAGAGGTAAGTCAACGTTTCATGTGAAACCATTAAAAAGGCACAAAGTGCAACTATTTACAGGATACAGTTTTTGGGCTGGCTCAGTCCTCAGCCTCTGAGTCCATTGTTAAACGAAGACATAATAGGGAAAAACACATTTATATATATAGACTTTTCACAATATATTTACATAAATTCGTTATAATCACTGCTGATATCTAACGGGTAATTTCCCTTTTGTGATTCTCTCTGATCTACGTGGTGTAGTTTCAGGTATATCAAGTCGCGATCTGTCTGCACTGCGTAACGGCAAACTATAGAACTGCCTTAATCTTTCTATGGATCTGGCAAGCGTACTGATGGCTGGGCGGTGTGAGTCAGCTTCACCAGGAGATCCCATAGTATGGGGCGCTGCTTCAGATGATCCATCTTGAGGTTCCACAGGTTGAGGTGTTGCTGGATGGGTAACTCCTGAGCGGGCTCAACTGGCACCACAGGCACAACTGGAGGTAAAACTTCCTCTTGTGGCTGATAAAACTGCAACACTGGAATTATCACAGCATCTCCCAGTCGGGGCCAATCCGCAGGAAAATCTCCCAGATCTGTGTGTAGGACCTCTTCTTCTCTTTCTCCTTGATTGAGGACAGGGTTCTTTTCACAACGCTTTAAGTGTTCTGGACACAACTTCAAATGATCTCTGGACACAGTGGTTGTTGTTCTTCCTCCGTCTTTACTGACGACACAAACTTTTCTGTTGTCATATTTAGAATCTTGTATGACGTAGGGTTCTTGCTCCCACTGATTATCCAATTTGTGCATCTTCCTTTTTCTTTTTAATACTACCTCTCCAGGCATCAAAGGCTTGGCAGGAGCATTTCGGTTGTAAACATCTTCCTGTTTCTCCCGTGCCTTATTAAGACTTTCCTCTACACAGATTTGTACTCTTCTGTATTGCTCTTGCCGATTGACGTCCCAGTTTTCAACAGCGTCGTCTGCCTCCGGTTCTACCACTCCAAGTTCTAAATCCATTGGTAGTTTTCCAGGCCTTGCTCTCATAAGATAGGCTGGAGTGCAGTTAGTTGAGCTTACAGGTATATGATTATACAAATCAACCAAATCAGGTAGTAAATCCGGCCATCGATTCCTGTCTTCCAACGGTATGGATCTCAACAAGTCAAGGACAATATGGTTCATCTTTTCACAAAGACCGTTGGTTTGAGGGTGATATGGCGTTGTTCTAATTTTCTTGCACCCGTACATATGACAGAATTCCTTGAATAAATCGGCTTCAAAAGCAGGTCCCTGATCGGTTAATACTTGCTCGGGATACCCATGCGGTCTGCAGAAACTTGCTTGAAAGGTCTTCGCTGCCGTCACCGCGGTCTGGTCCTTAACTGGAACAACTACCAGAAATCTGGAGTAATGGTCCACCATGGTCAAGGCGTATGAGTATCCAGTTCTACTTGGCGACAGTTTGACATGGTCCAGGGCCACAATCTCCAGGGGACGAGTCGTCCGGATAGGTTGCAGGGGGGCCTTTTGACTACCGTAGTCCTTTCTTCTGAGACCACAGGGTCCACAGTTCCGACACCACCTCTCGATGGAGCTGCGCATCCCTACCCAGTAGAACCGGCATCTCAACAGGGTCTCCAACTTTCTCCAGCCAAAGTGTCCTGCTTGATCGTGGTACGCTTCCAACACCATTGGGACGTCTGCCTTGGGGACCACGATTTGCCAGACCATTTCATGGGTTCGGGGGTTGACGTATCTTCTGCACAACTTCTCACGGTATAGGAACAACCTGCTTTTCTCGTTCCACAGGAGCTTTGCTGACATAGGTGCATCCTTTTCCAAGGAGGAACCTTCCTGTTTTAACAACTCCTTGATGCGGCTGACCACTGGATCACTGTCCTGAGTCTCTTTCCAGCTGTGATGGGGTAAAGGATTTAATGTTGCACCATTCTGCTTTCTGTGGACTCGATGCTCGTGGACTACCCCATTTCGATGGAACGCGGGTAGCTCAATTTCTTCCAGGTCGTCCGATTCTTCTTCTGTATCAGAGTCATGCGGCATTCGGGACAACGCATCAGCATTAGCATTCTTTCGACCTGCCCGGTACTTGATAGTAAACTGGTAATTGGACAACCGGGCCATCCATCGCTGCTCCATGGCACCCAGCTTGGCGGTTTCCAGGTGCGTTAACGGGTTGTTGTCTGTGTACGCCGTGAACTTATTGGAGGCCAGATAGTGCTTAAATCTTTCAGTAATGGCCCAGACCAGCGCCAGAAACTCCAGCTTGAAGCTGCTATAATTTTCCGGATTCCTCTCCGTTGGCCTGAGTTTTCTGCTAGCATAAGCGATGACTTTTTCTTGGCCATTCTGCTTCTGACTGAGAACTGCTCCCAGCCCTTCATTACTGGCGTCGGTGTACAACAGGAACGGTTGGCTGTAATCAGGATAGGTTAAGATCTCATCACCTGTCAGGATCTCTTTCATCTTTTGGAATGCTTCAGCCTGTTCTTTACCCCAATTAAAGGGAGGGTTTCTGCTCTTTAAGGATTGTCCCACCAGGAGGTCCTGTAAAGGAGCTGCCTTCTTCGTGTAATCTTTCACGAATCTCCTGTAGTAACCCGTTAGTCCCAGGAACTGTCGCACTTCCTTAAGGTTCTTCGCTCCGGCCACTTCTGGATGGCAGTGACTTTCTCTGGGTCCGGCGCTACTCCTTCCGAACTGACGATGTGCCCCAAGTATTGTACCTTCTGTTTGAGTAGATGGCATTTTGAGGGTTTTAATTTCATCCCGTACCTGGACAGGGACTCGAATACTTCTGCCAGGTGCTTCAGATGGTCCTCATAAGTCTTGGAATACACGATGACGTCGTCTAGGTATAGCAGCACGGTTTCAAAATTGAGATGTCCCAGACAGTTTTCCATCACTCTCTGAAATGTTCCTGGGGCACTACTGAGCCCAAACGGCATTCTGTCGAACTCACAGAGCCCCATTGGGGTGGTGAAAGCCGTTTTTCTCACGATCCTCCTCAGCCACAGCCACTTGCCAGTAACCACTAGTCAGATCGAGGGTAGAAAAGTAGTTAGCCGTTTTCAGAGCAGCTAATGATTCCTCTATACGTGGTAACGGATATGCATCCTTGTGTGTTATGCGGTTCACCTGCCTGTAATCCACACACATTCTCATACTACCATCTTTCTTTTTAACCAGAACTAGAGGGGCTGCCCAGGGGCTACAACTATCCCTTATCACCCCGGCTTTCTTCATATCATTCAACATTTCTTTAGCCTTCTGATAATGAGCTGGAGGTATGGGCCTATACCGCTCTTTGATGGGAGGATGACTGCCAGTAGGGATATGATGTTGTACTCCCTTAATTGTCCCAAAATCAAGTGGATTTTTGCTAAACACTTGGGCGTACTCTTGCACCACCCGTAATACCCCTTGCTTCTGGTGAGCGGGAGTGGTGTCCGTCCCAACATGGAGTTGCTGACACCATTCCGCCACCTGGGTTGCTGGGTCATTGTCCTCCTCTATTTGACAGGAGTCTAAGGACTCAGCCGGGAGAATAGAATTATTATCAACAGCATGAAGTTTAGCAATGGTTGCATAACGGGGTAAATTTACTTCATCATCTCCCCAATTGAGAAGCCGTACCGGTACTCTTCCATTCACCACTTCTACTACTCCTCTAGCAGTCATAAGTGTAGGTCTATGTTCTGAATGGTGGGGTTCTACTACAGCTTGGTAATTCTGTCCTCTCAGACCTATGGCTGCCCTGCACCAAATGATCATTTCACTCATTGGGGGTATCACAATAGGATCTGAGTCAGTGACCCGTACATTACCAATTTCGCCGTCGGTAAGCTTCGCTTGCTGCTGACACACCAGGGCCCGGATCTCTCTTTGGATTACTCCTCTCTGCCTTGGTCGGGCAATCTCAGCGAGCTGTTGGAGCAAGAACACAACTTCTCCCAAACAATTACCGATAATGTTAGTACCCAAAATGATATTTAAACCGTTCTCCTCATTTACAGTCTTTACTACCAGAAGCCCTTGGTCTTTCAACTCCTCTCTGCCCACCTTTACATCTACACATTTTGTTCCGAGTACTTCTACAGGAAGACCATTAGAAGCATACACAGTAAAGTCAAGGCTCGGAGGTTTAAGACTGTCCATTGACCAGTACTTGGTATATAGAGCATCAGGTATTAGGGTCACCTGGGACCCAGTGTCTAACAATGCTGGAACAGCAATACCATCTAGAATAATAGACAGGTAGGGTCGCCCGCCCACATACCTGCGGTTCCAGTCTAGGGGGCCTGACGGGTATTCTCCTGGGTGTTGGCCCTTGGACCCAGGTTCTGCCCGTTTAAAGGACACTGTGGAGACAGATGACCTTTCCGGTTGCAGCGATAACAGACGATCTCTCGACGAGAAGGGCGTTGATCAGAGGTTGCTCCTGGGGGTGGCGTTGTCCTCCTCCGGGGGGCGACGTCTTCTTTCTTCTCCGGTGCATCCACGGAACGTCCTCTGGACAGTCAGCTAACAAGATCTTCCCTTCCTCCTCTTTCCGCAGCTGCAGGGCACTCATTACAGCAGCCAGATTTTTAGTCAGCTGGCGCACCTCTGAGCGCAGACAGTCCAATTCACTAGTAGGTGTCACCTGCGCTTTGGCTTCAGCCACTAGCGGGGAAAAGGGGGTTACTGCCGGTTCCGGAGTGACTTCAGCCTGATGATGTTGGGTGGCCACCTCAGGTTTGCCCAGGGGCCGCAGCCCTTTTATTGCCATGTCCTTTAGGGCATCAAAGGTAGCATCCGGATGATCTAAGGACCACCAATTTACAGTTCTGCGTTCCTCTGGGGATCTCAATCCCTGTATAAATTGTTCTTTCAGCATTCTATTCTCGTCGATAGCATTTAAATTGTTAATTTGCTTGAGGGCTCTCAGGGCTCCCTGTAGTCGGCAAGCATAGTCCCGGATGCTGTCACCTGGCTGTTGTGAACAGTGATAGAAGGCCATCCGGAGATCCGTTTCTGTGCGGTCTTCAAATATGGCATGCAGCTTAAGGAAGATCGCAGGTCCCGACTCCTGATCAACGTATCCCAGGTCTCCACTTCCCTCTCAGCAGCGCCAGTTAGCTGCCCTATTAGCACAGCAGCTTTTTGTCTCTCAGGCATGGAGTACATTTCTAGGATGCTGCATAACTTCCGCTTGAAGCCTGCTAATGTGCCTGGCTCACCGCTGTATTGGGGAAGCCATTTCGCCCCAGGCATATATGGGAGCGTTAGTGGCATGATCGGGACTACCGGACTGGGTGCAGGGCCTGCGCCCCCATCTGGCGCTACAATACCAGACGGTGCGGGATTGGGGCCTCCGGCTGGGGCCGCACTGTCAGCCGGTTGTTGTGACATCTTAGCGCCCCCTTGGTTAAACGGAGCCTACCGGTTTCAGATGCTGCTATTTCACAGGCACCGCAGTGGGAACAGGACCTTCGTCGCAGGCGCTCTGATGTCAGAGCGTTCACTTCCTGTTGCAGGACCTGCCGCTGAGTCAGAGCCGGGGGCGTGTCCAAGACTCTGCGCGCTCTTTCAGGTACGCCCACCTTCTTCTCCAGCGCCTGAGGGCGCGAATATGGCGACAAAGATGGCGATTTTGGCGCCAAAAGTGCAAACAGTCCTTTTTCACAAAAACACTCCACAGGCACACAGGGCTCGCGATGCTGCAAGTTTCGTATCCTGTTCGTGACGCCAAGTTTTTGTGTCGACCCGCCACCACAATTGTGGGTTACCAGGGCAATGGGGTACTCAGAGCCGAGCCCATGGAAGTCTATGGGGTTTGTCACAGGTAGCTGTGGCTCGGTCTGTGGCCCTGGCGGTCTGGCGTATGTTGGGGATATATTTACAGGGGATTGATCTATATACAGTTCGTGACGCCACCTGTAGTCTTCTGGTAATTTATACCAGCGCTGCTATAGATCTCTGAGGGGATGGTGAGGCAGCTAGATGTCGGGTCCCCTACAGGTGGGACTCTTCCCTCAGGTCGGTAGTTAGGTAGGGATTGTGCAGGCATGCAATAATAACTCAGTCTCACACCGTCAGCGTCTTTCCATACCTTTACTTGCAAGATGATAAGGCAGGTCCCAGGGAGGCTGATGGGGTTGAGGGAGGATGAGCTTTGAGGCAACAGCTAAGCAAGTTAGGGGCCTCCTTTACTGTCCAATAATGAAGATGAGTACGACCAGCCTGAAGCGTAGTCCCCTCTATGATTCCAGCTTATCCAAAGCTGTGCTTCCCAGTCAATTTAGTGTTAGGAGCCTTTCTATGAGGGAGCTGAATCCTTATTTTGTCCTGCAGAGACTCAAAGTCTTCACTTCCCCTGACCCCAGTTACGTACTGACTATAAGGGGGTGTTTGCCGCGACCTAGGGTCCGGTAAATCTCTGGTTTTCTCTTCACTATGCTTGTAACAATAGTGATCCTTCGGTCCCCAGTAACCGGTAGCAATGTGCAGGACTCTTCCAAGCCAAACGCACTTTTCCAATAATCTTCCTTCCACTTTGCCCTTCGATTTGCTCAACTCTTAATAGCTAGTTCAGTCTTTCTTCCAGTGGGGCACAGCTCTGACTAGACTAAGGTGAATTAGACCACCTGTACCAGCCTCCACGTTCTGAACTGCTGACAGACTTAAACTGGACACGTCTACTCTGTCCAAGGACAGGAAACTGACTGACTAGAAATCCACTCCCTTCCACACCCCTGCTGGGTGTGTCAGAAGTGTACATGATGTCATGAAGAGACCTTAACTGTTACCTCTCCACTCATCCTCCTGGTATTGTGTACCAGGGCTACACACATGCGACCTGCATACCCTATCTTTAGCATTGGGTACGCAGGCAATGTGCTGGTATGTGTCTGCCGGCGCATGCGCATGAAACGCTAGTGTGAAACTTGCCTTGACTGACTATCAGGAAGTGTCTGCTTTTCACTAGTACTACCACCTTCCCACTGTGGGTTAGTCCCAAACATTAACAGTATTTTAACCTATACCTTCAGTTAACTACAGTTATTATCCTATAACAGTACTAAGCCTATTGTCCTTATGTTATGTCCTAGATCCTAATCTATATCTTTACCCAATGCCATTCATTACCATATCACAGTCTATTCACAATATTCACTAAAACCGCAGTGCCTAGTTCACATTTCACATAACACATTGTACATATAAACCACATGGCATTATATACATAACGTGATTGGTGTCCTCAGAGGTAGAAATGTGATAGTACAGTCCACCACTCTTACAAAAACATCATATTTACCTCAAAATGGTATCAATAAAAACATGTTTGCCATGCAAAAAATTGAATATCTCCATCGATATAAAAAGATTACGGGTCTCAGAAAATGATGACACAAGCCAATATTTTGTTTTTTAGACATATTTTTTTATTAGGAAGGGTTAAAAGTTGATTTCTCATTTTTCCAACACAATTTACAAAACCATTTTTTTAGGGACCATTTCACATTTAAAGTGACTTTGAGGGGCCTATATAACAGAAAATACCCAATCGTGTCACCATTCTAAAAACTGAACCACTCGAAGTCCTCAAAACCACATTCAAGAAGTTTATTAACTCTTCAGGTGCTTCACAGGAATTAATGCAATGTGGATGGAAAATATGAACATTTACATAAAAATGTTTACTTCAGTACCAAATTTTTTTATATTCACAAGGGTAACAGGAGAAAATGGACCCCAAAATTTGTTGTGCAATTTCTCCTGAGTACACCAATACCCCATATGTGGGGGTTAAACTACTGTTTGGGTGCACGGAAGGGCTTGGAAGGGAAGCAGCAAAAATTTTGTACACAATTTTTTTTAACTCAAACCTTGCTGAAATCAAGAGCAAGGAGTCCCTAATGTGCCTAAACAGTGGACCCTCCCCACAAGTGACCTCATTTTGGAAACTATACAACTCAAGGAAATTATCTAGATCTGTGGTCAGCACCTTGAACCCCTAAGTGCTTCACAGAAGTTTATAATGCAGAGCCGTGAAATTAAAAATCATATTTTTTCCCACAAAAATGTTCTTTTAACTCCAAACATTTAATTTTCACAAGGGTAACAAAAAAAATGGTACCCAAAATTTGTTGTGCAATTTCTCCTGTGTGCCAATATCCCCTATGTGGGAGAAAACTACTGTTTGGACGCATGGCTGGGCTCGAAAGGGAAGGAGCACTGCTTGCCATGTTGCGTTTGGATAGCCCCTGATGTGCCTTAACAATGCAAACCCCCCACAAGTGACTCTATTTTGGAAACTAGGTGTGTGATGAGCATCTTGAACCCCGAGGTGCTTCACAGACGTTTAAAATGTAGAGCTGTGAAAATAGAAAATCGAGTTTTTCTCACAAAAATGTTCATAGCCCCAAACGTTTTTATTTTCACAAGGGTAACAAGAGAAAATCAAACCCCAAATTTATTGCGCAATTTCTCTTGAGTATGCGGATATCCCTTATGTGGGGGAAAACTACTGTTTGGGCACACTGCAGGGCTCAGAAAGGAAGGAGTGACGTTTTGGAACGCAGACTTTGATTGAATGGTCAGCGGACGTCTTGTCACGTTTGGAGAGCCCCTGATGTGCCTAAACAGTGGAAACCCCCCAAAAGTGACCCCATTTTGAAAACTAGACCTCTCAAGGAATTTATCTAGACATGTGATAAGCACTTTGAACCCACAGGTGCACAGAGAAAGACATGCTCAGTCAGAGAGCACCAAAAGGAAATATACAATACAATATTTTATTTGAGTATACAAAAAGAACAAGATTTAAAAACATTTAAAAACAATAATGCCCATTAAGGGTGGGTTCTGCCCAACGAACCTGAAGGCAAAATGAAACAGACATGTCTGAATCAATTAAAGAGTCAATGTCAATTCATGTACCCTGGTCAGCAGAAATACTCATTAGACTTCAATAGATTTGGCACCTGGTAGGGAAAAACCACCTTGAACCCACAGGTGCGTTACAAAATTTTACGTTGAACTGTGAAAAAGAAAAAATATATATATATTTTAAAATATTGTTTTAGCCTCAATTTTTTTCATTTTCACAAGGATAAAAGAAGAAAATGGACCTCAAAATTTGTTTTGCCTTTACTACTGAGTACACCTATACCCCATATGTTGTCAAAAACTACTTTTGAGGCACAGTGCAAAACTCAGAAGCGAAGTGCCATATTGGAGCTCACATTTTGCTGGAATAGTTTGATTGTGCCAGAACAGCCTGAAACTGTCCGTAAGAGACCTCATTTTACACACTACACCCCCCCCAATGAATTATTCTAGGGGTGAAGTGAGAATATTGACACCACATGTGCCTCACAGAATTTTATACCATTTTACCACTAAAATGTTGTTTTAGCCCCAAATTTTTAATTTTTATAAGGACTAATAGGAAAAAATGGACCTCAGTTTGTTGTGCAATATCTCCTGAGTGCGCCCATACCCTACATGTAATTGGGAAATACTTTTCAGGCACAGTGCAAAGCTCAGAAGCAAAGGATTGCCATATTATAGTGCAGATTTTACTGTTATGGTTTGCGGGTGCCATGACTCACTGGGAGAGCCCCTGAGGTGCCAGAACAGCAGAACCCCTCATAAGTGACCCCATTTTACAAATTACGCCTCTCAATTAATTAATCTAGGAATGCAGTAATCATATTGACACCACATGTGTGTCACAGAATATTATACCATTGGGCAGTGAAGAAAAAATAATTTCTACCACCCCAGACTTTTTTTTTACACGGGGAAATGAGTAAAAATGGCACCAAAATTTGTCCGACAATTTCTGGTGAGCTTAGAAATGCGCCATATGTTATTGTACAGTACTGCTTAGCCACACTGCGAGACTCGGGAAGGACGGAGCGCTATTTGCCTCCTGGAGCGCAGATTTTCCTACAATTGTTTGCGGACTTCATATACAGAGCCCAAGAGTTCTAGAAGAGCAGAACTCTCCCTCAGGTGACCCCATTTTGAAAATTATACCCCTTTGGTAATTTATCTATAAGTGTAGTGACGATTTTGACTCCATGATTGTTTTCCAGAAATAAGTAGCAGTGGATGTTGCTGAGTGAAAATTGCAAATCTGCTGTTGTATTGCCTATACATTGTGCCCAGCTAGTGCTTTTGGAGACATGCACCCATAAATTAGGCAAGCTCTCATCAAGCTACAGAAATGCCAAACATGTGGATGCTATATTTGGATTTGGGAGCAAAGAATTTGCAGAATTTCTGTTTTAGGGGGGCAAGGTGCCATGTCGCTTTTCCAGACCTTTGTACTACCAGTAAAGTGGAAGCCCCCTATATTTCCATTAACAGATGATGGACCTGAGTGGGGACTTGCTTTTTTTGTCAATTGATTTGATGCTTTTTTTGGGAACATTTTACATAACAATTTGGATCACATTTATCCTGCGCTCTACACTGAGCACTTACTTTGGGGCTTCCATTTAAATCTCCAAGTGACGCTATTCAGATGAAACCACCAAGGTATCCATTTACTATAAGGGCAGCAGAGTTACTCTGACCTCCATCTGGCCTCTGTTCAGCGTTGCTCTTCTTTTAAGAAGTGCACAAAACTGTGGTTGACCGTACTTTTATGCACTCCTAAAAAGGCGGACACGGACCGATCATAGGGGGCCAGACGACCTCAACAGTTCCTCCATCTTTCTCATTATAGGGAATCTTCCGCTGGGAGTTCCATTTGAATGATGTATTTCAGAGATTTACACAGAAACCCCAGTGTAAGCGCTCAGTGCAGTGCACAGTGTAAATGTGAGCCAAGATTCACTTCTATCTTTGGAGGTAGAATTAAAAAAATCAACAGCAGGTGAAAATGTGGCTTTATTTAATTTTTACGCCGTTACTCGTGAGCTGTAAGTGATTAGACAACTTTATTCTTCTGGTCGGTGCGATTACCAGAATTATATCTTTGTCTTATGTTTGGCTGATGTCACACACTAAAAGAAGCTTTTTATTACTGCATTGCCATATTTTGAGAGCTATAATTTTCCTATATTTCTGCCAACAGAGTCAAGTGAGGGCTTGTTTTTTGCTGGATGAGTTGACATTTTATTGGTACCACTTTTGGGCACATGACTTTTTTGGTCGCTTTCTATTTTATTCTTGGGAGGCAGGATGAACCAGCAATTCAGGAATTATTTTTTTGGATTTTTTTATGCCATTTCGCGTGTGGTAAAATTGATAAGGCAGCGTCAATATGATTAAACGATACCACATTTATATTTTTTTTATGTTTTGGCACTTTTACACAATAAAACTTATTTTATAGAAAAAAATTATTCTTTTTGCATCACTTTATTCTGAGAGCTATAAATTTTTTCTTTTTCCACTGATGGAGCTCCAGTGTATGGTGGCTTGACTTTTGCAGGACAATATGTCATTTTCAGAGATATCATATTTATTTACATTTATCTTTTGATTGCATTTTATTCCACTTTTTGTTCGGCGGTTTGATGAAAAAGCATAGTTTTTTGCCTCGTTTTTAATTTTTTTTACAGTGTTCACTGAAGGGGTTAAACGGTATGTTAGTTTTAATGAGGCAGGTTGTTCCGAACTCGGTGATACCAAACGTGCACTTATTTTTTTTTACATAAAAATACAAATTTATGGGTGCAATATATTTTTAGTTTTTAATTATTATTTTGTGATTTTTTTTTTATATATATATATATATATTTTTTTTTTTACTTTATTTTTACTTTTTTACTTAGTCTCTCTATGGGACTTTAACTTTCAGCAGTCCGATGTCTGTGCTGCTGTAAGCAGGTTGCAAAATGCAGTGATGCAAGGAAGGCAGAGCAAGGGTTAACAATTTAATTAACGGTAAAGATACTCCTCGCAGGGAGATAAACAGTTAAACTGGGGGGTGTATAAAGAGAAATAGCACAAACAGCAAAAATAGCAACAGTTCACTCCGCAAACTTATTGTGTCCGGGGTTTCCTCAGCCACAAATGTCCCGCTGAGGGTTGTAGTCCTTGGTGACGGCCGGCGAAATGTCCTCAGATAGGGATCCTCAGCTCCCGGTCCAGCTTCTTGCGGCAACGGGCGGTCTCTGGTCTCTCTCGTTGGGACCCTAGTCCATAAACTCGTGAAGCCAAATTCACAGGTGCTGCAACAACCCCGTATCAAGTGAAGTCTCTGGTATGGGGGTCAGTAAGGAGGACCGCAGCGCCGGGTCCTGTACACAGCTGTTGCCTCTATGCATGAGTGCGGTCCTAAACTTAACTAAGCCTACGGGCCTGTCTCTGCTCACAGTTCCAATTACCATGTCTGTGGGGTGTCAGCTGCAGCCCGTTGCGACTCTTCTCCCCGGAGACCGGAGCATGCTGCGCATGTGCCCCGTCTGCCTCAGTCTCTGCAGGTGGGAAACTGACTGCCGCTGAGCGCTTTTCTTTTTAACATGCCCCTCCTTCCCGAGTCATTGGATCCTCCAGTCCCCTATTCCTTCCCCCAGGCAACATGGGACATAACCTCAACAGTTCCGGACCCAGCTCGGTACAGGTACCGGCAGCCCGGTCTTCCTCCTTACACTGCACTGTTAGACCGTGCTCTGATCATGGTCGGTCTAACAAGCTTGCTAGCCTAGTTATCCAGATGTTGTTGTGGCGCCCTGAGGGTCCAGTCGCCACAGAGATGTTGCATCGCACCCAGCGGTGTGACACCTGACTTCAGGTAAGGAGGAAGCACCCATTGACTCCATCACCGCATCCACACACATCATGCCAGTGCTGAGCTTCAGGCTGGTTAGTAAAGGGTGTAGAGTTGGGTGGGTGGAGTCAGTTGCAGCATTAGGCTGCAGCGTGTTAGATTAGAGTTGCAGTATGAGCAGGCAGCCAGCGTGGGTACTGGGCTGGCCTGCAGCACCTCTGAAGTTTATCTCAGGGAGCCGTGCTGAAGAGAGCGAAGGGGTCCAGGGCAGAGACAGCAATTGAAGCTGTGCCCCCATCCTGAAGAAGGAAGGACCAGGCAAACATCGGGGAACGGTTCCCAGACTAGTGGGTCAGTTCAACGCCACTAGTAACACCGCGTCTAGTGGGACTCTTCAAGAGCCACTAGCTACCATAATCTCATCCGGAGGCAGCCTAGAGGTCAAGTACGTCCATGACTTCTGTACTGTGTGGCCTAGGCAACCACCATTCCAGACTGGTAACTGAAAGGACCTAATACTGCCTTGTCTGAGGGCTCTGTGGTAGGGAGGTGCAGAGAAGGAGTAAGGAGTGTAGCACTAAGAAGCCGGAAAGGAACATAAAGGGAGTCTTTGGAAGTGTGACCAATTTACCTGAGGGTTACTGGACTACTCACTGGAGGACACAGTGCCCGGCTGGAATCTGTACTGCGCATAACAGACTGTGAGTAAACCCTTGAAACTGCACAAGAACTGTTTCCTGCATTATTACTCCGTCGCACACTCCACTCTGCTACATCTATCCTGCACCATAGCTTTACCTTACATCTACCTGCCCTGGAAGGATACAGTCTTACCTGTAGAAGACCTATCACCTAGCTGCACAACACCATCCCTTCCAGAGGATCTGCACAGCAGCGCTGGTCACCCTGACCAGGTACTACAGGTGGCGTCACGACAAACTACACGAACATTTAATCCCCTGTAAATATCCCACATTTCAGTGAGCCCCAGGGCCACGGACTGAGCCGTGTGCTGCCCGTGACATTCCCCATAGAGATCAACGGGCTCGGTGCCGAGTACCCCACGGCCCTGGTACGGGTGGCTCATCGTCACTGGGTTACCATGGCAACGATGATGTCGTGGGGGCACCGATTGGAGGGGAGAAGGAACCCCCTTCCTCTCCCTGCTTTCTAAATGCTGAGATTGATATTAATTGCAGCATTTAGGGGGTTAAACTGCTGGGAGCGGTGTGAGTACCTCTCCTGGCATTGAGCGCCAGGTGTCAGGTATAATGATAGCTGAATACTCATTGGCGATAGCAAAATCACCAGGATGAATCCCGTACGTCCAAGTTTGGGGTCATTCCTTTCCATGACGTACGGGATACGTCCAAGGTCAGCAAGGGGTTGATCTCGCCGACCTGGAGAATCAGATTTCCAGGTCATTTTTACCATACAATGAACACAGAAAAAAACAAAAACAAAACAATCTCAGAACTGCTTGTTTTTCAACATTTCATCACACTTAGAATTTTTTCTCGTTATTCAGTACATGATACGGTAAAATGAATGGTGTCATGCAAAAGTACAATTCGTCCCAAGAAAAAAACAAGCCCTTATACAGATATGTTGATGAAGAAATAAAAAAAAAAGATAGGGCTTTGGGGAGACGAGAAGGAAAAAGGAAGGAAAAAATAAGGAATAAAATGAAGAAGACGAAAAAACAAAAAATTGTCCGGTCCTGAATGTGTTAAAAGAACCATGAATGAGTGTCGATCGACGCTCTATATGGCCAGAAATCTTCCTGTTAACTCTCCGTAAGAAATATCAGTCCCTTCTGTATCTCACCACCCCATTCTCATAGATCCAAGGCAACAATTAGGGAAACATGCCCATCTACGTGCACTGTGAGCCCTCGCTGGCAGGGTCCTCGTAGCTCTGTTTAGTTGTACTTTGTGTACCTTGTTATGTATTTTTAACTGATTGTTATGTATTGTAAAACCTGTTTTCACACTAAACTGCCGTGGATTTAAAATAACTGAGAATAATAATTGCAGATATTAACGTTTAGGACCTTGAAAAGAAAAAAAAAATGTTTTTCTCTATCAGTACATACTACTGTATATCTTGTGTGACTGATCCTATGAACATTTCATCAAAATTTAAAGGGACTGACCAGATAAACCCATAATAATGGTAAAAGTCAACCTTCTCAACCAGTTAAAAAGTATTTGCATCCAGGTCCTATAAAGACTATAAAAACTCTGTATTCATATTGTAATCCATCTGTCTCCTACCCATTGCTAACCTACCAAATATATGTTAGTAAAAAATAGGGAGTAACACCTCCGTGTCAGACTACACTAACATTGTTTGTAGTCTGTCACCATGGAGACAGAGGTCTGCATAGGACCTGTAGGAACAAAATGATTTGTAATTGAGATTATTTTCAGTGTCGCTTCATAGTTAAAGGGCCAGAGAAAGACATATTATTGGTGCAAACTGTGCAGGGGCCCAACTCACCTCCAAAGCAGCAAGCAGCTTCTTTCACAGACACATTATTGGACTGCAAAAAATCCATATACTATTCTTGCATAAAGGCCCTCTTCAGTCAAATATTTGCAATGCTAACCCTATCCTTTAATTATGAGTTATACTTTTTATTTTGAGTGGATTACCATAAGACATATGTGAAATATCTTCTTTAAGGGGTTGTCCAGGCTTGGGGTTCAAGTTTGAAGTCACTGTAGGTGACTGCAGACTTGAAGATTCACTGCGAGCACACTGTGTGCTGTCAGGAGTCTCACCGTGTGGGCGCATGTCCTCATGTATACGATTAGCATACATGCGGTCACATGCTGACTAGACGTACGCGGCAAGTGAATTGAGAGAGGCTGGACACGTCTAGTCAGAATGTGGCCGGAAGTATGCAAATCACATACTTGCGATCACATTACTGTCCGCTCCCAGCCTGAAGAATCCTGACAGCGTGCTCTGTTTGCTCTGTGAGGACTCACAAGTCTGCAGTCACATATAGTAGCTGCTGATTTGAACTCCAAGCCTGGGCAACCAAACCCTTTAATATTTTATTTAAAATATTGTATTTCACCATTTCAAAGAAGAATTGATATTTTAAGCATTTTTCATCATGGGAATGAACAATGCCCCAACCCACTGCGGCCTGTAATGTTATGTAAGGGGACAGGTATATTTCAAGTGTCCCCCAGGGCTAGTTCACCCAGAGGACGGCAGACCCGTCTGGCTCATTAAGAGTCATTCTGCCGGTGTGTCACTTTACAGGTTGACCGTGTCACTCTTTTCCCGAGACTTTACTACTTGCACATAAACTGGCATTTTTTGTCATTTATAAACACACTGCATTTCTGAGGGATTTTCCTATTCCGTTGAAGCAGGCGATTACCACATACCACATTATCACTCAGTGTAAAGGCTGTAAACGGTGAGAACTGTTTATACAGGTGAGATACTCCCGGCTAGACTAACAACCTGGCTAGAAGAACTGGTGTGCCTGGGGGGTATAAAGAACACATACAACAAGAAGAAATAACAAGAAGTACAACTAAGTATGGAAGAATAGCAACATAGAACTATGGGGCGATTCATCATCTACCATTTCTTGAAGTCCCATTTCTTCATTTTGTCTTGTGGTATGCCCTGGCATTTTTGTTTTCTTGCATTAAATTCTTCAAATTTGGTGCAAAAAATGCTTTTTTTTGGGGGGGTGTCAAATTTTTAGCACCAAAAGTTGCAAATCTTTTAAAAAGTCGCAGCACAATATCTTCAAGGAGTTTGAGCGTTCTCACCATATTTGCATGGGTTTCCTCCGGGTTTTCCAGTTTCCTCCCACACTCCAAAGACATACTGATAGGGAAATTAGATTGTGAGCCCCAATGGGGACAGTGATGATGTTTGTGAATCGCTGCGGAATATGATGATGCTAAATAAGAGAGGAAACTAAATAAAGTAGCAAAATGAAAATTCCTCTAGAAACTTTAATCCAGGGAGGAACTGGAATGAAATGTGCCAAAAAAAAAACAAAACACGACCTTTGGTCAAGGTAACATTTCTTGAATCTAAAACATCTGAAAAAGCAAAGTTGTCATAGAAAAATAAAAAATAGACAAGAAAAAGAAAAACAACTTAAAAAGGGGCACAAAACATTTAAAGAATAAGGTGCAAATACTAAAGCTACTGATATAGAGCAAATTACTCCAGAAAAGTAGAGAAGCAGAAATGATAAATCAAGTCCTATGTGTCTCTATCTATTTATCTGTCTGTCTCTCAATTCTATCTATAAATCAATCTCTCTCTCATATCTATCTATCTATCTATCTATCTATCTATCTATCTATCTATCTATCTATCTATCTATATATCATCTATCCATCTATATGTAAGGGGTGAAGGAGTATTACTGTTTCGCCCCACCCCTTAAGTATACTTAATGTTTCTTATGTAAATAGTTATTGTGTAGTTATGAACATTCAGTGGTACTGCTACATAACCTTATTTATTATCGTTCATATTATGGTACTGCCACATTCAAGATGTGTTACCATTATGTATATTTATGTCTTGTGTTCCTTTGTATAATATTGTATGATGTCCTTTACTTATGTACAGCTTAGGGAAAGTTCAGTGCATCCTTTCGGGACAATAGAGGAGGGCACTTTGGTTAGTTTATATATTGGGGTGAGTGTAGTTCTGTTGTGGGCCACTAGATGGGGGCACACTAGTGGGCCTTGTTTAGTATAGCTGATAGCTAGTTCACATAGGGTTAAGTGTAGGAGGGGCTGCCGGGTAGTAATACAGGAGGTTGTAGAAAGTGAGCTCAGACAGGGCCAGCGTGCCGAAGTGTCCACAAGGGCTTAGGCCCGGACAACCGGCAGTCACGCAACGTTCAAGTACAGCAATCCACGTTACCCATGACCGCTGCATAGTCTCACAGTGAGCCCTTACAGGGAAGAAGTATGTGGCATCTTACCCCCTGGGCCAATGCTATTTAGGGCAGAAGTTGGCTGTACCAAGGAAGTGAAGGGAACTGGAGCTTCAACAAGTTCGGTACAGGCGAGCCGGATACTTCACCGGGGTCCACCAAGCGTAGTGATTGATGAATTCAGTTCTGGAGCGAAGCAGTCTGAAGGAAGTGTCACTATTGCGGGTCAGGCCTGGAAAGAACTGGGGAGCAGTCTAGTAATGATGTAAATTTTAAGTTACCTTGTCACGGTGGGATGGCTTTTATGCTATTTTTGATCAAAAACAGTATTACTAAAAACTCTGTGTTATTTAAATGCACTTTTTGCATTTTATTTACTTAGTTACAGCAGGGTTTTTGCTCATTTTTTCTCTTGTAGGTTTTATTCGTTAAATTCAAGTGGTTCTGGGATCAGATAAAATTAGTCAAAATGTAATAAATGATCTTTCAACTTCTTTGCAAGATTTTGTAAATGTTTTTATGTATTTTTTCTCCCTTTTCCCTATCCCTTTCCCTCTTCTTATAGTTTTAGTTTTCTTACCACCTCACTATTTATTCCCAGTTTATGTCCCTTATTATTTTTTTTATTCCCCTTCCCTTAAAATGTTTTCCAACAAAAATAATTTAATGAAAATATAGAATACCAAAATAACCATTACTTACCTAATTAATCCCTTATTGCTCCAGACCCATCAGAAAGTGGTCAGGCTGTCACACTCTGACTACCGACCTTATCGTTGCAGCCAATTACTGAGATCATCAATCTTGAGCATCCACCGCTGATGCCAGTGATTGGCTGCAGCAGTCAGGTGTATATATGGCACCTGGCAGCTGCAGGGAAGCAAACAGGGACTTCCGTGGAGCACCAGAGCATGGAATTATCAGGTAAATAATGGCCTTTTTTACCATTTACTATTTTTTTTATCATTTACACTAATTTTGGGTTATCCCAGAACATTAGTAATAACACATGTATTTTCTTATTTCATAATATAAAAAATAATTTGAATCTAAATAATAGAATTTCACTAAATGTCTTGTAAAATCTTTTTTTTCTATCTTTCTTCCTAAGGCTAGAAGTGTACTATGTCCTCCGCACCAAGGAAGGTTGATCTGTGTACAGACACTGTATTTTATAAGAAGAAGGCTGGCACAGAGGCAGGTATTTAGCAGACAGCTGGCAGGATGTGTGATGACATTAGGGCATCATCCCTGTAATACGCCCGAGGACTTGGCACCCTCGATGGGCAGCTTTTCACACTCCACACAAAAAGAGTAACAGGAAGAAAAGGAGACAAGTGTACATTGAGCTTCCCATACATAAAAATCCCCTACATATTTTGCCATGGGTGCCACTGTCCTGTAAGTAACCAGTCAGCCCTTATAGGACTCCCCTTGCCTGATAATAAACAGAAAATAATTCAATAAGAAGTATATAGATGCTTATACACTTAACTGGGTTTTCTTATCATCACAAATAATTAAAATTGTAAAAATCCTATCCATTCTCCAGAATAGGGGGATTTTAAATTCTATAGTTTACTGCTCTGCTTCCTTCACCTTGGTCTGCTGCCCTCTATTGTGCTCCACATCGGGTTTTGAAGGTATCTCCGGTATGGCTCAGTGACATCATCTCCCTAATCCTATTTAAGGCCCCTTAGGACACACACTTGTGTTTTAGGATTGAGGTTCAAGACTTACATTTGGTATACTCCACCGTCTGCGTGTATAAGAAAAGACTTGTCAGTCACTGACAGCAGACTGAGAGAAGCCATCAGGGATCCGCGTGTAGGACCAGTCACCCATGTGGCTCGGTCCCAGGCATGTTGTGAATGTGCTAGAAATGAATTCTGAGCAGAAGCTCCCTCTGGTGGTTACAAACAGTACTGAACTATCCAATGAAGATTGTGAAGATTGGCGATCAGGTGTTACTGACTGGTCTTATATAAGGGAGGTTCCCTCCCATCAGGGTTGCCGGTGATCAATTGTTCTGGTCTCTTCTTTGATTCCTGTTCACTTTGTAGCTTGCTGTTTCGTGCCTGCATCTTCTGCTAACAGATAAGACATTTTCTTCTTTTAGTTTTTTGTGCTTGCTTTTTGCATTTTGTCCTGCACTTCTGTGGGGGTCTGCCGGGTCCCCTCCGGGGCTTGTGCTCCTCTCAGTTTAGTTCAGCCACTGTTGTTTGTTCATTTGCCTTTTCCAGTTTTTTCAGTGGCTGCTGTTTAGTTTTGTTACACCAGAGAACTAATTTAGGTGGTAGAGGTCGTGTGATCTCAGGTGTTTTTGTAATTAGTAGAGTTGGTACTTTTCAGGGTTTTTTGGGATTGCAGTAAGTGTCCTTCCTATCCTTTTCTATTTAGGAAGTTTGGGCCCCAACCTTTGCTCATACTATTTTCTGTCTGTGTCTGTATTTCTTCTTGTCTAACCACCATTACATGTTTGGGGGCTTTCTATGTTCTTTGGGGATCTGCTCCGGGCAGATAGTTTTCCTCTTTCTGTCTTTAGGTGTAGTTAGCTTCTCAGGCTGTGACGAGGCATCTAGGACCAACGTAGGTACGCTCCACGGCTGCCTTTAGTTGTGGTGGTTAGTCAGGGTACTGCAATCCCATAGATTCCAACCTCTCTGGTGTATTTCCCTTTTTGCCTGCTCTCCTCAGCTACCAAATCATAACACAGGCAGCTATTAAAAGTCAAACGTACATGGTTGTGATTGCACAGCTGGTGGCTAATACATGCTGCCCATGGTTTGGCCAGCATTTATCACCCATCAGGATCCCTTTAATTTCATCCGTCCTACTGATCCCAAGATTCCTGAGTGTGCCAAGTCCCCGCAACTTACGTGCCTTCCTGCTTGCCGCACCAACACTTGGGGTCCAAGTACCGCCTAAACCTGAGGCTTAGAGGATCCAACTTACCAGGTTATGCGGCACGCCTAAACAACTGCTCGTTGCCTAGGTTACCGGACGCTTCTGCATTATCACGAACACCGCACTGCACTTGCTCACTGAGCCAGTGCGCGTGTACTGAGTAAGACATACCTGTGGAGCGGGCAGCAGTGGTGAAGATGCGTGCTTCAGACTACCAGGACCTGAAGCATGTGACTGCCAAGGGGTGGCGTCGGCCACAGGTCTCTCAGAGGAAGCAGTAACAGATAGAGAATGCTTCAGACCAGAGGACCTGAAGCACCTGACTTCTGGGGGCATGGCCTAAGCTCCTTAAGCTAGGAGCAGAAGGAAAACTCCTAGAAGGGTAACTACGGGACAGAGTTACCAAGGGGCATAGACAAAACGGATCGTCAGGAAAGCCAGGTCATACACAGAGGGAACAACGCAGTACAAGAGGAGCAGGCAGAGAATAATCAGAACACAGCCAAAGGGTCATACACAGAGGGAGCAACGCAGTACAAGAGGAGCAGGCAGAGAATAACCAGAACGTAGCCAAGGGATCAGAAAACCAGAACGGGCAAATACACAGTACCAAGACAGTAGATAAACTCACAACGAAGAGACGGACCGGGTCAAAACCAAACAAGCAACAAGATCAGGCACAAGACACAGGCACACAGGAGGTCAACTAACTCAGCCGAGGGCAGGAGTATAACTGACACCAGACCTAGGTCAATTGGCAACTAAATAGCCGCCCTCTGCCAGAGAGAGGCTGAAACCATTAACCCCAGTCTGACCAGGACGGGACAAAGACAAAACCCCGTCCTGGGTCATGACATGCATACTATTAGAGGTAGCAAGAGGAAACTCCAGAGGAAATAGAAAACAAAGTCACAAGCAATAAGCGTGGTGATGCTTAGTTTGGGATCACATCAGTTAGTAAATCTATAATCTGATCACAAAAAAACTAACAATGCATCATGAATTAAAAATATATATAAAAAATTCATAGACTAAACAACATACAAATTCCCAGTTCAGAAAGAAAAATCCATGAAAACATAAAAGGAGTAATTAATACATAACCTGTGGTAAGGTCCAAAACCAATATATTACACGATAAGGTACCAGCACCAAGCCTGCAATTGTTGATTAATGACGGATAATCCAGTATCTTAGTAATAATTACACATAACTTAGTAAACAATCATCAGTTAAGATATTATGTATACAGATCCTGGCCAGAAATAATCCAATCAAAATCACTTGTCCAGAATTAAGGTTTTAAAAATACTATATTTCTTGATGACACGTAGTGTGACCCCTATACGGCAAGTAACACCTTGATGCATGTTTTGCAATCTTTGTCAGGAGGACAGGAGATGGTCATGCTTAAGCAAGGTTCCATCATGTTTGAACCCAGACAATGTCAGAGGCTACTGTATGAAGCCCTGACAAATGGGATTCAGATAGAAAACCCTTAACGGAGCATTTCCCTATAATGAAGCACTTAAATCTATCAGGCCTTCATTCAAGCAGTATCCTTTTTAAGGCGTGCTTAAAGGTCTGGTAGATCGTGCTTTTGCATTCTAAAAGGGATAAAACTGCCCATTATGGTGATCGGTGCCGGTCCCAGCCGTCAGACTCCTGCTGATCACCAACTTATCGCCTATCCTGGTGATAGGCAACTTGTTTTCACCGGACAGTCCCTTTAAAATAACAAATGCTGGGTGTACATTTTGCTTTAAAATGTCTCAGTTTGTATCAGTTACATAATGGATTCATTTTTTCATTTTACAGTATGAGAATGTGTAGCTGTAGAAAATGACAGAAACATGGTGAACCTTTGAGGTTTACTACCGCACAGGGAACATCATTTGCCACTACTGAAAGGGCCAGGGGGATTCATTGCTTTTGTTGGCCAGGACGCTTCCGATCCCACACTAGGTGCCCGGCCTAGAGAGTGGCGCCGGTGCATCATTCTGGAAGTCTACATTAATGGTGAACTCTCATGGTCATCACTAACGAGCATTAACAAATACGTGAAAACTAACCAGACTGATCAATAATTTGCCAAAAACTGTGTTCTTCGAAATGGGTAAATAATGAAAGAACATACTCGAAAATAACTCAGTATAAACAAGGCCACTCACATCGGGAAACTAATCTACGATCTTGAGGAAACAGAGACTGACAAACAAACTGTTAAAAAATTGGCACCCACTGTAGGATTAAGATCTAGAGCTGCCACATTGTGACGAACACACATGTAGACGGAGAGGAGGTATAGTTATATAACGCACCGGCAGCCAAGGGGAGTGGAAGGTCTCGGTACTTCCTCTGCCTCGCTGGAGAGGAGGTGAAGTCACAGGATAGTAACTTGAAGAGTCTGATTCATTGTTTACACACCCAGCAATGCCAGCAACACCGCTCAGCACATACTGGAGCTGAGAGCACTGTCCCTCACAGTGATCCGAGGGTCGCACCGGTGGGGAGTAACTCCTCCGCACCTGCTGGCCTCTGACCATGGTATTTGAATTCCATCTGTCAAGGTTGTTGCCAT
Organism: Oophaga sylvatica; assembly: GCA_033576555.1. Taxonomy (NCBI): domain Eukaryota; kingdom Metazoa; phylum Chordata; class Amphibia; order Anura; family Dendrobatidae; genus Oophaga; species Oophaga sylvatica. The sequence continues at coordinate 511,970,425 of JARQOD010000004.1, forward strand.
CTTTATGTGATACTATGCAGGGCTGGAACAAGGTAATGTATTTTGGTGCCCTAGGCAGATGAAGCCAATGGCACCATCACCCCCACACCCCTAATTCCTGGCCCAAAACAAAGAACTGGTCAGAGACAAAGGCAACAGTATTTGTAAGCAAAAAGCCAAAACTGACGTAAAGTACGGACCAAATACTGAGCGTGTGACCGTGGCCTAAGTGTTGCAATACTTGTACTGCACCTTCAAAAAAAACACTAGTTTAGGGCCTTGTTCACATTTTTACTGTTTGTTCAGTATTGTGCATTAGTACATGTAAGCCCAAACCAGAAGTGGGTGATAAATACAGAAGTGGTGACGTGTTTCTATTATACTTTTCCTCTGATTGTTCCACTCCTGGTTTTGGCTTACAGATACTGATGTAAAATACTGATCAAATACTAAGCGTGTGCACGTGGCCTTAAGCAAAGAAGCAAATCATGACGACAATTATCTATTACAAAGGGGCTTCAAATCCACAGGCCCACCCAGCAAATATCCTTTTCACATGAATCAGTGCAGCTTTCAAAGGTTTGTGAATATCTGCGAAACTGCTACTTTATCAGCAAAAACTGCATAGGTATTAACAATCCTTTTAAATCGTACTGATTTGCGGTAATGGCACAAGTTGGCAGGCTTTGCAGCTGTATTAACTCCTTATGACATACTATGTGCGTCATTTTTTGTCTCCCTGTCTCTCTTCCGAGCCCGCATCTTTCTTGGCAGATGATGACTGTGATAATCTGCCATCATCTGCCTCTAACAGCTGTGCATGGAGCAGAGCTCCGCCTGTGGCTGTTGACCAGTTACATGCGCTGTTCTAACCGCTCATTGGCGAGCCTGTGACTCGAATGCTGGATGCTGATAAATTGCTATGGTGGCCAAGGGTCTGCTGAAGACTCTTGTGCCTGTCATCAAGGTACTCCTGTCATAGGAAACCGTGATTTTT
>JARQOD010000004.1:511971500-512001022 GCA_033576555.1 Oophaga sylvatica
GCACATGACCTCATCACAGGTCCTGCAAAACTCCCAACCACCAATGGGCGGTGTATGTGTGGTTAGCCAGTCCCACCCAGCTCACCCGCCAACCCTGTAAGCCACCCTAGAAAATAAACACAACTCTTGTAGGACTACAAGTCCCAGAACAGTATTACTTTGGCTTACATTGCAGAGGAGCTCTGCAACACATACCTGCCATTCACAACAATCCCGGGAACTGTTTTACCATCCAAATCACACCTCCATGCATATCTTGAGGAGCACACACAGCGCCCCCTAGCTGTAGCATGGGTCACTACACCACAATGTATTTAGATAAATCCAATCTCTGGACTGTGACAAGATTGAGGCTGAAGCCTCCAGTCCATAAGGAACTAATCACTGGTGGTAACAGGATAGGCAATAAAATGTCACAAAAGCGTCTGTTTCCACTGTGTGCAGCAATTGTCTCAGCAAACAGGAATGTGTAAGGCATTAATTAGAGATGTGTTAATTCATTTACGGCATTGATTAAACTGGTGCTAATACTGTGTTAGTGAAATCCTCTGGTTCCCTGGAGCTAGGAGAGACTTATAGAGTGTATGTTACGTATCAGGTTGGTGGTTTGGAGTATGGGTGACGAGACAAGATGATGAGTTTAGTGGACACCCCTCCTAGGATGATATTTTTTGGTGACATGAGTTGTGTGGTACATACAGGAAATAATGACCCCAAATAAAAAAGAAATTCGGAGCATTTGATGATCATATTATAAACATAGGTAGATATGATTAACAGTTCTCATTATGCAAAATGTAGAATATTAGAACTGCATTACAACCATAGAAAATGGGTAAACGCCACATTACAAACATATGGAATATTGGAAAGAAGGAACTGCAATATTGCTATAGAAAAATAGGTACTTGGCCAATATATGAGCCCAACAGCCATCGTCAAGGCGTACCTAATTGTTGGGTCCCTAACCTGATAAGTCACTTCTCCTGGGCTGAAAAGCCTACAATTTATGGGTCAGGAAGGAACCAGCTTATAAAAATCACCTTAGGCTGATGGAAGTTGGAGTGAACGTGTCATAGGCGTTTGCTACAAACAGAAAAACTGACCAGCACATCCAAACTAGTGTGAACAAGTGCCAGGTACGACAATAGTTCTAAAAAAAATATATAGCTGCACTCTGAACAATATATTTATTATTTCTAGTATTTCAGAGGGCAGCTATATTTTTTCTTACAGTTATTGTCTTAGCTGGCACGTATACACACTAGTTTGGATGTGCTGGTCAGTTTTTCAGATTAGAAAGCGGTCCGTGCATGTGGCAAATAAATCTCTTTGTGCCAGGACAATATGCATTGGCATACCTATTTTTTAATGGTCTAGAAAGCATAGTCAGTGGGAGATATATAGCAATACAAATAAGTCACAGCCTTCAGAGCATACAATGGATTGCAGAAACCTTGAGGCACATGCCCACAATGAGTTTTTGGCGCATTTTGGACGCTGCGTATTCTCGTTGCAGTCAAAAGCTCAGTTTTTTACAGTACCAGCAAAGTGGATGGGATTTATAGAAATCTCGTGGCCACTGTGCTTCTTTTTTTACTCAGCGTATACTGACCTGCGGTGCAGGTTTGAAATCCACAACATGACTATTTCTCTTGGGTACGCTGAGGTTTATGAGCTGATTTTCCCCCCAGAATTACATTAGATGAAAAATGTGCAGGTTGTGCCGCTGGCTGGAACTGTATGCTGTCCATGTTGCAAGCAGAGGCAACGTTACCTCTGCAGCATCAGATTAGCACATGGTGTGATCAGGCCAACTTCAGAGCAGAGCTTGCAAGATCCATACCAAAGAGCATGTAAGTACTACTGCCAGGCTCGAACTGGCCCACAGGTAGAACAGGAGAATCCTCCAGTGGGCCCCTGTGCGGAAATGGGCCATTACCCTCTTATATGAGTAATACTTGGCTCAATACACTTGATTCACTATGTACAGACAATGGTTGAATTTTTTTTACTCAACAATCAGGCCATTTTATTGCTATAGAAATTTGTGAATGAGGATAAAGTCATATTTGCATGTAGCTGAAAAGTTGAGCCCTGGTGTTGATGTTATTGGTGGACTCTTGGTACCCCAGCGACACCGAGTACTGAGCTCCTTGCCTAGCAGTTCAGACTTCATTGATAAATTACAGCAGTATCTAGGCAACTCGAAATTGGCTATTTCAGAATACATTTAGTTTAAATGTATAGCCAGCTTAGGTTGCCTCTACTTGCCCATAACCTATGGCTTCAGTAACCCACTGAACGTTAGCATGCTGCATATTTGGTCAGCACAGTAGACTAAAGACTAAAACTGTTCATCTTTCAGCATTTTATTGCTAAGGCTCCCCATTTTGGTCCAAAATGGTGACATTTTAAAGGGTGAGGGCTAGTGACTTATCTTCCTGTCATCTTCTAATACATTTCAAGTCAGATTTTATACACGTTGTGAGAGTTACGGGCCATTCACGTCTCATGATTTTTCGTGGACCAAACTGTCCACAGAAAATCGCATTGATAAGTCCAATTTTGATCCGAGTGACAGACCAAAGTCGACACTGCTTGTCTATGGGTCCATGAAAAACCTGGACAACACTCAGATGACATCCAAGTTGAGTCCAATTTTCATGGACTGTCACATAGGAGAAGGTGGAGAAGCTTTATTTTTTATTTTCTCCACGTATGAGAAAAACTGATGACACTCGGACCACATTCTGATCAAACTGTGATCGAAGTCTGATAAAAAAATTGTTTGTTTTTTGTTGTATGTAGAAAATGCTGACGTGTGAATGAGGCCTTGTGCCCCCTGTACACATTAGACTAATGGTGACTGGACCCCCTGATGTGGACGGGTTTGGACAACAGTTTAGTGTGTATGTGGGATTCCAGAAATATCATTGTCGGGGAAGATAAGTATCCGGCATGTCCAATTTTGAACTGCTGATCCTTTTGTTCTCTAAAGATGATCTGCTGTCAGAGAAGTCTCGCCTTGTCTCTGCCATAGAGATCAGAGGAGCTTGGCAGAACAAGCCCTTCTGAGTATGGGAGAGTTGGCAGAGATAGCTGCTGGCTGGCTGAATAATCGGCCACCATATAAGATGTATGGTGATTTTTACATGAGAGACTACAACTATTCTTCACTTTGGACCATTTGAGGTCCATGCATGTCCCGTTAGTGATAGGACTGGGTCATTTATAGAATCATAGAATGGTAGAGTTGGAAGGGACCTCCTGGGTCATCTGGTCCAACCCCCTGCTCAAAGCAGGAATCACTAAATCATCCCAGACAGATGTCTGTCTAGCCTCTGTTTGAAGACTTCCATTGAAGGAGAACTCACCACCTCTCGTGGCAGCCTGTTCCACTCATTGATCACCCTAACTGTCAAAAAGTTTTTTTCTAATATCTAATCTGTGTGTCCTCCCATTCAGTTTCATCCTATTGCTTCTAGTCTTTCCTTGTGCAAATGAGAATAAAGATGATCCTTCTACAATGTGACAGCCCTTGAGATATTTGTAGACAGCTATTAAGTCACCTCTCAGTCTTCTTTTTTGCAAGCTAAACATTCCCAAATCCTGTAACCGTTCCTCATAGGACATGGTTTGCAAACCGGTCACCATTCTGGTCGCTCTTCTCTGAACTTGTTCCAGTTTGTTGATGTCTTTTTTAAAATGTGGTGCCCAAAACTGGACACAGTATTCCAGATGAGGTCTGACCAAAGAGGAGTAGAGGGCAATAATGACTTAACGTGATCTAGACTGTATGCTTCTGTTAATACATCCCAGAATTGCATTTGCCTTTTTTTGCTGCTGCATCACACTGTTGACTTCATGTTTAGTCTGTGATCTATTAGTTTACCCAAGTCTTTTTCACATGTGCTGTTGCTTGGCCCTATTCCTACAATTCGGTACATGATTTTTTCATTTTTATTGCCCAGATGTAGTACAATTTTCCCTGTTAAAAACATTCTGTTTGCTGCTGCCCACTGCTCCAGTTTATTTATATCTTTTTGAATCCTCTCTCTCTTCTCTATATTAGCTATCCCTCTTAGCTTTGTGTCATCAGCAAATTTAATCAGATTACCCTCAATTCCTTCATCTAAAACATTGATAAAGATGTTGATTTGACAGATCATAACTCAGCCTGTTTATGGTGCAATGTATAGTACTTTGAGACCTCTCTACTTCTGTAATCTCAAGCACACACATATATACTGTGTCATAGGAATTCAGGAAGTGATCCAATCAGTGGGAGGAATGTCTAGAAGAACAATGACACATAAGTTCATAAAAACTTGTAATATTTGTCACACCGTAAATAAAAGTGTGATTTTAGTTTAGAAAACCAAATGGGTTCTGATCACATCTGTGTGATGTACCCAAGCTTCACTGAGCTGGATCTGTTGTGCAACAGACCCCAAATATTCCCAATGGACCACATTGGGTTATAATAGTGTCTCTAACAAGGTTCTCCATCAATTTACTAGAATGATGCTGAAAGTTGAGCTTGTCATCAAAAATAACACAACTGCCATCGGGGCTCCAAACAAAAGTAGAAATAAAACAGTTTGATTACAGCCTAATACTAATGGGCACCGGTAGACCCTCCTGGGTGTCCATAATTTTGAGAGCAGAGAATTGGCCAAACTTGAATTCTTCAACTTGCAGAACAAGCAGTGTTCGATAACTTTTGGCAAGTGGTTTTCTTTTGGCAATGGACGGTTTTCGATACATTCATGTTGTGTTGAGTGTGAATAACTTACCCAGGGGTTCTACTCACTCTCCCAATTATTTTAACCCACAGAGAATTGCACAGATGTGTGCGCTCATCACAATGAACAGCGAAAAGGACTGAGGGGGGCTGGTAAACCAATGATTAATTGTCTGCACTCAAAAGCTCGCTTGTGTTTTTTTTTTTTTTCTCTTTTCCAGGGATTTCCAAGAAAGAAACATTGTTTTCTGTCACTTTCCTTCCAGCTTTGGCTAAGACGCTGACAGATCTGAGAGACCCCTCCCATAGAGACCGGTTTTTAGGGAGGTAGAAAACTGGGAGAGAATGGGAGGAGGAGATAGCAAGTAAGGGAGAGGAAGGAAGGGAATGGAACTATAAGAGGGAGTTGAGAGAAGTTACATGGAGAGTATTATTTTATTATGGGGGGGCTTATGATGGTCTCATCATGGCAGTAAAAATCAACTGCTCCAGTGAAAGGGGTTGTCCAAGCTTGGGGTACAAGTCTGCAGTCACTTTACGTCTTTGCTGTTCCTCTGTGGGCATCTGATTTCTGTTTTGTCTCAATCCCTAAGATTCCGTCGGAAGTTACGTGGGACGCCTAATTATCTTTATTTTCTATTTCCAGCTTAAAAATGTTGTCGAAGATTGGTTGTGTAAAAAAAAAAAAATCACAATCAATGTCCACGGGTTTTGCCTGGTATTACAGGCATCGAAGTTAAACTAGATGCCACACACAGCCTCTGGACGGGCGTGGGGTTGTTTTTGGAAGAAAGCAGACATGTTTTTCTAATCCTGAACAACCCCTTTAAAGAAAAGTCACCGCAACAACAAAAGGCAGAGAAATGAAAGGAAGACTGTGAAGAGCACATCACTCAGCTGAGGTGATTTCCTATTCTGTCTGTACTGTGACGATGCCTTGAAATCCCTCTGAATATCTCCTTTACTTCCCATTATTCCCTGCGCGTACAGTATTTACCACAGTCTTATTATCCCCTCTTCCCTCCGAGTCTCCGCTCTTCCACATCTCTCAGTTCTGAAAACAGTGACCGGTGTCGTTACCGCAGATCGGACGTTACCATGTTAATCACTTCACAAAGAATATTTCCAAGTCACCGTCCATCGTTAGTCATGGATTGGAGCACATCTCTACTATATTTTATGCTACTTTTGTGGTGTAAATTATTAAATAAGTCCGGACATGAAGGAACATAGAAGGAGGCCGCCATGACAAGGTTTTGGTGTTTCTTGTATTGGTTACGGGAACTTTATGGGAGTTGGGCGGTCAGAGGGAAACACGCTGTCATGTAAAAAAAACGCTATTAACCTGCAGATATGGGTTTAATCTGCAGGTTAACGTTCTAAAGCCACTGAAAGTCCCACTGCCAGGATGTAATGAACATCATTTCTCCCAGCAGCCTTGAGCTTTTAGTCATAGGGGCGGCGCCGGTGTGACTTCAGTCACCGCTCAGTGCATAGTCATAAGCGAGAGTCACCACACACCAGGCACTGACTGACAACTGGATCTAAAGCTGAGCAGGCTGTCAGTCAGTGCCCAGGGGCGCAGCTACAGCTGCCACTTAATATATACTGAGCGATGACTGCAGCCAATCAGTGTTGGGGCGGGGTTACACAGATTAGCTGGACTGCCTGGCACAAGACATCTAGTCCTCTAATGATAATCTCCACCTGATAAAACACTGATTGTATTTAAACCACAGCTAACTGCTGAGCAAGTAACATATCCCTGAAATCAGCCTCTCTGCCACTACATCACCTCTTTACACGGGCAATGTGATGCTGATAATAAGCTGGCTTAAAACCATTGCAAGTGTTTTACCTGTTCGTCGTGTGATTACCGGCCAGTTTGGAATGCTCATTCCTACATAAGCTCATTCCCCGATGGTTGTGAGTCTCTCTTTAAGGAAGTCCAGTTCTTCATTCCAAAATAACAATTAGGACATTTGGGGGCTACTAATTACTTCAAGGAATTTGTTTTTACCATTCTTATTCCATGGGCTGTGTCTGATACTGCAGCTCATTTATATTTATGTAGATCTTATACAATCACGGATACTGGATATGGATATTTTATTCTTAGACATTTATGGGATGCGTGTTCCATCTTGAAGACTTGCACTTATTTCAATAACAGGGTTCCCTCTGACTCCCATCCTGCCTTGTGTCGCAGCGACTGTCGGCATTTCCGCTGGATGAGAAAATGAAAATACCCCTTTAAATATTCATGAAAAGGGGCTATTCCCTTCTTTTAACATTATTGCTTTCCATACCATAACTGATAACTTTCTGATTGTTGAGGGTCCAAGCTCTGGGATCTTCACAGATCTCGAGGAAGAGGCTTTGCTGAGCCCACCTGAATAAAGCGGTAGTAGCCGGCTGCCGCTCGATTTATTACCTATTGGACTGCTAGAGTTATTTCAGTACAGAGATCTTCTTTTTTCCAACAGTCCCATAAAGAATAAATGAACGCACATCTCTTACGACCACTCTGTTTCAACTACCACTCTGCTGAACCCCGTTCTTGAGATCGATGGGGGTGCAAGTGGTCAGACCCCCACTGATCAGCAAGTTATCACAATGGATAGGTGATACCTTCTAAAGATGCGACTTAGCCTTTAAAGGGGGTCAATGAAATAAATAAACCACAGATTTTATCTTCCAAAAAGTGTGCCACCCTACTCCAGAGACGGTGTCTTGTACTGTCGAAAGGTCTAAGCTGCAATAACAGAAATGGCCAATGTGCAGGAGCTTTTTCTGGAAGAAGGTAGACGTGTTTTTATGATAATTTTGCTATACTCAGGAGATCTTCAAATTCTTCAGATAAGGGAACTTCATGGCCCTTACATATAAATATACAGAATATGTATTCTTTTTCTCAGTCCTATTTGCTGGCACTGTGCCGCAAATCGGACTGTGAAAAGACAGGGATGAGGTTGCGTTCACATTTGCGTTGGACGCTCCATTTGAGATTCTGTTATATTTTCCTAAAAAGAAAACAGAGCAACATGCTGCAATTTGCTTCATGGTAACAGGACCGATACCATTACTGAAACCGAACAGACCCCATTATAGGCAATAGGGTCCATCTTGTGACACTTGGAAGAAAATGTCATTGTGCAATAATCCTCAATTTTACAGTCTTGGTCAAGTAGGATAATATGAATCAGCCATGCTGACCTTGTGGATTTATGACAATCAGTATTTTATATGATGAATATAACTTCCACATGATGACTTACGTGGAGCTTTACTAACTTTATCAGACTCTTAATCCATTTTTATGGTACCTGCATTTGTTAAAGCTGCCTAGTCATTGAATGATAAGTTTAGATTTCGTGCTTCTTCTCACATTATGTTTACAGGATCAGCAAACAACTAGGCAAAACTTTCTACTAATATCAATGTCCAGAAAAAGAAGAAATCAGCGTAGGAGTGGTGACCATACACATTAGACAGCTGATCATTCAGCCGGCAGATATCTCTCCCCATACGCAAGAGCCACTGCCAAACCCTTCTGGCAGCCCCTTATTCCACGCCGAACAAAAGCATCGGGAAATTGAATTCTAGCTGCCTGACCCTTATGTCGGGAGCCCCCCATACACATAGTGGTTTCTTTTTTTGATGTTTTTTTAGCTGCAAAATTGCTATGTTTTACAGTGCCAGCGAAGTGAATGAGATTTCAAAAATTCAATGCACACGCTTTTTTATTTATCCTGCGCTTTTTGAGCTCCTGGGCCTTTTTTATTTTTTTTTAAAGCTGAAAGCGTGTCAATTTTTTCACTATTTTTTACCAATTTTAATAAGTGGCAAGAAAATAGAAGCAAAAATGCACATATTTTACATAAAAAATTTCCTGCCAACACTCTCTATTTTGGTGCAGAAAAAAAACGCTGCATGTTAACGTAGCTTTAGGCCGGGGTCACACATGCGAGAAACTCACACGACTCTCTCACCTCAACACCCGGCACTGCCGCCGACACTCGGACCGGAGCGTGCAGCTGCATAGAAATACACGCAGGCACACGCTCCGGTCCGAGAGCCGGCGGCAGCGCCCGGTGTTCATGCGAGAGACTCTCACGAGAATCATGCGAGTTTCTCGCATGTGTGACCCCAGCCTTAGATGGTCAGTCAATCCCACTAAAATTGTTTGACTCTTATATAATGTGTATGGGGCCCCTAAAGGATGCCTAAGCTTGTAGGGTGCCTATAAATGCATCTAGAGCCAATGTTATAGAGGAAATTGATGTCACAAACCCAAGATGGAAGACTAAACAGAGTCAAAGATGGACACAGAGAAGAGTAAAAAATGTGGCTGAGGGAACAGTGTTGTTGCAAATCGGTTGCGGTCACGTCAATTAATTGTGTAAGGGTGCTTTCACATTTAGGGCACCCATTCAGCGGCCCCATTACGTTTGAACCCTCCTGCAAAACAGGATTCAGCTGTATGTGCCGACGGCGCCAAAGACTACAATGGTGTCGGCAGAATGAATGTACGCTCTGCTGTGCATCATTTTCGGGTGTGTACGCCTACAGAAGACAGACACCCCGATGCAGTCTACTAAGTTTCAGTGTCTGTCTCCAGCAGGCGTACAGCAGAGCACACGTTCGCTCTGTCGGCACCATTATAGTCTACGGCCCCAGTTTTGAGGTTCGGACGTAAGCCCGACCTGAGCCACTGAACGGGTGCCTAAACACAATCTGAATGCACACCAAAACACAATACAAGAAAGGCAGAATACAACAATCCAGCTGTGGCAGCCCTACAGGTTGGAGGATCCAACATAGTATTATGGGTTGTTGGAAGGTCTCCTGTGCTGCTCGTGTACATCCAATCAAGGAGACAAATCAAACATGATTAGTAAGAGAGCGATTTATTATCTATGCGTTTCGAAGTAATCCAACTTCTTCAGGAGAACCACATAGATACCACAGCATCTCTTTGGTTCTCCTGAAGAAGTTGGATTACTTCGAAACACATAGACAATAAACCGCACTCTTACTAATCACGCTTGATACACGAGCAGCACACGACACCCGTTACCTTCCAATGACCCTTAATAGTGAAAGATAGACATATCCAAAGAAAAAAACTTGTCCAAATACGTGACATAACTGAGCGTTCAATGGACAGTTATCTCTCCCAGCTACCCAAAGCATAGAAATGTTTGGCTCACCCAGTTATTATTATTATATTATTATTATTATAATATATTATATATTATTATTATTATAATGATATAATAATTTATCTGATGCATAGCTTATTGCATATTTACTGATTATTTACATAATGGCCTGTGGATCACTGCACAGCTTTCGCGCTATTTTTCAACAAGGTATGCGCACAATATTGGAGCTCAGATGCAGTACCTGCATTTACCTGCGATAGGAGTGGCACTGTTCATTATAAAAATAAAAAAAACCTCCATTCAATTCATTGGGGTTCCCATTAATTTCTTTGGAGGGGAAGGCTTTTTAAAAGCCTGGCTGTAGTCCATAGAGGTTAGTCACCTACATCATGGACAATGGTTCTGTGAACTGGACAGCCGCTGGTTGTGGGAGATTCATTACCAAAATTACTCAAGCTTTACAATGCTTTGTTACAGAACATCGCATTTATGGAAGCCTCCCGTCTCTTTTACTGCCCAATAAACACTTGACATTTGGGTTGGCGTTGGTTGGCACAGCTTTCAACGTGCTCTATTTTTTTAGTTAGAAAAATGACGAACAACCTTGTGCGGTTCAGGTCAGGCATCGACATCTTACTCATGACTCCTTAGAAAAAGTCACACACCATAGTGTAAAATTCTAACTGGCGTACCTTGCATGCGGTATTCTAGATTTTTGAGGCACATTCATGGTGTCCATCATTGGTGGAGCATCTGACACGTATGTTTGTAGCCTTGGAGCTCGTTTGGAAGAGCATATAATGCGGACGTGTGCTGCTGGTGCAAAAATCGGATGGCGCACTTACCAAAGTAACTCCATAAGGTACCAAAGTAACTCCATTTTCTGTGCTATTTTGTGTATAAATATGTGATTCTTCAGATTGTATAGTCTATGCTGATGAAGAGACCTGAGTAGTCTCGAAAGCTGCAATTTGTTACATCTTTTCAGTTAGCATAAAAGGTATCAACCACTGGACTCTCAAGTCTAAATATTTTTCCATAAGGCTGTTCATTGACCGAGTGCCGATGTGAAAAAATTGCAGCATGCAGTATTGTCTTCCGTATATCGATGAGACTTACCAATGCAAGTCTATGGGTGCGCACAAAAAGATCCCATCAGCAACATCCGTATTGCATCCAATTTTTTCGACCAATTTTCCATTATTAGGGCAGGTGGAGACTGGGGTATATCCTCTCATCCGAGAGAATCGGGTCCATTAGGACAGGTACAGACCGATGTATATCCTCTCATCTGAGAGAATCGGGTCCATTAGGGCAGGTGCAGACCGGCGTATATCCTCTTATCCGAGAGAATCGGGTCCATTAGGGCAGGTGCAGACCAGCGTATATCCTCTCATCCGAGAAAATCGGGTCCTTTAGGGCAGGTGCAGATCAGAGTATATCCTCTCATCTGAGAGAATCGGGTCCATTAGGGCAGGTGCAGACCAGCGTATATCCTCTCATCCGAGAAAATCGGGTCCATTAGGGCAGGTGCAGACCAGCGTATATCCTCTCATCCGAGAAAATCGGGTCCTTTAGGGCAGGTGCAGATCAGAGTATATCCTCTCATCTGAGAGAATCGGGTCCATTAGGGCAGGTGCAGACCGGTATATCCTCTCATCCGAGAAAATCGGGTCCTTTAGGGCAGGTGCAGATCGAGTATATCCTCTCATCTGAGAGAATCGGGTCCATTAGGGCAGGTGCAGACCGGCGTATATCCTCTCATCCGAGAGAATCGGGTCCATTAGGGCAGGTGCAGACCGGAGTATATCCTCTCGTCCAAGAGAATCGGGTCCTTTAGGGCAGGTGCAGACCTGCGTATATCCTCTCATCCGAGAGAATCGGGTCCATTAGGGCAGGTGCAGACCGGCGTATATCCTCTCATCCGAGAGAATCGGGTCCATTAGGGCAGGTGCAGACCGGCGTATATCCTCTCATCCGAGAGAATAGGGTCCATTAGGGCAGGTGCAGACCGGAGTATATCCTCTCGTCCAAGAGAATGGGTTCCTTTAAGGCAGGTGCAGACCAGCGTATATCCTCTCATCTGAGAGAATCGGGTCCATTAGGGCAGGTGCAGACCGGCGTATATCCTCTCATCTGAGAGAATCGGGTCCATTAGGGCAGGTGCAGACCGGCGTATATCCTCTCATCCGAGAGAATCGGGTCCATTAGGGCAGGTGCAGACCGGCGTATATCCTCTCATCCGAGAGAATAGGGTCCATTAGGGCAGGTGCAGACCGGCGTATATCCTCTCATCCGAGAGAATCGGGTCCATTAGGGCAGGTGCAGACCGGCGTATATCCTCTCATCCGAGAGAATAGGGTCCATTAGGGCAGGTGCAGACCGTTGTATATCCTCTCATCCGAGAGAATTGAATAAATTATGGAAATCAAACTCTGATCAGCATTTCATCAGAGTGTGATCATAGTGTAGATCTGATTCTCTCTCGTCGGAGAAGATGGAGAAACAAATGTCTCCACCTTGTCCATTGTGTTGGTTCGTAGAAATCAGACTGCACTCAGACGTCATGGCCAAGTGCGATCCGAATATCAGATCCAAATCGGGCATGCAGCAATTTTTTTTTTCCCTGACCAGCTTTGCCAGAGGAAAAAATCTGACATGAGCACGGACCCATAGCATAACATTGGTCCGGGTATGATCTGATGTTTTGTAGGATCACACTCGGGCCAAAAATACGGACGTCTGCACTTGTCCCAAACCTAGGAAATACGCTCGTTTTTCCATACCCCTAGGGTGATTAGATTACACATGCGGCAGATGCACAGATTTTCTAGGCGAATGCATTGTGCATGAGATTTTACAGATTAAATATTTACAATATGTCAATTAATGTTTCAGATTTTGCCGCACTTTCGAATATTCTACGCTTTTTGCTGCAGAATTATGGCTAATATTAGTCCTGTATGTAAATATCCTTCCATAATCCATGATGGATAGGACAGATCTGCTGTTCTACAGGCAAAATAGTGCTACAGGATCCACTATTCTGCCACCACGTGCAAAAACAAATTGAAACCATGATATCAATATGGACGTAAAATCATTGCTTGTCCAATAAAGGCTGATACTGTATAAACGTAAAAAAAATACTACCTGTCCAAAAATTTTTTTTGAGAGAGGTTCGATTCTAATTTTGAAATCATTCATCCCCATAGTTAATCAAGAACACAGATTTATTAATTGTGACTGACTTTCACCTATAGTCTACAGTCAAATTTAGGGCTCGTGCAGACGACCATATTTTCAGCGTGAGATCGGACAAAATATCGGATCGCACTTGGACCAGTGTTATTTCTATGGGGCCGTGAACGTTAGATTTTTCAAAATTTCACATAGCTGTATATTTGGATCACACTCGGCCACGCAAGTCAATGAGTCCGTGGAAAACTGGAAAACACCTCACTGCACTCAGACAACATCTGAGTGCAGTCCGAATTTCACGGACTGACATAATGGAGACATTTTTTTTTTTACCATCTTCTCCTCATCTGAAAAAAAAATCAGATCACACCCTGATCAGAATGAGAGAAAATACGCTGATGTGACAGTGCACACATCCTTGCTGGTACTTACAGGCTATGTGCCTACGGTGAGTTTTTGATTTTTGCTGTCTCAAAAACGCACGTCGATAATGCCTGTAAAAAAAAAAAAAAATGCACACAAAAACGTAATAGGTGCACAAATGCTGCAACGTCAAAAACTATCGTGGGAACGTAGCTACATAGTCAACAAACTGCAATACATAAACAAGCAAATAAAATTAAAAAAATAAATAAATTAATAAATAAAAAGAATTAAGAATCTTCTAGGAATACAAGGTATTAAAAGGTATCAACCACTGAGGACTCTCGATTCTAAATCTTTTTCTAGGAATACAAGAACATTATGAATTCTACTAAACGTTTGTAATACGATGAAAATGATTTAACGTTGGATTGCAGCTCTGCATTAAATTGCCGGGGACGTAATGTACATGCCAATACTTGTGCTTAAAAAAAATAAAATAAAATAAAAAAAATTGTAATGGCAGCAAGGGAGTTAATGTACACCTCCCCCCCCTTCAAGAGGCAGAAGGGTTAATCTTGGCCCCATTCCCTCAATTGTCCATTGAGCAGTTCTTTTAAATAAGTGTCAGTTTGCATGTGCAGACTCCTCCCCTGTGTTCTGGCTGGGGATCCTGCTCTTTGCAGGTCCTCATTATAGTTTACCCAGGGAAAGAAGCAGGATCTCAACCAGATCCTACAGGATTGGGGGGATATGTAGTGCCCCCTCCCATCTACTAAAAGCCAAAGACACAGGAAGACCCTGAGAAGAGGACTGGAGCTGGCTGGGAGGAAGCTGGAAATCTGGGCACTTGTGGAGCTGTGATTTGCTATTTTTCTTCTTTGTTTATGCAACTTTCAAGGAACTTCAGTCCCCCCTGGATTGTAGAGGGAGGTGGCAGAGAACTCAAGGGGCTTCTTAGCTTTATTTTTAGGGGCTCAACTTGTTTGGATTTTTAGGGGGGGTCTGGATTTGCAGATTTTTTTTTTTGGGGGGTTCTGAGTCTTTTGTTTGCAATGCTGAGCAGATTGTAACATACAAAGACATTCTGTTAGGGAAAGAAAACATCTCATTCCTTAGGAGGCTGCAGGAAGTTTGCTCTGAGAAGGAGGGGGAGGCTGGCTGTGCATTGTGGTGGGGGGGAGGGAGGCTGTGCAGTGTAATGGGGGGAGAGGCTGCCTGTGCACTGGGGTGGGGGGCTGACACCCTGCTTCTGAGTACAGGGGGGCTTGTGTGACTGGTTAGGGGCCTGCTTGTAGGAAGACTGCTGCAACTAGAAAGTTTCTCTGCGGAGTTGGAGCCCCCTGATTATGCTTTTATAGCAGCCTGGGGGCACTAAGGAGAAGTTAGCTGGTTGGGATTGAGGAAAGGGGCTCGGTGGTGGTGGGCTTCTACTGTCTGGGGTGGGGGGGCGTCTAGCAAACATGCCTCAACTGAACAGCGGTGGGGGGGATGAGTTGGGGGCTAACGATGAGCTGATCCGGTTTAAGGATGAGGGGGAGCAAGAGGAGAAGAGTCCCGGAGAGGGCTCTGCAGAGGGGGATCTGGCCGATGTCAAGTCCTCCCTGGTCAACGAATCGGAGAATCACAGCAGCGACTCCGACTCCGAGGTAAGAATCACAGTCCCAGACTCTCCTGCAGGTTGGATGACCACTGGATGCGATGTTCTAAGCGATCGAACGTTGGATTCCATGCCCGAACTATGTTGCAAAGCTTGCCTTGCCGAACAACTGTTGCAAAGTTTGCCCTACAAATGTTTTAATTTGTCACTATAGTATTATTAATTTGTAGAGACTGGTCAGATTGGCTGATTGTTTTGTTTTTATACTTGTTTATAGTCTTATTTTGAGTATTTTCTGCATAGGGCTACGCTCCCTCGATGAGTTTGTGATGTTGCTGATTTTCTGCCACTTTTGTTTTTTGTTTGTTTTAAAATCAAATTCTTCTATGGGAACATAAGCCTTAAGTTTGCTCCATTGCATCAGATTTCTATTACATTTAGGCTCGGTGACACGTTCAGTATTTGGTCAGTATTTTACATCAGTCTTTGTCAGCCTTTAAAACCAGGAGTTGGTGAAAAATCCTCAAATTTTTGTAGTTTCTATTATACTTTTATTTTTTTCTCTGGCTGCTCTACTCCTAATTTTGGCTTACGAATACTCAGTGTGTGAACGTGGTCTTATTATAATGCTCAGTTGTGGTCACTCCAACCACAGTCTGCGCATCTATGGTGACAGTTGGCAGAAGTTCTGATCGTTTGGACCAATCTTCTTAGTGTAAGATGTTCCATATGTTCCCAGCACACAAAGGGGGGGCCCTAACAGAAGTAAGGAGCCCATGCCCTGGTGAACTTTTGCCAATAAGTTATCTCATCAGAACAAATGTCTCTCTGAACTCTACTTCATCTTCCCTCCCGAAAATAAACATGGGTCAGGATGTCCATCCATTCTATTCTTGGTCAAAACTAAACTGTGCCTTCTTCCTTTTTCCAGGTGGAGAGACGTCCTCCTCCGAGAGAGAGTTTTGAGAAACCCAGGGATTACCTGTCTGAAGGTGAGGCATCTTTTTTTTTTTTTTTTCTTTCTTTCTTTTTCTGTTGTTGTTGCATATTTGGAATTATTGTATGTCCTTTCTTTGACATATTTCCTTTTTTTGGTCATGACGTAAATAAATGAAGTAGTTTTAACTCTTATTACCCTGACATTGCATTATAATGGGTGATGTAAAAGGAATTGTAAGCTTTTGTGACCACTAAGAAATTCCAATATATAGATTAAGCCCATGACCAGGCTGAATAGTCACTAATGGATCTGTGTATACTTTGTTACTGTGTATTTCACATTTTTTGTTTGCCAACTGTTTGTGTTTTGTCTTTTGTTATTTGTAAACATCGGTTGATATATGGAAGTGGTTTGTCCAATTTTGACGTTTATATGCCACATTTTGACAAAGAGATACCGTATATATTGTATATATTTACATTTTCTGTGTTGTATATCACTACTAAAGCAGCTATTCTGACTGTCTAGCCCAATTTTTAGATAATACGTTCTCATTTAGTCCTGATTTCTTGGGATGTTATGAATGTACCATATTTGAAATATATTGACTTTTTTTTTTTTTTTACAAATCATCGTACAGTGCTATCTATTGTTTGCTGTAATAGACACTTTGTGTCCCCAATATCTCGGTAAGATGCTCGTTTTTGGTAGTGGTCATCTGTAGGGTTAAGCCGATAATTCCATACATGATGTCTCGAATGTTATTTTCTTCTACCACGGTAACTTGATTATCTTCACAAGATCCATTGTGTCGTAAAAAGGACATCCTCGTGCGCACTGGTTCCAGTCTAGATACTTTGATTGTGGGTGCAGCCATGTTGTAAGCTATTCCACCCCCAAAAAAAGTAAAAATGAAGCAAGGACGGGCATGCGCCCACCGTTAACAAATTAAGCGCTGGATACAAATTGGCTGTCAAAACTCTTAAAAGAATATGAAAAATGTAATATTAAGGATGGATATGTATACTGGTGTGAAATCTGGCTTGTTAGTTGTTTTTTTTTTTTTTTTTTTTTAATAAACTGCCCCTTTAAATTCTCTCCTGGCCCAAAAAAAACCTTTAAGACTAATTAGGCATCCAGTTTTTCTTTCAAGAACGTGCATCCGGTCATGTGGTGGTAACTGCATAATCACTGTCGTCATAAGTCATAATTTTAGCTATATTGCTAACGCTTTCTCCTCTTTTACCCCCCTCAGCATTTAGGAGGCAGCACCAGGATGCGGCTTTCTTTAAAAGCTCACCCTATGCAGGCTACCCATTCTTGATGATCCCTGACCTTGGAGGCCATTACTTGCCCAATGGTGCCCTTTCTCCCAGTGCCCGCACGGTAAGCATTTCTCCATATATATTATGCATGTGTCTTGTGGTGACTTCTTTATTGGAATTTTAGTGTTTGGAAACCACAAGTTGTGATTGGCATGGCATTGTGAGGGATGGCTTGTAAGGGTCACACAAGGACTGAACTGTTGTGCCTGCAGGAACGTCTGTCTCTTGACTTGATATATAGTCTTGTGTTGACCCGGTCTGTGGCTGCCATAGTGCACAAGTGACTGCAATGTTGTGTTCTTTGCTGCCCTGTGGTGTGACTGGTACAGGGTTGCTGTTTGAACTATGGGATGGGGGCGCTCTTTAAATAGTGCGGTCACCTGTCACCATCTGTATACCATCAGTGTCCACATTCGCCCTTAGACAAACATGCAATTACTTATAGTTCTGCCCTACAAGGGTGTGCAGATGGGTCTTGATTTCAATCTTTCTTTTGTTGGTCATTTTTGTGTATTTTTATTTATTTTTTTTTAAATCCACCATTTTGGAATTTTTTTGTATTTTAGTTGGTGGCACTAAACAGAGTTGACAGGTAGAATCCATCTATATAAGGCATCACATTTGGCAACATCAACTCCATTGGGGCTTCCACCTGAAAAAACAAAAAACCGGGAATGGCTGATCTGCCAATGGGGTCATTGACTGAAGCAGACGAAGCAGCTCTGTCTGAGCTTATTTGTCGCCTTTTTCCATAGGGCACAAAAAAATGCGGCCAACAATATTTTTATGCCCACCTGAATAAGGCCTATACTCCTGAAAATGAGGTCAGCCCAGAATGTGACTGTATACTTCACTGGTTTTTAGGCCAGCCAGACGATCCTACTAACTCATGGTTTTCGGGGCCCCAACTGAGCCAGTGACATATGTCAAAAACATGGTGTGAACAAAGCCCTATAAGCAAGACCTACCAAGCAGAAGCTGGTAGAAATGACTACCAAAGGGTAGAGGTGATTTCACTCTATAGCAACAATGGTATTCACACAAAGGATTCCAGGTTTGCTGGATTTAATGTTGGTTGCTATATTATTATTATATTATTATTTTTTTTTTTACAGCTAAATTGGTCTATTTACTATAGTGTCCCACAATCTCCAGTTACAAATCCCGCTGTAAAGTGTATCCTTGTGTGCATATTTGCCCTGTCATATCTATTGTGAGGACTGTTTACAGACAAGGTACAGAATGTTGTGCCGTTCTATAGAATTAAAATGGCACATTTCAGACGTGTAATCTGATTGTGAAACCACTAATAGGCTTGTGTGCAGGCAGCGTGGAATTCTTCTGTTTGTCTTACGGGTACTTTATGGTTTGTGTTTCTGGATGGGGTTTATGTTCCAGGGAAGAGCTCTGTGCACTCCATGTTACTGGCTTCTAAGTATGCTCCCACTCCATTTTCCAAATGTAACCGTCATGAACATTTTTTTTTTTTTTTTTATTCTTTTTAATATATATCATTTTATTTACTTTTTTTTTTTTTTTTTTATCCATCTCCATCAATTTTCGCAGTGTCAGAGACGATAATTTTGTTGTGGCAAAGAAATTGCCGTTCGTACAGATACTCAGTACATCAATTATGGTGAAGTTACTCCAATCATCCCTATATTTTTGGTTAGGCAAAAATGACTCTTTCTATGGTTGCAGAATTCAACAATAATCTAAGATATTTTTTTTTTCCCATTCTGCGTAAACCATAATACTTTGGAATAACTTTTCCTTCATCACATTTTCTTAAAGGAGGGATCCATTTTATTTTATTTTTTATTATTATTGGCACAGTGACTTGGTTCTGGAACTATTTTGTTATTCCGACTCAATTTAGACTTTTTTTTTTTTCACCAATAAAATGTGCCAGGTTTATTATGGGGGTATGCACTAATTAAAGGTAGAAAAACCAAGGTCAAAAGTTAAAATTAATAGAAATTTGGCACATCTGCAGACTTGTCAATGTGGACAATCATTTGGCCATTTTTTGTTTTTGTTTTTGCCTTGCGTTGATGACCTCTTTTGAGGCCACGTGCCCACGTTGAGTATTTGGTGAGTTTTTTACCTCAGTACTTGATGAAAGTGAAAATCAGGAGTGGGTGAAAAATGCACAAATGGTGACATATTTAGTGTTTCTTCTGACTGTTCTACTCCTGGTTTTGTCTTGCAAATACTGAGGTAAAAAAGTAATCGCGTGCACGTGGCCCAATTGGACATTCGATTACGTGATGCCCACCAATGCGCTCCTAGTTGGTGATGCCACAATTTTGCGTGAAATGAATCGGTTGAATATGGCTTCCGCTCACGTGGTCTTTACTGTACGAGGACAATGGAGCCACTAGATGTTCTAAAATTGAAATAGCCCCTTTAATATCCAGACGGGGCCTGAATGAGGCTGTTTTAGTTGGAGTTTGACTGGGGGCTGTGTGCCCACTTTGAGCCCAGCAGCGCAGGGCTAGGTATTTCGCTCCTTGCACAGACCAGGCTTTGTTCCTCTACTCTTGGGCCTGTGTTTGTTTTGTGCCTGAATAGTGAATTATCTCCATGCAATGGATCTGGTACCCCAACATGGGGGGAGGTGGGGGACAAATGAGGGTTTGTCTTGCGGTTGAAGTACTTTAAATTGATGTGGTGACTTAAAATGGACGCCTTATTATGAAACGTGCGGATGAGCACATGGCTTATTATGAAATGTGCGGATGGTAAACAAGTAAAAAAATTGAAAACATTTTTCTTTTTCCCCTCAAATTTAAGATTAATTTCAATATGGGACAAAACTGCTTGTATGAGTTTTATATTACATTTTTTTATTTTTTTTTGGCGGGGGTGATGTACTTCAGGCATGAGTAAACGATAGGGAGATTGATTGGCGCGTGAGCGATGACTTGATCAACCAGATGGATTAGAACTTGTTCCTATGTTTTGTCTATTTGAGCGACATTATTATTGGATGTGATGGCGAAACGCGGCGTATTTTCCATTTCTATGAACTAGAGCAGATGATTAGAGCACATCCGATGTATCAGGTGATGAGTGACCTGTTCACACAATGCATTTTTCTTAATGAAAATTTAAAAGCTGAGATTTCAGAAACCTCATGCATTCCTTTTTTTTTTCCTGACTGGATTGAAAAACTGCAATGATTTTTGAAAACTGAAATTGCAGAATGTTTTTTTTTTTTTTTTTTTTTTGTTTTTGTTTGATTGTTCTCACTATTGGCTAGTAATGAGAATGCAACAAAAATGTACCCATGCGTATTTGGTGAATAAAACTAAATGATGCACATAATCCGCACCCCAAAAAATGCAAAATGTGAACACAGCCTAGGTGTTATCTGTAGTAAATACATTGCTGATGGACTATGTACATGGGTAATTGGTGTAGATGTGTTATGGAAATGGCCCTTTCTAGTAGCGTTACTACTTCTATGATGGCTATAATTGGTTACGACAACTAGAAGTTTGTTCTACGGACCCGTCCCGAGGATCCCGTCCACACATCACTTTTTCTGAGTGTCCCTCCATGTGAATGTTATAGGGTGGTTAGCAGACAATGGAGCTGTTGGTGGGATTATTGGACGATCTGCTTTTGTCAGTCTCTTTCTTTATTATTCAGATGCCCCCTTAGCTACCCCCGAGTGCTGTTAATGAGCTGGCATTGTGTGCTCTGTTTTGGGAGGTGATCAGGGTGAATTGTCTGGTTGCAAATTAAATTCCTCTACAGACACAAATGATGCATTCCCCTCCTGTGTGCATTGCAAATTGCCTCGCCCCGAGGGACAGGAGGACGTCCTATAAGTCATCTCAAATCTACCCCAAACAAGACTCCATTACAGCACATTGCTGGGAGCTAATTAAAACCCCATACCTGTCTCCATTAACTGAAATGTGTCCCGCATCAGCAGGGGAGGTCAAGTAACTTCTGTCCTTGTGATAGGGAACTTGACAATGTAATGACAGCACGTCCCATACAGGGATACGTTCCATGCTGTGTTCTAGTTACACGGGTACAGGCCAGGGGTGTACAGAAACGTCACCTCATGATGGGCTGCTGTGACTTGATGTCACGGATCGTTCAGATATATGATCAATCAATAATTTGGGTGCAAATTTCTATAATGGGGGACACAAGCACTGCCCTATCTGTCTAGCGTATACGGAGAAGGGACTTTGCCGGACCAGCTTTTGTCCTGACCTAAACAGAAGAAAAATTTCTTTCTTTTTTTTTTTTGTATTGCATTTTTAGTATTTTGGCAAATTTCATTTTTCGTTGTTTTGAGCGCCCTACTTAAGGACTCCCTCATGCAGCCCTATCTTATGGCCCTTTGATAACTGTTTTAAAATGCCACATGTTTTTGTTTGGCTTCCTGATATATATATTTATTTATTTTTTTAATTCTTCATGTCAATCTTTGTGTAAGACTTACAGTGGCACATAAAAACGCATGCCGGCCTACAAAAAAAAATAAGACCGTATTCATATGGTGCAGAATCATAATTGGGCTATAGGACTAGTTAACGTCCCCTTCCCCCCCCCCCCAATCCATCACTAATCGAAGATCAGATGGTGGAGAACTACACGACATGATCAGTAGAACAAAGGACAAAAATAGAATAACCGTAAACCTCCATTAAAATTAAAAAAAACGATCATTTATTGAAACAATTCACTTATTACCATTCAGTACAAAATGAGTCCAAAAAAAAGATGAATAAGAACCCAAACGCCCAGTCTCAAGGAATCCTTGGTTGTAAAAAGGGCCAAATAGCCATATCCTCCCCCACCATGGGTAAGTAACAACTCCTCTAATTCACCATTTTACCATTTTGTCTATGGCTATTTGGCCCTTTTCCTATCATTCCTTGAGACTGGGTGTTTGGGTGCTTTCCATACTGTGTGTTGCTTTATGTATTGGATGTATTCTTATCCCTCCTTTTTGGACTCCTTTTGTATGGTAATAATTAAGGGAATTATTTAAATAAATTATCCTTTTTAATTGTATTGGTTTATGGTTACTCTATTTTTGTCCTTTTTTGTTCTCTTGTAAAAAAACAAAAACAGTAGAATACTGCTTAAAGGGACTCTGCACAAAATGACTGTTCAGACCAAGCACAGATGCTCTGCACACCTTTTGATGTGGTCAGCCGCTTCAGTGTACTTTCCTACCCACTTGTTTTGCCTCTTTGCACCTTATATTCTTTGACTGACTGCTCTGGTCTATTCTGGAGCCAAAGGATGGAGGAAATTGATGGAAAACATGGGTGGTAAGGTGTACTCCATGTTCCAGTCATGCCAGTCCTGCACAGAGCACCTCTGCTTGGTTTGAACGGTCATTTGTGCTTTTACTCCATGTAAAATGGCACACTTTTAAAGGTAAATGCTCTACATATGAACACAGCCCAAAAGTAAAGCCATACATAGATATGTAGATAGTGGTCAAAATTACAGTTATTGTGAACAGTTAAGCAAGTTGAAGATGAATTGATCTCTAAAAGGTCTAAAGCTAAAGATCACACATTTCCTTTGTATTTTAGGCAGGTAATAAATATAGTATTTCAACTTTTACCTTTTAAAAATTAGAAAAATGGGCCAGTGCAAAAGTTTGGACACTTTGCATGACTAGTACCTATTAGCACCCATTTTGCAAGTATCGCAGCTTGTTAACGCTGTTTGTAACCAGCCAAAAGTCTTCAATTCTTGTCTGAGGGATTTTCATCCATTGAACCTTGGAAAATTCTCCCAGTTCTGCGAGATTCCTGGGTCGTCTTGCATGCACTGCTATTTTGAGGTCTAATCACAGATTTTCAAGTCAGGGGACTGTGAGGGCCATTGTAAAACCTTAGGCTTGCATCTTGTGAGGTAGTCTATTGTGGATTATGATGCTTGTTTAGGATCATTATCTATTTATTGAAGCCATTCTCTTTTCAACTTCATCTTTTTTACAGACGGTGTTATGTTTGCATCATGAATTTGTTGAAATTCCATTTTTCCCTCTCCCCCTGAAATGTTCCCCGTGCCATTTACCTGCAACACAACCCCAAAGCATGATTGATCCACGCCAATGCTTAATGGTTGGCGAGATATTCTTTTCCTGAAATTCTGTGCCTTTTTTTTTTTTTTCTCCACACATAGCTTTTGATAATTGCAGCCAAAGAGTTATATTGTAACCTCATCGGTCCACAGGACTTGTTTCCAAAATGCACCAGGCTTGTTTAGATGTTCTTTTGCATACTTCTGACAGTGAATTATATGATGAGGACGCAGGAGAAGTTTTCTTTTGATGACTTTTCCATGAAGGCCATATTTGTGCAGGCGTCTCTGAACAGTAGAACAAGGTACCACAACTTGTAATTTTTAAAATGTAAAACTTGCCTAACTGTTCACAATATCAGTAATTGTGACCAGCGGTGTGCCCAAACTTTTACATGCCACTGTATGGGTAGAAAATTAACTGTCTCATTTGGGTTTTAAGGCTCCTATACCATTTAAGACCTCAACATTATACATGACCCTACTACTACAGACCTTTCTTTGGGGTCCAGGAGATTCGTCTTAACCTTATTCGTCTTAACTTGAAGTGGACCTCTTGCAGAATTGACAAGGTCAAGAGGGCATCAGCAGCCATGTAAAGAATCCCTGTTTCTATTAAAGAGCATAATGTGGTATGAAATCATGGGGGGGGGAATAATCTAAAGCACAGTGTAACGGTGCACTGTCAAATTAGGAAACTTTTAGATGAACTAGAGCAGGGTTACTGTATCTAAAAGGGAACATGTTTGCATTCTTTGGTATGGTACACTGGTATATAATATTATAGACCCCAGAGACTGGTTGGGTATCATGCCAGCTGACATGGTGGATGGGTGGAACATGCTGTTTTTAAAGACGTCATGATTTAATACTTGTAGGTTTTGTTTTTTTCTTCGTACAGGATTTTTCTTTTTTGGAGTAGACCAGTCTTGTAAATATGCAAAGTATTTTTTTTTTCTTGAGGTAGCAGAATGGTATGGCAAGGGTTAACACTTGACGCTATAGCCTTTCCCCCTTGCAAGCAGATATCACAATTCCTCTGTACATGTAAAAGAACTTTGTTGAAGGCCCAAAGCAGCGCTGGATTTACTCCCCCGTGAATCTGTGCCAAGTCAAACCCCAACCCTTGCTCCGGTTACATTCTCAGCCTTACAATTGTACAATCCCTGCCATTTTCCTCACCTCCTGTCCTGCTCCGATAGCAGCTGTCCTCTGTCTCTCGCCATGTGTTCTGTTTCTTCCTTTCATAAGTGGTAAGCTCTAACAAGCAGTCCTGGGGTATCGCCCTTCTCGTATACAGCACCGCTGAATATATTTGTGTTTTGTATGGAGAACTCTGCAGTGCTTTTGCAGCATGGAGGCGGGTAGGGGGTCACTACTAAAATCTCTTTTCTGCACCATCGACTTTATTTCTGGAAATTCCATAACAGAGTACCTGACATTGGTAGCCTAGGCTGTGACAACCCCTCTTCTCTAAAAAGTGTGTCCTGTATGTTAAATCGGTCTAGTCATACAGCCATATTGGCTATCCCTAGCTTTCCAGAGTATGGTATAACTATGATGTAGACATGTTGGGCTCATACAGTATGTTCTTTCATGGTGTGATGGTTTAGGACACTTGTTTGGACCTATTCTAGTGCGGGCTATTTAGTAAGCTTCTTTCCTAGGCTTGTCTACATATTTAGTATGAGAGCAGAGCGTTCTATTCCTCAGCACTGTCCTATCTTTCATAAAGGACGTCATGTGTTGCCCTGCATGTTTTTTTTTTATCTAACTCTTCCTTCCCAGAGCCCAGTTTCCTTCCCGCTTTCCTTCCTAAAAGTCATTTTTTTTCTTCGCGTGGGTCCAGTTGACACTCCATGTATAAACAGACCGGTAAATTCTGCCTGTAGTCCACCACATTGTATTATGGCCTATCCCCTTTGTCTGCGTCTTATCCTTTTCAGCTGTGGTTGGGCTGGGCAGTATGAGATCTGTCTCCAGAAACGGTGTTTATTTTATTCTAAGCTGTTCGCTCTTAGGTCCACCCCTTACATAAAGTCTGTATTTGGCGTCTCTTATCTGCATTGGTTTCCTGCGTGCGTGTCCTGGGCATAGGCCACCATGTTACTACAGAAATGACAACTCGACTAATTGGGAGATGGAGGGGCGGCGGTGAAACGTAGACCTCCTGTTCTGGGATTAACAATAGGTGTTGAGTGAACGAGAGCAGGGGTGGCTGGGTATACAGGGCCTAAATTTTACGCAAACGGCACCTTTTGTTACCTACAATTTACAAATCTGAGCAGGGATTTAGAGAAGTTGCACCTGTTTTCCCTTGTGAAAAAAATATATTTGTATAGGCGTTTTTAACTTTTTTTACATTTATATAAAAATCAATCAAGTTGTGTTTTTTTTGTTTTTTTTTGTTTTACGCGGAGTGACAACTTGTGATCTTATGGCGGGTAACCATTGTTGGTTATCCAACTTTTTCCAGAAAAGATTGAAAGTATGAATCTAAATCAAGGAATTTTTTTTTTTTTCGTGGCTAGAGGACAGATGTAACTTATTATCCGTCTGTTTCCATGTACTTTACAAAGAATGCATTGTGGTTATGTGGTTCTCTTCCAGCCATGGAGTTATGCTTTACCTTTAAAGGAGTTAATGACTCTAACAATATTTGGCATACCATGGTAGTGCCAGTATTTGGTGGATTTATTTATAAGTTTCAGAAAACTAGAAGTGATTCTACAAGAGTCTTCACACAACATTTTTTTTTTACATTTATTTTATTCTGGTGTCTGGCGCTCGTATGAAAATTATATTTGACCATATGGTTGTCCTAATATGCTCTTCTCGAGATCTCAACAACATCATGGTTTTAGGATGAAGTCCATTGTTGAGTAGTTGAGTTGCCTCCCATGATCAACCATGGTTCATAATGTGTGTGCCATCAATGTTGAAGGCATCATAAGGATCTTCTAGTTTGGTTTGTATCATAAGACAACTTATTCTCATTCTCCCTTTCATAGATTTATTGGTGCACTCATAACAATACTGACATTGTGAGCTTTGGCATTGTATGGTGCCACCTGTCCAAGACTATCGACATGTCGGGAAAACCTAAAACTGTTCTTTGATGCTTTCAGAATTTAGAAGGTATAGTTGAGGGCTCCAAAGGATTTCTCCAAATTGAATGAATAAATTGCTAAGGGAAAATCTGGTTATGAAGGTTTGCGTCATAAAAAAAACCTTAAAGAAGATCTGGACGGGACAAATGCACACAGATAGGGCAGTACTGAAAGGAGTAAGATGGGGGTGAGGGAGATGGTGGCTCTCACTTGTCAGGGTTCTGTAAGGACACACCACCTTTTACAAGCCTGCAGCCCTGTGGATTAGAGTAGCATTTAGAAAAGCGAAGACTATCACAATGTGTAGGGTGCGTTCGCGGAAAGGATGTGATCTGGACAGTATAAACACGAGGTTTTATGTGTTTTTTAATTCACCAACGCGTTTTGGTTCTGGAACTGAGCATTTAAGATAAAGAACCAAGTGTGATAATATAATCTTAGGCTCTGTACCGATGAGTGAGGTTATTTTTCTCTCCTTCCATCAGGGAATGAAAACTACATGGTTATGGATCAAATGGCCGTATAGGAAATTGAGATCCTCCGAATGTTGATTAATATGGTAACTAAAAATGTATATGTAGTTTCCCCCTGTGCAGGATGTCCTATTGTAATCTGGAATGACAGTTTATTGGAGAGAATTCCTCCGGGCTTCTCATTCAGTGCACACCTGTTTGGAGATCATTTTACTTTCTTAACTGTTTAATATATCTTTTTCCCTTCATTTACCAATGGTACACAGAAATATTTTATACTTGTCTTGTGTGATTATTAAGGACTGTGAAATGAAGAAGAATAATTGAGGATAATTCCAAAACAGGAAAGTTAACCCTAAAGGCATTCTAGGATTTCTTTTAGTTAATGACCACCCCACCACACAATGAGCTGACCTAGCATTGTCCAAAGAAGACTTTGCCAGATAATCTAATCATTGATTGCATCCTAAATGACACTTAATTCCACCCTTGAGACTCGCTGTAATTTGGGCCTACAGCCCTTGTCAGAAAACTTGCCTTGTGCAAACATTTCAGAATAAACAGACCTCAGCAAGTATGTGTGTTTTGCACATCGGTAAATGAGGTCTGTCTGTAATATTTAATTAACACTTTAATTTTTTTTCCTGTCTGTTTTACAGACTAACATAACAGTTAGAGGGCTGCGCGTCTTAGCGAAATGTGTGTGAGGCATTAGTGCGCATGACTGCTAAAATGTTCTGTTCACTGACTGGTAGTAGTAGGGCAACAGTTGCTAGCGGGTGTTGGTTTATATGCGCTGATCCATAGGAACAAGGGACCAATATCGTCCCCATGGATATTCCATTTCTTGAAATGCGAACTACAGAGATATATCTATCTAGATAGAGCTATCTCTCTCTCTCCTCTCTCTCTCTCTCTCTCTCTCCTCTCTCTCTCTCATCTATATAGATAGATAGTATATCTATCTATATAGATAGATAGATATATCTATATCTATATAGATATATAGATATATATATCTCAGGGTCGACAAAGTTGTTCAGAATCTAGGAGCCAGCCAAAAAATTTAGGAGCCAGAATGCCTGCCCATTATCATCACCAATGCCTGCACATCATCATCATTACCTCCCCATCATCATTGCCTCCCATCATCATCGCCTCCCCCCCTCATCATCGCCTCCCCATCATCATCAATGCCTTCCCATTATCACCAATGCCTGCACATCATCATCATTGCCTCCCAATTATCATCAATGCCTGCCCATCATCATCGCCTCCCAATCATCATCAATGCTTGCCCATTATCATCAATGCCTGCCCATCACACACAGACAGCACCGCAGCACACAAGCACCCACATAATACATACATACACATACAACCCACAACACCCACAAAAAATACACACACCAATACACATCACATCTCCCCTTTCCGCGCCCGGCGCTCTGTCACGGGGCCCCCGGCGCTGAATGATGTTTAAATTTTCTTTTTTGCTTTTTTTTCATTAGAATTGCAATAAAACATCGACAATAGTAATCAAAATAAGCCAAGGTTTTCCTGGATATAATTTAAAAAAATGCAAAAGATGCTTCATGCCTGTGGCATGTGCATAAGAAGCTCCTTTCACCGGGACTAACACAGGCACAGCAGCATTTCCTACTGCCATGCCACGAAACGGCAGTCCAAAATATCCGTCCTTTCAATTACCCCCTAGACAAAATTAATGCTTTTTTCCAATTTTTTAGATGTGTAAAAATCATAAATCATTTTTTTCCTGTTTTTCTCTCCCCATGGATCACTTTTTTTTTTTTTTGTTTTTTTTTTTGTTTTTCAAAAAATGCAAAACCCTTTTTTTTATTGGGGAAACGTATTCTGGGGGGAAGGGAACAAGCTAACTTTGGGGTGGCGCCCTGAGGCAAAATGCAGAAAAACACATCCTAACCTTTCCCAGAAGAACCTCAATTTCCCTCCAACAGGCCTGGGGTACAAGGTATAGGACAAACAAACGCTTCATTAATTTTCTTCTCCAAAATCTTTTCTGGGGGCCCCGTCCAAACTGGTTTTTGGGAAAGTGCAGAACAGGTCAGTTAAGATAGTGGGAGGGGGGACCTTTTTTACCCGGTGACGTTCGCAAACAAAGGCTGCCCTTAATAGGGGAAACGCGGCATTAAAAGCAATCCTTACACTTTTTTTTTTTTTTTTTTTTTAATTTCCACATTAATCAGGGGAAAAACCACAAAATAGCAAATAATAGTAAAAAGTGCTGGAAACCATATTTTACCCTTTGTAAACGCCATTAAATTTTGCGCGTTTACCAAAATTTACGCTGCCCCCCCAAAGGGGCTCACAAAACTAAATTCCTATCAGTATGTCCATTGGGGTATGGGAAAGGAAATCGGGGAACCCAAGGGAAAAACCCCCACAAACATGGGGAACATACAAAGTTCTTTTAGAAGTTGCCTTGGGGGACTTGAACCCAGGGCCCCAGCGCTGAAAAGCAACAATGCGCCCCTACAATCT
>JARQOD010000004.1:512001122-512062301 GCA_033576555.1 Oophaga sylvatica
TAATCTTCGTGAAGGTGTAATCCCTCTGGAATGAGTTCTGTTTGCTCACCTTGTTTTCTTAGCGGAGATGGGGGTGGGTGGAAACTGAAGTAGGGGGATACACAACTAGATTATGAGGCCTTGTCCCACCCTCCCAGTACTATTTTACTTCTTTTTTTTTCTGGGAATGTGGGGCTGAGGCGCTATGTGCGTTGACCCTTGAAGTAAAAGTCCATGTGACCTCATGTGCATTGTTGATCTCTCAGGATTTTAGACATGTTCATTCAGGTACAAAAACCAAGTCTGGGAAAGAAGACCTTGTCGTGGGCTCTTAATAAAGAGCTACAGCTCAGGATAGTCATATTATGGCAGCTGAAGTTACTGACAGATATATATCGACTGTGAGGGACGTTGCGCACTCGTCACACATGGTTTGGCTCGAGTGTAGATGGCTTGGCAGACTGGATTTGTGACTTTGGTCAGGCCTACAGCCTAAGGTTTTGTAAATGCGTGAAAAAGAGCCTTCTTCCAGGTCAGGGCCGTGGAGTCGGAGTCTGTGTCCATTTTGGTGGAGTCAGCATAAAATGGATCGAATCCTAAAATCTATAATAAATTTCAGTATGTGATGTAAAATTTTTCATAAGAATTTAGCAAAGTTATGAAATGTTTTATTCCTAATCTAGGCTTTTAGTTGAGATGAATCTGTGCTGCACTTGATGTATATGCTCAGTAGTTTCTGGAGGATCACAGAACTTGAGATGTTTCAGATATAGTGATCATGAGAGAAGACTTCTTCATTGAAGCTCCTATTCATGGTCCTGGTGATGCATTTTTGAGTCTGTCCTTTCCTAACCAGAAATGTCTGCTTACAGGGAAGGAACAAAAACTTGTAACCAGCTACACAACAAGATAGACAGTATGGCTTTTTTAATCTACACTGCATCATGGTGGTCTTTATAGTAGCCTGCAGATGCCCTGCAGGGCCTGCTGGAGTGAAAGTTAACACTGCCCTCTCCTATTGGAGCCGTAAGGAGGGGTCTGGGGTTCCTGTTTGTATTTTTGTCTCTTTGCCAGGTTTGGGGACTCCCCCTCTCTACCCAGTTCTTTCATCCAGCGCTCTGTAAGCCGCATCAAAGGCTGTGCGGAGGAAACATCACCATGAGTGGGGTCAGGAGAAGGCTGTCTGCAATCCCAAATACAGCCGCGCACCTTGCACTTGGCTTGTACCGAGAGTATGCTGCTTTTTATAGCTTGGTGGGGGGGGGATAGATGAGAACATTTCTAGTAGTTTATTTCAGTACCTAAATTAAAGTTAACCTGTGACCCCTCTGGCTATTGATTTCGGACTCTTTAGTTCCCCTATGTACAGTGCCGTAGTCAGATTTGATTGCATAGGTTTTCACCTTCAGTCTTTTTCTGTCTAGGCAAATACTATCCTGCACAACATGTGACTGACATAAAGATAAAACATGAAGGTGAAAATTGGTGGCGCGTTTTCAGTTTACAATTCGACATGGATGCACAATCGCTAAATGCCCCTCAACTCTAATACCTAGAGAATTAGGAAGACTGGACGTCCTGGGATCTGTGGTTTTGTGCTGTTGTAGGTGACCTACGACAATGCCAATCATCCATTGTACTTGGTTCATGTCTGTCTTCTGGGAGTTCTCGTTAATTCAGTTGGGTCAATTGTCAATAATAGTAGGATTGTGATTGATCACATTACCCATATTTTAGTTTTTGGTGCAGATCACTTGTAACGTTTAAAACGAAGATGAGGGTGCGACGTAACGGCTTTGAAAAATGACTTGCCAATACGAACGAGAGTTGTTTATGCTATATGTGGCCGCCAGTGGTTTCAGTATGAATAGCGGCAAAGCCTTTAACAAACTGCGATGTAATGAGACTGTACTGAGAAATTGGAGGCGTAAAAGGGGTTGTTATCAAAAGGTAAAGGGTTTTGCCACTACTTTTATTGATGGCCTATCTTTATCACATACCTCCAGCAGCTGGTAAGTTATCCCCTATCCAATGGATAAAGAATATCAGTGGTTGGCTGCTACTTTATTGATGGCCATCTACATTTGATTGGTGAGGGGAGTCAAGACACCAGGCAAAAATGTCAATCGGCTGTTACCAGCACTGGTGGTGCACGGAAGTTCTCGAATGTTACCGGAAAACAGCAGATTTGTCATTACTGTAGTGGCCAGGTACTGCAGATCCACACCCTATGCAAGGGGTCTGCAGTATACAGCTGTGGTCACTATAGCTTTGATGGAGCTACTGTGGTCCGTCAGCATTCAAGAATCTCCGACCGCTGCTGGTAACAGCTGATTGGTGGGGGTGTCTGGTGTTGCACCCCAACAATCAGATATTGATAGCTTGTCCTAAGGATAGGCCATAAGAAAAGTAGTGACCAAACTCTGTTGTTCTGTATTCATTGGATAGGTGATGTCTTGCCAATTGCTGCAGGTAGGAAGGGATAACCTCTAGGCTTCTGGTCTTTAATGTACTGGAGGTGCACATGCTCTCTTCATTCCATTCTTTGACTATTGGACTGCTGTGGTCTGCTTACTTTGGCTGGCCGTCCTGTTGACCATGAATGGGATGGGCATGTACACTTCCTCTCCATTCAGTGACCACTGCTGAGCACAGGTTCCAGAACCCTGATCTTGGGATTGTAGGGTCTTCCAGGAATCTGACCCCCAGCGATCAGTAAGTTGTTCTCTTTATCAGTAGTCCCATTTAATTACCTGGAAGACTTGTTGACTGCATCAAGATCCAAAGGTCTGAACCCTAAGAGCCCTTTAAACTGGCCATACACGTTGAATGGCTGTCTGCCTAACAATTCTTTGGTTGATCGTTCGGCTGGCAGTAATCTCACATGACTCCCGCCTACACAGGAGCATTTATTCTGTTAGGACATGTCTCAGAGACTATCGCCCTCTCTCCCGACCACCATCATCCGCTCCCCCCATATACGTTAGGCCTTCAGCCGAACCTGTCGATATCAGCAGGTACAGCCTATGTTAGTCTAATGTGTATGGGGGAGTTTAGGTGGTTTCATTTTTGGCATACGTTGGGGAACCTCCACTCAAATACTTGCTGAAAGATATGAGGACAAACCTTCACTGTTTTGCACATTTCGGCCCTCAAAGCTGTTTCCATCAGCTCACCGACCGGCCAACCTGTTAACCAGAACTGAGACTTTATCTAGGCCCAGCCTGTTATGGAAGCCATCTTCCTTCCCATTGGTCGCTCCGTCTTCTGAAGTTTTTCCGTGGACGGTGACTGGAGGACTTTCTCTTTCTGTGGCCTTCCATGGCATGGCCCTCTAGGGAGTACACCATTACAACTTTTAGGAAGACTTAGCAGCATATAGCAGCTTTGTGTAACTGCATCCCCTCCCTGAGTCTCCCTCAGTCTCTCCTTTTTCCACAGCTATAGGCCTAAGCCCAGCCAAAGTAAACATCCCCAGGGCAGCAGTGACTGGGAGACTGTGCCACCGATGGGGGTGGGGGAGAGGAGGCAGGCAGGGAGCAGGGGATGGTGGAGGAGGGCGGGAGGGGAAGCATTCCTGCAGGCTATAGCAAAGAAAACAATTCAGCATTAAGAAATCTGTCTGCATGTTACTGTCTGTATAGCCCTGTCTGTTTACTGCAGAGCACTGCTGGTTCCTGTGTGCAAATATCCACCGGTGCACGGGGAAAAGTGCAAATGTATTGAGCTTTGTTTGCAGTTTTGCTTAATATTTACACAATTTCTACTTGGGACAAGTTTGCACTGCTTGCATTTTTTGGCACACTGGATAGATTCTTGTGAGCCCTCATTAAGTTACATGCATTACTTTCAGGTCAGTGCTTATGAGTGTTGCAAAGCCGACTTAGAACAGCGAGTTTTCACAAGTAACTAACACCACAAACTTACCCGCAGTCCTACGTAAAGAAAAAAAAATTGGATCGCAAAGTTCTACTCGCACCCTAATTCCAGAAATATAGAAGAATTTCAGAAAAAAAGCATGGTCACGATGGCCAACCGATCTATGGACAATAAGTAGCTCTGTCATGTCTGTATCAGTGGTGGATACGTGTTGGGGACTTTTAAAAGGGGCATGTCATAGTCAGTTTTTGCTCTTTTATTACCACTGCTCCTCTAAGTATGTGTTTTTTTTTTTGTTTTTTTTTGGTATATTAAAATCCACTATACGGGTCCAGAGATGTGGGCCTTTTATTTAATGCTATTTTTATGGTCCTCCTCAAAGCGGCGTTACTCACAGGGTTCCCTGGGGCATGTCTTTAGGTTGTTTTGCATAATTACTGTTATCCACGACGCCCCCTTGTAAAGTCAATTCTAAATGACCCTAAATAAAAGGCGCACATATTAAAAAAAAAAAAAAAAAAAAAAAATTGTGGACACATCAGGAATAAAGTGAGGCCAAAAATTGGTCCCCACATTGACCTGGTAATACATCCTTTATAAAAGGAAATGGTGCAGATGTCTGCATACACTGATGCTCTAGGGCCGTTTTCTCCAACCTGTGGCTCTCCAGCTGTCAAACTACAACTCCCATCATGCCCTGACAGCCGCAAGTTTGGAAAAAGCTGGAGAGCACTGCTGTGGGGATTACAAATGGTGTTGCAAACATGTACTTGTGTAATGTTATTTCGATAGCGCCAACATATTCCGCAGCGCTTTACTTTACAGAGGGGGCATGTCTGGACAATAAAGACATTACAGAATAAGACAACTCCGATACCAAGAGGAGTGAGGGCCCTGCTCGCAGGCTACAGTCTATGAACACAAGTTCACTTTTATGCAGGAAATCAACTTCTTAATTCGGCATGGTGTATACACATTGCTTACTTGAGACGGTGGCATACCTAGGAGTCATGGTGTTCCTGTCAGGATCATGTCCATATCTCCCGGATAGGATGTCAATCAGGTATTGCCAAAATCCTGCACACGTGCCACGTCTCATGTGCTCGGAGAATGCACGTGGGCTTGATTAGGTTGCCCTGATACTGCCGAGCAGCTGCATCATTATAGGATCCATCCGGAGCATACACAACGGCCAAATTACGCCAAGGAAAGCATGACAGGCGCCATTGGATTTGGGGCATACACAATAGCCAAATGGTGCCAAGGAGGGTGTGACTGAATCGCAATTGGATGTGGGGCACACATGATGCTAGGAGGACACGACTAAGTCACCGTGGGATCTAGTGCACACACAATGGCCAAATGACGCCAAGGAGGGCACGACTGAATCGCCATGGGATCTAGGCATATGCCAAGTTGTCGATATGCATGCACAGGATATCTGGGGTACACATGACGAAAGGAGGGTGTGACTAAATCGCCATGGGATCTGGGGCATCCATGACGCAAGGAGGGTGTGACTAAATCGCCATGGGATCTGGGGCATACATGACGCAAGGAGGGTGTGACTAAATCGCCATGGGATCTGGGGCACCCATGACGCAAGGAGGGTGTGACTAAATCTCCATGGGATCTGGGGCATACATGACGCAAGGAGGGTGTGACTAAATCGCCATGGGATCTGGGGCAACCATGACGCAAGGAGGGTACGACTGAATCGCCATGGGATCTGGGGCAATATGACGCAAGGAGGGTGCGACTACATTGCCATGGGATCTGGGGTACACATGACGCAAGGAGGGTACGACTAAATCGCCATGGGATTGGGGCACAATGACGCAAGGAGGGTGCGACTGAATCGCCATGGGTTCTGGGGCACCATGACGCAAGGAGGGTACGACTGAATCGCCATGGGATTGGGGCACATATGACGCAAGGAGGGTGCGACTAATTGCCATGGGATCTGGGGTACACATGACGCAAGGAGGGTACGACTAAATCGCCATGGGATTGGGGCACATATGACGCAAGGAGGGTGCGACTGAATGCCATGGGATCTGGGGTACACATGACGCAAGGAGGGTGTGACTGAATCACCATGGGATTGGGGTACACATGATGCAAGAAGGGTGCGACTAAATCGCCATGGGATCTGGGGTACACATGACGCAAGGAGGGTGTGACTGAATCACCATGGGATCTGGGGTCATACATGATGCAAGAAGGGTGCGACTAAATCGCCATGGGATCTGGGGTACACATGACGCAAGGAGGGTGTGACTGAATCACCATGGGATCTGGGGTACACATGATGCAAGAAGGGTGCGACTAAATCGCCATGGGATCTGGGGCACACATGATGCAAGGAGGGTGCGACTAAATCGTCATGGGATCTGGGGCACACAAATGCAAGGAGGGTAAAAACTAAATCGCCATGGGAAGTGGGAGGGCACACATGGTGCAAGGATGGTACGTCTAAATCGCCATTGGATGTGGGGGGCACACATGGTGCAAGGAAGGTTTGTCTAAAAATCTGGGGCATACCTGATGCAAGAAGGGTGCGACTAAATCTCCATGGGATCTGGGGCACACACAATGGCCGAATGCCTATGCCAAGTTGTCAATATGCGTGCACAAGATTTCTATTCACATAGCGGTGATGTCAGAAGACCAGGAAGTCAGTTGTGGAAATATGTGACACCATGACTCTCCATGACTTGGCTCCTCTCGGATAACTCCTAAGTTACCTGGAGCGTTCCAGCAACCCTTCAACTGAAACTGACTGGTTCCTTTTATTAAAACGACCATAGATGCATAAATTTATTTGTACCATGATAACCACAGAGGAGCCGCTGTGACACCGATCTATCGGATATGATCACCAGGCAAGGTGTGAATAACAACTTATTGTGCTCGGTAGATATTTGCCACCGACTAGACATGGCCGACTCTACGATAACGAGCCAACTACTCCTTTATCACAGGAACTGTTCCATTAAGCTTTAAAGCCCTTGCTTTCTGGAGATATTTGCTTATCTGTCTGTATGGAAGAGGGTTTAAAATTGGAAATCTGTTTTTAGTAAAGGGTGGGGGGGAGCATGTCAGAGGGGGTCTGATGGGGGGCGACAATGCCATTTGTCTGCTCGAGTTCTGGAAATTGTCATCAGGAACAATAAGGACATTTCCTGCTGGATTCCAGTCACTCCGCAGGCCTGCAGAACCCTCACCCTTCCCCCAAAACACCCACACAGCACTCTCCAGAGTGGGGGCAGGCTTGGCACTATGCTGCCTAGTCTTTGCTGGGCATGGGCCCTTTTTTAGGTTCCAGCATGGAAAGGTTAATAAAGTTTAGCAGCTTGTGCTGGAAGGAGGCTGTAATGTGGTGGCTGCTGTGAGGAGAACAAGGTCTCCAGTCACTTAGGATGAAGTGGAATCTCACAGCTGGACCTTGTCTTGCTCTCTGTTGGTTTTACTGCCCCAGTTTTCTTTCTCCCATGTAAACATTCCCGGGATCCTCCAGGATTTATATCTGCCCATGCCGGCAGTTTCCTGCTACCCCCTGCCCTACACCAAATCCCTAAATCCTCCCCAGCACTGGCGCATCTGTGGGAGGAGGACGGGTCAGATTTCTTCCATAGACTGAGCTTTACAGGCAGCTAATTTGACAAATGGACTCTATCATTACCTCATTTTTATTCCCTTTTGACAAGAAGACATATACTTTTTTTTTTAAGTTTTCACAGAGGAGAAAAAAATAAAAAGTGCAAAAAAGTATGAGCTGCTCTGTCATTATATGGTTAAGAGAAAATGAAGGAAAATCTGTGTAATGGGTTTGATTACTTCCCATTGGGATCTGCCCCTCCGGGAAGCCGTGACTGATGTCATAGCATGTATGCCTAGCACATGGTGATCAAATGTGGGGTCTGAGTTATTCCCAAGAACATTTAGGAAACCTATGACTGATGCTTATATTCTCATTTTTATGCTGCTTTACACATGCTGGTGATTAAAGTCTCAATCCCACCGCACCCATAGACTTCCTCTACTCCAGATTTCTCCACCATACAGATGTGACAATAGCTCAGGCTATTTGGTGTGTGTGTGTGTGTGTCTGTGTGTGTCTGTGTGTGTTTTGACCATGAGCGCCCTGATAAGTTGAGTTCTACCAACTTTTGCCTATATAGTCTGCTAGAACAGCGCCATCTAGATGGTCTTCAGGACAATTGCAGCTATCAAGAATGTTCATCTGCCCATCTTTTCTATTCTCATTGCCTGGATATATTTTAAATAACCTTTTTTCTTTTACAGTATTTACAGATGAAATGGCCTTTATTAGATGCCCCCAGTACTGCCGGCTTGAAGGATGCCAGGTCGCCGTCACCTGCGCACCTGGTGAGTATCTCCTAGCGGTGAGATGCCATGGAGGTGAATATTTTGGCTCGGATTGCTGCATATAATTTATGCTTGGAGACTTGTGTGTGTGGCCATTACACACCCTAGTTTTGGAAGGATAGCTTTTCTTAGAGCTACGATCTAGAACTGAACCATACAGGTCCGATTCATCCCATGTGAGTGGAGGAAGTCTATGAAATGAATCGGCTTACTTTCTTCCCATCACGTGTACAATATGAAATCTTGCTGATCTCTCCCTACATGGACTCTATTAATTACATGGGGCTGCAAGTTCTGACCATGTATGATCTGGACATGGGATATTGGGGTACCAACAACTTGGTGTCACATCTGTAGAGAGCTGACGTTGCAGTACAAGGGTTGATCTAACAGAGGGATTCATATCTTTGGCCCTGCTCGAGTCTTGTCGGGCCAGAGAACCTTGAGACTTTCTTTGAGATCTTTTAATACAAATATCACATGTAAGAAGACCGATTTTTTTTTTTTTTTTTTTTTTTTTTTTTTTTTTTTTTTAAGTGTCCCATAAACACATATAACACATAAAATGGGTGAAAATTGAGTGGCAAGGGTCTGACCACTCGGACCCTTCCCATTTTGAAAACTGGTCCCAATGTCCTCTTGTAGGAGTTCTGGTGATGAGCATGTGAGACCGTTGCTCCATTCACTGTCGTTGGAGAGGGGGGTTGGACATCCTCACTATTGCTCTAGTCACATAGACGTTGGGGCGCTCATTCTCAGGATCGGGGGTCTCAGCAGTCCACTCGATTATCACAAGCTTAATTACTGTTCTTCTGATTTACAGTGGTGTTTTGATATCTTCAGAATTTTCCATATTTTTGCAAAAAAGTGACCTAAAACTACTTGACATTTTAACACAGGTCCTAAAGATAATGAGAACCAAATCAAACATTATTTATTTTTAAAGGAACTCTACCACAGTGCTGCAGCCGCAGTAAACCAGCAGATTAACCTGCATATAGCATTTTTTTTCACATGACGGGTTCCCTTGAAATCTTTTTAAGGGTAAATGAACATGGCGTCTTTTCAGGCGTATTCCGCCTGCAATTCACCTGATAAAGTGCCCCATAAAAATAACATATTGCACAGTTTAACAATGCTGTATACATGTTCGCCATCTTATGTCACATTTTTATTTTTAACTGTTTCAGAGTGAAAAAGTGTCATGCAGCAGCTACAGGGAGAAAGTGAAGTTATATTCCCCCTGCAGCCGCTTGTTTAACCCCTTAGATGCTGCTGTCAATAGTGACTGCATCATGTAAATGGTTAACAGAGTGTGGGGGCTCCCTCTTTATCCCTATCGGCACCCTGAAATCATGATTGTGTGGCCCTGATGTTTGCCACGGCAATTCACGGCCAAACAGCGGCCTTAGAGTCTGCCGGCTATAGCGGCCAGTTCAGAAGTTGGCTTTCATTCCTGAAAAAGCACCTGAAGGGTTAATAAACTACCTGACAGCAGTTTTCAATATGTCAGGGGGTGCAGTTTTTAAAATGGTATCACGTTTGGGGGATTTCATATATATATATATATATATATATATATATATATATAATATATATATATATATATATATATATATATATATATATATATATATAGGACCCTCAACTTAAAACCTGGATAGAGCCCTAAAAAAATAAATTTGGTAAACTTCCTTGAAAAAAATGAAAAATTGCTGCTCAATAGAATCATAGAATGGTAGAGACCTTCTGGGTCATCTGGTCCAACCCCCTGCTCAAAGCAGGATTCTCTAAATCATCCCAGACAGATGTCTCTCCAGCCTCTGTTTGAAGACTTCCATTGAAGGAGAACTCACCACCTCTTGTGGCAGCCTGCTCCACTCATTGATCACCCTAACTGTCAAAAAGTTTTTTCTAATATCTAATTTGTGTCTCCTACCATTCAGTGTCATCCCATTGCTTCTAGTCTTTCCTTGTGCAAATGAGAATAAAGATGATCCTTCTACAATGTGACAGCCCTTGAGATATTTGTAGACAGCTATTAAGTCTCCTCTCAGTCTTCTTTTTTGTAAGCTAAACATTCCCAAATCCTGCAACCGTTCCTCATAGGACATGGTTTGCAGACCGGTCACCATTCTGGTTGCTCTTCTCTGAACTTGCTCCAGTTTATTGATGTCTTTTTTAAAATGTGGTGCCCAAAACTGGACACAGTATTCCAGATGAGGTCTGACCAAAGAGGAGTAGAGGGCAATAATGACCTCACGTCATCTAGACTGTATGCTTCTGTTAATACATCCAGAATTGTATTTGCCTTTTTTGCTGCTACATTTTTAAACCTCCTAAAATGCTAACAAAATAAAATAACATTTTAAAAATGGTGCTGATGTAACGCAGATATGAGGGAAATGTTATTTATTAATGTTTCTCTGTGGTATGACTGTCTGGATTAAAAGGATAATCATTCAAAGTTTGAAAATTGCTAATTTTTAACATTTTTGTGAAATTTCTGATATGTTTTGTGTATATTTCTAAAAAATATCGACCTAAATTTACCATTATCATAAATTTTTAATGTGCCACGAAAAAAACAATCTCCAAATCACTGGGTATTATTTAAGCGTTCCAGAGTTATTACAACATAAAGTGACACTGGTCAGATTTCAGAATTTTGACACTGTCACGAAGGGGTTAAATGAGCAAAATTTAGTCCAATATTACATGTCATTGAATGACAAAAGTATATGAACCCTTGCTTTCTGTCTGTTGTGACAATATGCAATAACTGCATTTAAAAATTTCCGGTAATGGTTGATCAGTCCTGCACATCGGCTTAGAGGAGTTTCACAGATGATGTGCAATTGTTATGCTGTAATGCATTGTTTTTCTTTCTCCAAATGTAATGCTTCTTATTAAAACCCAAGATCTTTATTTTTTTGTATCATCTGTCCACATAACTCTTCCAATGGCATTCTGGCTTTTCCAAGTGATCTGCTGTTTTGGAGAGCAGAAGCTTTCTCTTTGCAATCCTGTCATGCACACTCCCATTAGCTAATGTGAGAGAGGCCTTTAGTTGCTTAGCTTTTATCTTTGTGACCACACGACTTGCTCTTGGAGTTATTTTTATTGGTCTACTATTCAGAAGGTAATAATGTTCTTGAGTCTCTTCCATTATGTACATAATATATGTAAAAGCATTTGGATTCCACCAATCCACATTCTGAGATTGTGTGGCTCTTCTATTTATTTTATTTTTATTTTTTTCAGTCTTTTGCAGCCTGGTGAGCATCAACCACTCTTCTTCTTCTGAGGTCCTCCTAAATATTTTTAGAAGATTTAGGAGGACCTCAGAAGAAGAGTGGTTGATGCTTGAAAAAAAAATCCTAACTGTTCACAAACTTTTGCCACTTAGACATGTGATATAAGATCATGTTTCTCATTTAAAGAAAAGAGTAATATTTTTGTCTCGTTTTTGTTTAATCTGGTTTTCTTGAACTTGTGTGAAAATCTTAAATCAAATTTCTGTAGAAATATGGAGGCAGCACCTGTGGCTCAGTGGTTAGCACTGTAGCCTTGGAGCGCTGGGGCCCTATGTTGACATCCCACCAAGGACAACATCTGCAAGGAGTTTGTATGTTCTCCCTGTGTTTGTATAGTGTTTTTCAACTTTTAAGCATCACTGAAGGTAGTTTTTAAAGGCTTTCTAATTTTTTTTTTAAAAAACTAGTAAATTGTACAATCTTGTAAAAACTTCTTTTTTTTTTTTTTGCTTATTGCTCAGATGTTACCGGTCACCTCTGCAGTTAATCAGTGGAGGCCTGTCTTCTAGGCAAAGAATGCACTCTCCCTTTTGTTAGAGCTTGTAAGTACGCAGATTAGGCGAGTTGCTCAACCATGTCGGTGGATTGAACTGTCACTCATTGAAAGTGCACTGCCACTATTAAGCAGGAATTCGGGAGACTGAATGGTGCACTCCT
The DNA here is from genome assembly GCA_033576555.1 of Oophaga sylvatica. Lineage (NCBI taxonomy): Eukaryota > Metazoa > Chordata > Amphibia > Anura > Dendrobatidae > Oophaga > Oophaga sylvatica. The sequence goes on from JARQOD010000004.1 coordinate 512,013,347, forward strand.
GAAATTAAACAACTCCATTAAGGGATTTTTTTTTTCTTAAAAGGTTTTAAAAAAATCTCCCATTATGATCCTTGCCAATGCCCCATAACTTGGGCTTTTTCAGCTATGTTTGTGTAGACCGATCTTTGTTTAGATTGTAAATGGGAAAAGTATTTTAATTATAGCAAGCGGTGTTGAATATAAATCAATTGTCAGAAAATGATGGATCATTATGAGGCAGGACTATGTATAATTGAGGCTGAGTATGTACGCTGATTGTATGTACTGACAAGGCAGACATATATTCATGCTCAGTCTTGCTGCACACCATGCACACACATACACGCATGCTTGCATAGCTTTACACGCTCGCTCATGCTTGCATCTAGATGTGTAAAATGTTTCTCGTCACACACGAGGCCCCTTTTGTTCCTCCTTTGTATACCTGTATTAGCACCTGGATTCCTGTCTATTCTTTTGGCATTAAGCTTTCAGCAGAGCGCTGAGCTGCTACTTAATGTAGGAGAGGGGTAGAAGAATGGTTTTAGGGTGAGGCCCGACCTGCTCAGTGTCTGCCTCCCAAATACTAATGGAACCGTAATGGGGCTCCGTTAAGGGGGAAAGTCCTGCAGATGGAGTAGATTACACTCGCTTGTTACAGGACTGCTTTGTCAGTTTCTTGTGTGAATTTGGGCAAGTAAGAATCAACTTTTTTACGTTTTTAGCCTAATAACGATGTATGCATCTCTTTTAAAAAATAGTATTCCAGTTAGTCATCATCTGTTCTCTGGATTAGTGATGACTTCTTCTAAACCTGTGGGGCGTTGAGTTTATTTATTTTAACTACGGTAATTTATATAGTGTCATTAAATTCACAGCTCTCTACGTATATTATCACAGTCCCTGTTCCCTATCAGTATGTCTTTGGAGTGTGGGAGGAAACCCACTAAATCTGGGGAGAACATACAAACTCCTTGCAGCGCTGGGGTTCAAATCATACCAAAACCGTGCTAACCTCTGAGCCACTGCAATGCTCTGCGGTTCAACAAATCATCCTGTGGCCATGTTGGAAGTATGTGACCACTACCGATGAAGCCTATGAACTTCATCCTGCATGCCAGATTCCCTTGCGCCTCTTCTAATTAGTAGGTCTAGCGAGACGTTATCGTTGCAAAGTGACACGCATATGACATAGCACCCAGGCTACTAATCAGAAGATGTGCCAGGGATGCTGGAAGGTAGGAGGAGGTTTGGCATGGCCTGTCACAGACTATCAATGTGGTCGTTGGACTTGGTTATTGCAAATCTTTTTTTTCAACTCTAGTGGTGGGGTCAAACGTTTCCCCTGCCATTCTGGTCATTCTGTATGGGACTGACAGAGATGGACTACGTATGTCCTGTCCACTAGTGTATTGTAGACCCCCCCCACCCCCAACCTTTTTGGAATTTTTACACTTCGTTTTTTTTTTTTCTCTTTAGTCAAACAAGGTGCCAGTTGTCCAGCATCCCCATCATATGCACCCACTAACGCCCCTCATCACCTACAGCAACGACCGCTTCTCACCAGTCACCCCTCCTGGACATTTGTCACCTGAAATAGATCCAAAGACTGGTAAGTCTTCAGTTATTTTACAGTCTATTGAAATGTGTAGTTTTTAGTTTGTTTAGTATGTCCCATTAAGCTTTCATGTTTACAGGCATCCCGCGCCCACCTCACCCGTCAGAGCTTTCCCCATACTACCCGCTGTCCCCAGGAGCTGTAGGACAGATTCCCCATCCGCTGGGTTGGCTGGTCCCACAGTAAGTGTCTCCTCTTAGGATTATATCGCCTTGTATTGTTCTTGTAGGGTGGTTTGTTTCATAGACCCTTTGTCTCAGACAGGGCCAACCTATGTATTCTATCCCTCCTGGTGGATTCCGGCATCCATATCCCGCGCTGGCAATGAATGCCTCCATGTCCAGGTATTCTACTGTCCTGTCATACCTTCCCTCATTTATCTACTCTTTCGTATAAAACAAAGGGCCCGACTCCTCAATTGCTTTTTAATTATTTATTGTCCCTTTTTTGTCTTGTCTTTAGTTGGTTTTCTTTTGTTTTGTCTTTTAATATGTTTGACTTTTCAGCCCAAGAAATTACGCGTTCCACTAAAATGTCGGAAAATTTGCACTAAAATATCTGCAATACATAAAATTCAATCCATGGTGGACTGGAGTAAATTTATGCGAAAACTTCAACTTTTTAAATAATCACAATTGATGATCAGCTAAAAAATATCTGGAAACCCCATACCCTGCCTGCAATGGCAAACAAAGCAAAAAACAGGCGAACATGTATAAAAGAGAATTTAGAAAAGACTCAAATGAAAGACGCCAATAAATAAAAGTGCAAATGCAATAATGAATTGGTCTCTAACTTTTTTGTTTTTTGTTCCTCGGATTAAATTAATTTTCTCTCTGCAGTTTGGTTTCCAGCCGATTCTCTCCACACATGGTGCCCCCTCCTCACCACAGCTTGCATACCTCCGGGATACCTCACCCTGCCATTGTCTCGCCAGTTGTAAAGCAGGAGCCGTCCTCTGGAAATCTCAGTCCCAATCTAAACTCGTAAGTCTCTATAGGTGCTTTTACGCTGGACAATAATTTGGAGCGAATATTCCTAGGACCACACCGTTCCTGATTATCTTGACTGTCTTAATCAGGTCGACAAAAAATGGAAACTGAATAAAATAAGATGGTTTTTGAAAATTTTGTTTCCCTTTTTTTTCACGTGCATAAATCCCCGCACGTACACACCTCGACGTCTATTGATGACGTTATTAAAGGTTGTCTGAGGAATGATCTGCTGCACTGAATGTATTTGGGCAAATCGTCAAGATCCGCCGCTGGCAGCTCCTTTTGTAATTGCTGACCAATGACATCCCAGATGTTCTAGATGGGAGACAAATCCAGAAACGCTGCAGGCCAATGGGAGCGTGTTTAGGCCACGTAGGTGGCTCACAGTAGCACAATCAACATGTGGCCTGATGAAACTGGTGAATAAAGAGATTTTGGAAATGCTGTTTCCATTTTTCCAGAACTTGCATATCATTACCATTTCTATCCATGTGTTTTCTATAACTCCAGGATTGTTTTTATTTTTTTTCTTGCTGTTGCTACTTCAGTGTTGAATGTTCAATCCCACTCAGATTGCTGGTTCCCTAAAAAAAAAAAAAAATTTCATTGTTAATACAGTGGTCACTGGTCATTTTTGCAGGTATCATGCATGTATTGAAGACTTTTTTTTTTACCCTCTTGTCTTTTAGGAAATCCAGCATGTCGATTAAAAAGGAAGAAGAGAAGAAGCCACACGTTAAAAAACCGCTGAATGCCTTTATGCTGTATATGAAAGAGATGAGAGCCAAGGTCGTAGCAGAGTGCACACTTAAGGAGAGTGCAGCCATCAATCAGATCCTTGGTCGTAGGGTAGGTGTTTCTTCATGTGGTCAGTGACCCGTGAATGTCTTGGTATGGTAGGTAAAGTCTGACTGTCATTTCCCCACAGTGGCACTCTTTATCGCGAGAAGAACAAGCCAAGTACTATGAGCTAGCCAGGAAAGAGAGGCAGCTTCACTCCCAGCTCTACCCAACGTGGTCTGCCAGAGACAACTATGTAAGTGTGCCCTCCGCATGGATCCTTCAACTCTACTGGGAATTCCTAGCTATTGTCTTCCAAAATTAATTATTTTACACTAATTTGACAATACACATTAGATGAATGTTGGCTGAACCCGACAATTTTTGGCAGGATATACCAACCATCCAATCTGTATGGGGAGTGAAGACTTTCCCCCACTCCTTGCCTGCAGATGTTTGGGGAAATTAAGGGTCTGCCATGTTGGATTTCAACACATCCAAACATAATTTCTGGATATGAGCTGGACCCTCATTTATTAGCACGTGACACAAACTACACTGGGTATATGGTCCAACTAAAATACTCAACGAGTTACTGTGGTGTTAAATGGCCACAGTTTTATTTAAAGGGGTTTTCTCATCTCCGAGATCCTATCCCAATATGTAGTAAGTGTAATAATATTAGCAAATAACTCCAGTTTATAAATTAATATATAGTGCTTCTGATTGTCTGATGACTCTTTCCTCGTGTGCAGGCATTGCATGACAACCACTGGTATAATGAGGTAATTAGCTAGTTGTTAGTGGTCGTAACCATGGATACCCAAGGTCCTGCAATTCTTGCAAATGAGGAAAATGATATAGCAAATCAGAAAAACTATACTACATATAGAATTAGAGGTATTTGCTAATATTATTAATAGTAACAATAATATTACACCTACTACATATTGGGATAGGATCTTTGAGATGGGAATACCTCCGTCACATGACAAGAACAGTTAATCACAGTAAAGACTATGTTAACACGGCTGTATTTTCGGACACAGTTCTGTCCTTGGGGAAAATCTGACAGTATTTGGACCAATGTTATTCAATAGGGCTGTTCAGATGTGTGGGGTTTCTAGGTTTTTTTTTTTTTTTTTCACTGACCATGTCCACCAAAAAAAAAAAAAAAAAAATGCATGCACTAGTCTGTTCTGTATTTTGGATGATGTATTGCATCCTATTTTGTACCGATAAGTTTCAGTTCATTAACATTTGTATAAAAGCTGATATTAAACGAATGAAAAAATAGATTAAAATATTTTTTTTTCTGGATAAACATATATATAGATATATTAATTTTTTTTTTTTTTTTTTTTTTTTTAAATACTTATGTGAAGTTGATTCACAGACACCATGAGTTGCCTGACATAGAACAAGGGGCAACACCCTCTGACTTGTCACAGTAGCAAAGCCAGTCCACTTCAAGTCCACCAATGACCCAATCAAATATTCTTATTCCCGTGCTTCCTGCTAAGCCGCCCCTGGATGCCGTACAGGCTGGCCACCAAAGCTTTAGACTGTCCCCCTCCCACCCCCAATTGTTCAATTAAAATGAGTCCTCCATAACTGTAGGGAACCATGGCTGATGGGTTACCCTTCTGTTGGGCTTAGAAGGGTAATACCAAAATATTTTCAGAATGATCAGATAGCGTATGTACAAAGAAGATAATTGTTTCAGTGATGCATAAATCAACTTAAAATGGTAAACTGTCAAGTAAAATATCAAATATACTGTTCCACAGTTTACCAAGAAAAAAGGTCGGGCGGGAGATGAGAGAAAGCAAGAGACGGTGAGACAGGAAGTTGCATCTCTTCATAAACCCGTCCCTCCTCGGTAAAATGCCGAGCACACAGACGGACTCCTATTCACCTATATCCTTTTTGCTTATTTTTCATAAAAAAAAAAACAAAAAAACAAAATGATCCCCCCAAAATACTAATGGCTCATGAGTTTAAGTTTGGGTCAGGAAGTTCATTGCCTGTCTGGACATCGCAGTCTGTCTGTAAAAGTTGGATTTGTGAAACCGGCACTTCATTTTATTCAGATCGTGAATATTAGTCGTATATATGAATAAAACATATTTTCTTTTCCAGGGTAAGAGAAAGAAGCGGAAGAGAGAGAAACAGTCCCAGGAAGTTGAAGGTATGAAGCACGGCTAAAGCTCTATAGCCAATCTGCACAACGTGAGGCCTCTCGTGCTCTATGATTCAGTGGTAGTAGTGGTGGACATTAGCTTTGAAGTAGAGGAACTTTTATGTTACCCTTAGTTTGAACAGTGATTCTGTGCTGACAGTCCCTCTAATAATAATGCAGAACTAAGTCCCGCTGCTCGTTGCTTCATGGCGGGGCCAATCCTTTACATAAACCTTCCCACCTGCTTGTTTTCCCTCTATCTTCATGCCCTCCACCACTGTCCGTCTACTTTGAGGGCTCTGGCTTGATGGCACCAGAGCATGGGGTAGAGACAGATGGAAAACAAGGTGGGAAGATGTAGTTAAATGTTTGGCCTTGCTGTGATGCACTGAATGTCCACACTTAGTCATCCTGTGCTGACAAAGTCCATTTAAAGAGAACTTTTTCACTAGTTTGAGCAGGTTAAACTGGCCACATCATGGAATAGTGTCTGCAGAGCTGAGTAAAATGTATTTGTTGGGGTGGTTTTTTTTTTTTTCTTTGTGTATTTTTGTCCTTGCAGCCATTGCCTTGTAAAGTCTTTAGATTATAACTTATGATGAGCCCAATTGGGTGTTGCCAAAGAACAAGAACTTATTCCCACACTAGCTTAGAATGGGCTTTCTCTTTTGTGAGACATGTGATAAAAGTCTGCTTTTCTAACTAGTCTTGTTGTAGAGCAATTAGAAGAGCAGAGATTGATTGATTACTTAGCAACCATACTCTCCATACTTTGTAATCACTCACAGCTCTACAGTGACATCAATGAGGAGAGGAGACTGTCTGTCTGTTTCAATCTGTTGTGGGGGCATGTTTTTTCCCCTGCATGATGCTTCCTGCTTGTGATTGGGCAACATCCTGCAGGGGTAGAGGTTCACACCCCCATTCATAAGCAGGTAGTGTCTTGCGGGGGGGGGGAATTGCTTACAACGGGAATTTTCCTGTGTGAAACGTAATCACACACAACTCTGCAGTGACATCAGTGAGGAGAGCAAATGTTGAGCATAGAGGAGTGCGATTACGAACACTTATTTTTCACCTCTCAATAGCCACCATGAATGGTTAGAGGAGGACACAGTATAGAAGAGCTAAGCTTTGTAGCAATACAAACACTTCTAGCAGCTCTCCTGTCACACCGCTGTCAGCTCTGCTGTACTCCACTTCCCCCTACACTGGCTGCCATGAGATGAGTTGGTAATCATTAGAAAAGATTTAGTGATCTCACTGCAGAGTGATTAAAAGTTCTGAGGGTACAGCAGAAATGTGTGATCAGTGAGGAGAGTAGACTGTCTGTCATTATATGGGAACCACCACACTGAAACAGCCATATAGTCTCATAAAATAAACATTTTATTAAATACAAAAATTTATAAAATGCATAAATATAGGGACAATGGTAGGGGGAGAGAGAGAGGGAGGTACATCTGCCCACACACATATCAAGATAAGCCTGAAAAGTAACCTGCTCCTGCAAATAATGTACACTATGTCTAAGAAGATATTTTCACATCATGAGGCCATAGCCATTATAGATAATCAAGACATCAAAGGTAAGTACCATATCAAAATGTGGACATAGTAGCATTATATAGCATAAAACACATAATACTGGGGGATATAATCACATAATACTGGGGGATATAATCAGATAACATCATGTAGCATATAGATGCTATTAAGAGAAAGAGACATAATCCCATAAATATACCAGAGAAAGCCCCCAATATATGCTGTCTTTACCTGAAAGGGAGCAGGGACAGGAGACCGTCAGGCGACCCATTTTTGTAGCTCCGAAACGCGCGTTGGGGTCGCCTGACAGTCTCCTGTCCCTGCTCCCTTTCAGGTAAAGACAGCATATAATGGGGGCTTTCTCTGGTATATTTACGGGATTATGTCTCTTTCTCTTAATAGCATCTATATGCTACATGATGTTATGTGATTATATCCCCCAGTATTATGTGATTATATCCCCCAGTATTATGTGATTATATCCCCCAATATTATGTGTTTTATGCTATATAATGCTACTATGTCCACATTTTGATATGGTACTTACCTTTGATGTCTTGATTATCTATAATGGCTATGGCCTCATGATGTGAAAATATCTTCTTAGACATAGTGTACATTATTTGCAGGAGCAGGTTACTTTTCAGCCTTATCTTGATATGTGTGTGGGCAGATGTACCCAACTCTATCTCTCCCCCCTACCATTGCCCTCTATATTTATGCATTTTATAAATTTTTGTATTTAATAAAACGTTTATTTTATGAGACTATATGGCTGTTTCAGTGTGGTGGTTCCTGTATTGCGTACAGTTAGTCTCCTTATGGTCTAACGTATACATGCATGTCATTAGATGCTGATATTAATCTTTTTTTCTATTAGCACCTCTTATTGCATGTAATATGCTGTCTGCATTCTCCTTCTGCTGTCTGTCATTATATGTCTCATACAGGAGAAAGACTATTCTAAGCTACTGAGGAGTCATATTCTTCCCCTACATGACACTGTCTACTTATCTTTCGTGAAGCTCATGGTGATATCTCTGCAACAGAGGAGAAATTAAAAAAAAAAAAAAAAAAAAAAAATTTTACTGGGCTCTGCAGCCGGTATTCCATAATGTGGCCAGTTTAACATTGTCAAAGTGGTGAAAGGTCCTATTTAATGAGGACAGCCAGTGAACTTTAACCAGATACATAGGTAATATAAGGGCTGTCATGAGCGAAGGAGATTAATATCCTACCATGATGCTACACTTAGTCTTGGGCAGGAATGGCCACTATAAACTTGACTGACCTGTTTCTACATAGGGGTCAAGAACAACACTGACCCTTTTGGTCACCCATGTATTCCCATAGTGATGAGATAATTATTGCTCAGTTACCTGTCTATACAAAGCAGAAGTCTTCTGTGTACAGAATTAGAAGCATGACCTTTGCTAACGTGTATTCGATGTAGTTAGATTTGTCGTTTTGTTTTTTTTAGGTGTATTCGATAAGCGGTTGCTTATTCATAGGACCACCATGACTATATGATCGCTGGGGGTCTGACCTCTTCAACCATCACTAATCCTGAGAATGAAGAGGCTGCAGCACTGTTTTAGGACTGTGTCCTCTTCAGTTTTTCCTCTGCAGAGGGGCAATTTTGATCAAAATGACAGCAAAGGGGGGCATCTGCAGTTCCCTGCACAGCCAGGTGACGTCGGCATTATGAAGGGGGACATGATGCTGTAGGGAGTCCACCACTGTGACCTAGAGGGAACTTGTATGCCATAATGTCAAGTTATCCCTAGGTCGCTGAGCTTCCTATTACTCGTGCTCAATAGGGGTCCTATCTGTCAGACCCAGATTGGTATCTGGGGGTCCCAGTAGCAATTATATCTTAGCCACCTATCAGGAAAAAAAACCTCAAATTTTTCATTCCCATTGTAGTTTCCAAGTGTCTAAGTTGTTCCCCTATTTTGATTTGCAGTTTCTAAACCGAAGAAGGTTTGTATTCAGCATCTTCCTCCAGAGAAGACCTGTGACAGCCCAGCCTCTTCCCATGGCAGCATGTTGGACTCGCCAGCAACTCCTTCGGCTGCTCTCGCATCTCCGGCGGCGCCCGCTGCCACCCACTCAGAACAAGCTCAACCGCTGTCCCTCACCACCAAACCAGAAGCAAGAGCACAGTTATCTCTCAGCCACTCCGCAGCCTTCCTGGCCTCCAAGTCTCCTCCGTCCTCCATCCTGTCCGGGCACTTGTCTTCTGTCGGATCGCCGTTGCTCTCTCGGCCCATCCCACTCACATCCTCCGTATTGTCTCCCCCTGGTGTCTTTCCGTTACCCTTATTGCAGGCACAACCCCTCTCTTTAGTGACCAAATCCAGTGACTGACATGGAAAAAAAATTCTATGGCTGGGATCGTTTCACGTAAAGGACATAAAAGGAGTTGTACTCTGCAGATCGGCACCTACTCTGCACTAGTATATGTATACTGCTTTGCAGATATGGATTTTGCTCTGCACGGATTGGTGTGTGTGTATATATGTGTGTATATATACGCTCTACCAGCGGGGACCACTTTTTTTTTTTTTTTTTTTCCTGCGCTGCGATTCAACTCTTCGGGCACGGACTGTACTCTGTGGATATGGACACCACCATATAATGGTGCAAATATTTCAAGATGTTGGCCGCAGAGGGTGCGCATCACTTGACAAGGCACTTGTCTTCTGCGGAGAGTCGGAGCGCTGTGGTTTACTAAAGGGACACGTTCATCGGGATGTGGGGCCGCTGGGCTCGCGTGTTCTCTTTAGGTGGATTCCAGATTGTACCTCCCCTCCGGCGCGCAGCCACTTATCACATTGTACACGAACCGCATGCATTATTGGTCAATATTTGATCTTGCGGTTTTACGCTTAACTATGGTTTTCTTCTTTTCTTAATTTTTTTTTTTGGTTTTCTTTAATGAAGTAAAAGTGGAAATAGGAAAAAAATCCATGTATATTGTACATACAAATGTGCCCGAGTAGGGGAAATGGGGTGTGCATGTTTCTATTTTGTATGTCCTAAGGAAAAGTTAGGAGGAACAAAAAGTAATTATTGGTCCCCTTTTTTTTAAGCGCTGGTCTAGGGGCAGCAAGCTACTTTTTTTTTTTTTTCTTACCTATCTGGCATTCCCTGGGTTACTATCACCTATACATGTATTTTTCTCTCCCACTTACTGAGGATTTTGTCCCTTTTTTTTTTTTTTTTTCTGTTTTCCTCTCCACCTTTTCTCCATTCCATTCTTCTATACAGTTTTATGTATTTTTTTTTTTTTTATGGAAAAGAAAATTCTTGAAAAATGTGACTTTTTGTAACAAAATAGAAAATATATTGTGTTTTAAAATATAAGGGTTTGTTTGTGTTTTTGGTACAGTGTGCAGAGCTGCGAGCAGTGAATCAAATGTTGGGTTGTGCCCCCTAGTACAGCTTCATGACAAAACCTGTGTTCAGTGGAGACAATTGAAACCAAATAAAAGCACATGAGACTCTGAATCCTCGGTATTTCCACTATTGTGTATGCGTATGATGAAATAAATGTATAAAATGTACACTTTTTTTTTTTTTTTTTTTTGGAGAATCGGAAGCTTGCAGCAGATCCATCTTATTTTAGTACGTGCCGTCAATCTTGTGTATGACCACCACAGATGGATTCTCATCAGATGAAGCCAAATTATCCAATCTGCAGATCCATCAAACGTTTAGTGTATGGCTAGTAAGAAGTGATGTGCTAACATAGTGTATTCAGCGTGTTCGAATAATATGTTAGAGTCCCCGCGGCTTCATGTCTCGCGGCTGTTAGACAGCAAGGATCACCTAACAAACAGGCAATTCCCGCATGTGTTGCGGCTTTCAAACAGTCGTGAGACACACAGCCGCGGGGACCCGAACATATTATTTGAGCACACCGAAACAAAGGTTATCACACAAGCATGGTCTGACAACACCTAATCCGAGCTCGTTCGCTCATTACTACTAGTAATAAATATCAATAGCAACAATGAATGAGCAAATGATCAGCAATAGTAAAATAAAACTATATATACATATATATACAGTACATACCAAAAGTTTGGACACACCTTCTCATTCAACGATTTTTCTGTATTTTCACGACTATGAAAATTGTAGAATCACACTGAAGGCATCAAAACTATGAATTAACACATGTGGAATTATACATTATACTTTACAAAAAAGTGTGAAACAACTGAAAATATGTCTTATATTCTAGGTTCTTCAAAGTAGCCACCTTTTGCTTTGATTACTGCTTTGCACGCAGAAAAGGTGAATGGATGAACTCTACATGGCTGGTTCCCACCGTGAAGCATGGAGGAGGAGGTGTGATGGTGTGGGGGTGCTTTGCTGGTGACACTGTTGGGGATGAGGACCGCCCCAGGAAAGGAAGACCAGGAGTCACCTCTGCTTCTGAGGATAAGTTTATCCGAGTCACCAGCCTCAGAAATCGCAGGTTTACAGCAGCTCAGATTAGAGACCAGGTCAATGCCACACAGAGTTCTAGCAGCAGACACATCTCTACAACAACTGTTAAGAGGAGACTTTGTGCAGCAGACCTTCATTGTAAAATAGCTGCTAGGAAACCACTGCTGTGGACAGGCAACAAGCAGAAGAGACTTGTTTGGGCTAAAGAACACAAGGAATGGACATTAGACCAGTGGAAATCTGTGCTTTGGTTTGATGAGTCCAAATTTGAGATCTTTGGTTCCAACCACCGTGTCTTTGTGCGACGCAGAAAAGGTGAACGGATGGACTCTACATGCCTGGTTCCCACCGTGAAGCATGGAGGAGGAGGTGTGATGGTGTGGGGGTGCTTTGCTGATGACACTGTTGGGGATATATTCAAAATTGAAGGCATACTGAACCAGCATGGCTACCACAGTATCTTGCAGCGGCATGCTATTCCATCCGGTTTGCGTTTAGTTGGACCATCTTTTTTTTTTTTTTCAACCGGACAATGACCCCAAACACACCTCCAGGCTGTGTAAGGGCTATTTGAGCAAGAAGGAGAGTGATGGGCTGCTACGCCAGATGACCTGGCCTCCACAGTCACCAGACCTGAACCAAATCGAGATGGTTTGGGGTGAGCTGGACCGCAGAGTGAAGGCAAAAGGGCCAACAAGAGCTAAGCATCTCTGGGAACGCCTTCTAGATTGTTGGAAGACCATTTCCGGTGACTACCTCTTGAAGCTCATCAAGAGAATGCCAAGAGTATGCAAAGCAGTAATCAAAGCAAAAGGTGGCTACTTTGAAACAACTGAAAATATGTCTTATATTCTAGGTTCTTCACACTTTTTTGTTAAGTATATAATTCCACATGTGTTAATTTATAGTTTTGATGCCTTCAGTGTAAATGTACAATTTTCATAGTCATGAAAATACAGAAAAATCTTTGAATGAGGTGTGTCTAAACTTTTGGTGTGTGTGTGTAAGTACAAGTGCAATGGGTCATAAAACCAGAAAACTAAAGAACAGATATATGGTGCTGAAAGTTTCAAGTTTTTTTTATTTGTACATTCCAAGAGCCATAACTCTTATTTTTCTGCCTGACGTTCTATCAGGGCTTGTACCATTTAATGTATGTGACGCATGCTCCCACGTACTGTAGATGCACAGTCACAAGTCACTATTGACAGGAGCATCTACTTCATTTCTAACCTTAGCCTTTGCAGGCGGAGGGCAGCACTTACAGGGGGTTCATTTCCTAAACTTGTTCCATACCCTTCCTGAGTACACGTTTGTTACATGTACAGTCATGGCCAAAAGTTTTGAGAATGACACAAATATTATATTTTCACATGATCTGCTGCCCTCTGGCTTTTATGTGTGTGTTTGACAGATGTTTTTATCACAGACAGAAATATAATAATTGCAAACATATGAGTAACAAAAGCTTATATTGACAGTTAGAATGAGTTAATGCAGCAAGTCAATATTTGCAGTGTTGACCCTTCTTTTCAGGACCTCTGCGATTCTCCCTGGCATGCTCTCAATCAACTTCTGGACCAAATCCTGACTGATAGCAGTCCATTCTTGCACAATCAATGCTTTCATTTTGTCAGAATTTTTAGGTTTTTGTTTGTCCACCCATCTCTTGATGATTGACCACAAGTTCTCAATGGGATTAAGATCTGGGGAATTTCCAGGCCATAGACCCAAAATCTCTGTTTTGTTCCCTGAGCCATTTAGTTATCACCTTTGCTTTATGGCAAGGTGCTCCATCATGCTGGAAAAGGCATTGTTGATCGCCAAACTGCTCTTGGAGGGTTGGGAGAAGTTGCTCTTGGAGGACATTCTGGTACCATTCTTTATTCATGGCAGTGTTTTTAGGCAAGACTGTGAGAGAGCCGATTCCCTTGGCTGAGAAGCAACCCCACACATGAATGGTTTCAGGATGCTTAACAGTTGGCATGAGACAAGACTGTTGGTAGCGCTCACCTTGTCTTCTCCGAATGAGGCGTTTTCCTGATGTCCCAAACAATCGAAAAGGGGATTCATCAGAGAAAATAACTTTACCCCAAGTCCTCAGCAGTCCACTGCCTGTACCTTTTGCAGTCTGTCCATGATGTTTTTTCTGGCGAGAAGTGGCTTCTTTGCTGCCCTCCTTGAGACCAGGCCTTGCTCCAAGAGTCTCCGCCTCACAGTGCGTGCAGATGCACTCACACCTGCCTGCTGCCATTCCTGAGCAAGCTCTGCACTGCTGGTAGCCCGATCCCGCAGCTGAAACACTTTTAAGAGACGGTCCTGGCGCTTGCTGGTCTTTCTTGGGCACCCTGGAGCCTTTTTGGCAACAATGGAACCTCTCTCCTTGAAGTTCTTGATGATGCGATAGATTGTTGACTGAGGTGCAATCTTTCTAGCTGCGATACTCTTCCCTGTTAGGCCATTTTTGTGCATTGCAATGATGACTGCACGTGTTTCTTTAGAGATAACCATGGTTAACAGAAGAGAAACAATGATGCCAAGCACCAGCCTCCTTTTAAAGTGTCCAGTGGTGTCATTCTTACTTAATCATGACAGATTGATCTCCAGCCATGTCCTCCTCAACACCCACACCTGTGTTAATGGAGCAATCACTGAAAAGAGGTTAGCTGGTCCTTTTAAGGCAGGGCTGCAATGATGTTGAAATGTGTTTTGGGGGATAAAGTTCATTTTCTAGCCAAATATTGACTTTGCAAGTAATTGCTGTTAAGCTGATCACTCTTTATAACATTCTGGAGTATATGCAAATTGCCATTAGAAAAAGTGAAGCAGTAGACTTTGTAAAAATTAATATTTGTGTCATTCTCAAAACTTTTGGCCATGACTATACAGTGGGTACGGAAAGTATTCAAACCTCTTAAAATTTTTCACTTTTTTTAATTTACCAAATGGCTGCAATGAAACAAAGTTCTTTTTTTTTTTCTCATTAATGTACACTTTGCACCCCATCTTGACTGAAAAAAATGTATAAATTGTTGCAAATTTATTCAAGAAAAACTGAAATAGCACATGGTCATAAGTATTCAGACCCTTTGCTCAGTATTGAGTAGAAGCACCCTTTTGAGTCGTCTTGGGAATGATGCAGCAAGTTTTCCACACCTGGATTTGGGGATCCTCTGCCATTCTTCCTTGCAGATCCTCTCCAGTTCCATCAGGTTGGATGGTGAACGTTGGTGGACAGCCATTTTTCAGGTCTCTCCAGAGATGCTCAATCGGGTTTAGGTCAGGGCTTTGGCTGGGCCACTCAAGAATGGTCACAGAGTTGTTCTGAAGACACTCCTTTGTTATTTTAGCTGTGTGCTTAGGGTCATTGTCTTGTTGGAATGTGAACCTTTGTCAAAGTCTGAGGTCCCGAGCACTCTGGAAAAGGTTTTCATCCAGGATATCTCTGTACTTGGCCGCATTCATGTTTCCTTCAATTACAGCCAGTTGTCCTGTCCCTGCAGCTGAAAAACTCCCCCATAGATGATTGTGATTGTATTGGGCAGGTGATGAATGTCTTGCACTGAGGAGAGGCTTCCGTTGGGCCACTCTGCCATAAAGGCCCGACTGGTGGATGGCTGCAGTAATAGTTGACTTTGTGGAATTTTCTCCCATCTCCCTACTGCATCTGTAGAGCTCAGCCACAGTGATCTTGGAGTTCTTATTTACCTCTCACCAAGGCTCTTCTCCCGCGATTGCTCAGTTTGGCTGGACGGCCAGGTCTAGGAAGACTTCTGGTGGTCGCAATTCTTTTGGAACCTTGGCCAAATCTGTGCCTTGCCACAATTCTGTCTCTGAGCTCTTTGGCCAGTTCTTTTGACATCATGATTCACATTTGGTCTGACATGCACTGTGAGGAGGTGTGGGGGTGCTTTGCTGATGACACTGTTGGGGATTTATTCAAAATTGAAGGCATACTGAACCAGCATAATGCTGAAGTACATGGAGCTATATGTAGACAGTTCGATTCAAGTACTTGTAGTCATAGTTGTTAGGGTAAATGATCTGCTGACACTGCCTCTGCAGCTTCGTCAGGAGATCTACTAGTAAACGTATTTGTGGATTTTCTGCAGCATTTCTGCATCAAAATCTCCACATTACATGTGGATTTTTTTATTTTTTGAAAATTTTGCCGAGACTGCAGTTCATACAGCACAAAGAATTGACATTCTGCTGGTCAACTTATGTGCAGAGAAGTTGTGCAATATGTAGATGACACTTTATCAAAAAATTGATTAACTTTGCTGTTAGTTTATTGGAGGTCTGCATGGAAAACCTGTGTCCTTAGGCCACATTCACACGGGTGGGTGTTCTCGGATGGATTACTCCAGTTAGGGTACATTTTAAGATATGGCATAACTTACTGATCAGTTGGTGGTCTGACACATGTGATCTTGACCCACTCCCAAAAATCTGATGGAGAAACAGCCTTCCGTTCATTCTGTGCAGCATCCGATAAGCACACATTGATTTTAAACTGGTCTGTACCATGTTAAAAAAAAAAAATAATTCTTGTGTTATGAACCCTGATCTGTGAAGCTGCAATTTTCCCCCATCAATTAGTAAGTCAAGGGATATTCTACCAATATAATAAACCCTGAATTTCAAAATCCTTTAGGGTGATATCGCCTATAGTTAGGTTTACTTTGCTCCAACAATGAGCGCTGCATGACAAATATCAATCTTTATTGTAGCCGACATGCCATATACTTTGGGCATGGAATAAACCCTTTATTTATTTTGCTCACATTACAAAGAATTGCTGTATTTTGTGTTTTAGAATTTTCCCCCTCCCCCTACATTATGATTTGCCACCCAGTTGATTTAAAAGGCTTGCACCCAAATCTGGTGCCTTTAGTGCTGCTCCATATACATTTGTTTAGTTTCTCTTCCTCGTGAGAAATAATCCGTGCCTCCTTTTTAAAACTTCTTGGGTGTTGGCAAATTTAAAAAAAAAAAGTGTTTTTAAAATACATAGGAGGTGCTGTCCCTGGCGTGTTCTTCAGGATTGACTTACTAAGGTTCTCTAGTTACAACAACTGATGCATGAGGCCATTGTCTGTGATAACGGAAAGCTTCGCTGGGACTCGGGCTTTGAAATCTCAGGCTACTGAGAATGGTATTAAATTCTATAGTGTTCGTCATAGACGTTATTGCCAGCAACACCCTGGATCTTCAGGTATTCTGGAAGTACTAAGTTGGTTGATCACAACTTGAATACAACTTTGTCGATCAATAGATTTGATTTGTAAGTAGAGTTGAGCGATACTTTCCGATATCCAAAAGTATCGGAATGGTATCGCCGATACCATTAAAATATCGGCGATACCCGATACCGGAAATCCAATGTAAGTCTATGGGAACAAAATATCGTAACTAAAAAAACCTCTTTCTTTCCTTGTAAACACTAAATATACACACATAGAATAATATATATATATATATATATATTATATGTAATTTTACAGTCATGTACTTATATATATACAATATTTATAGTTTATACACTTCTACATAGTAAAATAGCCTCTGATTCAATTGCCGGGTAAAGTCGGCTTTTGTGAAAAGACAGAAGCACCCGACATGAAATGACACTTGATTTACATAGAGTTAACCATGTCTTTTCATGTAGTTTGATATCTGATTTGCACAAACAATTACATGAGTGTAAGTGTGCAAAATTTCACACCTGTAGGGGTTAATTAAAGGTGTAAATTCGTTGTAAAAAAAACGGACTTTTTTGCTACGAATTTACACCTTTAATTAACCCCTACAGGTGTGAAATTTTGCACACTTACACTCATGTAATTGTTTGTGCAAATCAGATATCAAACTACATGAAAAGACATGGTTAACTCTATGTAAACCAAGTGTCATTTCATGTCGGGTTCTGCATTTTCACAAAAGCCGGCAATTGAATTAGCGGCTATTATACTATGTAGAAGTGTATGAACTATAAACATAATATATATATATATATATATATTATATATATATATATGTGTGTCACAAATTCAATGACATGTGTATATATATGTATATATGAGGTGTAAAATTGCTGAAAAAAAATGCGTGGGCTCCCGCCCTATTTTCGCAACCAGACAGACAAAGCCAGTGAGTGGGGGCAGATAATAATAGCCCAGAGAGGGACCATTATTTTTGGCCCCCCCCGCTACTAACATCTGCCCCCAGACACCCCAGAAAGGGCAAATCTCTAATTAGATTTGCCCTTTCTGGCACTTTGCCCGTCTATTCCCATTGCCCTGTAGCGGTGGCGAATGGGTTAATAAGGGGTTAAAATGACCTTGCAATTGAAAGGTCACTTTAAGCCAGGTTAATAATTGAGAGCTGTCAATTAGACAACTATCAATTATTAATCCTATTGTATGAAAGAAAAATCAAACACACACACTTTAATAAAGAAGTTTAATGAAATAATCACACAGTTTTTGACCATATTTTATTTACCTGCTAAAACCATTTCCTGTAATAAAAATAAAATAATAAAGCAAAATTATTCTTACCTATCCCATGCACAGTCAGGTCCCACGGTGTAATCCTTCAGAAAGGGTTAATGTTTACTGCAGGGACCGCAGCTAATGCTGCAGCCTCACAGTAAACCCCCAAATGAATGAGTTCCTCTCCTGGCTCAAAGGAGAGGAAGTGGAAAGCTTAATTGATTGCTTTCCACTTTCACTTCAGGTCAGCCAGGGACACAATCAGTGACGTCAGAGGGAACTGGTTAACAAAAATAGGGGATCCCCTCGAAAAAAATTGGCGTGGGGTCCCCCCTATTTTTGTTAACCAGCCAGATGAAGCAGACCGCTGAGGCCTGGATTTTCAGGCTGTTAAGGAGCCAAGATCCATGGACCTTGCCAGCCTGATAATACCAGGCCTCAGCAGTCTGCATATCTTGGCTGATTAACAAAAATAGGGGATCCCCTCGAAAAAAATTGGCGTGGGGTCCCCCCTATTTTTGTTAACCAGCCAGATGAAGCAGACCGCTGAGGCCTGGATTTTCAGGCTGTTAAGGAGTCAAGATCCATGGACCTTGCCAGCCTGATAATACCAGGCCA
The DNA here is from genome assembly GCA_033576555.1 of Oophaga sylvatica. Taxonomy (NCBI): domain Eukaryota; kingdom Metazoa; phylum Chordata; class Amphibia; order Anura; family Dendrobatidae; genus Oophaga; species Oophaga sylvatica. The sequence continues at coordinate 512,032,025 of JARQOD010000004.1, forward strand.
CAGCAGTCTGCATATCTTGGCTGATTAACAAAAATAGGGGATCCCCTCGAAAAAAATTGGCGTGGGGTCCCCCCTATTTTTGTTAACCAGCCAGATGAAGCAGACCGCTGAGGCCTGGTTTTTCAGGCTGGTAAGGATCCAATATCCATGGACCTTGCAAGCCTGATAATACCAGGCCACAGCAGTCTGCTTAGCTTGGCTGGTTAACAAAAATAGGGGATCCCCTCGAAAAAAAAACGGCGTGGGGATCCCCCCTATTTTTGTTAACCAGCCAAGTAAAATGCAGACTGCTGCGGCCTGGTATTAAAAGACTGTCAAGGCCCATGGATTTTGGCCCTCAACAGCCTGATAATACGAGGCTACAGCAGCCCCACATTTGGCGCATCAAAAGATGTGCCAATTGTGGCACTTTACCCGGCTCTTCCCACTTGCCCTGTAGCGGTGGCAAGCGGGGTAATAAGGGGTTAATGTCACCGTTGATTGCACGGTGACAATAAGCCCGGTTAATAATGGAGAGGCGTCAATAAGACACCGATCCATTATTAATCCCAAAGTTTTTAAATGTTTAAAAAAAAGACACAGCAAGAAAAAAGTCTTTTAATGAAATAAAAGAGACAACACAGTTTTCTTTTATTTTATTACTCTCTCATTCCTGCGACGCCATCGATCTCCTGAAAAAAAACAAACCAACAATATACCACCTGTCCGACGCAGTCCATAGTAACGAGTGTCCCACGACGATCCAGCTCTGCTACATCGGAATGCCAGGCAGAGCCTGACATCCCGGCGCAGCACAGCTGATTACCTGCTTCTCCGGCGGTGACGTCATCGGACTGCTTTACGGCCGCGATTACCCAGCAGTCACTGCAGTTATCGCGAGAAACTGCATGTGACCGCCAGGGAGAAGAGGATGGCGGCCATCAAGCAGTCCGGGATGTGACCGCCGGAGATCTTCTGCCGGGTAAGTGCCGCTGACTCCTGACAGACCCGACCGACGGACAGTGACAGTGACATTCCGATTCCGGTATCCGATATGACGAAAATATCGGAACTCGGAATCGGAATTCCGATACAGCCAATATCGGCCGATACCCGATATTTGCAGTATCGGAATGCTCAACCCTATTTGTAAGTACTCGGTGGTCCTACGAATGACAAAGGCCTCAGGTTATAAGGTTCTCAAGATACAATAGTTTCTCTTGGGTCATTGTGATTTGAAACCACATTTTAATATACAATGCCCAAAATTTAGGGCGTAAGTGGTTCTAATCTGCAGCCGGACACCCGCTACGTGGTCATTTCACTGCTAAAACGCCCATATTACTGCAGTGTTTCCTCCGATTGGCTTTCTGGTGGCTACAAACCTTCTTTTTCCTCTATTACCCATGACAGCACCATGGAGAGAGAGGATCCGCCCTTCAAGGACAGGAAACCTACAGATAAAAGGGCGGTACCTCTCCTCTGCCCCCAGTTGGTTTCCTGTCGCTGACAGGTGACCTACAGGATTGCGGTACCTGACAAAATGTAGACGGAGATCCGGGGCTGACCTGTCCGGATCCTGGCAGCGGGGAGGCCCCTGTCCGAAGCCGCCAAGGCTGGGACCGATGGGTCTGCAGGGGGAGGACAGAGCCACTGCTTTGGATAGGAGGCTGGGGCTTGTGGGGACCCGGGGCAGGCGCGTGGTGCAGCGCCGAAGTATTATGAGGTGGACCAAGATGGCCACTGCCCTGAAATAGGAGACGCCTTCTAGGTCCCTGAGTCAGCGCGTGCGCGCTCCCCGGTTAAGAGTGGTGCAGGATGGGAGGAAGTGACATCACACACCGGGAAATTTAAAAACGGGTATTAGAAAAGCGTCCTGTGCATAATGGAGGATAGCGAGCAGCAGCATCACCACCGACAGAAGGACCGGGACAACAGAGACACCCGGTCCAGTAGTCACTCCACGCAGCACAGCAGATCAGCTGCAAAGAGCAAGTCACCATCCTTGGATCATCCTTTACAGGATTCGATTCCACCTCCCGAACCGGTACCTGCGACCGCATCCATCTGGTGAGTGACCTTCGAGAATGTTCACCATTGTAATTGGCTTCTTTTCCCTTATTAGGGAAAGAAGGGGAAAAAGAACAGGGAATGCCCCAATTGTAACAGAGCCTTACCATAATCATGGGATAAGAAGCTCTGTGAATCTTGTATACAAGAAGTACTCTGCGAGGAAACCTCGGATTTCTCCTCTGATCTTAGAGCTGTAATTAGATCAGAAGTTCAGAGTGCCCTTACATCTCTAAAACAGGAAAAAGGAAAAAATGACACCTTAGTAGGTTCCCAATCAGATCCCTCTACATCTAGAGAAGTTAACTCAGATACATCGGACTCTTTCTCCGCAGACGAGGAAACGGGGGGGAGGGGGGGAGGCGTCATTGTTTTCCCCTAGACGAGGGAGACACATTAGTGAAGGCTGTGAGATCTACCATGGGAGTGTCAGAACCTTGTCCTGATAGGTCGGTTCAGGACATAATGTTCGGGGGACTGGGCCAAAGAAACGCACGGTGTTTCCACTAAATGAAAATGTACAGGGCCTGATCAAAAAAGAATGGGAGAAGCCGGACAAGAAGAACTACACGGTCCCTTCCCTTAAAAGGAAATATCCCTTCGACCTGGAGGCGTCCACATCCGGGGACAAGGCCCCGAAACTGGACCAAAGCCTCAAAAAAGTTTGCCCTCCCCTTTGAAGATATGGCTACACTTAAGGACCCCTTAGATAAAAAAAAAAGCTGACACTTTTCTCAAGGGGACCTGGGAATCAGCAGGGGGAAACCTTAGACCAGCCATAGCGGCAACATGTACCTCCAGAACCCTACTGATATGGGTGGATCAACTCAAGAAACAACTGAGGGAGGGAACACCTAGAGATAAGATTCTAGAATCTATCCAAGTGATAAAGGGAGCTGCAGCCTTCTTGGCGGACTCGTCTGCTGACTTAGTCCGCTTAACGAAAGTGGCAGCCCTCTCGAACGCAGCCCGAAGAGCATTATGGCTCAAATGCTGGCCAGGGGACTTACAAACTAAAATTAAATTATGCTCAATCCCATGCAAGGGAAAATTCTTATTCAGGGAGACACTGGATGATATCCTCCAGAAGGCAGGGGATAAGAAAAAGGGCTTTCCGAACCTGGGGGCTGTGGCGTTTAAACGGTCCTTTGGGAACAAAAAGTTTTTTTCGTAAAAGGCCATCGAGGGAACAGAACAGATGGGATGAGGGGAGAAAGAGGAATAGAGGGTTCCTCTTCGGCAGTTCTTCCCGGGACAAGAAATCAGCAAAGTGACAGTTCACCCGAGGTGGGGGGAAGATTAACCTTTTTCCTTCCGGCATAGGGAAAAATCTCGAACAGCCCTTGGATATTGAATCTAATCGAGTCAGGCCTGAGGATAGACTTTCTCTCTCTCCCACCTCAAAAATATGTGATAACCCCACTAAGATCCTAAATCTAGTAAAAAAAAAAAGCAGTCCTTCAGGAGGTTCCCCCATCAGGAAATGGGTATAGGGTTCACTCTCTGCTTTTTCTAGTGTCCAAGCCGGATGGCACATATCGAACAATTATAAATTTACGGAAACTAAATGGATATGTCAAAAATTCAAAATGGAATCAATGAAATCCACCATCAAAATCCTGTTCCCGAACTGTTTCATGACTCTACTAGATCTCGGCGACAAATACTATCACGTCCCCATTCACAAAGACTCCCGGAAATTCCTCAGACTAGCCGTTTCCATGGATGGGGAAATAAGGGAATTCCAATACAGAGCCCTGCCCTTCAGAATATCTATAGCCCCCCGCGTCTTCACAAAATTAGTAACAGAAATGATGGCTCACCTAAGGGAGCAGGACATCCTAATAATCCCATACTTGGACGATTTTTTAATAGTAAGCGACTCGGCCTAAAACTGCAAGGAACAGAGGGACAGAGTGATGGACACTCTACATGACCTCTGCTGGCTTCTAAACCTGAAAAAATCAAGGCTGGAGCCCAGCAAAGTGCAGTTCTTAGGCCTCACGTTGGACTCAAACTATCAAGAATGCTGCCTCCCAAGCCACAAAAAACAAAAGAATTACGCAGATAGTGTTAAAAGCCATACGGAACACCTCCATGACTCTAAGAAAAGCGATGTCACTGCTGAGTTCCCTTTCCGCCTGCTTACTGGCAGTCCTGTGGGTGCAACTACAGTTAGGTCCATAAATATTTGGACAGAGACAACATTTATCTAATTTTGGTTCTAGACATTACCACAATGAATTTGAAACAAAACAAATCAGATGCAGTTGAAGTTCAGACTTTCAGCTTTCATTTGAGGGTATCCACATTAAAATTGGATGAAGGGTTTAGGAGTTTCAGCTCCTTAACATGTGCCACCCTGTTTTTAAAGGGACCAAAAGTAATTGGACAAATGACTCCAAGGCTATTTCATGGACAGGTGTGGGCAATCCCTTTGTTATGTCATTCTCAATTAAGCACATGAAAGGGCCGGAGTTGATTTGAGGTGTGGTGTTTGCATTTGGAAGGTTTTGCTGTGAAGGAAACATGTGGTCACAGGAGCTCTCCATGCAGGTGAAACAAGCCATCCTTAAGCTGCAAGAACAGAAAAAAACCATCCAAGAAATTGCTACAACATTAGAAGTGGCAAAATCTACAATTTGGTACATCCTGAGAAAGAAAGAAAGCACTGGTGAACTCATCAATCCAAAAGACCTGGGAGCCCACGGAAGACAACAGTGGTGGATGATCGCCGCATACTTTCTTTGGTGAAGAAGAACCCGTTCACAACATCAACTGAAGTCCAGAACACTCTCAGTGAAGTAGGTGTATCTGTTTCTAAGTCAACAGTAAAGAGAAGACTCCATGAAAGTAAATACAAAGGGTTCACATCTATATGCAAACCATTCATCAATTCCAAAAATAGACAGGCCAGAGTTAAATTTGCTGAAAAACACCTCCAGAAGCCAGCTCAGTTCTGGAAAAGTATTCTATGGACAGATGAGACAAAGATCAACCTGTACCAGAATGATGGGAAGCCAAAAGTTTGGAGAAGAAAGGGAACGGCTCATGATCCAAGGCACACCACATCCTCTGTAAAACATGGTGGAGGCAACGTGATGGCATGGCCATGCATGGCTTTCAATGGCACTGGGTCACTTGTGTTTATTGATGACATAACAGCAGACAAGAGTAGCCGGATGAATTCTGAAGTGTACCGGGATATACTTTCAGCCCAGATTCAGCCAAATGCTGCAAACTTGATTGGACGGCGCTTCATAGTACAGATGGATAATGACCCCAAGCATACAGCCAAAGCTACACAGGAGTTCATGAGTGCAAAAAAGTGGAACATTCTTCAATGGCCAAGTCAATCACCAGATCTTAACCCAATTGAGCATGCATTTCACTTGCTCAAATCCAGACTTAAAAGGGAAAGACCCACAAACAAGCAAGACCTGAAGGCTGCGGCTGTAAAGGCCTGGCAAAGCATTAAGAAGGAGGAAACCCAGCGTTTGGTGATGTCCATGGGTTCCAGACTTAAGGCAGTGATTGCCTCCAAAGGATTCGCCACAAAATTTTGAAAATAAAAATATTTTGTTTGGGTTATGTTTATTTGTCCAATTACTTTTGACCTCCTAAAATGTGGAGTGTTTGTAAAGAAATGTGTACAATTCCTACATTTTCTAACACATATTTTTGTTCAACCCTTCAAATTAAACGTTACAATCTGCACTTGAATTCTGTTGTAGAGGTTTCATTTCAAATCCAATGTGGTGGCATGCAGAGCCCAACTCGCGAAAATTGTGTCACTGTCCAAATATTTCTGGCCCTGACTGTACATACAAGGGATCTCCAAAGGGATATATTAGCAAACCAGTTGGCATTAAGGGGTCACTTAGAGGGTCACCTAACCCAAGATTCGAGAACTATTCATTCCCTAGCCTGGTGGAGGAATGCCGACAACCTATCCAAGGGGATCCATTGACTAACAAAAATATACGCATAATCACCATGGATGCCAGTCCCATGGGATGGGGAGCACACATGGACAGCAGGGTTGCTCAGGGGGAATGGAGGGGTCAGGTCAGGAACTAGAGGCCTCCTCAGATGAGAAAGATCTTTGGGCAGTAGGTTATGCACTATCACGCTTTCTACCTTCGATAAGGGGTCATCAAGTCCGCATATTCTTGGACAACCAAGTGACGGTGGTCTATATAAACCATAAGGGGGGAACCAGGTCCTGAGCCCTAATGAATACCTCCTCCAAAATCCTCAGCCTGGCAGAGGAAAATCTGCTATCCCTCTCCGCATTACACATTCGGGGAACAGAGAACCAAAAAGCAGACTTTCTGAGCCACACTCAATTGAGGCAGGGCGAGTGGGTCCTAAATCAGTCCCTTTTTTCGGCAGATTGTAAAGATGTCGGGATCCCCAGACATAGATCTGTTCAACGATTTCAAAAACAAAAAGGTGGAAGCATTCTGTTCTCTAGACCCCAGGGGGAATCCTCAAGCCCTGGACGCCTTTATGCTCCCATGGACTCAAACCTGACATATGTCTTACCCCTGATTATCCTCATTTCAGCAGTCATAAGGAAAATCAGGAAGGACAAAACGAGAATGATATTAATAGCCCCTTTCTGGCCAAAAATAACCTGGTTCTCCTGGCTGAGGATGCTATCGATCACCGACCCTTGGATCCTACCGGACCTCCCAGACCTATTATCTCAGGGACCGGTATCGCACCATCGGACAGTGAACCTCCATTTAACAGCATGGAATTTGAAAGGGCACTGCTGAGGGGAAGTGGGTTTTCAGAGAGCCTAATTACTACACTAATAAAACGTAGGAAACGGATCACGACAAAGACTTATGGGAAAACCTAGAAGAAATTCTTGTCCACCTCTGGGGTAAGAGTCCAGGATGGAGTTCTGGTTACTAAAATTCTCAAATTTTTACAGAAGGGCCTAGAACAAGGTTTAGCAGTCAGTGCATTAAAAGTACAGATAGCGACTTTAGGTGCTCTATATAACCACGATATGGCAGGTAACCCATGGATAGCATGATTCATTAAAGTTGCAGCTAGATCTAGGCCGATAATTAGTCGAAAATTACCTTTGTGGGATCTGAATCTGGTACTATCTGCACTAACAGGTTCCCCGTTCGATCCTAGTGAGTCAGCCCCTTTAAAAATTTTATCGTTAAAAACTGTTTTACTGGTAGCACTAACATCGGCTTGTAGGGTGAGCGATATTCAGGCTCTATCTGCAGTACCACCATTTACAAAAATTTTGGAAGATAATGATATCATAAAGCCTGACCTGGCCTGCTTACCTTTAGTAGCATCGTAATTCCATAGGTTCCAAGAAGTAGTTCTTCCTTTCTTCTGCCCAAATCCTAGGAATAGGGGAGAAGTGAGGTTTCACACCCTAGGCGTAAAGAGATGCCTAGTTCAATACTTAGAGGCCACCAAGGGGTGTAGGAAGGAAGGTCCTCTCTTTGTGTGTTTCCAGGGGCCTAGGAAGGTACTCAAAGCATCCAAGAGAACCCTGCAAGGTGGATAAGGGATGCGATTGCCCTGGCCTATTCTTCCAGCGGGAACAGAGGTGTATCTAAGCTTTCTGGCACCCGGGGCAAGAATTCGGTTTGGCACCCGCCCCCCCCAAGCACACATGCGATTTGCACACTTAGTCATGTACCGATGAGCTGCTCTCCCTAATGCTCTAAATGTTCAGTGAAAAATTTGAGAGAAGCAGGAAGAGAAGCTCGTTGTCACAGGACCATAAGTATGAAAATGGCATGAGTGACGTGTCCATGTGATGACTGCTGGAACCTGCAGAACTGAATCCTGACATTGCAGCTTCTGAATTCTCACAACGAATGCACTGCAGACTTTTAGGATTCTCCCTTACCGGTGGCAAGAGTACACGGTCATGTCAGCACAAGCATGTGATTTATATACTTCTGGCCACATTCCGACTAGACGTGCCCGGCCTCGCTCCATTCATTTTCATTGAGTGAAGCCACAAGTCTAGTCAGCATGTAGCCGTATGTATGTAAATTACCTGCACGAGAGAATCCTAAGAGTGTGCAGTGAGCACTGAGAGAATTCTGAAATTGACTAATTCTCATGTCTTTATTTGTTAGGAACATTAAAGGGGTTGTCCAGGTTTGTGCTGAGTCTGCAGTCATTCTATGTGACTGCAGACTCAGCACAGACCTGACAACCCCTTTAATGCTCCTAACAAATAAAGACATGAGAATTAGTCAATTTCACAAATAATATTTACATCCAGGTACCTCATAGATGACGTCGTCTCTGGCGTCGTTCTCCTTTTCTTCATCTTGTCCAGATCCTATGATGAGTTTTCTCATCCACAGCCGTCTCTGCAGACCTCCATCTTCTCCGCTCTTCTGCACCAACTCTCCACACGATGCCCTTAAAGACAGAAGAGTCATTATAATGCTCCTGAATAAAAATATCTGCAATATACTGTCGCCTCACACTATTCCCTCCCTCCTCACACTGTCTCCTCTCACATCCCCCCTGTTCAGCATACTGTCTCCTCATAGATTTACCCCTTCACTCTCTATACTGTCTGCTCATACATACCCGACTCCCCATTCTGTGTCTGCACACATCCCATCACCCTCACTCCCCATACTGTGTCCACATACATTCACCCGTTCGCTCCCCATACTGTCTGCAACCTTCCCCATACTGTTTCCTCATACATGCTCTCATACATACATACTCTTCAGTACCCTCAAATCCCCCCACACATATTAAATGCCCCTATCCCCACTCCAAATCCCCCACACACATTAAGTACCCCCCATCCCTACTCCAAATCCCCCCACACACATTAAGTACCCCCCATCCCCACTCCAAATCCCCCCATACATAAAAGAACCCCCCATCCCCACTCCAAATCCCCCCACACATAAAAGAACCCCCCATCCCCACTCCAAATCCCCCCACATAAAACAACCCCCCATCCCCACTCCAAATCCCCCCACATAAAATAACCCCCCATCCCCACTCCAAATCCCCCCACACATAAAAGAACCCCCCATCCCCACTCCAAATCCCCCCCACATATAAAAGAACCCCCCATCCCCACTCCAAATCCCCCACACACATTAAGTACCCCCCATCCCCACTCCAAATCCCCCCACACATAAAATAACCCCCATCCCCACTCCAAATCCCCCCCACATAAAATAGCCCCCCATCCCCACTCCAAATCCCCCCATATAAAATAGCCCCCCATCCCCACTCCAAATCCCCCCACTCATAAAAGAACCCCACATCCCCACTCCAAATCCCCCCCACATAAAATAACCCCCACAACATCTCCAAATCCCCTCACACATAAAGTAACCCCCCATCCCCACTCTAAATTCACCCACCATACACACACACTCACACAGTATGTCCCCCATTTATCTTTGGTGGTATCTTCAGCTCCATAGTGGAGGCCACTCACCACCATTCTTCACCCTTCTGGGCACCGACGACGAGTGACGTCAGCAGCGTGGTCACATGACCTGATCACGCTACAGACATCGCTCTGACCCGGCGGTCAGAGCTTCAGTTGTACTGGCGTCTGTATAGACGCCAGTACAATTGATCCCTGGGAGTCTGCACGCTGCAGCTTCTCTGCGCCGGCTGTCACCTTGACAGCCGGCACAGGGAACCGCCGACTCCCAGGCCGGGGGCAGCAGAACGCAGCTGCGGGGGAGACACTGCGGACCGACTGCGGCGGCCCGACTGCGCCCCCCTGCCGGCTGCGCCCGGGGCACATGCCCCGGCTGCCCCCCCCGGATACGCCCCTGAGCGGGAATACCATGCCGGAAGCGTTGAGAGCCCATTGTACAAAAGCAATGGTGACCTCATGGGCTGAGAGATCTGAGGTTTCAATAGAACAGATCTGTAAGGCAGCCACCTGGTCATCACCTTCAACCTTTTTTAGACACTATCGATTAGATCTAGCCTCTGCATCTGACTTGACCTTAGGGAAAAGGTTTCTTCAGGCTGTGGTCCCTCCCTAAGCTACGAGTCTCTGTAATTCTCTCCGTGGTGCTGTCATCGGGAATAGAGAAAAACGTACTTACCGATAGCGGTATTTCTCAGAGCCCATGACAGCACCCGCTTATTCTCCCCATCACGTGAGAGTTGAGCACATTTTACGGTTCGTAGAATGTTTTCGTATAGGCGGTGTTCTTTGATAATAAGCAATATTATAATGTTATATATTTCTGTTGTTTAACTAACCTGGAGACCCTCTAATGCTCTGTAACCAACTGGGGGCGGAGGAGAGGTACCGCCCTTTTATCTGTAAGTTTCCTGTCCCTGAAGGGCGGATCTCCTCTCTCTGTGGTGCTGTCATGGGCTCTGAGAAATACCGTTATCGGTAATTAACTACGTTTTTCTGGTTCCCTGTGGCACTTATGAATAGTGATGAGTGAACATGCTCGGATAAGGTGCTATATGAGCATGCTCGAGTGCTAACCAAGTGTCTTTAGCATGTTCGAATAATATTTTAGCGTCCCCACGGATGTTTGACAGCCGCAACACATGCAGGGATTGCCTGTTTGTTAGACAATCCCTTCAAGTGCTGCTGCTGTTTAAACAGCCGCAGGTACTGGAACATATTATTCGAGCACGCCGAAGACACTCGGTTAGCACTCGAGCATGCTCGCTTATCTCTAGTAATTAATTATTTCTGATTTTTGTGACTTGTTATATTATAATTTGCATGACTATTAAACTAAAATATTGCATGATGGGATTAAAAGAAAATGTACTGGAGTACAATAATGGAAAAACAGCTTTTTAAAAAGTCACAAACGATGAATTTTAGGCTAAAACATCTGGAATTGACTAATCATACTCATATTGACGAACAAAAAACAGAAAAGTGGCAAAGAGAGTATTAAAGTGCAAAATGGTTAACAAGTTAGGAAGGAAAAAAAAATCTGTTTAAAAAAAAATAAATAAATTCAGAGATTAATCCCCCTCTTGTGCTGTGCAATGATTCTGTAAATGTTCATGTTGTCTACATAGAAGTTGATTTCCGATAGTATTTTTTTTAGACCTGTGGTAGATGTACCCTAATGGGCACATGCCGCATGTCCAAGGAGTATACAGCAGACAGCCGGTGATGAGTCCAGCAGTCTGCACATCATGGTTTTATTGTGGTTTTGCTCCAATTTTCTGAAAATCACGGTAAAATCATCGTGTGTTGTGTGGAGACAGTCTGAGTGTTCTGCATGGCGTTATGCCAGCCTCCATCCTCTCATGCAATGGATTCTTGGTCCAAGATCTTCCAGAGGAAGAAACTGATTTTTAATTAAGCCTGTGCTTGTCTATATGAGGGTGAACCTCATTAATTTCAGCATTATGGGTTATTCTCACATTGCGGATTACTCCGCTTTCTTTTGGCATAATTTTTTGCAAAACCGCAGCACATGATTCAGCCCTAATGTTGATTTTTTTTTTTAGTTTAGGCTTTGAAACTGTGTTCCTGCCATTGACAGTTAAGGCAGATCTATGGGATAAATGGAAATATACAGCTCTGGCAAAAATTAAGAGACCAGTGCCAATTTTCAGTTTGTCTGGTTTTTCTCTTTATAGGTATACTTTTGAGTAAATATAAATTGCTCTTTTATTCTATAAACTACTGACATATCTCCAAATTTCCAAGCAATACATTTCGTATTTATTTTCAGAAAATGAGAAATGGTCAAAATAACAAAAAAATGCAGTGCTTACAGACCTCAAACAATGCTAAGAAAAGAAGTTCATAATTATTTAGAAACAACAATACTAATGTTTTCACTCGGGAAGAGTTCAGAAATCAATATTTTGTGGAATAACCATGATTTTTAATCACAGCTTTCATGCGTCTTGGCATGCTTTCCACCAGTCTTTCACACTGCTTTTGGGTGACCTTATGCCACTCCTGGTACAAAAATTTAAGCAGCTCTTCTTTGTTTGATGGCTTGTGACTATCCATCTTCCTTTGATTACGTTCCAGAGGTTTTCAATGGGGTTCAGGTCTGGAGATTGGGCTGGCCATGACAGGGATTTGATGTGGTGGTCCTTCATCCACACATTGATTGACCTAGCTGTGTGGAATGGCGCATTATCCTGCTGGAAAAACCAGTCCTCAGAGTTGGGGAACATTGCCTGAGCAGAAGGAATCAACTGTTTTTCCAGGATAACCTTGTATGCGGCTTGATTCATACTTCAATTCCAGCCTTGCTGAAGCATCCCCAGATCATCACCGATCCTCTACCAAATTTCACAGTGGGTGCAAGACACTGTGGCTTGTACGTCTCTCCAGGTTTCCGTCTAACCATTGACAACCAGGTGTTGGGCAAAGTTGAAAACTGGACTCATCAGAGAAGATTACCTTACTCCAGTCCTCTATGGTCCAATCCTTATTTTCTTTGGCAAACTTCAGCCTGGCTCTCCTTTGCTTCTCACTGATGAAAGGCTTTTTTCTAGCTTTACATGACTTGAGCCCTGCCTCTAGGAGCCTGTTATGAACTGTTCTTGCCGTGCACTTCACCCCAGCTGCCATTTGCCATTCCTTTTGTAGGTTACTTGATGTCATCCTGCGGTTGCTGAGTGACATTCGAATAAGATGACCGTAATCCCGGTCAGTGGAGAGTCGTTTTCGCCCTCTGCCGGTCTGTAGCTTTGTTGTCCCCAATGTCTGCTGCTTGACCTTGTTGTAATGGACTGCCGTCTTAGAAATTTTAAGGATGGAGGCAACATGACACTCACTGTATTCCTCTGCTAGTAAAGCCAGAATTGAGCCCTTCTTTTCCTCACTCAAGACTTTTCTTTTCAACTCCTTTGGCATGGTTAAAAGTTATTTTTTCATTCCTATTACTTTTGGGATATTACTAGCACTTGTTTTGCCATCCAGCTTGTCCTATTGCAAGAGGATTGTGAACACCACAGCAGTGTTTTTTATACTTACAGTACTTCGTTCTACTTACTTCGTTAAATAAGATTTGGTTCAGGTGATCATCTGATCAGAAACACATTAAGTAGAATGAGGTGTACTCTGGTTGGAATTCAACTAACACTGGAATGGAATGGCTGTCAGACATGCAGAGAAGATGATTTTTATAAAACTGTGCTGTGGTCTCTTAATTTTGGCCAGAGCTGTATTTAGCTGCCAAAATTCTGATTAGAAGGAGCCTCCACATACTCGATTATGAATACATGGGAGGGGTTCATTGTTTTCTGGCTTGACTTTAAGTCTGCAAAGGACAAAACTCTTCATTTTTGTCATATAAACTATTCATGAGTGACAAGATGATTAATGACATCATTGATTTCAATGGGAAAACCATGCATATACATGGCAAAATATCACTGGACTCTTGTGACAATCATGGGGACCCTAATGTTATGAATTGTAAATTATGCAATTAAAAATAATTTTGGAATTTCCTGGGGGACTGATTTTAATGTGTATGATATTAATGGGGTTTGGAAGGTGTGAGGGAGAGGGGGAAGGCGCAATGTTGATTGTATTGTGTGAAGGCAGCAGAATCAATTGTATAAGAAACGCAGTGGATAGGATTAAAATTTTCAATAATGGATCCCCTGAATTTGTGGGAGAGACAAATACCCCATTTTCAGACCACACCAAAGTGCAAGCACCCTCTCCACCCAATAGATAAAAGTAATGGTGAGAAAAATTTAAAGATGTAGCAGCGCCACAAATAGTACGTTGACACCTCTTTCACTACTGATAATGAAGTAGGCGTTTATAGAAGTATGCCATAAGATTATAGAATTTACACAGATGTAGAATACATCTATAAGATTACACAGTACAGTACACTAAGGTAGGACACCTATCTCTTGCCTCAATCCCCAATACCACACCAAATGCAAAATTTTAACGATCCCATCATATATACTGATGAGGTTGTACTTTATCATCGATGACCTATCCTTAATTGCGGAGTCGCTCTGTCTTCTGATAGTGGCTGAGGCAGAGTACTGCAATACTTTGTCAAAGTAGCAATGTAGTACGTCATCTGACATCTATGCACGATCAGATAATATATCAGCACCAGGACCATCATCAGTACATGACTACAGCACCAGAGCCACCATCATTACATGTATACATCAGTACATGAATACGTGTACCAAAGACCTACACATAGAGAATTTAGGTTGCAAGCCCCTATAGAGCCGTTAATAATAATGTTTGTAAGGAGTTGTGTAATATGTATGTGCTATAGTAACAAGCATAATAAATAATACAGCACCAGACTTATCACCAGTATTTATTTCATTCACTTATATAGCGCCATTGATTCTAGCTCAGCATCTTACAGACATTAGCATCGCTGTCCCGATAGGCCCTATAAGGGATTTAGTTTATGATTCACAATCAGTAGGTCTTTGCAGTGTGGGAAGAAACTGGAGAACTCGGAGGAAACCCACGCAAACACAAGGAGAACATACAAACTCTGTGCAGATGTTGTCTTTGGAGGGGTTTGAACAGTGGATAACAAGGCTGCAAAGCAACACTGAGCCACCGTGCTGCCAACAGTATGTGATTACAATGCCAGAATGATCATCAGGATATAAATACAGCACTAGAACTGTGTAGCCCAGCTGCGCTTGGTGCCACATGTTACCCTGGAGAATGCATGAAAGGTAATTCACAATCACCCGATATTCATTCACACTCCACATTTCCCTGGTGCCACCAGAGGGAGCCCTTTAGAATACGCAGGTATATAAGGGTGTGGAGAGATAGAGCAGGGAAATGAAGGCAGTCTAGCTGAACGTTAGCTAGTTGATGGTTGTACCTCAGAGAGACGAGCTGAAAGGAAAGTTACCTCAGAACGTGCAGATTGTAGTTTCCCTAGGGAAGTGGAAAGTGACTCTCGAAGTGAGAATAAATCAGTCTGACGGAAGGTCCTGATAGCTACTTCGGACAGAGCCTAAGAAAGAAATGAAGGAAAGGGAACTGCAGTATTTGTAAGACCGAGTCAACTGAGGTATTGTTAGAGAGCGAGCGTGCCGACGCTTGGAGAGCGGTGAAAAGAAGGAAGCTGACATCTACTGCTGCTTGTGCTTATGTTAAAGGTGTGAGTAGGACGACAGGCAAGTGGAAAAAGGGAAAGAGAGAGTGACTGAGGATGAATAGCAATGATGGCTTACCTCCACTCTGCACTACCGGACACCGGGTCCGAGCTTGCTAGAACCTTCACGGCTAGTGGGAAAAACTGGAGACCCTGCTGGACTTCAGGTCACAGAGGGGCCCAACAGTGCTGATACGTAACCGGGGTCAGGAAGAACAGGAGTCTGGTCAGCGCAACCATTGGAGACTTAGTTCTGTCCAAAAGAAGGCTCTACCACAATGTCAGCCGGGCGTAGCTGTTTCACACGGAGTTAGGCTTTGTTTCATGCAAGTCAGAAACTCACACACATAAAGAAGGAAGGAGGCCTTACACCTACTCAGTGGATTACTGGACGTGCATCCTCCACCCTGACGGCCTCCCGGGTCGTGCCTGCAACTTCATCACCAGTAAAGGTACAGAAAGAGACTGTCTTGTGTGTGTCTGCATTATTGCTCCTGCACCCCTACACCGCCATATACCTCGAGGGATCAGTCTCGCCTGTGGGAGACTTAACACCTTGCTGCCCAGTAACAACCCCTCAGAGGATCTACCCTGCAGCGCTGGTCACCCTGACCAGGAACCACAGGTGACGTCACGAACATTTCTACATTATATCATCCCCTGTAAATATCCCCCTTTAGTGAGCGCCCAGGGCAACGGACCGAGCTGCGCTACCCGTGACATCCCCCAGTGAAGTGAACGGGCTCGGTGCCGAGTACCCCAAAGCCCTGGTACGTGCGACTCATCTAATTGGCGTCACAAACAGGATCCGAAGCTCGCTATATGTGAGTCCTGTGTGCCTGAATGGACTGTTTTTGTGAAAAAGACTGTGTTGTGTTTTTGTAATTTTTGGCGCCATTTTCCGCCATTTTGCCACCATATTCGCGCCCTGAGGCGCTGGTGAAGAAGAGGGGCGTGTATTCGTGGGCGTACCCCCCCTGTGGCGCGAAAGTAATGGGCGCCCTGTCTAAATGTTACTACAATGTCCGAGCCTGCCCCACTGCAAGGGAGATCCGCCTCCTCTTCATCCTCTATGCTAAGAAGAGAAAGCGAAAGTCCCGCCTCCACGGAAAAATCCAGAGTGTTCCAGATGAAACATACAGTCTGGCCTGGAGTGAGATGGCGGAAGGACAGGAGTCACTGTGTGGGGGAATGGCGGTGCGCAGACCCCGTTCCCCTGAAGAGGTGCAGCCTGTACTTGAACCGTCCCGAGGTCGGGAGAACGACCAAAGAATGCAGAGAGAGTGGAAGAATTGGATGAGGCGCTGAGGGATATGGCCCGACACCACGCAGAGATGGAGGCGATGGAGCAGAGCTGGCGTGCCCTGAAACAGCGGCTGCTGTGGGACCCACTGCTCTCCCCTCAAGATGCGCAAATGCCACCCGCGCCACCACTGGAACCAGCGGCTGAGGAAGAACCGGAGGTCGGCCCAAAAGAGCTGATCCTGACTCCGCCGAGGACGGGCGGGAGGGAAGGAGGCTGAGGAGGCCCTGCCCGGACCGGAATGCCAGCCAGGCCTGGAACCAGAGGCAGCAGCAGAATGCAGTCCCCCGGTAGGGACGACGACGGAAGACACCCAGCCGCAAGTGATGGAGATCGACTGGGAGGAGATGGAGTACCTGGACGACGTGGAATACGCCGCCCAGAAGGAGAACGAGTGGCGACGCCGGGAGCATGAGCAGCGACAGCAGCAGGAGCAGCGAGAGGCGCAGCAGCTTCGCCAGAGGTACTGGGAGAAAGATCTTGCTGACAAAGAGAACGTCAGGCGAGACAAAGGTACGCTCCGGGAACCGCGGCGCCAGGGGGCCATTAGAGACTTCAAACTCCAGGGAGGCTGGGGGTTCATCCACGAACCAGGCCTGTACCAGGAGGACTTTGTTAATCGCAGGGATGTGGAGTCTCACCTGCCAGAGGGGCACCCGGGAAGGGATCTGCTTATTGGGGATGTTGTCACCTACACGCGGCACTGGGGTCTTAAGGGGTGGTATGCCCTGAATGTCTCCCGAGTCAGCGACCCAGTCCCTGAAGCCGGAAACGTACCCCGTGTCTCAGCGTCCCAGGCCCCAGCCACATCAGAGCCACTCCGCGCACCTGCATCTTATCCTGCGTCCTATTCTGCAACGCAACAGAGTGCAACGATTGCTAGTGCGTCCCCACCTGAGCCACTGCGTGCACCTGCGTCCCAATTGGAAACGCTGCAGAGCGTAGCGACTACTACAGCGATCCCTATTGAGCCAAATCTGTACTTAGAAGAGGCACCTGTAAGGCCTCCAGCAAATCGCAAAATTGAAAAGAGGACTGTGGCTACTCAGACACTGGTAGCAGGACACGATCTCTTAGTGATGTGTTCTAGAGCGCACCGCATGCTTCCAGCCCCAGGTGTGGAAGGTGCCACTATATTTGAAGAAGACCAGTAGGACCCAGACAGGGTTTACTGAACTGTACAAAGTTATGAAGAGAATTGCACTTTATTGAGAATGTTATATGATGATAATGTTTACATGCTGAAGTAGTATACCCCAGTTGGGTAATGTGATATGTGAAATGTGTTTCTTTTAAAGGACTGCGTGGCTGAGGACTTTGCCAGCCCAAAAACTGTGTTGTAAATAGTTGGCACTCAGTGCCCCATCTTGGTTTTACGTAAGCCATTCTACCTCAGAAGAAAAACCCGTATGGTGTGGCCTTGAGTGAGGTTTGCAGCAGAGAAGTCCTGCAGCCCACCCAGGACCACCGTGGGAGGTTTGGTGCGGGTCCTCCACAAGAATCCTGTATTTATTGTGTGAAAGCATTTGATAATTTTCTATTTGCCATTTGTACACATTGTAACGTTTGAAGTGTCCTTACCTCCCGCAAGGGATAAGTTATGTTTTGTTGATGTTAAAAAAAAAAAAAAAATTGTTTTCTTTTTCAGCCCGGGAGTGCTGATATTAACTAGGGGGGGGGTGTGTAGCCCAGCTGCGCTTGGTGCCACATGTTACCCTGGAGGATGCATGAAAGGTAATTCACAATCACCTGATATTCATTCACACTTCACATTTCCCTGGTGCCACCAGAGGGAGCCCTTTAGAATACGCAGGTATATAAGGGTGTGGAGAGATAGAGCAGGGAAATGAAGGCAGTCTAGCTGAACGTTAGCTAGTTGATGGTTGTACCTCAGAGAGACGAGCTGAGAGGAAAGTTACCTCAGAACGTGCAGATTGTAGTTTCCCTAGGGAAGTGGAAAGTGACTCTCGAAGTGAGCATAAATCAGTCTGACGGAAGGTCCTGATAGCTACTTCGGACAGAGCCTAAGAAGGAAATGGAGGAAAGGGAACTGCAGTATTTGTAAGACCGAGTCAACTGAGGTATTGTTAGAGAGCAAGCATGCCGACGCTTGGAGAGTGGTGAAGAGAAGGAAGCTGACATCTACTGCTGCTTGTGCTTATGTTAAAGGTGTGAGTAGGACGACAGGCAAGTGGAAAAAGGGAAAGAGAGAGTGACTGAGGATGAATAGCAATGATGGCTTACCTCCACTCTGCGCTACCGGACACCGGGTCCGAGCTTGCTAGAACCTTCACGGCTAGTGGGAAAAACCGGAGACCCTGCTGGACTTCAGGTCACAGAGGGGCCCAACAGTGCTGATACGTAACCGGGGTCAGGAAGAACAGGAGTCTGGTCAGCGCAACCATTGGAGACTTAGTTCTGTCCAAAAGAAGGCTCTACCACAATGTCAGCCGGGCG
The DNA here is from genome assembly GCA_033576555.1 of Oophaga sylvatica. Classification (NCBI taxonomy): domain Eukaryota; kingdom Metazoa; phylum Chordata; class Amphibia; order Anura; family Dendrobatidae; genus Oophaga; species Oophaga sylvatica. The sequence goes on from JARQOD010000004.1 coordinate 512,050,952, forward strand.
TAGCTGTTTCACACGGAGTTAGGCTTTGTTTCATGCAAGTCAGAAACTCACACACATAAAGAAGGAAGGAGGCCTTACACCAACTCAGTGGATTACTGGACGTGCATCCTCCACCCTGACGGCCTCCCGGGACGTGCCTGCAACTTCATCACCAGTAAAGGTACAGAAAGAGACTGTCTTGTGTGTGTCTGCATTATTGCTCCTGCACCCCTACACCGCCATATACCTCGAGGGATCAGTCTCGCCTGTGGGAGACTTAACACCTTGCTGCCCAGTAACAACCCCTCAGAGGATCTACCCTGTAGCGCTGGTCACCCTGACCAGGAACCACAGGTGGCGTCACGAACATTTCTACATTCTATCATCCCCTGTAAATATCCCCCTTTAGTGAGCGCCCAGGGCAACGGACCGAGCTGCGCTACCCGTGACATCCCCCAGTGAAGTGAACGGGCTCGGTGCCGAGTACCCCAAAGCCCTGGTACGTGCGACTCAGAACCACCGTCAGTACATGAATACATAACCACGCTTAGTACAGGGATCAGTTACAATGTCAAGTCAATCCTCATCCTATAGCTTTGTATCACATGAACCTACAACACCCAGGATGACCTTAAAGGAAACCAGTCATGTCCCCAAATAAAATTAATTTGCAAATATTGGGTTAATACGCAGGCTAATCACATGAAAATGCTGTCTGTTCACTTTACTGAAAGTGTGGCTAACGGGAGAAAACAAACTTCATTCTTCCTGCGAGTAGCCAGCTTTCAGTCATAGAGATGTGCATGGAGAGGCTAAAGTCACCATTCAGTACATGGTTAGCTTTGGCTGTAAGCACGCCCGGCACTTTTACCGACATCTGGCTCTGCAGTGCATCTGTGCAGAGCGATTTTACAGTTGCCGCTCACAAAACTGTGAGTAAAGACTGTAGCCACGTCGGCCATACCTATATGACCAGGGCAGGACGGGAACTGAAGCTCAACCCTTGCATTTGAGAGCACACAGGCCCACCCGGTTCATGGTGAATGGGAAATATTCTCGTGCACTTGTGGGTTATGGCTGATTTGGGTATATGTGACATTTTTTTAAATAAAAATAGATGCAAACTGCACTTTATCATCGACATACAAAACTGAATTGACATAATGTAGAATATAAATTTTCCTCCAGGAAAATGTTAATTTCTTTTAACTGGAGGGACAGACATATTTGTGATAAAGAGCTCTGTGATCCCAAAAATGCGATGAAAAGTGAATGAGAGGTCTGAAATCTCATGGAAAAGCTACTTATTCTTTCCTTGCAGATTTGATGCAGTGTCATGTTTGCAGAGTCTATTCTTTCAGCAGTTTTGCAGTGTTTTTCACCCATTCTAAACAACAGGAAAAAATCTCGTTAAAAAAACGCAGCAATATCAAGGCGATTTTCCTGCCAAGAAAAAAGCGCTAGTTATAAGTCCAATCTCTGCGTCTAAAAAGTGCAAAACCCTCCTGACACACTTACATGTTTAACCCCTCTCTGCCATTGGACGTACTCTCCTGTCCATAAAACCCGTGCCAATCTGCCCATGGACGGGATAGTACGTCCAAGGCGATCAGCTGCGCTCCCGGGGGAGCCCAGCTGATCGTTGCCGGGTGTCAGCTGATTATCACAGCTGACACCCGGCACTATGTGGTATCGCCGTAATCGTACTGACCCGAAGAATAAAACTGCTTTATCAATTTTACCACACGCGGAACGGTATAAGCGCCCCCCCCCAAAAGAAATTCATGAATTGCTGATTTTTGTTCATTCTAACCTCCCAAAAATCGAAATAAAAAGCGATCAATAAATGTCACGTGCTCAAAAATGGCACCAATAAAAACGTCAACTCGTACCGCAAAAAATAAGACCTCACATGACTTTGTGGACCAAAATATGCAAAAGTTATAGCTCTCAAAATGTGGTGATGCAAAAAACTGTTTTTTGCAATAAAAAGCGTCTTTTAGCGTGACAGCTGCCAATCACAAAAACCCGCTATAAATAGTAAATCAAACCCCCCTTTATCACTCCCTTAGGGAAAAATAATAAAATTAAAAAAATGTATTTATTTCCATTTTCCAATTAGGGTTAGGGTTGCGGCTAAAGTTAGGGTTAGGGTTGAGGCTAAAGTTAGGATTAGGGTTAGGGTTGGGATTAGGGTTAGGGTTGTGTTAGGGTTAGGTTTGTGGTTAGGGTTATGGTTAGGGTTGGGACTAGGGTTAAGGGTGTGTTGGGGTTAGGGTTGGAATTAGAATTGGGGGGTTTCCACTGTTTAGGCACATCAGGGGCTCTCCCAATGTGACATGGCGTCTGATCTCAATTCCAGCCAATTCTGCGTTGAAAAAGTCAAACGGTGCGCCTTCACTTCTGACCTCTGCCATGCGCCCAAACAGTAGTTTACCCCCACATATAGGGTATCAGCGTACTCAGAAGAAATTGGACTCCAAGAGTTATTGTGCAATTTGTCCTGTTACCCTTGGGAAAATAAAAAATTGGGTGCGAAAATATCATTTTTATAAAAAAAAATTATTATTTTGTTTTTACGGCTGTACGTTATAAACTTCTGTGAAGCACTTGGGGCTTCATAGCGCTCACCACACATCTAGATAAGTTCCTTGTGGGGTCTATTTTCCAAAATGGGGTCACTTGTGGGGGTTTCCACTGTTTAGGCACATCAGGGGCTCTCCAAATGCGACATGACGCCCACAGACCATTCCATCAAAGTCTGCAATCCAAAACGTCACTACTTCCCTTCCGAGCCCCGACATGTGCCCATACAGTATTCTCCCACATATTGGGTATCAGCGTACTCAGGACAAATTGGACAACAACTTTTGGGGTCCAGTTTCTCCTGTTACCCTTGGGAAAATAAAAAATTGGGGACTAAAAGATCATGTTTGTGAAAAAAATATGATTTTTTTATTTTCATGCTCGGGCGTTATAAACTGGTGAAACACCTGGGGTTCAAAGTTCTAACCACACATCTAGATAAGTTCCTTGAGGGGTCTAGTTTCCAAAATGGTGTCATTTGTCGGGGGTTTCCACTGTTTAGGCAGATCAGGAGCTCTTCAAACACGACATGGCATCCAACCAATTCTGCGTTGAAAAAGTCAAACGGCGCTCCTTTCCTTCCAAGCTCTGCCATGCACCCAAACAGTGGTTTACCCCCACATATGGGGTATCAGCATACTCAGAACAAATTGAACAATAACTTTTGGAGTCTTGTTACCCTTGGGAAAATAAAAATTGGGGTGAAAAGATCATTTTTGTGGAAAAATATGATTTTTTAATTTTACGGCTCTACATTATAAACTTGTGTGAAGCACTTGGGGTTCAAATTGCTCACCACAGATCTAGATAAGTTCCATAGGGGTCTAGTTTCCAAAATGCGGTCTGTTATGATTTGGTAGCTGAGGAGAGCAGGCAAAAACGGCAATACACCAGAGAGGTTGGAATCTACTGGATTGCAGTACCCTGACTAACCACCACAACTAAAGGCAGCCATGGAGCGTTCCTACGTTGGTCCTAGACGCCTCGTCACAGTCTGAGAGGTTAACTACACCTAAAGATAGAAAGAGGAAAGCTATCTGCCCCGGAGCAGATCCCCAAAGAACATAGGAAGCCCCCAAACATGTAATGGCGGTTAGACAAGAAGAAATGCAGACACAGACAGAAAATAGTATGAGCAAACGTTGGGGCACTTACTGCAATCCAAAAAACCCTAAAAAATACCAACTCTACTAATTGCAAAAACACCTGAGATCACACGACCTTTACCACCTAAATTAGTTCTCTGGTGTAACAAAACAAAGCCGCAGCCACTGAAAAAACTGGAAAAGGCAAATGAACAAATAACAGTGGCTCCAGAAGAACTGAGAGGAGCCCAAGCCCCCCGGGGGGGGGAGACCTGGCTAACCTCACAGAAATGCAGAGAAATATGCAAATGGTAAGCACAAAAACAAAAAACAGAAAATATCTTACCTGAGAGCAGGAGAAGAGGCAAGACTCAGCAAGCTTCCAAGTGAACCAGGAACCACAGTTGAGACAAGAACAATTGATCACCGGCAACCATGATGGGAGGGAACCTCCCTTATATAAGACCAGTCTGTAACTCCTGATTGCCAATCCTCATTGAATGGTTCAGTACTGTTTGTAACTACCAGAGGGAGCTTCTGCTCAGAATTCATTTCTAACACATTCACAACAGGGGTCACTTGTGGGGGGGTTTCCACTGTTTAGGCACATCAGGGGCTCTCCAAATGCAACATGGCGTCCAATCTCAATTCCGGCCAATTTTGGTTTGAAAAAGTCAAATGGTGCTCCTTCCCTTCCAAGCTCTGCTGTGCGCCCAAACAGTGGTTCACCCCACATATGGGGTATCAGCGTACTTAGGGAAAATTGGACAACAACTTTTGCGGTCCAATTTCTCCTGTTACCCTTGAGAAAATAAAAAATTGGTGACTAAAAATTTTTTTTGTGGGAAAAAAATAGGATTTTTTATTTTCATGCCCAGGCATTATAAACTTGTGTGAAGCACTTGGGGGTTCAAAGTGCTCACCACAGATCTAGATAAGTTCCTTAGGGGGTCTAGTTTCCAAACTGGGGTCACTTGTGGGGGGTTTCCACTGTTTAGGCACATCAGGGGCTCTGCAAACTGAACATGACACCCATCAAAGTCTGCATTTCAAAACGTCATTACTTCCTTTCTGAGCCCTGCCGTGCGCCCAAACAGTTTCCCCCCCACATAAGAGGTATCAGCGTAGTCAGTACAAATTGGACAACAACTTTTGGGGTCCAATTTCCTTGGGAAAAATCAAAAATTGGGAACTAAAAAATCATTTTTGTGGAAATTTTTTTTTTTTTTTTTTACACCCAGGCATTATAAACTTTTGTGAAACACTTGGGGGTTCAAAGTGTTCACAACAGATCTAAATAAGTTCCACAGGGGGTCTAGTTTCCAAAATGGTGTCACTTGTGGGTGGTTTCCACTGTTTAGGCACATCATGGGCTCTCCAAACGCGACATGGCATCAAATCTCAATTCCAGCCAATTTTGGTTTGAAAAAGTCAAACGGCGCTCCTTCCCTTCTGAGCCCTGCTGTTCGCCCAGACAGTGGTTTTCCCTCACATATTGGGTATCGGCGTACTCAGGAGAAATTGCTCAACAACTTTATCTGTCCATTTTCTCCTTTTACCCTTGTTAAAATAAAAAAATTGTTTGTATAATATCATTTTTGTGACTAAAAAGTTAAATGTTCATTTTTTCCTTCCATGTTGCTTCAGCTCCAGTGAAGCACCTGAAGGGTTAATAAACTTCTTGAATGTGGTTTTGAGTACCTTGAGGGGTGCAGTTTTTAGAATGGTGTCACTTTTGGGTATCTTCTGCCATATAGACCCCTCAAAGTGACTTCAAATGTGAGGTGGTCCCTAAACAAAATGGTTTTGTAAATTTTGTTGTAAAAATGAGAAATCGCTGGTCAACTTTTAACCCTTATAACTTCCTAACAAAAAAAAAAATTTGTTCCAAAATTGTGCTGATGTAAAGTAGACATGTGGGAAATGTTATTTAGTAACTATTTTGTGTGACATATTTCTCTGTCTTAAGGGAATAAAAATTCAAAGTTTGAAAATTGCAAAATTTTCAAAATTTTTGCCATATTTCCATTTTTTTCATAAATAAACGCAAGTAATATCAAAGAAATTTTACCACTACTGTGAAGTACAATATGTCATGAGAATCACGAAGATCCGTTGAAGCGTTCCAGAGTTATAGCCTCATAAAGAGACAGTGGTCAGAATTATATAATTTGGCCCGGTCATTAACGTGCAAACCACCCTTGGGGGTAAAGGGGTTAATCTTTATTTTCAGTTTTGAGTTAATGATATGCTTGTGCTCCGGGGCGGCCTGTGGGGGTTCTTCATATTGTGCTCTAAATAGATATTTATAATGCGGACTGCTAACAGGTCACTGATCCCTCACTGACCTGCCCCCCAAGTCTGCATAATGAATATCTGTATATACTTAAAAAAAAAAAAAAACTTGCTGGCAGGTGCTAGCCGTGCTCTGCTCTGCAGCATACTCGCATGTTTACTGTGCCAATACTAAATTTTATTCATGTTACTCAGCTTGGAGAAAAAAAACATTAATTTGAAAATGGAGCCTGCCGCACTTGCGCAGTAACAGCTTTCTGTGTATATAGCTGTGATCCAATAGCTGCTACTGCGCATGTGCCGACAGCACCATCTTACTGGAGAAGAAAAAAAATTCCTCCTCCAAGATGGCACAGTCCGCGCCTGCGCAGTAGCAGCTCGGAGATAGAAGAGAGCTGCTACTGTGCAGGCGCGGGCGGGGCCATCTTGGAAGAGGATTTTTTTCCCTTTTTTACGTATATACAGATATTCATTATGCAAACTAGGGGGCAGGTCAGTGAGGGATCAGTGACCTGTCAGCAGGCTGCATTATGAATACCTAATCAGAGCACCACATGCAGAGCCCCCTCCAATCCCACCTTAGGGCACAAGCATATCATTAGCACAAAACTGAAAATAAAGATTAAAGAACAACCATAAGATAGATTTAGTCAACCAAGGTATCATTTTAATCAGTATAACAGCACCGCACTGACACTGTAGGCTACTTTGCACAATCCTGCTGACAGGTTCCCTTTAACCAGAGCAGGAGCAAGTTATAGAACCCACAACACATTGTTACTTATTGAGAACAGGGTCAAACAACAGTTCATGAAGCTAGCAGCACAGAATGGGTTACATAGCTGCAAATGCAAGTAATGTTAACTCTAATACCAGTTTGTGAGACTTACAGCAAACTATGGGTTAATCAGAGCAAATGTAAGTTCTAAAATCCACAGAAAAAATCTGAAGAGGTAATAGCAACAGGAAAAGCTGGATGTCCAAACACATGGCAGCTGAACCCAGCACTGTCTTAACACTCTGGAGAGATGTTGTTCACAGCACGAAGAAGACTTCTAGGTGAAATTGGCAAAGGAAGATGAGGTTCTCGATTATACACTGTAATAAATGGATATTTACCAGAAGACTCTGAAACTGAATTGTTGTTGGCAAATCCATCCAATTGTTGTGATGGGAGTTGCGGAAAAATTTTAAATATTGCACCATGGACTGATTGATTCTCTTAGTTATTCCAATTAGTTTGAGGGGTGATAAGCTGAGAATATTTTTAGGTTCTTGCAGAGCGGTCTCTAGAACGTGGAAGAAACCATGGAAGAGGAAAATTTCTTTAAAAAATTACTTGTGTTAACTGTAGAGCCAATGGAAGCCCAGATTATGGAACAAAACTAGACATTTTGGAGAAATGGTCCACTGCAACTCAGGAAGGTCTGTAACAATGCAATGAAAATCTCAGTCCACTGCTCTTGTGGTGTAGAAAGAGGTTGTGGAGTGTCGAGAAGAGTTTCACGTGAGGGTTTGAACTAGGTGTCTGGAGAGTATAACAATGGGCCAATTATAAGACTTTCCGGCAGACTGCTTTTGAGACAAGAGATCGTCCTTTAGGTGGAGAATTGGAAGGAGCAGAGATGGTGGCAAGGATGCGTTCAGGTTCAGTTACATCTGAAGGCAAGTCTTCAGAGTTTTTTCTTGGCAGGACAGTAGGTGTGGATGATGGCAAACTGTGAGAAGAGGAAGCACAAAGCTTGGCGGAGATTCAGCCTATGGGCAGACTGAAGAAATTCCAGATTTTTGTGGTCAGTATAAATTGTTACCGGGAACTTAGTTCCATCAAGTAGATGTCGCCATCCCTTAAGAGCAGGTATTATGGCTACGAGCTCACAGCCAGCAATGGAATAATTCCGATCTGCTTGAGAGAATTTCTTGAAGATGAATCTGCACAGATGATTTCTACTTCGTAAGGAATTTTATGTGAGAATTGCTCCTACACCAATAGCATAGGCATCCACTTCGAGGAAATATGGAGTAGGAAAGGAGCAGTAAAAAAATGAGATTTAGGTTCTTAAAAGGCTGTGATAACAGAATTTGACCAGTTTCAAGAACGAACTCCCTTCTGAGTTAGAGCTACAAGAGAAGCAACCACTTGAGAGTAAAATTTATTGAACTGGCGTATTAGAAAAGCCATGGAATCTTTGGAGGGCTTTAAGACAAATGGGTTGTATCCAATCCAAGATAGAAGAAACTTTCTCTGGAGTCATATGTTGGCCTACAGATAAGATAATGTATTTGGATGATGACAGTTCATGACACTTAAAGAAACATGTCCCAGTTTGGTATAAATGAGACAAACATATAGACAGTGAAAGTCCAGGACCCTGTAGAAGATTTGTCATCCTGAAAGGCTAGGACTTACTGGTTCAAGACATCATAAAAAATCTAATTCACAGTGTACTAGAAAACAGCTGGAATAACTAGACATTCATAGTATCCATCATGGGTGTTGAATGTTGTCTTTCATTCATTGCTCTTTATAATGCAGATTAAATTATAAACTCAATCTAGATCTAATTTGGTGAAAATGATAGCACCTTTAGTCCTGTCAAATCAGAGAAGAGGGACAATGGATAACCATCTTTCAGCATGATTTTTGGATGAACCCCCTTTTCATATACTCTTTAATGTAGGCAACACCACTTCATTTTCTGGCAGAGATAAAGGATAAACTCTCCCTCTGGGTGGTTCAGTACTTGGAAGAAGGGCAATGGTACTGTCAAATGGCCAATGAGAGGGGTAGTGTTTCAGACTTTTGCTTAGGCCAGCGTCACACTACCGTAGAATAAGGGCGAGTGCTATGCGAGAAAACATTGCATAGCACTCGGCCCTATGTTAATCTATGGGGCAGCTCACATCACCGTTTATTTTCTTGGGCGTATTCAGCATGCGTGTAAAATTGCAGCATGCTGTGATTGTAGGCGTATATCGTCCGAAACTCGCCAATGCATGCCTGTGGGTGCGAGAAAAAAATTGCACAGCACTCGTACTTCACCTATGTGACGTTGGGGCTCTCACGGTGGTAGATTTTCCCACAGCTCTCGCGCTGACGTCAGAAAAGTGAAGTGAGTTCATTGGTCGTGAACTCTGAGGACCTGTCAGACGGCACTGTGAGCAGAAGAACTTTCTCACACTCGCGATGCCCTCAGACAGGGAATAGCAGTTTACAGGCAGACACTGAGCACACGGTGCTCATTGTCTACTGGATGACAGGCTGCATGGTCGCATCTTGCAACCATGCAACCTGCCATCTAGATGTAGCAGAGCTAGACCCATCTTGGGACAAATGGATTAAAAGCATCTCTGCGGATAGGTGAGGAATATTGTTGTTTGTTTTTTTACCTTCTTTGCAGATGACAACGGCATCTGGGGAATGGGTGAGGTCGTAAGAATGGTTTAATTAAGAATATTAAAGGAGTTTGCCTCATTCTTTCAAATAAAGGACTTTATTCTGGGTGTCTGTGTTTTCTTACAATGTGACTATGGGGTTAGTAATGGATACGTGTCTAATTGACCCCTCTCCATTACTAACCTCAAGGCTTAATTTCACCTGACAATACAGCTGCATTATTTATTCAGTGCAATGGGTCTGCTCCAGACGTAGTCTGCTCCACATATTTCAAATCCCATATTTCAAATTACAGATTTCTAATTACACTACTGTGAATTAGACTAGAATTTGACAGGAATTTGGCTGCAAGGTAACATAATTTAAAACCACTATGTTTCATTTTCTTATCACTTTCACCCCCATCCTCCTTTCTTTCTTCCTATCCCCTGTAATCCCCCCACCTAGTAAGGAATTAGTCATTTCCCCCTCCATTCTCCCCAGCCTTCTCACCTTTCCCACAGAACTGTTCCTCCACATACAATCCTTTTCACCAAGACACACACGGCCACACCATGGCTTATCCTGCTCTCACCTTCTAACGCTCTGTCTGCTACTCCTCATCGCTGGCGATGTATCCCCAAATCCTGGCCCTCCTCATCACATCCCCACACTCATTTCTAACACCCTGCCACGATCTTCCACACGTTTTTGCAACCCTGTCAACCTCATACCTATCCATCCACACCCCCCTCCCCCAGTCCCCCTACCCGGAGCACTATGGAACGCACGCTCCGTCTGCAATAAACTGTCATTTGTCCACGACCTCTTTATCACCAACAAACTCTCCTTCCTTGCCATCACTGAAACCTGGCTCACCCCCTCTGACACAGCCTCTCCAGCTGCGCTCTCCTATGGCGGATTTCATCTTTCTCACACCCCTCGCCCCAGCAACAAACGTGGTGGAGGAGTTGGCTTACTCCTGTCTGATACCTGCTCCTTTACCCCTATTCAAATTCCACCCTCCGCTGCTATTCCCTCGTTCGAAGTGCACTCCGTCCGCATCTATTCCCCCTCCAACCTCCAACTGGCTGTCATTTACCGCCCCCGGAACTAGCCATCTCCACCTTTCTCGACCACTTCACCACCTGGCTACTCCATTTCCTCTCTGCTGACATCCCCACCATCATCATGGGCGATTTCAACATCCCCATTGACACTTCCACCCCGGCTACCTCTAAACTTCTTTCGCTCACAGCTTCCCTTGGCCTCACTCAATGGTCCTCTGTGGCCACTCACAAAGGCGGTCACACGCTGGACCTTATCTTCACCCGTCTCTGTTCCCTCACTAATCTCACTAACTCCCCACTCCCCCTGTCTGACCACAACCTACTGACATTCTCTTCCCTCTCCTCTGTTAGTACGCATCCCCCACTCCACAAACTCACCCACCCTCGCAGAAATCTCAAACACCTCAATTTACAATCGCTCTCTGAGTCCCTCCTCCCTCTCACAGACATAGCCTCACTTAATGACACAGATGCTGCTGCCACATTTTATAACACCACAATAAAAACCACACTTGATTCGGCCGCCCCCCTCATGCAGAGCAAAACTCGTACAATCAACAGGCAGCCCTGGCTGACCGGCCTGACCAAAGAACTGAGACGGGCTTCCAGGGTTACCGAGCGGAGATGGAAGAGAACCCACTCCATCGAGCACTTCAACGCATACAAGCAGTCCCTTGCCAGCTTCAAGTCCACGCTCTCTGCCGCAAAACAAACTTACTTTGCATCTCTCATATCCTCCCTGTCTCACAACCCTAAACAGCTCTTCAACACTTTCAATTCTCTACTCCATCCCACAGCACCTCCTCCCTCTCCTCTCATTTCTGCCGAAGACTTTGCCTCCTTCTTTAAGCAAAAGATTGATACTATCAGAGAAGGCTTTGGCCCGCAGCCCCCAATGCCCCTCTTAGCCACTCAGCCCTGTTCTTCCAAAACCAGCTTCACCACCATGACAGAAGATC